>CM077151.1:0-600000 GCA_039583875.1 Platanthera guangdongensis | reverse complement strand
TCAGCATTGCACTGAGAGTATCCAAACGACACCATCGCCTTATGGAACCGGCCAAATCAAGCTCTTGGGGACTGCTTCAGTCCGTATAAATCCCTTAACAATCTACAAACTTTCCATTCAGCACCAGCCGGAGTGAGCCCAGGAGGAATAGACATATAGACCTCCTCCTCCAAGTCACCATGGAGGAAGGCATTATTCACATCCAGCTGCAGAAGATCCCAATTTTTGCAAGCGGCAACAGAGACCAATACCCTGATGGTATTCATTTTAGCAACCGGGGCAAACGTCTCCTGATAATCAATGTCATGGGTTTGGGTATAACCCCTTGCAACCAACCGTGTCTTGCATCTCTCAACAAACCCTTGTGGATTTTGTTTCACAGAGAACACCCACTTGCACCCAACAGGCTTTTTTCCATAGGGAAGAGGGACAAAGATCCCATGTATGGTTCTTCTCCAGAGCCTTCATTTCCTCAACCATTGCCTCTCGCCACATAGGGACCTCAAGAGCCTGTTGCCATGACACAGGGATAGAAGAAGTAGCAAGAGAGGAGACAAAGGCCTTGTAGGAAGTAGACAGAATCATAAGATACATAATTAGATAGAGGATGGAGGGTACAAAACCGGATACCTTTTCGAAGAGCAATCGGTAAATCAGAAGGTCCTGAGTCAGGATCCACTGACTGATCTGACAACATAGCAGGCTCGTGTGTGTTTGTCCTCTTTATACGCCGAGTACATACCTGCAAGGTCGTTGGTGAGGATATAGGAGAGCCCCGAATAGGAGGACTCACTTCCACTGGTAGAGAAGGACTCACTTCCACTGGTAGAGGCTGCCCCTGAAGTGAGGGATATGGTGGAGGTATGGGCAAAGAAACAGAGGGAACACCCGAGAATGAGGGGGCAGACAGAGGGTAATATGATTCGGATTCACGGAAAGTGACATCCATGCTAACAAACACCTTCCTAGTAGGGGGGTGAAAACACTTGTACCTCTTTTGCGTAGGAGAGTAACCAATAAATACACACTTGCGGGCACGAGGATCAAGTTTGGAGGGACGAGGATGATGGATGTGAACAAAACAAGCACAGCCAAAAACCTTAGGAGGAAGGCGAGTAGGAGGCACACCAAGCGTATCCAGAAGAGTAGAGTTTCCGAGGACACGTGAGGGCATCCGATTGATGAGGTATGCAGCAGTGAGGACGACATCTCCCCAATAGAATTTTGGGAGATGCATTGTGGACAATAAGCACCGAGCAACCTCCAAAAGATGGCGATTTTTCCGCTTAGCAACGCCATTTTGAGCAGGGGAATACGCACAAGTAGTCTGGTGGAGGATGTCGTGATCAGCAAGGTAGCGCTCAAACTGTGAATCCATGTATTCGCGGTCATTGTCACTGCGAAAAATTTTAATGTGGGACTGAAATTGGGTGGAGATCATGGCATGGAATTGACGGAAAACAGAAAACACATCGCTCTTGTGACGAATCAAATATAACCAGGTAGTGCGTGAGAAACAATCAATAAATGTAACAAACCACGTACAACCGGAAATAGAAGGGACCGAGCAGGGGCCCCAGATATCAGTATGAATAACAGCAAATGAAATAGAACTAGACAACGAAACATGTTTAAATGAAGTACGATGATGTTTGTTGACACTACAGACATCACACACAAAAGACTCAAAAAAATAGCAGACATTGCAGGAAACAACAGTTGCAAAACAAAAAGAGAAGGGTGTCCCAGGCGACAGTGCCAGGAGTACAGAGGATGAACAGTGCTGGAATGAAGAGCTAGAGTAGAGGACGCAGCGCCAGAGTCAAGCACATAGAGACCATTCACCATGCTACCAGAGCCAATCACCTTCCCCGTCGTCAGGTCCTGAAACACACAAGAAGACGGAAGAAATGTCACAGAGCAATGCATGGAGTTGGTCAAATGACTGATTGAAAGCAGATTACGAGTAAAAGAGGGCACGTGAAGAACAGAGGACAAGGTGAGGGAGGAGCAGGGGATGGTTCACTTGCCAACAATGGAGGAAAGAGAACCATCAGCAATGCTCACTTTATCACGCCCAGAAAGAGGAGTATAGGAGACAAAACCTGTAGAGGACCCGGTCATGTGATCCGTGGCCCCAGAGTCAATGACCCATTGAGTGGACGGAGAAGAAAAAGCAGAGTGAGCACCTGGCAGTCCCGTATGAGCGTAGGAGGAAGAGGCAGAAGGCTCCGTAGAAAGACCATGCATCAGGCGTCGAAGAGCAAGCACCTCATCCGCAGTAAAAGCACCAGGGGTGGCAGGGGCATCAGTACTAGAGTAGCCAGGAGAAACATCGGCAGTAGCGTCAGTAAGATGGGCCGCACGGGAGACAACATGACGACCCGAGGAGCGTCCAGAACCACGACCTCCACGAGGCGGGGCACTCCATCTCGGGGCAGGGAACCCATGAAGCTTGAAGCAGGTATCCCGAGTGTGGCGACTCTTGCCACAGTAATCACAGAGGAGATGATCCTTATCTGATCTCCTCGACCGGGGATCCCGGGATGGACGGGTGCCAAGAAGGGAGGGGATGGTAGCAGCCAGAGCAGAGCCCTCTGGCACAGGATCCGGAAGAAGGGTCTGACGACGATCAAACTCCTGCTGCACGATGCTATAGACCTCAGAAAGAGAAGGGATCGGCAGTCGCCCCAGAATCTGAACACTGATCTGATCAAAGTCGCGGTGCCAGCCATGAAGGAACTCAAATATGCGATGGCGGTCATCCCGGACCCGAACCATCGCCTCATCAACAGGACTAACAAAGACGAGAATCAAAATGATCATACTCTTGATACAGCTGAGTGAACTTTAAGTAATACGCTGAAGGAGGACGGTCACCCTGACGGAGTAAACTGATCTGGCGGCGAAGCTGAAAAATCTGAGCAGCATTGCTGTCGCAGCGAGAGTATGTAGACTCTGCACGGCACCAAATAGCAGAAGCACTGTCAAGAAAAAGATAGTTGCGGGCAATGGACTCTTGCATCGAGTTGGTCAGCCAAGACATAACCAAGGAATTCTCGGATTCCCACTGCGGCCATTCAGGAGAAGTCCTATCAGGTTCCGGCATGTGGCCGAAGACATAGCCAAAGAGACGCCGACTTTTAAGCGCCAGGGTAATAGAACGGGACCATGAGAGATAATTGGATTCATCACTACAACTTCAGAGAACCAATTTCCTGATGCTGAAATTCAGCAATACGATGTTAACTTAGAAAATATCATATTAATGAAGAATGTACAACCTGGGCTCGCGAGAGGTGACCCAGCAAGCAAGGAAGGAGGACTGGCGAGAGGGGAGGAGGCCCACCTACAAGAGGCGAGAGGTATGGACAACCCATAGAGGTAGGCGAGACCTCTTATTAGGCGAGACCTCCTAGGGGGCGAGATGGCCCACCGGGCGAGAGGCCGGCGAGATGGACAGGGTGGTCGTCTCGCCTAACAGTTCTTTCCCTACTCGTCACATGTGAAAAGAGATGTCTTTACCTTTTTACCCCCCAAGGGGGATTTTACATTTATGCCCCAGGTAATTTTACATGTCTACCCCTGGAGGTCTGCGTATAGCTCTTCAGAGTAGCGGAGTTTGGCTGTTCGCAGACCCAGTCCAGGGTGCTTTGGTCATTTCAGGTTAATTCAGAAGTGTTATTTGCAGAACAGATTCAGAGGCCTATAAATAGACCGGTAAAGGTGCCTGAGAAGGGGGTTGTTGAACATTTCCACTATCTTCCTCACAGGCACCTAGCTCAGCACTGGCTATGGAGGGGAAGACCTTCAGTTCTTCCGAGTAAGAGGTGGGACCTCCGAGCTGAGCCCCTCGATCTGTTTCCAGGCTTTCGACTCTCATCAAGAGGGTAGCGCAGGGAGAGTACGTGTGGGCTGCATCCTGTTTTGAACTTTAGGAGGGACCGGAAAGCTAGTTCCAACATTTATGGTGCGGTGAGCGTGGAGAGTGACCAGTACACAAAAACTCAGTCGAATGTCATGGCTATTGAAGAGGAACCAAGTGACGACCAGGGTCATGTGATGAAAGAAGTCCCCTCCATTCCCCTCTTGTCGCTAGGATGTTCGGTCCTGGAGATCAAAACGTGCCTTAGGGAGAATATTATATGATCGACCCTGGTTCTCAGGAGGGTGGACGTAGCGGGTAGAGATTCCCCGTGTCGGACTTTGAATCGATTGACCGGGTTAACAGTTCTTTTGAGTTATTTGTTGGCCTTTATGTTTGCTTTATATTTGCGTTGGAGAGGAGACCCTGAGAAGACCCGCACACCAGGCTCTCATTAAGCTGGCAGGGTTGTAGGCTCACTCGGGGGTTGGAGTTGGGTTGGAGAGGAGCCCCCCAGGTAGACCCGCTGCGCAGGCTCACATCTAGCTAGCAGGTCTGAAGGCTCGCCTGTGGGGGAGAGGTCCGGGTTCCTGGTTCTGCACTACCCGAGCGCGGCTCGGCACCAGGTAGGCCCGTTGTCTGGCTCCTACTAGCTGGCAGGTCCGTAGGCTCGCCTGTGGGGAGAGGTCCGGGTTCTTGGTTCTGCACTACCCCGAGCGCGGCTCGGCCCCAGGTAGACCCGCTGTCTGGCTCCTACTAGATGGCAGGTCCATAGGCTCGCCTGTGGGGGAGAGGTCCTGGTTCTTGGTTCTGCACTACCCCGAGCGCGGCTCGGCCCCAGGTAGACCCGCTGCCTGGCTCCTACTAGCTGGCAGGTCCGTAGGCTCGCCTGTGAGGGAGAGGTCCTGGTTCTTGGTTCTGCACTACCCCGAGCGCGGCTCGGCCCCAGGTAGACCCGCTTCCTGGCTCCTACTAGCTGCCAGGTCCGTAGGCTCGCCTGTGGGGGAGAGGTCCTGGTTCTTGGTTCTGCACTACCCCGAGCGCGGCTCGGCCCCAGGTAGACCCGCTTCCTGGCTCCTACTAGCTGGCAGGTCCGTAGGCTCGCCTGTGGGGGAGAGGTCCTGGTTCTTGGTTCTGCACTACCCCGAGCGCGGCTCGGCCCCAGGTAGACCCGCTGCTTGGCTCCTACTAGCTGGCAGGTATGTAGGCTCGCCTGTGGGGGAGAGGTCCTGGTTCTTGGTTCTGCACTACCCCGAGCGCGGCTCGGCCCCAGGTAGACCCGCTTCCTGGCTCCTACTAGCTGGCAGGTCCGTCGGCTCGCCTGTGGGGGAGAGGTCATAGTTCTTGGTTCTGCACTACCCCGAGCGCGGCTCGGCCCAGGTAGACCCGCTGCCTGGCTCCTACTAGCTGGCAGGTCCGTAGGCTCGTCTGTGGGGGAGAGGTCCTGGTTCTTGGTTCTGCACTACCCCGAGCTCGGCTCGGCCCAGGTAGACCCACTACCTGGCTCCTACTAGCTGACAGGTCCGTAGGCTCGCCTGTGCGAGATAGGTTAGGATAGTTAGGTTAGGTTTGTGGAAACTTCATCGGCACCCTGAGCTTGGCTCGGCCCCAGGTTGACCCGCTTCCTGACTCCTACTGGCTGGCAGGTCCGTAGGCTCGCCTGTGGGAGATAGGTTAGGATAGGTTAGGTTAGGTTTATGGAAGCTTCATCGGCACCCCGAGCTCGGTTCGGCCCCAGGTAAACCCGCTGCGCAGGCTCTCATCTAGCTGGCAGGTCCGACGGCTCGCCTGTGGGGGATAGGTTTGGTTTGGTTAGGTTTATTTTGCGGAAACTTCATCGGCACCCCGAGCTCGGCTCGGCCCCAGGTAGACCCGCTGCGCAGGCTCTCATCTAGTTGGCAGGTCCGAAGGCTCACCTGTGGGAGATAGGTTTGGTTTGCGGAAACTTCATCGGCACCCCGAGCTCGGCTCGGCCCCAGGTAGACCCGCTGCGCAGGCTCTCATCTAGCTGGCAGGTCCGAAGGCTCTCCTGTGGGGGATAGGTTTGGTTTGGTTTGGTTTGGTTTGCGGAAACTTCATCGGCACTCCGAGCTCGGCTCGGCCCCAGGTAGACCCGCTGTCTGGCTCCTACTAGATGGCAGGTCCGTAGGCTCGCCTGTGGGAGATAGGTTAGGTTAGGTTTGTGGAAACTTCATCGGCACCCCGAGCTCAGCTCGGCCCCAGGTAGACCCGCTGCGCAGGCTCTCATCTAGCTGGCAGGTCCGTAGGCTCGCCTGTGGGAGATAGGTTAGGATAGGTTAGGTTAGGTTTGTGGAAACTTCATCGGCACCCCGAGCTCGGTTCGGCCCAAGGTAAACCCGCTGCGCAGACTCTCATCTAGCTGGCAGGTCCGACGGTTCGCTTGTGGGGGATAGGTTTGGTTTGGTTAGGTTTATTTTGCGGAAACTTCATCGGCACCCCGAGCTCGGCTCGTCCCCAGGTAGACCCGCTGCGCAGGCTCTCATCTAGTTGGCAAGTCCGAAGGCTCACCTGTGGGGGATAGGTTTGGTTTGCGGAAACTTCATCGGCACCCCGAGCTCGACTCGGCCCCAGGTAGACCCGCTGCGCAGGCTCTCATCTAGCTGGCAGGTCCGAAGGCTCTCCTGTGGGGGATAGGTTTGGTTTGCGGAAACTTCATCGGCACCCCGAGCTCGGCTCGGCCCCAGGTATACCCGCTGCCTGGCTCCTACTAGATGGCAGGTCCGTAGGCTCGCCTGTGGGAGATAGGTTAGGATAGGTTAGGTTTGTGGAAACTTCATCGGCACCCCGAGCTCGGCTCGGCCCCAGGTAGACCCGCTGCGCAGACTCTCATCTAGCTGGCAGGTCTGTAGGCTCGCCTATGGGGGATAGGTTTTGTTGGTTTGAGATCGTCATCGGCACCCCGAGCTCGGCTCGGCCCCAGGTAGACCCGCTGCGCAGGCTCTCATCTAGCTGGCAGGTCCGTAGGCTCGCCTGTGGGGGATAGGTTTTGTTGGTTTGAGATCGTCATCGGCACCCCGAGCTCGGCTCGGCCCCAGGTAGACCCGCTGCACAGACTCTCATCTAGCTGGCAGGTCTGAAGGCTCGCCTGTGGGGGATAGGTTTGGTTTGGTTAGGTTTGGTTTGCGGAAACTTCATCGGCACCCCGAGCTCAGCTCGGCCCCAGGTAGACCCGCTGCGCAGGCTCTCATCTAGCTGGCAGGTCCGAAGGCTCGCCTGTGGGGGATAGGTTTGGTTTGTGGGGGATAGGTTTGATTCCCATGATACGTTGCACGCAAAAAGAATGATTTGAATAATTTGTTTCTATTCCCTTAATTTCCCTTTGAAAGAGATTTGCTCTCAAGTGTCTGTTTTATACTGACCATGTGCCTCATAAATATCGTGACTTTGAACAATTAGGTAATCGTGGTAAAAATAATGGGGAGCTAAGAACGTGTCACAAGAATGACAAATTTTTTCTTTTTAAAAGAATTGACTCAGTCTCCTTAGCGTTGAGAGTCACGCGGTCGTGTCCTGATTAAGAGTACTTGTTTTATTTTTTTCTTAAGAAGAAGGAAGCTTTGTTTTTAAAACTTGTCAATTTTCAAGATTTGAAGAAATACTGATTTTTTCGAGAGCAAAAACCTTATGGTATGTTCAAAATTTTTATGGGATCACCCTCACCCTAATCACTATTTGCCTCAATTATGTTTACAACCGGATTTTGTGTGAAGGTCTCAAGCGACTGATATCAGGAAAAGACTATTTTTATTTCTAGTTCTTTAAATCTGTAAGGGCAACTTTGAATCTTGGAGGAATAGACAGTGAACGTTTCAACGATACTAGTAAGGGCCACTCATAGAAGCGTGGACAAATAGTGATTTTTTCAGTAGATTCTAGTATTGTAGTTATTTCTATTTCAGGGTTCTTTGATCTTTAGGTACTAACATGTCTTTTTCCCTCTATAAAGGGAGTGGATTATTAGTTGTGTTAGAGTTCATTGTTTAATGTGTATGTTGTGGATGATGAGCATAGGAGGAAAACCACGGGCTAGTGATACTCTTGTCGAAATATCTAACAGGATTGTGAAAGTGATACTCATCAGAAGGGGCATGGAGAGATTAGTGTTTTAAATGCAAATTTTGGATTCTCCCAAAATTTTTCTTTGTGTCGGCTCCCACTCGCCGGATACTTGGGGTTGGACATTTCTTTTCTGAGGATAATAGTTATCTGAGAGGTATTGTGATCAGTGGTTTCAGGTAGAAGACCGACGAAGGAGGACCAGCAGAAAGAGGGGCCAGAGTACCACCGGTAGAGGGAGAGATAGAATCCGCTCCACTAGATCCCATAGCACAGGAATAGAAATCCTGAGGAAAGATCAAGCCGGAATAGAAATCCGGAAAGGGAGGAAACCCAGGAAATTAGGGCATCAAGAGGCAAATGGAACCAGCCATCCAAGCATCACAAGGGCAGGAGGCGCCGGAGGAAGCAAGAGCACTATTCCGGCGCCATTAGAAGAGGTGGAGAGGAGCAGAAGAGGTTGCGGACGACTGGACTGGACGGCGAGCGGACGCTGGCGGACGCAGGCGCTAGCGGGAGTGGATGCTGGCGAGCGGGAGACGGAAGCGGAAGCGGGCGAGCGGAGATGCGAGCGGGCTGGCGAGCGGAGATGCGAGCGGGAAATGCGAGCGGGCTGGCGAGCGGAGGACGGAAGCGGGCTGGCGAGCGGAGGACGGAATCGGAGATTTAGGGCACGGGAGGCTCTGATACCATGTTGAAGGAGAGAAAAACCAACTATTGCATTAAAGGTGTCCTCTTTATATAGAGGACAAGGATAAAAATACATAAGGTCTAATAATGCTAACAATGCATAAATGCTAACAAAAGAAAAGGAAAAGGAAACTAAAATGCGAACTCATTTAGTAATCAGTGCTGGTGGTGGAGGGGAAGATCTAGTGATGGTCGAGACTGCTCAAAAGGGAGAATGTTGTTGTGGGGGTCGTCGAAGTGGAGAGTCGGGTCCACTAGAGCCGGTTGGGTGGCTACAAGGGGGCTCAAATATGGGGTAAAGGGGATGGAGGGGTCGGCTAAGCCTAGGAAAGTGTTTGTCGTTGTATGGAGCTGGAATGTGAGGCTATACGGGAGAGGGCGATCGATAGAGTGCTATTTGGAGGGGGTGATATGGGGTTGGAAGGGCAAAACATGGGAGAACAAAGGATGTAAGGTAAGGATATGTTGTCGGATTTTAGGGTTTAGGGCAGTCGGAAAAAAAGGGAGTTTGACGGCGCATAGATTGTGTTGACACCACCCTCTCTGACCACTAGATTTCCGTCTGCGACATCCACTTCCTTCTTTCCAACTGGCAAGTTACGTCGCCGCCCCCAGCTCCTCCAGCCCTGTCCGTCACCACAGCCAGCAGCACCGTCGATCCATTCAGTCTCTTGTAGCCTCTGTGTGACCCCTTGAAAACCCACTTATGCCGGTTTGACATCCCCGTCTTCGACAGAGCCGACTATAACACCCTCAAAATCTTAGTTTAACTATACAAAAACTTGTTGTACTTGAGTACATTAGGGTTCTGAGGAAGTCACACAAAGTTTGGGGACTATCTGATAGTGTTTCAAAGGCGATATGACAATTGTACGTGTGAATTTAGTCATGCACGGTTGTGCATGGCCAAACCGCACAATCGTCTTCCGGACACTATTTTGGGTTGGCATGATCACGTGCACGTGTTAATCCACACGATCATGTGAAATTAATACTCGTGTGAATTAGTCACACACAGTCGTGCGTGTCCAAACCGCTTGATTGCTTTTAGGACACTGGTTTGGATGGGAATTTACACGTGCACGGTCATGCACGTGTAAAACTGCACGACCGTGCGATTTGGGCCGTGAACTCATTTTAAGCACGAGATCGAGTTGTTCGATATGGGATTTTGAAATCCAACGGCCGGGACGTTCTCCTGATGCTATTTTACCGAGAATGAGGGAATTTTACCCTAATTTCTTTTGGTTCACTGTCTTTTAGGTTTGTGATAACGGAGAGATAGTAGGAAGATCTAGAGCTCTGTACTTCGATCTGAGGCCGAATTAATAGAGAGGAGTTTATTGCGATTAACTTCATCCAGTTCATTCAACATTTCCATAGCGCAGAAGCAAGCACCAACGGTAACGATCCTTCTCCCCGGTTTTAGAATGATGTTTGTCCATTCATTTTGCTTTGCTTGCATACGGAGAGTTTCCTCCACTAACTAGTGGAGGGCATGACCTTCTTTGGTTCGCTAGAACCCCAGGTCAATTGTGCCTATCCTCGGCATGAAATGCATCAGAAATGAGAAAATTGTTGTGGATTTAAGCATGTTAAGCCTACCCGAGACCGTAGTCCTGGATAAATGATGATTTGTATGATGTTGCATTTAGGTTTGGCATAGTATGAGTGCCAGAGAATTACTTCGACAAATACGTCGTATTCTATGCGGGGTTTGTCGACTTGAGAATACTTACTATTCTCGAAAGCCCCGGGTTAATGACCTCCAATTTGGCCTTTATAGGTTACCACGTAGTGAAACCTACTATCGTAACTGTTTTCTGATGAACGTGAGATTAGCGTAACATCGTTTGTGGCTGATGAATTGGTCTTCAATGAGTTCCATGACATTGAAACGATTGAAATGATCGCAGTTTGACAACCGTGAGCATGACGTAGTCATGTAGCAAATTCATGATAACATGGTGAAGATATTGTTAGAACGGTAAATTGGTTATACCACGGTGTAGAGTGGCTAAGACGATAGTGTTACCCGTCGACCTTGAGAACGGGACTGTGTTTGGAGACAAACTAGACATTCGCCACATCTCGTATTGAATACGACTCAGACCTTCACCTTTGGAATAATATATATGCTCTCTTGATTCGTTGATATGTAGAGTCATACTAGGTTTCCATTGTTGTGCTTGAGGATGGAGACGACCTTGCACCTTCATTACAAATCTCGTCATGGAGAAGATTCTAGACCTCCTACGATGGGATTTACTAGGAGATGACCTAAACCTCCTAAACATACTTTAGACTAGGGGTGCAAGCGGTTCGGTTTGGGTCGGTTTGGACCAAAATCGAAACCAAATCAAAAAGGGTCGGTTATTGTTTTCTCCAAACCGAACCAAACCTAAACCGATCGGTTCGATTCACTAATCGGTGCGATTTGGGGCGGTTTTCGGTTTTATTATAATAATTTATAGGAAAAACTTATATCATTATTTATGTATTATAGTTATTTTAAAAACGTTTTCCTTTAATTATATAATATAAAATAAAGTAGTGAAAATAACAAAATAATAATAACAAAATGTGTAAACAACATTTATATTGTTAGAAACAAATGGTTTTCAACATACTTTAATCAATTTATAGATCATATGAATATTAAAATTTAGTGTTATAAGAATATTAAAATAAATTATATAGGTTTGGAAAATCATGTTGATGGCGATATTATTTTACACCTAACAGTGATTGTAAAATTCAGTGAAGTATGTTGAAACAATGATTTTAAAATTATCTGATATTTTATTATATCGTCACGAATAACAGTGAATTCAATGAAGTCTGTTGAAACAAACTGTAAAACGGTGAATTATGTGATAGACCTAACTTTGATTATTTCTAATCAAATCGTAATAATGTGACTTTTCGATTCGGTTCGGTTTTCTCGGTTTACCGAAATTAAAAACCGCACCAAACCGAAAAGGGGGCGGTTATCCAAAATGAAAAACCACCCCTACACTGAACCAAGCGATTTGGTTCGAATTTCGGTTCGGTTCGAGCGGTTCGGGCGGTTTTTGATTTTTTGTGCACACCCCTACTTTAGACCGAAGACAAACCTACGCTTCCCTTCATGATGCTCATGTTGGAGATAACCTAGACCTTCTTATCAAGTACTTTTGTGTGTGCCATGAGTGCATGAATTCTTTTGGACATGAGTACCTGCGCGCACTTTATAGTTTCATGATTGCTTGTTAGCTTCATATGTTGTTATTTAGGTGATTGTGGGGGAAGCTTTGAGTGAACCCACTATCATAATTTGTATACTTAGGTTCCCTATTTTTATATGCTCAGCCTAGAAGATTGATTGTGCTTGAGTTTCACCCTGTGTAGCTTCGCAGTACTTTCAATTTGTTACATATTGCATGATGCAGCGTACTTGCAGGTGTGCGGTGACCCACCCCGGATTTCGCTAGGATGACCGAGGAGAAGGATTGTTACGCGGCTTGTAGTCAACTCATAGTTGAACCTCGTTTTCCTATAACTTGTGTTTAGTGCAGGTGTTAAGCATGTAGCGGAGTTTAGAAGGCCTAAAGCCCAAAGTTGTAATACAAAAGTCAGCCTCTCTCTTTTTACTGTTTTTGTTGATCCGCCCTGCGAGCCGATGTTTAGATCATTGTATTTACATGTTTACTTTGACACTTTCAGTTTAATATGATGTAAGACCATAAGACCGATATTTTGATGAACATTCCTTTAGTAACTGTGGACATTGACATTTGATTTTATTATTGAATCTTTTGCTAGTTCTTATACTCTTTGGTTAGTTTTACTTTTTGTGCCTCATATAACATTTAACTTGTAAGTGTAATATGTTGTGGGGTCCTGGCTGGACCCATGATATATTACTTGTACATGTGCGATGTTACAATTTGATATCAGACTTTAGGGCATCGATTCGTAATCTTTAGGTTCGTGTACGAACCCTTTTAAGGGGTGGAGTGCACACGTTGTGAGTACACCTAAACAATTAGATTTTGAGATGAATGTCCATTTAGACATGAAAATGAATGATTGTTTGTGGACGCTGAGTGTTCCATTGATGATGTTATAATAGGTTTTCGGTCGCTAAATGATGTGTTTCACGATTATAGGTGACTAAGAGTGGAACGGGGTGTTATCAACCTCGTGATACTGACAAGAGCAGTGTGTCTGCTCCTGTGAATCGTCCTTCTGTAGAAATGCGCAAAATGATCACAGAAGCGGTAATAGCCGCACTAGATGCTCGACTAGAGAGGCTTGCATGGTCTTCCATTCCAGATGTAGCCCCGGTGTCGGTCGTACAAGTTGTGTCGTTAGATAAATCGCGAGCATGCAGTCAACATCTAAAATATTTTTTGAGCTTCAACCCTCCGTGTTTCTCAGGGATTGAAACAGTTAAAATAACTTTGACACATTTTTTGAGTAGTTAAAAGAACTTTGACGGCGCCTGAAGAAGAAAAGATGGTGACCTTGGACACCTTCCGACTGATCGGGGAGGTGAGGATTTGGAGGGTTGAGGAAGTGAAGCGTAGTTTTGTCGGGCTTCGACTTACACAAATCTTGTTATGGGACTTCTCGGTGTTTTCCTTCAAAGATACATACCATCTGCCACACGCATAGCACTGTAAAACCAGTTCTTACGACTGACTAAGAGAGGCCTCCAGGTAGACGACTATCTGCATGAATTCACTAGACCGAGTTGTTATGCAGGGAGGTTGGTGGAAGTCGAGGAGACCAAGAACAACAGATATCATGAAAGTTTACAAGATGACTTGAGATTGAAACGGGCAGGACACATGACTTTTGGTTTTCGCACTCTAGTGGAGACTGCGAGAGCACTGGAAATGGACTTGGAGAAAGTCCGGCGTATGAGAAGTGTCAACGCAAAAAATTCATAATTCACGGTGTCGCCCTCTCATATAACGTCTAGGTGCGGGAGGCACGGGAAGAAGTCAAAGCTTACGGAGGCGACTCCCTTTATTATTTCGGGGGCTACTGCTGCGCGAGACCCTTTGACCTGCTTCACTTGCGAGAAAGTGGGACGCATTGCCCGAGCATGTCGAAGTGGTCCTCCAAAGACGGAGAGTTGAGCATTGGAGAGCACACAACATATGGTTGACTTCCATCGGGGTTTCCGCTGGTTTGCAACTCGAGAGACCAGCATCTTTCAGAAGGTCAATGCAATACTTACGTTGGGATAAGACAAGGCCATCAGGTCGCCGTGCTACCTCTAGTCCAAGAAAATATCGAAGATTTCTCAGATCTTTGATTTGAAAGATAAAAATTTAATGTCGCTTAACATATTGTATCTTAGCGAAGTCATCACCAATGATCAGAATATCGTCCACATAAACCAGAAGTATTATAGTCCCCGTTGATTGGTGACGAGTGAAGAGAGAGGAATCTGTCGAGCTTTGTTTGAAGTCAACCTCACAAACAACCTTGCTGAATTTTCCAAACCACGCCCGTGGAGACTGTTTGAGACCATAAATGGATTTTCGAAGTAAACAGACACGAGACTCCCCCGTGGTCTCAAATTCGGGCGGTTGTTGCATATAGACAGTTTCAAGAAAATCGTCATTCAAAAAGGCATTCTTGACATCCAGCTGGTGGAGGGGCCAGTGACGATGAACAGCTAAGGAGAGCAAGACCTGAATCGTATTGAATTTTTCGACTGGGGAGAACGTTTCCTCATAATCAAGCCCGCACTGTTGAATAAAATCTCGTACCACAAGCTGAGCCTTTAAGGGATCAACTGTCTGATACACAGCATGTTTGATTGTAAAGATCCACTTGCAGCTAACACAACTGTGGCCAGGAGGAGGAGACACAAGATCCCAAGTATGATTACCCCACAGAGCAGTCATTTCTTCATCCATGGCGGCACGCCAGGCCGGATGTTGGAGAGCTTCCTGCACAGAGTTAGGTATAGAGATAGAGGAGAGAGATAGAGCAAAAGTAAGAAGAGGTGGAGAGAGCCAATGTAGAGAGACATAATTGGTCAAGGGATGAGCCGTCGAGGAGGATGTCGGATCAATAGGCCGCGAGATCACACCGGTAGGGGGAAGTTGTTGCTGGGCAGCTGGACGTGGAGGACGACGAGTGTAAACTTCAATGATAGGAGGTTTAGAGGGGACGGGTTTGGAGGGTACTGGTGGTGGTGTAGGAATCAGAAGCAGAGGAGTAGGGAGAAGTGGTGGAAGCGGAGACGTTACGGGAATGATGGGTTGAGGTAGCGGTGGAGGAAGATGGGGATCAGAAAGACTGGTGTGATATGGTTAGTCTTCATGAAAGGAGATATCAACAGACACAACCACCTTTCCAGTGATAGGATTAAAGCAGACATACTCTTTCTGAGTGCGTGAGTACCCAACAAACACAGCTTTAGTAGCACGAGGGGCAAGCTTGTCAGTGGAAGGACCAAGATGATGGACATAACAGGTACACCCAAAGACACGAGGTGTGAGAGAGAAAAGATTCGTGGATGGGCAAAGGAGAGTAATGGGTGCCACAAAGTTGAGGATAGACGAAGGCATGCGATTGATGAGATGACAAGCAGTAAAGACTGCAAAGTTCCAATAGAGGGGAGGAACCTGCATTTGGATCATAAGAGATCTAGCCACATCAAGGAGGTGGCGATTTTTCCTTTTCGCGATGTCATTTTGTTGAGGGGTGTAGGCACATGAAGTCTGATGTATAATACTGAACTCAGCGCATAAATTGGAGAAGGTGCGGCCAGTATATTCGAGAGCATTGTTTGTACGAAGAGTTTTGACACAGGTCGAGAACTAAGTGCGAGTTTTTGTAAGAAACGTACGGAACGTGGTTGGGAGTTCGGTACGATCACGAAGTAAATACAATCAGGTTACCTGTGAGTAATCATCGATAAAGATAACAAAGTATCGATACCCAAAAACACTAGGGACCTTATAGTGACCCCAAATATCAGAATGTACTAAGGATAAAGGAGCATCGCTCCAGGTACATGAAGTAGAAAAAGAGACACGTGTTGTTTGCCGAAAATATACGATTCACAAAAGAACTCTTGAATAGAGACAGTAGGAAAAGCTTTCTTGAGAATTGGAAGAGGGGCATGCGCAAGACGACGATGTCAATCAGTTGTGGATACAGTAGTGAGAGCAGTGGGAGGAACATCAAGAAGATATAGCCCGTTAGACAGTCGCCCTCTACCAAGTATATTCTGCATTAGTCGATCCTGCACCACAAAGGAAGAGCGTGAGAAAGTAACACAACAATCAAGCTCTTGTGTAAGACGGCTAACAGAGAGGAGATTAAAAGGAGAGCCTGGAACATGAAGAACCAAGGATAAGGAGAGAGGAGTAAGAGACAGATGAGCAGCGCCAGAAATCGGGATCCTATCATCATTGGCCACGGTGATGTGCTTGGGGTAAGCAGTATCTAAGTATTTGGGTGGCTGGTGCAGAGAGAGATGATGTGTAGCACCCAAGTCCACAATCCAGGGAGAGCTATGTGAGAAGCATGATATACCGTTCTTGAAGATCGAGGCCACAGAGCCAGATGCGCGACTAACCACCTCTTGAAGTTGATGGAGTTGAGCACGCAACGCGGCAATATCATCAGTAGTGGTGGAACTAGATGTCATAATCCTGAGTTGCGAATAGGCACAGAAGTCAGGCGGCAAGGAGGCAGGCGGCTTGCCAGACAAAACCAGCGGCTACTCCGAAAGAACGATGAGGGCAGCGAGAAATGAAGCCGCGCGGGCACCAACCGTAAGACAAGGTCGCACGCGACTAGAGGAGATCGCGTGAGAGGTAGCGAGTAGAAGGGAGCCTGTAGTGAAAATAAACAGGTCGCGGCGGGTAAAACCGTGAGCGGCAGCGGGTAGAAAGAATAGAGGCCGACAAACAGGCACAAGACCGGGCGGGAGAGACAGATCACACCCAGATCCAGAGCGGTAAGCTGGAAGAAGCCGCCACGCCGAGACACGAGGAGAAGTCGCACAGTCACAGTAATAACACACCAGCGGCAAGGAGGATGTCGCGACCAATATGCGGAGCCCGCAGCAGTTCGAAAGAACCCGTAGCGAGAAAAGAAGTCGCAGCGACAAGGAATAAAGTCGCGCGATAAGATCAGAGAAGGAGAGATTGCGGGTAGAGGAAGAAACCGCGGCGAGATGGCGAGAAGCCGGGCGGGAAGAAAGAAGAAACCGGTCGGTTAGGGGGAAGGGCCCACCAGACCGAGAGGTTTATAAAAAGTGGGGGGAGGTAAGACGAGGTGGAGGCCACGAGAGAGAGGAAGAGGAGCGGTCAGAAAAATAATAGACAGCGCGGGAAGCCGCAGTTAGAAGCAGGAGAGGCCGCAAGAACAAACCGCCCGGTTAAAAAAAAGAGCCAGGCGGAAGACCAAGCCGCCCGGTCAAGAAGAGAAACCGAGCGGATAGGGAAGCAGAGCGGTTAGAAAATAGGTTGGACCGGTTGGCTCTGATGTCATGTAGAAAACAAAGGGCGAACCTTGCATATACTTCTTTCATATATCAAATACAAGAGAGGATACAAATATATAGGAGGAGAGAGGAAGGAAGAATCCTATACAATAGATGTGGGACTAAAGGAGAAGGAAGAAAGGGGCCTATAAATGGGCCTTTACATCATATATCCTTATGTCTTCTAACAGGAAGCTTCTAAGCGCAATCTCAGTAAAGGTGACGTTCTGGTAGTAGCGAAGTACGCAGACGCGTTTCCTAATGAGCTCCTTGGGGCACCGCCTCAGCGTGAGATTGACTTTTGTATTGATTCAGTGCTGGGTGCCAAGCCTATGCCATGCTCACCCTATCGAATAACGCTGAAGGAAATGACAGAACTGAATGTTCAGTTGTTAGAGCAAGATGACGTATGCCCGAGTTTGTCCCCTTGAGGTGTACCGATCCTATTTGTGAAAAAGAAGGACAGAAGCTTGTGTATATGCTTAGACTATCAGAACTGAATATATTGACGGAAAAGAATAAGTATCTGATCCCGCATATCAATGACGTGTTCGATCAACAAGTCGGTTTGACTGGATATTCCAAGTTGGACTTGAAGTCCGGTTATTACCAGTTGAGAATTCGGAAATGTGATATTCTGAAGACAACATTCAATACCTGTTACGGGCACTACGAGTTCACTGCGATGTCATTTGGGCTCTCAAACGCGTCATCGATATTCATGGATCTGATGAAAAGGATGTTCCGAGAATATTTAAACCGATTTGTAATCGTTTTCATTAATGACATTTTGATTTACACCCAATCAGAGGAAGAGCACGCAAATCACCTACACACAGTCTTGAGCATCCAAGGCTACCATTCAGCCTTCCTAGAGAGTGCCAAGTGCAAGTTTTGACCACTGATCTCCAGGTAGCGGCGAGGCCCTTTGCCAGCTCAAGCATCTTCTCTGAGCACAACAATGCATGGTCCAACGGGCCAATCGATACCACCGTGACGTGGTTTTCTCCCTAGGTGAGGTGTTTGTCAAACTGCGTCCCCACCGCCATAGTACACTAGCCAGACGCCTACACCCCAAGATATTTATCCACTATTTTGGCCCCTTTCTGATTCTAGAGAAGGTGGGAGAGGTGGTTTACAGCCTACAACTACCTCTCGATAACCGTATTCATCCAGTCTTTCATGTCTCTCAGGTAAAGAGGGTACTGGGAGATCACCACCTCCAAGCCCCTACCTAAGGGATTGACAGTCAAACTCATTCCCCACTATGAGTCATAGGTGGTGTTAGGATCACACATCAAGGAGATTCAGGACTAGCATGTACGACAAGTACTCATCCAGTGGAGGGGACTACCAGCAGAGAAAGCCATGTAGATTATGGGGGAGGAGGTCCAGTCACAGTTCCCAGACTTTGACCTTGAGGGCAAGGTCATTCTAGAACTCGGAGGTGTTGATAACAGCACAGGCGATCCCGTCCATGGCCAGCAATATGCACGTGTTTATACATGACGGGAACACGCCCCAAGCACGACGGCGGAAGGATTTACCTACTTAACTATGTATTTGTCTTATTTTGGGACCCTCCTATATATAAAGGAGTCAAGTCTTTTCAGATTGAATAAAAAAGAGGAAGGAGACCCAACGCCTTCCCTAGTTATCATTAATCTCCAACTAACAGAAGCAAAAATATCAAGAGTTTTCTCATTCCCCATGCAATGAGTTTCTTTCCAAAGTAAATACATTATGCGATTTATGTGATTCTATAAATTTAATATTTTTATCTTTTTATCGTAGGTTGGACCTCCAAGAACTACATCCTACATATTTTACTCTCATTGGTGTACCAATCCATAAAACATCCTAACGGGATTGTAGAAGACATTAGACTTCAAATCGATAGCTTTGTATACCTCGTAGATTTTCTTATTTTAGATATGGATGAGGATCCCCAAATACCTTTAATATAAGGAAGGTCATTCTTAGCCATCTCAAGAGATGTAATAGATGTTGAGAAAGGCAATCTGAATCTCCAACTAGGAGAGGAGAAAATAATGATGAATGTGTTTGATATGCCTTCCTCAAGTGTAAAAATTGAAAAATATATTATTATTTTTGATAAGCTACTTGAATGTGAAGCATATGTAAAGGAAGATGGAAGCACTATGGTTGAAAAGGAAAAGGAAAAAAGCACTAGTGAAGTCAATGAAGATTGGATAAAAAATGAAGAAGGGAGACGTTAAGAAGAAGAAGAAAGTCTAGGAATTTAGAAGACTCAAACTACTCTCTATTGTGACAATAAGACTGCAATTCACATTGTTAAAATCCAGTATTTCATGAAAGAACTAAACATATTGAACTTGACTGTCACTTAATTATGGACAAAGTAAAAGAAAGGAAAGTGATCCTCCAACGTGTACCATCTACAAAACAGAACGCGAACGTTCTTACGAAGCCTCTTCCCCTAAAGTTCCTTTTATGCATGATCAATATCTATGCTCCAACTTGCGGGGGGGAGTTTTGAAGCCCAATGAAGAAGGCCCATCCTGAAGACCCACTATTGCTTTATTCATGTATTAGATTTCTCCCACATTTTTTAGAATAGTTTGTTGCCACTTTGTACCTATAAATGTATATATATTATCCTTAATAAGATATGAGATTACCATTCTTCACTAACAACACTTTGTCATCCCTTATTTGAAGTGTAATACATCAGATATAGATCCATTGTAACAAGGGATTCTGTTATTAAACTAGAACTTAAGGTAGAGTAATCTTCATTATGTCAATACAAATGATTTATACAATTTTAGATTATTATTAACCACGCAAGATTACACCGTACCTTTTCTCTTTTTCCCCAACTACCAAAATATTGAGCACAAGCTTAAAAGACTCATAACATTCAATCACAGAGCATTTCATGTACTCATCAGCACAAATTCGTCTCCAGAGATCAGCATCCTTGGATCTAAATTGGGCTGCCATATCTAATGCAATTGGAATCTGCATCAATTTTGAAAGGATTAATTACTCCCCGATATTAAGCATTTTTTACTTGATATGGGATTATATCCTCAACAAAACAAAAGGCTGATAATAGATACCTTGCTAGCAAGCAAGAATGGAGGCCATTGAATCATCTTGAGGCTTGGATCTGATGAATAAGGAACTAGCAAAAGATCCATCTCCCTGAATCATGTTAACTCAAGGATTAGATTATTTGGAGGATAATTAACATCGAAGAAAGAGAAAAGCAAATAAATATCATGTAAATTGAAAGTTTCTAAGAATTCTATTGAAGTCTTACCTGTCACTTATAAGGTCTTCTTCTCGGAAACTGCATACGATTTCATTCCACAATTGAGCAAACTTTGCAGCTTCAGTTCTCTTTCTTGGTGAAGCCTATAAATAAAGAAAAAAATATATAATTATCACTACAAAGTATTTAAAATTGACTTTATTCTGTGTTAACAATACCTCTGCAAAGCTTTTTGACAGAGAAAAACCACGCTTCTGTCTCTTCTCTGATGGTACCAAGCAAGCATTGAAAGCTCCAGGTAAGGAATGGAAGCGAGATCTCAACATTCCTAGTGTCCGTATCTGCCATTGTTAAACGACCAACTTGTTTGTTGACTAGAACATTTTCGCCATAATTTATATGATTATATCCCAGATATAGAAATGGTAGTAATAAAATATGCAGAAAAGTTCTGTTTGTCTAAATTGAAAGTTTCAAGATGAAAGAACCCGAGCTGGATATGAATAGTAACCTTGACAACAAGAAAGTAGTTCTGTATTTCATGAATTTGTTGATTTCTTTTATGTGCATTTTCATTTTTTATAAATAGAATACTTCCCCCCAGTTTTGTTGGATAGTTATTTACATTTATAATGAACCCCAACGCGATAGAGTAAAGTAACCTTAAGTGGAGAAAAAGGTAGCTCTCTACGGCAAGGATGCTTTGAATTTTTTTTTGTGCATTTTGATTCATAATGAATATTAAACTTCCCCGGTTTTGTATCTGAATTATTTACATTTTATAAAGTTGAGAACATAATCAGATTATTCATGACCATTAAAACCATGGAAATCACCAAGCAACTAAAATAGAACTTAGACGTTTCATATCAACCATTCACCTTTTTGAAAACAATGTTTTTGTGTGGAGAAAGGCTATGTTAAAACGACCAAATAGATAGAAGAAAGTTTGTTGATGATTACCTCTCCAAGTCGCCCAAATGCTCCAGAAACACCTCCATATATAGTTGAGAAAATTGCATACCAAATCTGGGTGTCCATAGAATAAACCTAAAAAGAAAGAAGTTATCCAATGTTCTAAGTGTCAAAGGACCCATTTCTGAAAACACAAACAAACCAATTCTGTAAATAATTATAAATATCTTACCAAAATTACAGGGATCCAGAGTGATATAACAGCACCGATATTATCTTTAACTGTATAGATAGTAGATTCAGTATTACGGCATATGCGTACAAGAAGATCTTGTGGCATAGGAAAGGAATGAAATAAGTACCATTTGGAAAGAACTCATGCCAAGCATAACGGATATTATGAACTTTCATTATATCTTTTGTTGGCTTGACTAGTGGCTTTATCTGCATGAAAAAATAAAATTGTGCGGAAATGTGATTAAAATAGGTTTAAAAGTTGGATTCATCAATTGATGTCTTAGAAGGTAAGAGCATGCCTGGACAAAGTAGCTAAATGCAATTTTGGAGCTCAACAGCAACACCCAAAATAAAGTATACCTGATATGAAAAAACATTTATAAGATTCCAATAATGCAAGATGATAAAAAATCTCATTCTATTTTTGTGATTGAAAAACCTACTTGAATAGAGCAAACTGACTTTCATGCATACCACGTCCAACATATATTCTAGGCTGCAGATGGTAAGTAAATAACATATATTAGGGGGGGGGATCATTTCCAAAAATAAGAAACGCAAATAAACTGGATGTGGATAATCAATATGTAATGTAACATGGTTAGCATAAAGCATTGATCAAGTAAAACCTACAGGAAAAGTAGAACAATTGTGATGTAGGGGTAGGCTAGTGGTGCTCGGAAGCTAGGACCCTACGTGCACGTGTGAGGGAATACGCGAATGCAATGCTACATGCAATGGACAGTCGGATAGCAACGACTAATAATTTAAGCAATGAAACTTAGCAACGCCACGCAATTAACCGAAATAAAGAAACAATTAAATAACTTTGGCAATTAGGCAACGGCTTCCTCCGCACGGAGGGCCTGAGCAAGCGGCGGCGACTAATTCCACAATAATTATTAGCGTATAAAAAAACAACAACTACCAAACTAGAATCACAGCACAAATATAGATAAACGACCAAGTGCCAATGTCAAGTACAAACATAATACCATGAAATACTCACGATGCAGTGGGCTGATCCGAGGCGATGGAGGATTTGCCGAACCGGATGCAAAACGAGCGATCGGAAGTGGAATCGGAGGCGACGCGGCGATGGAGGTGGCTGCCCTCGGCGAAGAGTGGCGGTAACGGGCGGTAAAACGGCGGATCCGGCCACAAATGAGTAGATCCGGGCCGGGGGAAAATAGATCTGATGACTTGGAGCGGATCCGGACAAAAATGGAAGGTTTGGGTGGAGGGGATAACGGATCGGAGTGTCGGTGGATAGATCCGCTAATTTTAGGACGGATCCGGGCTACGGGAGTGAGAATATGGAAGTGGAGGGTAGATCGGGGGAAGGTAGTGCTAGATCAATTAGATCTAGAATTTTCGGAGTGTTGGGGGGGGGGGGGTGGATCCACGAGGGGAAGGAAAGGAGGGGGCGGGTAGGGCTAAAGAGGCCCTAGAGGAGATCGGATTTGGGAAAGGAGGGGCTGAAGGGGTGTTGGACCTGCAGCCAAGTCGGAGGCCAGGGAAAGTCGGAAATCCCGACTTTTCACTGTAGCAGGGGGGGCGGAAAAGGGCTCCAGGGACTGTAGCAGTAGTCGGCTGCTGGACGGGTTTCTGGATGGATTCCGGAGGCTGAAATGAGCTTTCGAGAGGTGGAAAATGAAGGTGGGGAAGGGAGATACCTTGGGGGGAAGCTTGGCGGCCTAGGAGTCGTCACCTAGGGTTCCACGACGTCGGCACCGGGGAGGGATCGCTGGAATCCGGGATTATTTCTCTCCAAATTCTGCAATACCTCAAATCAGCCCCCTAGCATCCTATTTATAAGAGAACATGACTTAGGGCAACCCCAATCAACGGCTATGATTGGCCGGTGGGTTAGCCCATAAAATACACCAAAATAAACTCAAAAAATATAAAGTAATATAGCGTTTTGACTCGCGGCGACGTCCCGGACGCAACCGCGGAGTCCGATCGGCGATCCGATCAAGTCTTCCTGCGCGAGTACATGTATGTGGGCCCCGCCTTGCGGCGAGCTCCACCAAGTGCATCCGATGGCTCCCCATCAACTCCCCCCGACTGAAAGACCTTCATCTCCTATGAATGGAGATGATCGTACTGAAGTCGAAGTCCGGGGGCGAGCCGATCTAACTCTGTCGGTAGTATCCAAGTATCATCTGTGTCAGGTCGGCCCCGCCAATGTACTAGGTAGCGGCAACGCGGTCCGGCCGAGGTGGGAACAAACTGGTGGGATCTGATCTCTGTGACGCTCTCATCTCTCGCCTCTCGGAAGGTGGGTCCCGATGCGATCGGTGGTGCCTGCGGGGGAACCAAAGGGGACGAAGTCCCAGGTGGGTGGGTGGCAATACTGGATGGGCTAGGATGGCTAGCAGGTGGTGGGGGTGGCTGAGCATCTCCCTCGCTCGGGTCCACATACTCATGAGGCTCATAGTATGGAGTCAGATCCTCAACATTAAACACGGGGTGAATTCCCATACTGGCCGGGATGTCAAGCCGGTAGGCGTTGGTCCCAATACGACTAATAATGGAATATGGACCTATTCGCCTCGCGCTTAACTTCTTGGCAGGCCCCGAAGGGAGTCTCTCAGGGCGGACTCGCACCATTACCTTCTCGCCTACATTAAATATCTGCTCTCGCATTCGCTTATCTGCATGGGTTTTATAATTATCATTGCTTATTATTATTTGTCGGCGGACCGACTCATGCAAATCATGCAAATGCTGTGCATATGACTCAGCAGACTCACTAGGGCGGGACTCTAGAGGGCTCGGGACAAGGTCTATAGGTTTCCTAGGGTCGTATCCTGAAACTACGTGAAATGGACTCAACCCGGTGGACCTATTGACTGAGCTATTGTAGGCAAACTCGGCGATCGGCAAATCTAAGTCCCAACTACCTACATGCTCACCAGCTAGACACCGCAACAGATTCCCTAAGCTCCTATTCACTACCTCAGTCTGACCGTCCGTCTGTGGGTGATATGCCGAGGAAAACCTAAGGATAGTACCAGTCTTGTGCCACAGGGTTTTCCAAAAGTAGCTCATGAACCTCACATCGCGGTCAGACACGATCGACTTGGGCAGGCCATGCAACCGAAAGACATCCCTCATGAATATAGATGCAACGTGGGTCGCATCAGCCGTCTTGCGGCAAGCAATGAAGTGTGCCATCTTCGAAAACCGATCAACCACCACGAAGATGGAATCGTGTTTCCGTAAGTTGCGGGGGAGTCCGAGAACAAAATCCATGCTGATGTCCTCCCAAGGGCGGTGTGACACGGGTAGGGGCGTGTAAAGGCCGGTGTTCTGCTTATTTCCCTTGGCCGTCTGACAGATACCGCAGTGACGCACAACCCGAGCTACGTCCTTCTTGAGGCTAGGCCAGTAGAGACGGTCCTCAACAATGGCTATGGACTTATCTCGCCCGAAGTGGCCCGCGGCTCCGCCCGCGTGCAGTTCCCAAATTAGGTAATCTCGGTAAGACGTCTGAGGAACGCATAGGCGGGAAGCCCGGTACAGATATCCCTCGTAAATCTGGTATCCCTCAACAGGGTCGGGTGGGTCTCGGGATAGGGCGGTATAAATCTCACCAAAGTCAGGGCACGTAGGATAATCGAGCATCAGTTGCTCAAGTCCCTGCACACTCGTTGTCATCGTCTGCAATAGGGATACACGGCGACTCAACGCATCGGCCGGCTTGTTCTCAATACCCGCGCGGTGCTTGAGAACGTAATGAAAATCCTGCAGGTACTCAACCCACTTCGCATGTCGGTGGCCCAGCTTGCGTTGCGAATCGAGGTAACGGAGGGCCTGGTGGTCGGAATACAACACGAACTCCCGGGGAAGGAGATAGTGTCGCCAGTAGCGCAGAGACTGGACAATAGCATAAAATTCTCGATCGTAGTTCGAGTACTTTTGCTTTGCGTCATTCAGCTTCTCACTAAAGTAGGAAACTGGGTGTCCCTCTTGGCTCAATACGCCACATATACCGATAACGGACGCGTCGCAGGCAACCTCAAAGGCGCGACTGAAATCTGGTAACCTCAGGACGGGAGCTGTCGTCAATCTCTCCTTAATCTCCTCGAAGGCTCTGGTGGCTGCGGGGGTCCACTGAAACTCTCCCTTCTTGAGACAGCTCGTGAAGGAGGCCATGATCGTGCTGAACCCCTGGACAAACCTCCTATAGAAGGTGGCAAGCCCGTGAAAGCTACAAGCCTCGTGGATATTCCTAGGTACAGGCCAATCTCGAATAGATTTGACCTTCTCAGGGTCCACGGAGACTCCAGTGGAGGAAATAATAAAGCCTAGGAAGTGGACGGACTCGGACAGAAAGGCGCACTTCTTCAGGTTCACATACAGCTTCTCTTGACGGAGGGTGCCGAAGAGAAGTCTCAAATGATCGAGGTGAGTGGCCTGTGTCTGGCTGTAGACTAATATGTCATCAAAGTACACCACCAGGAACTTGCCCATGTAGGGCCGCAACACCTGCGTCATAACTCGCATGAATGTGCTCGGGGCATTGGATAGCCCGAATGGCATGACTAGCCACTCATACAGACCGTCCTTGGTCTTAATGCGGTCTTCCACTCGTCCCCCTCACGAACTCGTATCTGATGGTACCCACTGCGGAAGTCGATCTTGGAGAAGATCTGGGCACCAGACATAGTATCCAGTAAGTCATCGAGTCGTAGGATAGGGAAGCGGTACTTGACCGTGATCTTATTGATGGCGCGGCTGTCGATGCACATACGCCAACTACCGTCCTTCTTAGGGGTAAGAAGGGCGGGGACCGCACAAGGACTCATGCTCTCGCGAATGAACTGCTTCCGAAGAAGCTCGTCAACTTGCCGTTTGAGCTCAGCGTGCTCATCCGGGTGCATACGGTAGTGGGGCAGGTTCGGGAGGGAAGCTCCCGGGACTAAATCAATGGCATGTTGAATGTCCCGAGGGGGAGGCAGCTCATCGGGGAGCTCGTCCGGCATAATGTCCGCAAACTCGCCTAACAGGGGACGCACCGCGAGTGGTAAATCGACTGGGGCGTCCTCAGTAACCTGGGTAGCGGCGACTACATAAATAACGTCGGACTCCGCACTATCTCGCAGAAACTCACCTCGCCTCAGAATATGCAGTGGTTGCGAGGCGCTCGTGCTCGGAGATGACTCTACCACACCCTTGGGTCGATCTCGGGGCTGGGTGGGTGTCAACGTGATCTTCCGCCCCTTATCATAAAAGACACACGTGTTCGAGCGGCCGAAGCACGTGACATCACGATCAAAAAGCCAGGGGCGGCCAAGCAACACGTGAGCGACGTCCATGGGAATAACATCGCACCAGACCTTGTCCTGAAAGGACGCAATGGTGATCGGGACTAAGCAATGCTGGGTGACCTGAATCGCCGTCTTGTCAACCCAGACGACACGGTACGGATGGGGGTGAGGCTCTGCCTTCACCTGCATACGGTCAAGCGTCTTCTGGGCTACAATATTCACGCAACTCCCACCATCAACGGCTAGCTTGCAGGGACCGCCTGCACTAGGGAAGTACGTGTAAAAGATGGTCGTGCGTCGCCAGTCCTCGTCCACACGTGGGGTGTGTAGGAGGCGCCGAATCACTCCCACCTCTAATGATCGCTCGGCATCACTCTCCCAACCTTCCTCGACTGCAGCCCTAACCTCCTCTGGGGCCTCCTCTTCACCCTCTAAACCCTGTTCCTCCTCTTCCTCAAGTAACAGGTTCCGCGTGGGGCACTGCGCCGCCACGTGGCCCCTGCCAGAGCATCTAAAACATACAATGCCCCCAGATCGCTGACCATCAGTGGCTACGGCTTTACCCTTCGCATCCGCGGGGATGCGCGAGGGTGCGGCCGTGGTGGTCTGGGGCGGAGCGGGTTTCCTAAAGGTCGAGGAATCAGTCCGAGAGGTGAACTGCCTCGTACTAGACGAACGAAGGTACTGCTCATACTCGAGGGAGAGCTGGAATATCTGATCAACAGTCTCCAAGCGGTGGGGAATCAACTCTCTCCGAATATCGGAACGAAGGCCCGCCTTGAAACGGGCGGCAGTGGCAATAGGTTCCTCTGAAATATCACTCCTGACGACCAACTCATCGAAGCGAGCCATGTACTCGGCGACAGTAAGTGTCCCCTGTCGTAAGTTCTGTAGCTGCTCAAATAGCTAATCTCGATACGACGCGGGGAGGTACTTCTCCTTCAGTCTCTCCTTCATCTCGTCCCATCTGGCGATGGGGTAGTAACCATCCCGCTCTAGAGCTCTCTCGACACTAATCCAGAACACCTTAGCTTGCCTGATCAACTTCATCTTTGCAAAGCGGACGCAACGCTCGTCACTCATGTCGTACCACTCGAAGTAGTGGTCCATGTCCAAGAGCCAATCGCTGAAGGCTTTCGGATCTAGGCGACCATCGAACGAAGGGGCATCGAGTCGGATGCGACGAGTGATGTCATGATAGTGGCCCCCTCTCCTAGGATCGGGGTAGTCCTCGGGGTAGTCATCATGAGCGTAGTCGTATCGAGCGGGTGGGGGACCACGCTCTCTCCGACCCGGGGGATAATAATCATCCTGGTGATGGTCGCGGCGACCGTGTGGGGGCACACGATCTCTGGGGTCCGGCTGAGGCTGACGTGGCATACGTTACTCATCACGCTGGGGTGGCAGCCTATCCCTCGCCGGGACTTGCCTATAATCTCTCGCAAAATCAGGATGTCGCCTTACTGGCAGAATCGGGGCTCGATGAGGACTATCACGATGGTGACGGTCTGCGGGAGGTGGGCCATCCCTCGGGCGTTGCCCTCGACGTGGAGGAGCGTCAGGGTCGTCCTCAAGAGAATCGTCACGCTGTGTCGGAGTGTCCCTGACATCCTCTAAGTGGCCTAAACGAAGGTTCACCTCGGCAAGGTCATGACGCACATCGTCGAACTGGGCTCCTATGGTGTCAAGGCGACCTAGGACAAGGCGTTGGAACTCAGCGAAAGCGGCGTCCGAATTCGAACTCGTCGCTCGGTCCTCAGTGTTCTGTGGTTCTACCATGCTTACTCTAAAAGTCCTACCACTACGGAGCATGCAAGTGGCCTAACCTAGGCTCTGATACCAAATGATGTAGGGGTAGGCTAGTGGTGCTCGGAAGCTAGGACCCTACGTGCATGTGTGAGGGAATACGCGAATGCAATGCTACATGCAATGGACAGTCGGATAGCAACGACTAATAATTTAAGCAATGAAACTTAGCAACGCCACGCAATTAACCGAAATAAAGAAACAATTAAATAACTTTGGCAATTAGGCAACGGCTTCCTCCGCACGGAGGGCCTGAGCAAGCGGCGGCGACTAATTCCACAATAATTATTAGCGTATAAAAAAACAACAACTACCAAACTAGAATCACAGCACAAATATAGATAAACGACCAAGTTTCAATGTCAAGTACAAACATAATACCATGAAATACTCACGATGCAGTGGGCTGATCCGAGGCGATGGAGGATTTGCCAAACCGGATGCAAAACGAGCGATCGGAAGTGGAATCGGAGGCGACGCGGCGATGGAGGTGGCTGCCCTCGGCGAAGAGTGGCGGTAACGGGCGGTAAAACGGAGGATCCGGCCACAAATGAGTAGATCCGGGCCGGGGGAAAATAGATCCGATGACTTGGAGCGGATCCGGACAAAAATGGAAGGTTTGGGTGGAGGGGATAACGGATCGGAGTGTCGGTGGATAGATCCGCTAATTTTAGGACGGATCCGGGCTACGGGAGTGAGAATATGGAAGTGGAGGGTAGATCGGGGGAAGGTAGTGCTAGATCAATTAGATCTAGAATTTTCGGAGTGTTGGGGGGGTGGATCCACGAGGGGAAGGAAAGGAGGGGGCGGGTAGGGCTAAAGAGGCCCTAGAGGAGATCGGATTTGGGAAAGGAGGGGCTGAAGGGGTGCTGGACCTGCAGCCAAGTCGGCGGCCAGGGAAAGTCGGAAATCCCGACTTTTCACTGTAGCAGGGGGGGGGCGGAAAAGGGCTCCAGGGACTGTAGCAGTAGTCGGCTGCTGGACGGATTTCTGGATGGATTCCGGAGGCTGAAACGAGCTTTCGAGAGGTGGAAAATGAAGGTGGGGAAGGGAGATACCTTGGGGGGAAGCTTGGCGGCCTAGGAGTCGTCACCTAGGGTTCCACGGCGTCGGCACCGGGGAGGGATCGCTGGAATCCGGGATTATTTCTCTCCAAATTCTGCAATACCTCAAATCAGCCCCCTAGCATCCTATTTATAAGAGAACATGACTTAGGGCAACCCCAATCAACGGCTATGATTGGCCGGTGGATTAGCCCATAAAATACACCAAAATAAACTCAAAAAATATAAAGTAATATAGCGTTTTGACTCGCGGCGACGTCCCGGACGCAACCGCGGAGTCCGATCGGCGATCCGATCAAGTCTTCCTGCGTGAGTACATGTATGTGGGCCCCGCCTTGCGGCGAGCTCCACCAAGTGCATCCGATGGCTCCCCATCAAATTGTGCATCAAATATTTGCCAAATTACAGATCCAGTAAAGAAGTACGGATAGAAAGCAGTACCTGAGACCACCATAAAAGAAACCTGACGATATGCCAATCGGAGCTTTCAATCCACCGCCGGAGCATTGGAAATATAAAAAGTACTGCAGCTAATAGGTTTGGGAGCATGTATAATGCAACCGCCATCACATATATAGGTGGTACCCCCTGAACTTGACCAAGCCACTTCTTTAGGTCAACTGGTAAGGTAAACAGTGAACCTGAACGCATGTACAGAAAAGGAAGGATAACAGCCCATGCAAGGCTGACAATTATCTTCAGAATATTTCTCATAACGGCAGTAAACTTCCATCTATGATACCCAGGAAAATTAAGAAAGAGGTCCAACATGCCTGAAATAAGATGATGGCAAGTAAACTATTAGCAGTGAACATAAAAGAAAACTATTACGGCAAAGTCAGGTTCATATATAATGTGTTATGAAAAGAACTGTCAAAAGTTTATGGAAGTCACTAATTACTATGATCTACAGATTTCTTATATATGTTCATGTTAGAATGTGTTATTTTAATATTTGAAAGAAACAACGAGTATGCTAAAAGTAAGGAAACAAATACAAATGCGCTCATAACAACACATAACGGTCATGATAAGTGTGAATGAAGGATGAGAGGAAAATCGCATGTTAGAAATGCAATTTAAGTGGAGACCCAATGAAAATGCTCCCTTCACTTCACAGTCACTAGAGGCAAGCAAAGCCAGTGAACATGACATACGAGTGAAGCAGCACGAGAAGTTTACCACACTTTATTAATACCTAATAAGTATGTTTATAACATGTTGAAATACTATGTAAGAATATCATCTGAGAAACGGAAACTCGTGTAGCCATGAGCCCAATGGTCCACCCTCGTAACCCAATTAGAAAAATAAGTTCACTTGTTTGAAATCAAAGTACTAACATGTGAGGAGATACTTACTATAAGTGTAAATGAAGGATGAGAGGAGAATCGCATGTTAGAAATGAAATTTAAGTGGAGACTCAATGAAAATTCTCTCTTCACAGGCACTAGCGCCTAGCGGCAAGCAAAACCAATGAACATGACATATGAGGAAGTAGCATGAGACGTTTACCACACTTTATTAATACCTAGTAAGTATGTTTATAACATGTTGAAATACTATGTGAGTATATCATCCGACAACTGGAAACTCATGTATCCATGAGCCCAATGGTCCGCCCTCGTAACCCAATTAGAAAATAATAAGTTCACTAGTTAGAAATCAAAGTACTAACATGTGAGGAGGCATGTTGGGAATATTGTCCATATCAAAAACTCATGTAGTCTTACATACTATAAAACTCCCCCTTCGCCTCCAATTGATTGATTTTCTGTTAGATATTTAGGTTCTAATATATTTTGCTTTTGTAAATGCATTCATACAACCCAAATCACAAAATTATCTGATTTTTTTACTTGAATGATAAAAAATTATGATAATGCTTAAGGTGAGATGGCTCATTGGATGATATTTTCAGTCTTCACTCTTTTGCGGAATGGTCTCTTTGTTCAGTAGATGTTTATGTGAGCTTGATAATCTTCATCTCCTTCGTTCTTTTCATTTTTCCAATTATGAGGTCCATATGGTTTCCAAGTTCTTAAGAGACCTCATTAATTATTTCTTCTACTTCAATCATGACGAGTCATGATAGTTGTATTTTTATTGCAATTCATGTTGTATTTATGTCATGTTTTATGTGGAGGTTCTACTATGTAAAACATTGGGTTTATTGGGCCACAAGAAAGTTTGACAACTCTTGCTAAGTATAAATAGTTGTTTAACTCCGTTAAACATGTACTGTTGATATAAGGAATTGTGTAAGTCCTTATGTTGATCGAGGTAAAAATTTTTTGGGATGTCATATTGTATTATTCTCTATCACTCTCAAAGACATTTTTTTCTTCCGCCACCAACTCTTTCCTCCAACCAATCGCTTCAATTGTTTCCCGACCAGACTCAAAATTCCCTCTTGAACTCACATTGTGCTACCTCTTGGTATCCTTCACAACTTTCTTGATCATGTAGTTGCCTCTTCCCTGCTGAGTAATGATCACGAGCTCATCCACTACTTTTTTTCATACCATATCCTACACCTTTGCAGCGATATGAGAATCAAGTGATGTACTATTTTTTTATGTCTTCTATGTCAAAGAATTGAGTTAGGTGATAGGCCAACTATCCATTTCAATGTGGATGGATGGAACAGTTTGATGGTGAACTTCAAAGAGCGAGCTTGTAAGACTTACGATAACGTGCAAATGAAAAACAAGTGAGATCATTTAAAAAAACATGAAAATTATGGCATGAATTAAAGCACGGGGAGACTGGACTAAGTTTGAATTCTTCGAGAAAAACAATCGATGCATCTGACAAGTGGCGAGATGAACTTGTCAGATGCGAGAGTAAAGGTGAATGTATTAATTGCATTTATATTTTTAGCTCTTCATTGAAATTGTCTAATGCATTTGTATAAATAGGTCGTAGAAAATGCCAAGAAGTTTTAATATGCAGGCATATCACCCGAGTTAGAGGAGAGAATGAACATGATATTTAGTACATTAGTGGCATCCAGAGATTGCGTGGACCCCAAACTTCAAGAGCATGGTACGGAAGTCTTATAATGAGCGACTTATGCCTGAGGGTGATAATGATTAGCGGGAATGCATTAGGGCCTCCTGATCTGGTAACTTTATCTCAAGGCAGCAAGAGACATCAGTAGGGGAAAAAGAAAGCATCACTCGGCATTGGATGAATTGGTAGAATTATCCAATATCATCTCAAGGTAATTTATTACGAAGACGGAAACGGGCAAGGGATGAAAAGACGAGGACACAATGCATATGTCGACGTCGGGGCCGAGGCGATGATGACATGGATCCCAATACGACGATGGACGTTCCCCAGTAGTACGCACAAGCTTACCGCACTCGTCAGCTTTATACGTTATTATTATATTGTATTTCAGACCATGGGTTATTTACCGTCTGTCAATGTGTATCTCAGACCTGGGCACTATACATGCTTATGCGTGTATCGCATAGAGATTTATCTTGGAAGGTTAATGAAAATAATCCCTGGGGGATGAAACTCATCTCTCTTCTTCTGCATTCTTCTCGATTCCTCTGTCTCCTCCTCTTCAACCCTAGCACCTAACATTTTTTCTAACCTGACCCACTTCCCGCCGTGGTTTTTGTCGCCAGAAGTTTTTGTTCCAATGCCTTCCGCAAATGCTCGCCGCTCAACCGAAGTTTTCAACCCAATTATTGTTCCGCGACGCTCGACTGCTCACCGATGTTGTTGTTCCGCGTCTGCTCCGTGAGCCTTCCACGTCCGCGACCTCTACGCTCAACGCCTTCATTCCCGACACTCGTTGATCTCCTGCACCTGTGATCATGCGGCTCCAGCAACTGGGTCGCTTCTTCCCCGACTGTGATACTGCTTTCGACCTACATCTCCAACTAATCTCGTGCCTGGCTTCCCCCGCTGCTCCCAGGCCTGGACTCTCCCCTGCCCCCGTGTCTGTGTCTCTTGTTGCTCCCGTACCTATGTATTTTCTTGCTCCCGCGACTGCACAAGCGTCGCTACTGCAACACTTTTTCAGTCTTCCATACAGCGTCTATCTCTCATCTAGCTGCGCACCGTCCTTCCTCACATGTTCATGCCCCCACAGCTCTGATCTATGGCACACTCCAACACACCGGCACATCAGAATACTATGGATCCGACCATCTCCCGCCGCATTGATGCTCATGAGGTGTCCATTGCCTCATTCCAGGCATTAATGTTGTGGATGAATGCTAAGTTTGATGCCCTACTAGTTGGCCGACCAAGTGCTTCCCTCCTCCAACACGGAGTCTCCATCGTTTCTCGAGGCACACCCAAACCCTTGTCAGGACCCTATTCTGCCACCGCCAGGCTTTTGGCCTCTACTCTATTCATTCGACATCCCTTCCTACAACAATTTCTTGACATTCATCTGACTCCGGAGCCACAAGATACTGCTATTTGCAAGACGCTCTTAGAGGGAGGACGGGGTGAATAAGGTTTTAAAAACTTATCCAATAATTTTTATAGATAAAAATAAGATTGATTATATTGAACTTTAAATTAAATATTTATAATAATCAAACAATGTTTTGAAACAATTAAACCTTGAATGTTAGACCATGAAATTTAGCAAATAAAATATTTGTAGAGAAAAAAAAAAACATGATTTTATTGCTTTTGCTAAACTGATTACAAAATCTGATTTCTATAACTTTAGAGATTGAGGCGAAGATTAGAAAAAGACTTTTGGTTTTCTATAACGACTCTCTCCTCGAACCAGTTGGCATTAGGCTGCATTTGGTTCGGCGTTTTCGGGCGTCGTTTGGAGCAAACGCTGCCGGACGGCGGGTAACCAAATGACCCGTCATCACCGTTTGCTTTGTTTGCGCCCGTAGGAAGGAGGAACCGCTGGGAAAAGTCGTTGTTTCGAGTAATGCCTCTCCCCCTCCGGTTCCAAAGTCCGGTTTCGACCCGCCGGGTGCTCCCACCACCGCTGAACCAAATAAACCCTTAGCCTATCTCTCCATAGATAGAGGCCTCAAGCGGCCCCTAGACCTAAACCTCAGTTTAGTATCCTACTCAAGAGGATATTACCCCCTAAGCCTCATAAGAACCTAGTCTCCAACGCATGGCGAATTCCACTATGCTCACCAAAATGATGTAACCAGAAATAAAAGAAATATAGAGGAGATAACAAAAAATCTAGAAAGAAAAGACTCCCAAGAAAAACTTTGAAGGCGCAGATGAAGGAACGCGAAAGATCGGCATTGTTGAAATGTTCTTCCTCCGTGCTGAAAAAGCTGTAATCTGGATCGCCTTAAAAATCTCCTTCATACGTTGGAGTATGCTCTAGGAACTCCTCAGGATGTCTGGACGTAGTCTCTCTTCAAAAATATTTATGTCCGGCTGTTATCTCAAAAAGATGGAGCGAAGGGCACTATAAATATGAGCCTGGCCGCTATCACCAACGCTAGTAGTTACCGCGTGGCGGTACGCTTTAGGAAAAAAATTTCCCACTCCAACCAAGCTGAAACGGAAATCTTTGCTCGTATCTTAGGCAACTGATATTGCGGCGCGATAGGATCTATCGCCTACAGTAGCGTAAAATTCGATCCTGCCAGAAATCAATCTCCTTCTCCATTTTGCTCTTCCATCAAGTTGTGATCGTCAAGGTTTCCCAAACGTTAATGCCTCGTGGTAGAGTTATCGCAATGCGATATGTGTTTCCAAAATGAGTTTTGCCCTCCCACCAAGTCCCTTTTGAAATATCCCTTGCCAGTTGTCCTTCTGGAGTGTCTATTACCGACAGCAGTAGCACCTACCGTGGCACAGTAAATTCCATTTCAGTCCATTTTTTGTTTGGTCGTACTAGTCGAATTTTCTTGCACTTATCTCTATTATAAACGTATAACCTACATACTATAAACACAAGCAAGGTATATCAAATACAAGTTAGAATTTGTTATTCTCAAACCAAGAGATGTGAAACTCATGTTTCAACAATTATGACTCTCATTATCATGGAATGGTCAGCCCTTCATTGGGCCTGCTGACTACGACAGAACAACCCTTCGCTGTCCAAGGCGGAACTTCAACAGGACTTCATCCTCCGCTATGATGTTCGTTATTCCAAGACAACGGTTGAACGCTTGGGTGGTGTCCGCCAGTCAGACTTCCTTGACGATTACAACGACGAGTTCATTGTCTTGGTGACGTGCATTTCTGGCTTACCGCCATACCATTGCTTGGATTTTTTTCATGCTGAGGCTTCATCCCCACATCCAATCCCTCCTTCGCACCCAACACTCTCGGACGATTATTAATGTCATGGATCCAGCCCACTTGGTGAACACGGACTTCGAGGTCACCTCCATCGATACCGGCCAGCAACCGGGAAGTTCCAACCATCTGTCCTCTACCCTAGGTGCATATCGCGGCTCCCCCGCGTCTCGGACCACCTCCCCGACCGGACCGGCCACTGAACGGCCCCGAATGACCAACCACGAGTACCACGATCTTCGTACCAGGGGCCTCTATTTTTGTTGTAAACAACCCTACTCCCCGACTCATGATTGCCCTCTAAAGGAGCTCCACATAACCATTGGAGAGGAGGACCCGAAAATCACCCTTGGTGATTTTGAAGCATTAGAAGGTGATGATTCACCTACTACCATGGGTCCTCTTGCACATCTGCATCATCACAAACTTCAATGCTCTGAGAGTGACGACGCCTCTAGCCTCCTCATGATGACAGTCATTGGTTCTCTGGCTGACTTTCCCCTGATGATGTTGATTGATAGTGGGTCCAACCACAATTTCATCTCCTCGCGTGTGGAGTTACAGCGCGACATTCGCCCGTCTCCTTCCCCTTCTCTCATTTTTGCTTGGGTGACAGTCGTCGCACTACCACTGGGGGCCTTTATACGGACCTGCACATGATTGAGGGCCCCTGCTCTCTCTGCATAGATTTCTACTCTTGTGAGCTCGGTGGTCTTGACGCCATACTCGGCTTTGTGTGGCTTCGTACACTCGGGGACGTGCATCTCAATTGAGCTTGCATGACGATGCGCTTTTTTCTGGGAGTCCTTTTCCTCATTAGCAGGGGATGCATAGTTTTCTCATCTGCCGGCAATACCCCATCCTCCTCAGCAGTTTGCGAGAGCAGATTTCTCCGCATACCTATGGCTCGACGTTGAGCCGACCCGCCCGCACCCCTCCACCATCCCAGCTGTAGTGCATCCCAGTGGTTACTTCTGCCTTGAGGACAAGGAGAATTTTCAAGAGGGTGGCAATGTTACGAAGATGAAAACAGGTAAGGGATGAGGACATGAGACATATGTCGATGTCGGGGCCGAGGCGACGACACAGATTCCAATACGACAACGGACGTTCGCCAGTAGCGCGCATGAGCTTAGCGCACCCATCAACTTTATATGTTATTATCGCATTTGTATTTCGTGGAATAGCTTATTTGCCCTTGCATATCTCAAAATTAAGCACTATATATGCTTATGTGTGTATCTCATTGAGATTTATCTTGGAATGATCTCTTTTGTGATTTGATGTAGTTGTAGAAATTTCATAGAATTTTTTCTAATTCTAAAATGTTTTGTTTGCTATCAAATGAAAATCATATTTCACTAATTTTATATGTTAATATTTCACTGGTTTTACATGTTAATATTTCACTGGTTTTACATGTTAATATTTCACTGGTTTTTAAAATTTCAATTCCTGTGAATGAATTTCATACTGCAGCAAATGTCTTAATTCCAATTTTGTTGATTGAATTCCATTTTGCGGTCGGACAACAAAATTGGAATTCCATCCTGCACCCTAAAACCCATTTCTTGTAGACATTAGTTCTCTCCACAAAGTCAATTCCTATGCGTCAAACGGACCCTTATTGTTTTGTGTTTGATAATTATACCAAATTGAGAAAAACATCCACCAAAACTCGGTTTTTACCCAACAGTTTATTGTTACCAAGTTCTGAACAACCCTGTAAACGGATTTCATCCAAACATTTTTATCTGCAAACTCTATTTCTCACAAACAGATCCTTTTGAGAGCTCCATTTTTTACTATTGTTTTTCTCAAAGCCTCAGCTCTCCTAAGCAGGTCCTTAATCTAGCACATTGAAAGTTACTCAATGACCCGTAAATTTTTTGAGCTAATATATCTTTTCGCAGACATGAGGATGAGCAAATTGAAGTCGAAATGCTGAATGCACTATATATTTTTTTACATTTCAATTTCATATATTAGTAAATAAAACTTTCAAAACTATTATCATGAAGATACTGCTGTAACATACTCGCATTTAATGAGCCAAAATTTATCATAAAACATAAAAATGTTGAAAAGAGTTTATACTTTGAAGAAACCGAAGGACTGCTGCTGTTATAAAAATACTGGATATGTCATAGAGGAAATCCCTGTCTAAGAAATCATTCACCGTGTAATCACCCCAAGCTATGATTATCATTGCCTGAAAAGATATGAAACGTGATTAATTTACTCTCACTAGAAAACAAACTCAAAAAGCTTGTCAACTGCCTGCAGATCTACTGAAAGAAATGGATAAAGAAAAAAATGAAAGAAGTCATCTGCCATTTATACCTGCAGTGCCAGTGCATAGAAAGTCCACATACGATCAAAACTTCTAAATATATTCCAAAATGTCCTTGTCTCCACAAATGATGATTTTCCAGCACTTTTGTTAGAAGCTTTCCGAGATGGATGTTCACTCTGCAGATAAATTGTAGAGTGATGATGACCATTTTCCATGTGGCAATGATGAAGTGAAGGGAGATCGCTTAGAATTTCCAATGTTACCTGCCCAGCCTTAGGTTCGGATACTGATTTGAATAATTCACCGTCATCGCGCATAGGCCAGCCCAGTGAGAAACAATCAGTTGACCTAGATTGATACATAATTATAAGTCTAATGAACGAATGATGCGCTGAGTTAAGCATATGAAGCATGTAGAATTTCTACAAACCAGAAATATTCATTCAGATCATCGTAGTTACACCAAGCTGAATGTGGGGCTCTTCCATTGTTGCTTTTCTTGGCTTCCTGGCAAATAAACCTCATCACCTTGTTATTCAAGAAAGTAAAATTTTGAGGATTTTAAGAAAAATAATTAAGCGCATACCTTTTCAATCACCCGATATATAGGCGTGATGATTTTCTTCAAGAAAGCTTCATCATCACCTCCATATGATGGTCTAATGTTTTCTCCAGTTACAACGCTTACATTTCCAGCCAATAAACCATGTAATTCATATGCCATCTGAAAACAGTGAGAATTTACTCACAATGGAAATCCATCATCACATGGAAGATAAGGAATGAGTACAAAGAATGTGTGAGTATTAAATAAAGAAAACATAATCCTTACATTGTGAAAAATGTAACAAAGACATTCTGGCATAAAGCGAATATTGGCAGCTTCTCCCCAAATTAGCAAATATAGACCCATGTAAAGAATCTTCCGTTGTTGAGCTTCTTGTTTATCCTGGGGTAGTCTGAATGATAGCACTATTAATGTAACCAATTGCTGTGTAAGCAGAGAAGAAATATGTGAATTAAGGTTTGTGTTTAAAGATACCTTAAGCTGTGCTTGCGTCCCAAAAATTTACACCATTTTTTGTAATTTTTGAACAGTTTATTCATGATTGCATCAACGGCTCGGTCATCCAACTGCACCAACCAAATTATAGAGTTTACTGGTCAAGAGCTGAGAGTTCAACGAAGAGCATGCGCAAAGCAAGTGTGATGTGATAAAAAATATTAAGCAAGCAACAAAAGTCGATAAAGGATGAAAAGTGCAGCAAACAATATTAAACATCAGAATATGAAGAGGCAGTAATGATTGCTTCATCGGATGAATTTCATGAGGAAAACATGGAAGGATGGATATCAGCAAAGACATAAAAAATGGTAGAGAAATTATTGGTATATGGAAGTAAAATAGTTTACTACTTTAAAAGCATAAACTGATTTATGCCCAATACAGTAAGAAAAATGACCTATAAATTATTTGAAGTATGAAATAGAAGGAAATCATATCATGGAACACCTAAGAATTACACATCGATTACGAAATCATCTAATGCAGAAGATTTTTATTTAAGGGTTTAAATTTAAAACTATACTAAAAAGATAGGATTAAAATACCATCCAAATACAAGCTAAGCAGTGACACTTTCTATTACAAAGATGGAATTAAATGCCATACAAACACAAGCTTGGCAGTTGTAAATTCTCATATGATAAGGGAGCAATTAGTTTATAAACTTCAGGTGGTTGTTCTAATTTTGAATATACTTGACCGGCATGCTGAGCAAAAGAGCATGCACGATTAGGATGCTTGCTAGGATCATACAATTTATACAGGCCAATGAGAAAATGTAGCTCAAAGGCTCATTAAACCTTCGTGAGGGGTTCAGGTTTTGGAGATAGCCTTATATGAACATTTGAAAGCAGCAAAATCAGATGCTCCCTCTGGTTTCGAACATTATCTTTCTGCAAACATAAAAATACACTCACAAGGAAGGTCTTTGATATAATTAAATGGACGCAAACAGTTACTACGGTTCTATGGATAGTAAACCTGAAATCCGAACATAGTTCTCAACCAATCTAGAAGATCCATATCTCCCAATTTCTGCCTTTGGGCATCAAACGAAGATGGCCAATTCAAATCACGTGTATTTTTCAAAGCAGCCACGGAAGCCTTAATCTGCTCAGGAATAATGTAACTATTAAGTGTAAAAAACAAACAAAACCATTTGATACCCAACTAACTGGAGATAGGCACAATGTGTTAGCCGACCTCCTCAAGTTGCATAATCGGCTGAGAAGCACCAGCAGCATCCAAAGGAAGGATGTTATATGGAACATAGATTTCCTTCTTTTCTTGGACATCTCTGGCTGCAGCAATTATCTGATTGATGTAACATATAGATTTTGTTACATTAAGGATGTTCGAAAATACAAGAGAGGGGCATGATTTCCATGCTAATCCACTTCCATGATGAACCAGAATACGCACCTCGGGAGCAACTTCTTCGACTTTCTCAGTCTTGTTAACTGCACAAAGAACTTCAAAGAGCACGCCGGCGGTCTGATATGCTTTACCAAGTTGAGCTCTGTAGGGGTGGAAGCATGGGGGTGTTATTCGAGTAAAAGGTAGAGAATGCTACTTCAAACAAAAATATTTTTTTGAGGGAAGAATTAATCTTACCGATCTGCCTGCTCTCCCTTGTCGAGGGCTCTGACGTAATGTTCATAGTACTGCTGATAGAAGCTCTCGATTTCACGAGCGTCGCTCTTCTTCAGCCTCTTTGCTAGGCTTGGAGCATTGTCCTAAGAAATAGAGTGATTAAAATTATGTGTGCATTGCAAGTATTCACATTCGCCTCCATTCCCTTGAGAACTTCCAATATAAGGAGAAACTATCTTCTAAATTTTATTTTATTGTAGCACAAAATCATTTTTACTTCGTAATACAATAGAACTGTGTTATGGGCCCACGCAGGGGTGACGACGTGTATCCGGGATAACGTGTATCTACTATTACAATGCATCTTTATTTGTCGTGCATTATTATTCATTCCTTATTTCCGCATGTTTTTATTTCTCACGTATTATGTAGCCGGGTGAGGGGCATAATTGGTAAATTTTGTTAAATTCTTTCCTCTCACTACATATATAGGTGGGAAGAGTGGACATGATAGTTATGAAAAAAAACTCTAATTCTCTTTCTCTTGAATCTCCTCCTTCTCCCCTCATCTTCTTGGCTAGGTCTAGGGTTGAGCAAGACTCCCATCCTCCCTCCCCCTAGGTTGATCCATGCTTCTGTTGTATCTCCCGTCATTGGAAAGACTAGGTCGAGGAAGGGTCGTGACGATCCTCAAGATTTCTCCCTCTCACGAACGCACACCCACTCTCAATTGAAGGCTTGTATCATCTTCGTATCAGAGCTACTTCCCTCCTCCGACCGCATCATTCAATTCCAATTCTCACATTCCCTCGACGACTTCCGCATGCCTCGCAACAACTATTGATCCCGCCTTGACGATCGGCCAACTCCTTTCGCATCGACAACACTCGGTCCCGCCTCTGCAGTAACCGTCGAACCCTCCAAAACCGCATCGACCACTCTCGATCCTGCCTCGCCTGCTCTTGACGAATTCTGCACACCTCCGTCCATCGTTTCTATCCTAATTATGACACACCTGCATGACGATCGACCGACAGTGAATAAGAGCCTCATTTGATGCCCCCTGTGGTGGTTTCCCCTACTTCATCACTCTGAACCGCTCTCACCTACCTCCGACGAGCTACCCCACCCCCTCCCACGCCGCTGCTTTGCTGCTTCCACACCCATCCGAGCACCCAACCAACAACATTAGGGCTTCCAGACCACTACCCCCACTTTTTCCACCTCTGGGCGGCCCCCACGCACTTTCTGCGAGGTTGCGACCATGGAAGAGGACAGTCTCACCCTCACGCACATCATAGAGACCATGCAAAAGTTGATGGCTATTCATTCAATAACGAGCCTAGATCGCGGCTTTGACTAACCTTTATAGGGCCTTCCCCTGTCGGGAATCTCCCATTCATCCCCCCACCTCACGACGAGTTTTAATCAGGGCACACCGGTTGTGCCTTTCGAGTTCCACAAACCTCAGTCCATAGGAGGCAGTGTCCCACGTTATGTGAAGTTGGATTTTCCCTTGCTTAATGACAAGAGCAATACCCTGGCATGGCTCACACGTTGGTGAATCAACTCTTTGATGAAAATTGATTCTTCAATAAGGCGTGCTCTCAATACTATCATTGATAGGGAGTGTTTAAGGTATCCACCATGGCACCGTCCATGTTTCCCCCCTTTTGGTTCTTCTTCCCTCTTCTATGTGTCTCATGAATTGCAGTTTTGTCCATTATTTTTTACTTTTGCATCATTTGTTGATCATTCTAATTTGAAGGGGATCTTGTTGATTTATTGGAGAGATTGCGGAGGATACGGCGATTGAATTTACGGATCCATATGGATAGGATGTTATTAATATTTAAAATTTTATGTCATTATTTTACCTTTTGTCTTTTTAAGAGTGATTGTTTTTCTATGGTCAAACATGCTAGCATGCCGTTTTATTGAGATAATACTTATCAGTGGTTTGTTACATTAGGTTCTGTCTTTTGAGCTAATTTATGGCAAATGAACATTTAGTTATTTGGATACCACAATTTTACCGAACGGTAAAACTTGATTTTTAATTTGAGCAAAACTACAAATACGTTTATCCAAATTCTGTTCCATATTTTTCATCAACAATTCTCACAAGCTTCATTAATCGCCCTTATCACTCTCCATAACAGAGTTGTAGCTGAGATTGAATATTATGATGTTTTGCAAATACATGAGAAATAAGAGAAGTATTGACATAATAACACTGCTCTTGGTATACCGTATTTACTGCTTAAACCACTAACAAATAGATTTCTCTCTAAACAGTTCAAATATTTTTCAGGAACATTTCTACCAAGATGAGCATGAAGATTCTTAATGTTCCACAATGAAAAAAAAACGACCTTGTAGGAATAATTTTAAGAAGGAAGAAAAATGCTCATTTAATTGTGATCCTTAAATGTAATTACCTATGTCTAATCATAGAATATACTTACTGTTAGAACATTAGATAACCCATGTATAAATGACCCATTGGGCCCTCCCTCTTATGCTTCTTTAGTCTCACGTTGCTACTTTCATTTGTGCTCATTCTCCCTTATTTTACATAAAGGAGCCTCTTGTACATGTAATATTTCAATATCAAGAATAATATTATTTTGAATATTTAATTATTCTCCTTTTCTTCTAGTTTCGTACATGGTATCAGATCCATTCGAATCTCTTCTCATTTCTTGCTCCCGACCAGACCTTGTCTGCTCCTTCTGTCTGCCAAGATCGACTAGTACGCCCGCCCTTCCTTCCCTTGGACAATGGAACAAATGCTACCCTTGCTTCCTCAACTCTTCCAGCTCTTGCTCTGACTCTTGTTTCTGATGCTCAGGATGAACTCTAGATCACTACTATCTCCTTTATTAGCAAGAAGAATTTTGTGAAATGGGTACACTCAATACGTCGGGTTCTTAAGACTAAATGTATCCTTCGCTATGTTACTCGCACCCCTTCTGTTGAGCCCATCGAGCTCTGGCTTCGTGATGACTGTCACGTTCAATCTTGGATCCTGAACTCCATGGATGGTGAACCGTATCGGATGACACTGTATCATGAGACAACCAGATCTATGTAGAATGAGCTTCATTCTCTCTACTCTGACAATGATAGCCTCCAGCACTTATTTGACATCTTCTCGCTCTTCAGCAGCTCGACCCAGGAATCGATAGGGATCACTCCGCTTATGTCGCCCAGTTTAAGACTCGGGTTGAGGCTTGGATACAATATCAGCCCCCAACTCAGGATTTAGAGGCTCAACAGACTCAAAAGAAAGTTGTCAGTATCGCCTTAATGATGACTCGGGTTCCTCTTCGTCTCCACAGTGTATTGGCCAACATCTTCCCATCTTCTACTATTCCCACACTCTCTGATGTCTGCTCAATGTTGCTCAAGGTGACGCCGCCTCTTGTCCTTCTGCTCCCTTCTCCAATGTTGTTACATTGCGGCTCGGATCATAAACCACCATTGTTCCCCCCCCCCCCCCTCGTGGTGTCTGCTCTAATTCCTGAGGCGGTGTGTGTGAAGGTCGTCATCGCCCTAAGGGACAGATCTCCCGGCTCTGCACTTTCTGTTGGCGGGACGGACACACAGAAGTGGCCTGCTTTAGAAAACATGGCTTTCCTCCGCCACATACTTCTTCTATGTTGCATGCCTCACCTGCCATTGAGTCCCCCCACCCACTTCCCGCTCCGATATCGACACCTTATGGGATGAACTCCGGCATCTTTGCGGACAGCTCTCTCAACCTTCTACCTCTGGTGCTTCTGTAACCCATGAGGATATCTCCTGTCTCTCTCATAGTCCTTCCTGGATTCTGGACTCTGGTGTCACTAACAACATCACTCCATAGAAGCCCGTTCAGTATTTGGAGTTTCCATGTCCAAAGTTCATCACCCTGCCCAATGATGACACTACTCCTATTACTAGCTCTGGCCATATGATGCTCACTCCATCTCTCTCACTGAAATCTATTCATCATGTTCCTGACTCTAACTTTAATCTGTTTTTTGTTATCCGTCTAATCCACGATCATAATTGTCTAATTATGTTCTTCTCTTGCTCTTTTGTTGTACAGAATCAATAGACACATAATATCATTGGTAACAGATGGTTGTTTAATGGGCTCTACATCATGGATCTTCATGCTCCCGCCCTCTCCTCCACCAGCTTTGTTAACTGACATCGACGTTTTGGTCATGCCCCGCTTCCAATCCTCCAGAATGCAATTCCAAATTTTTGTTTTTCTTTTTTTGACTGTGAATCATGTATCTATGGAAAATAACATTGCTCTGTTTTTACTCTTAGTTGCACTCAGAGCATTGTCGCATTTAATTTAGTTCATTCTGATATCTGAGATCCTTACAAAACTGCGAGTATTTTTGGCTATCGCTATTTTGTTACCTTTATTGATAATTACTCTCGTATGACTTGGTTATATATGATGTGTGATCGCTCTAAGCTTTTATCCACTTTCCGCTCCTTTACTGCCAAAAACCAAACACAGTTTACCCGCACCATCAAAATTCTTCGCACTGACAATGCACGTGAATACAGCGGTAATGTCTTTCAAGAATTCTATAACTCCTTAGGCATTATCCACCAAACTTCATGTGTGTATACATCTCGGTAGAATAGTATCGTAGAGCATAAGAATCGTCACCTTCTCAAAGTGGCTCGGCCTCTCCCCTTCCAGATGCAGGTCCTTACATCCTATTAGAATTTTTTTGTCTCCATTACGTGTTATCTCATCAACTGCATGTCCCCATCGGTCCTCAAATTTACTACCCATTTCCTCTTATTTCCTGAGAGCAAACCCTTCCCCTTAAAACGACGGGACTTTGGTTGTGAATGCTTTGTTCATCATTTGGGGCCCCCCGTTGACAAATTGGCCCTTCCCGCCACTCGCTACATGTTCGTTAGTTATTCACGCACTCAAATGATCTATGTTTGTTATTCCCCTTCTGCTCGCAAGATGATCACATTCGCGGATGTTAATTTCCTAGACAATTGGTCTTTCCATCCTTTCGTTCCCACGACGACACCCTCTACAGATCTCTCACGTACTCTTGTTCCAACCACCTCCCCTTTACCACCGTTACTCCCAACACCATCACCTACCCCAGCTCCTCCCCTTCGTGTCTACTCTCGCCTCTATCCTTGATTTGGTGCCAGCAATAGCCCATGTCTACCATTAATCCTCCGTCGACTTCTAATCCGACCACACCCTCCACCGCGCATCCTCTCTCCAACTACATCTTCTTGCACCAGCTCTCCTCTGATCTACGCAGTTTGTGTTCTCCATGTCTTCTATTTCCACACCCTCTTTTGTGCAGGAAGCTTTTCAGCATCACGGTTGGCGCCCACATCCATGGATGAGGAAATGGTTGCACTCTGGGCAAATCACACATGAGATCTTGTTCCCCTTCCCCTAACCATTTTATGATTAGATGTAAGTGGATCTTCTCCATGAAGCAACATCCAGATGGGCGAATCGACCGCCTCAGAGCACGCCTTATTGCGCGCAATTCACTCAAAAATATGGACTTGATTATGAGGAGACATTCTCTAATACTGCCAAGCTCAACACCGTTTTTCTCCTAATCTGTCTTATTGTCCATCGCCAGTGGCCGCTGCACCAGCTCGACAACAAGAACGTCTTCCTTAATAGAAACATTATGGAGATTGTTTATACTTTATATGCAACAGCCTCCTAGTTATGCAAGCACGGGGAGTCCCTAGTCTATCATCTGAAGAAATCTCTATACGGCCTCAAACAGTCTCTGAAGAAAGTGGTGTTTTGAAAGTTATCTTTTTTTATTTACTTATGTTCATGTTTTAGAATGTTGTAACATTTTGTTCCTTGAGTATATGACTTGTATCCTGTAAGGTTTGGGAATATGCGCTTGGTCTTGAACCATAGAACCATGGTTTTTTATTACCTCATGTAATCTTAAGTTATCCTCACAATCGTGGTAATCAAATAGGAACATTGATTGCCGAGTTAAGATTGTCATATCGATTAAAGTACATTTGAGTTTTATAAATGTTGATAAATGATTATCGTTTAATCATATGAGTGTGTATGCGTGTGATTTCATACGTATTGAGAGTGACCAATTTTATGTTGTAGCATTATGTGGAATGTGTTAAGTGTCAATAATGTTTACAACGTGTCTATTAGTTGGAGATACAAGATGTGTAGATTTAGCGTGTCAGTGTGGGCAATGTGATTATAGTTGAAAACTATCCTCTGATAATGATATATATATACTATGATTCGTTGTTCATACTTACGCGTAAGTAATGTGCACATCGAAATATCATTTTGTCCCCAAATTATTTTGGTAATGATATAGTCGGGCCCCTTGGCCGAGCGAGGTTGTATAGCATGCATTATAACTAACGTAGTTATAAATACAACTCACTTGTGAGACCAAGAAAGACAAATATAGTGTGAAATGACACAGTCCCAATTTGCACAATATTTATGATATCATGTGACAAAGAAATAGACACAGGTCGTTCATTGCGTTACCTAGTTACCATGTTGTTGGGACGACTATAATGCAGTGATAAAGCCTCTTATAGTCCATAATATAGGATGTTATATTATAGTCTCGACGACATGGTTCCTCTTTAAGGTCGCACCAAATGAACGGGAACAGCATCCGTTCGGCTTATTTGAAGTATTTGATTTTATGGTACATTTAATCCAAGTACTATAATAAGTGCGAACGACTAATGTCGTGACTCGACATGCTTAGATAGAATTCCTGTGCGACTATCAAAAAGAAAAACAATTATGACGGAGCGAGTCGTCGTAATTATTTTGGTAGGAGTGCACAGTAATTGGTATTATGGGATTATATATATGTAGCATGTGTATGTGCTTTAGTATACACACATACAAAATATATTCATATAAGTTATATATAAATATATATATAAGCATTTATATATATATAAGTTGTATACATGTGTTATATATATATATAAATATATATAAATGGATGTGTATATAATATATATAGTTTTATATATATAAGTTTTTATTTTACATATATATAGATAGCATAAACCGGGGGGAGAAGGTGCAGCTTCACGGGTTCTCAAAAACAAAAAAAAAACTAGCCGCAAAAACAGGGAAAACGGGGGTTTTGCGATCTCTTGCTTCCGGCCGCCATAGTCGCGCAGCTCCCCGCTCCGCCGCCGGGCAAGTTTGCCGCCAGCATCGCAACCCACTGCTCCGTCGTCGGGCAAGCTTGTCGCCGGCAAAGCCTCGACGCCCGCTGCTCCATCGTCGGGCAAGTTTGCCGCCGCCTTCGCCCTGCAGCTCGCCGACCCTAGGCGTTTCTTCTCGGTCGGCCGAAGCTTGTGTGTTGGTTTGAGTCTGCTCCTTCTCCACAGCGGTTTTAGATCCTTCTCCACTTTTCTCTTCCCTACCCGGCGACTAGTGTGGTTCGGCCACTTGGAGTCATCGGTGCAAGAGGAGAGAAGTTCTAAGCTAGTGTTTCTATTCCCCGTCAACGGAATAGAGATTTGTCGTTGTTCGGGTTCAAGGTGAACCAAGAGGCGAGGCGATCGGCCTCGTTGTTGCGGTGGGATCGCCGTCATTTTCTCCGGCACGTTTTCCTCTTCCGCCTAGAGATTGTTCTCTAGAGGTATAATTTCTAACGCATGTGATGGATTAGATGTGATGAGTTAGGGTTTGTTTTTGTTAAGCCTATCTTGCATTGCTTTGGGATATCTGATCTCTGTGTTTTGTATGGTGTTTGGGAATAATTTTTTTTTAAAATTTGCCCCACCATTACACGTGAAATCCTACAGTGCTATCAGAGCCAGGTTGGAAATCTCATTTCAATGTAACTCCTTAGTTGCTGGTTTTGGTGCCTAATAGTTTGGATTTGCTATGTCCTAGCCCTTTTGATTCATATTGCGTAATCCACCCTAGTATGGATTATGAGGAGATTATTTTTTTTTGGATTTAAAATGATCTGGATGAATCATGTAGGTTTGGGTACATGGGCTTATCCAATGTTAGGGTTCCGACTAGCGGGTTTTGTTTTGTTTTTTCTTTGGCATTCCTTTTATTTTGCAAACTCTGGAATGTAATTGTTTGTGATGTATGTAATTTTTAGAATGTCGTGAGTAAAATTATTTTTTTGTATTCTTCCATTCCCTGTTGGAATGCGAAGTGAAAGATTTAAAAAGCTTTCCTCCTTATTTTATCCACCTAAGCTAGTGATCCTGGAAGAGCATGAGTGTGATTCTAATCACTAGATATGGTGGAACATGTGTGAGCTTGCTATTAGGCCACAGGAAATTAAATCTGTGTGAGGCATAATTTACTCTTCTTGTGGGAATACTGCGTCCACACTAGTTGGTCAATAAAATGAGTTTTCTTAAACAAGATTTTCGAGATCTAGGCTTGAATATTTTGGGAAAAGGTTTTCATATTATTGTGTTTTATTATTCAGAACATGAAATAATATGTTGTTCAAGAGTCATAAGGGTTAAGCTTTGCTTAAAGGTTATGATTGGTGCTTGTACCTACCTTTACAAACGAATGGATGAGTCCGCTTGTTCGGAAAGGATCTTTTGCAATGCTGTGTTTTTCTTATCATAGCAATAGCGGATTTTTTTATATATGAACTTCAAGTAAAATTTTGTTTTTCTCTTTTCTTTAGAATCATGTCAACCCTTCCAAATTTTCTGCGTTCCATGATTGATAAGAGTCCTCTTGCAAACGACGGTTCAAACTATTTTGATTGGATCCTCAAGTTGAACATCGTGTTGCGTTTGGAAAATCTCCAACAAATTCTGGATGGCAAATGCCCAGAAGTGAAGGAGAAAGACAAACCAACCGATGTTGAAAAGGAGGAACAAAAGAGGTGGAATGAACAACAGCGTGTTGTGCAAACTTTGATCTTGGCCAGCATTGGCGATCAGTTGCAAAGGAAATTTCTCGATACTCCCGCAAAGGAAATCATAGCGCAATTAGAGAAGATGTTCACCGATAGTGCTCGGAAAGAGCGCTACAAGACCACCATAGCACTCACAAGGTGCAAGATGATGGAGGGTGAATCTGTCTCAGTGTACTTCCTAAAGGTGCAGGGCTATCTAGAGAAATTAGAGAAACTAAATTCTCAACTCCCCGATGACATAGCTGAGGATATCATACTGGGGTCGCTTCCTTATTCCTATAAGGATTTCATTATGCACTACCATATGCGTGAAAGGAAGATGACCATGAATGAACTCCACAATGCCCTCAAAACTGCTGAGGTTGACATGGGCAAGACAAAGGCAAATTCTGTCTTAGCCGTTGCGTCGAGTAGCAAGAAACCCTTTAAGAATAAAGGCAAAGGTGCAATCAAAAATACAAGTAGAGGTTTCCCTTCAAAAGACAAAAAGGGAGGAGCTCATGTGAGCAACTCCAAGGGAAGCAAGGTGAAGAACTCTCCTACAGATCTCACCAAGTGTTTCCATTGCCATGAAAAGGGACACTAGAAGATGAACTGCCCCAAGTACAAACGAGACTTGGATGAAGGCAAGATTGAACGCAAGCGCCCTAAAGGTATATATATTATTGAACTGAATTTAAACTTAACCACAACTATCCTTGATTGGGTAATTGATACCGGATCATGTGCTCACTTAGTTTCTAATGTGCAGTCACTAAGGGATAGAAGAACGCTCTCGAAAGGAGAGGTTGTGCTGAAGGTCGGGAATGGTGCAAGAATCTCCGCGGTTACAGTTGGCACCCTAGACCTTCGTTTATCTAGTGGTTTAGTTTTAACCTTGAAAAACGTTTATCATGTCCCTTCTATTTTGAGAAACATTATTTCTGTATCATGTTTAGATGCAGAAGGTTTTCGTTTTGTGATTGTTAACTCGCAAATAACAATTAAGAAGGATGGTTTATTTTATGCAAATGCTATTGTTTTCAATGGTTTGTATTTGCTTAATATAGTTGAGGATAAACATGCAATGAATATTAATAACAAAAGACTCAAGATATCTCATATGAATGAGACACTCTTATGGCACCATCGTCTTGGTCACATAAACGAGAATCGCATAAGGAAATTGCATCAAACAAATCTTTCAAATTCATTTGATTTAGATTCAATTGGGACATGTGAATCATGTTTAGCTGGAAAAATGACCAAGACACCTTTCAGCAAGAAAGGTGCAAGAGCGAATAACTTGTTGGAATTGATACATTCAGATGTATGCGGTCCAATGAGTACGAGTGCAAGAGAAGGTTATAGGTACTTAATTACCTTCACGGATGATCATAGCTGATATGGCTATGTTTATCTCATGAGGCATAAAAGTGAATCCCTTGAAAAATTCAAGGAGTACAAAAATGAAGTAGAAAACCAACTTGACAAGAGAATTAAGATCTTGAGAACCGATCGCGGAGGTGAGTACATGAGCAACATGTTCACTACTTACCTGAAGGAGTGTGGTATTGTACCACAACTTACTCCACCTGGCACCCCGCAGTGGAATGGTGTCTCCGAAAGGAGAAACCGAACCCTGCTTGACATGGTCCGTTCTATGATATGTCAGACTGATCTACCTTTATATTTTTTGGGCCACGCACTTCTTTCTGCAACTCTCACTTTAAATATTGTTCCAACAAAATCTGTTGATAAAACTCCATATGATGCATGGTTTGGAAAACCGCCAAGTTTATCGTTCCTTAAGATTTGGGGTTGCGAGGTATATGTAAAACGTATGCAATCGACAAAGTTAGAACCCAAAGCGGACAAGTGTTTTTTCATAAGATACCCTAGAGAAACCAAAGGGTATAGTTTTTGGCACAAGTCAACGAATACTATATTCGTAAAGAAAGGTGCTACATTCTTGGAGAAAGAGTTTCTTGAAACAATGAAGGGATGTGATCGTAGGATAATACTTGAGGAAACTCAAGAGGACCTACAAGGATGTGATCGTGATATGAATTTTGATATTCAAGATGACCACGAGCTATCACATATAGTTCCTTTGCTCAGTGGGAGTGTGGCAAATCCACCTCCACAAATTCATGTTGAGGAGCTTCGCAAATGCGCCACCAGGCAATTGCTTGGCTCGTGTTGAACATGAATTAATTCCACATGAGGTTGTAGAAGAAATTCGAGAGCCTCAAGGTGAACGGGATGAGCAAAGAGAACTCAGAAGGTCTACCAGGGTAAAAAGAAAGCCCGACCTTTACATGGGTTTTCATGATGTATTGGTAATGGACACTGAAGATCCCCTGACCTATGAAGAAGCATTGGGAAGGAAAGATTCAGAGGCCTGGATAGAGGCCATGGGATCCGAAATGCAATCCATGTATGACAATCAAGTATGGGACTTGGTTGACCTTCCTGATGGAAAGAAAGTCATTCCCAACAAATGGATTTTCAAGAGAAAGATGGACATGAATGGGAACTTGACAACCTACAAAGCAAGGCTTGTAGCAAAAGGTTATAGCCAAGTCCAAGGGATTGACTACGATGAAACTTTTTCACCGGTTGTAATGTTCAAAACAATTCGGATCATGTTGGCTATCGCCGCCTTCCATGATTATGAAATATGGCAGTTGGACATCAAAACAGCTTTCCTAAATGGAAAACTAGTTGAGGAGGTATACATGTTACAACCTCAAGGTTTTGAAAATCCGGAAAATATCGAGAAAGTATGTAAACTTCAGAGGGTCATTTATGGGTTGAAGCAAGCATCAAGGAGTTGGAACAAACGCTTTGACGATGAGGTTAAAACTCTCGGTTTTATTCAAAGCAAGGAAGAACCTTGTGTATACAAGAAGGTCAGCGGGAGCCACGTCATTTTTTTGATCTTGTACGTAGATGATATATTATTAATGGGCAATCATATACTTATAATGGAACAAACAAGAGACTCATTGAAAACTATTTTTTCAATGAAGGACATGGGACAAGCCCAATATATCTTGGGGATCAAGATATATAGGGATAGGTCTCGAAGACTCATTGGTCTGAGTCAAAATATTTACATTGACAAAGTCTTAGAAAGGTTTCATATGGAAAACTCTAAGAAGGGAAATGTTCCAATGAAGACATCTTTACAGTTGGGCAAGTCTCATTGTGCCTTAACGCACACGGACATTGAATACATGAAGAATGTCCCCTATGCTTCAGCCATAGGCTCCATCATGTATGTCATGATTTGTACAAGACCGGATGTTGCATATGCCCTGAGCATAACGAGCCGACATCAAGCTTCACCCGGTCCTAATCATTGGACCGCTGTCAAAAATATTCTTAGGTACCTGAAAAGGACCAAAAATAAGTTTCTTGTTTTTGGTGGGGATAAGGAACTAGTTGTAGAAGGCTACACGGATGCTAGTTTCATGACAGATCCGGATGACAGGAAATCTCAATCTGGGTTCGTTTTCCTTCTGAATGGTGGAGCCGTGAGTTGGCGTAGTTGGAAACAATCAACTACCGCTGACTCGACCACCGCAGCAGAAGTCATGGCAGCTGCGGAAGCTAGCAAAGAGTGAGTATGATAAAGAAATTCCTCGAAGAACTAGGAATTGTTCCATCAAGTGAAGCCCCCTTGAAATTGTTTTGCGACAATAGTGTCTCCATTTCTCAAATTAAGGAGCCAAGGTCGCATCACAAGACAAAATACATGGATAGAAAGTATTTTGTAACGCGGGACTTCGTCGAGGAAGGGAAGATTGCACTTTTATGGATAGACACTAACAGCAACATAGCTGATCCTTTCACCAAACCTTTATCTCAAGCTAAGGGCGAAATTCATTTCGAATCCATGGGGTTACGTGACCATGGAGAGTGGCTTGATGAATGATTTTAAGGTTACTCCTTTTCTTTTATAGTTTCTATAATTTAAGAAACTTTGAAAACAAGTGGGAGACTGAAGGAAGTGGTGTTTTGAAAGTTATCTTTTTCTATTTACTTATGTTCATGTTTTAGAATGTTGTAACATTTTGTTCCTTGATTATATGACTTGTATCATGTAAGGTTTGGGAAGATGCGCTTGGTCTTGAACCATAGAACCATAATTTTTTATTAAGTCATGTAATCTTAAGTTATCCTCACAATCGTGGTAATCAAATAGGAACATTGATTGCCGAGTTAAGATTGTCATATCGATTAAAGTACATTTGAGTTCTATAAATGTTGATAAATGATTATCGTTTAATCATATGAGTGTGTATGCGTGTGATTTCATACATATTGAGAGTGACCTATTTTATGTTGTAGCATTATGTGGAATGTGTTAAGTGTCAATAATGTTTACAACGTGTCTATTAGTTGGAGATACAAGATGTGTAGATTTAGCATGTCAGTGTGGGCAACGTGATTATAGTTGAAAACTATCCTCTGATAATGATATATATACTATGATTCGTTGTTCATACTTACGCGTAAGTAATGTGCACATCGAAATATCATTTTGTCCCCAAATTATTTTGGTAATGATATAGTCGGGCCCCTTGGCCGAGCGAGGTTGTATAGCATGCATTATAACTAACGTAGTTATAAATACAACTCACTTGTGAGACCAAGAAAGACAAATAGTGCGAAATGACACAGTCCCAGTTTGCACAATATTTATGATATCATGTGACAAAGAAATAGACACAGGTCGTTCATTGCGTTACCTAGTTACCATGTTGTTGGGACGACTATAATGCAGTGATAAAGCCTCTTATAGTCCATAATATAGGATGTTATATTATAGTCTCGACGACATGGTTCCTCTTTAAGGTCGCACCAAATGAACGGGAACAGCATTCGTTCGGCTTATTTGGAGTATTTGATTTTATGGTACATTTAATCCAAGTACTATAGTAAGTGCGAACGACTAATGTCGTGACTCGACATGCTTAGATAGAATTCCTGTGCGACTATCAAAAAGAAAAACAATTATGACGGAGCGAGTCGTCGTAATTATTTTGGTAGGAGTGCACAGTAATTGGTATTATGGGATTATATATATGTAGCATGTGTATGTGCTTTAGTATACACACATACAAAATATATTCATATAAGTTATATATAAATATATATATAAGCATTTATATATATATGAGTTGTATACATGTGTTATATATATATATATATAAATATATATAAATGGATGTGTATATAATATATATAGTTTTATATATATAAGTTTTTATTTTACATATATATAGATAGCATAAACCGGGGGGAGAAGGTGCAGCTTCACGGGTTCTCAAAAACAAAAAAAAACCTAGCCGCAAAAACAGGGAAAACGGAGGTTTTGCGATCTCTTGCTTCCGGCCGCCATAGTCGCGCAGCTCCCCGCTCCGCCGTCGGGCAAGTTTGCCGCCAGCATCGCAACCCACTGCTCTGTCGTCGGGCAAGCTTGTCGCCGCCAAAGCCTCGGCGCCCGCTGCTCCATCGCCGGGCAAGTTTGTCGCCGCCTTCGCCCTGCAGCTCGCCGACCCTAGGCGTTTCTTCTCGGTCGGCCGAAGCTTGTGTGTTGGTTTGAGTCTGCTCCTTCTCCACAGCGGTTTTAGATCCTTCTCCACTTTTCTCTTCCCTACCCGGCGACTAGTGTGGTTCGGCCACTTGGAGTCATCGGTGCAAGAGGAGAGAAGTTCTAAGCTAGTGTTTCTATTCCCCGTCAACGGAATAGAGATTTGTCGCTGTTCGGGTTCTAGGTGAACCAAGAGGCGAGGCGATCGGCATCGTTGTTGCGGTGGGATCGTCGTCATTTTCTCCGGCACGTTTTCCTCTTCCGCCTAGAGATTGTTCTCTAGAGGTATAATTTCTAACGCATGTGATGGATTAGATGTGATGAGTTAGGGTTTATTTTTGTTAAGCCTATCTTGCATTGCTTTGGGATATCTGATCTCTGTGTTTTGTATGGTGTTTGGGAATAATTTTTTTAAAAAATTTGCCCCACCATTACATGTGAAATCCTACAGTCTCCACATGCGTGGTTTGATAAGTTTAGCCAGGTGGTTCATAAGTGTGGCTTTACTCGCAGTACGGCAGACTTTTCCCTGTTTATCCGTCGATGTCTTTCAGACAATGTTATTCTTTTGGTCTATGTTGATGATATTCTTATCATGGGTGATGACTTATCAAGCGTTACTCAGATCAAGAAACATCTTGCCTCTCAATTCCACACTAAAGACCTAGACCGGCCCTAGTACTTCTTAGGGATTGAGGTTGTCTGACGACCTGATGGTCATGTTCCATCTCAGCGGAAATACTGTCTTGATCTACTTCATAATGCAGGCTACTCTGGGTGTAAGCTTGTGGATACATTTATGGATGCAAATCATCAATTTTGTGCTCATAGCTCGGACTTTGATCAACTCATGTCTAATCCAGAGTACTATCAATGCCTCGTTAGCATGCTTATCTATCTTACTGTCACACGACCCGACATACCCTTTGTGGTCGGTGTGGTCAGATGCTTCAAGCATACTCCCCGGACCTCATCTTCGGGCAGGCGAACGTATTCTTAGATATTTGAAGAATTCTCCAAGACAAAGCCTGGTACGCAAGCCTTCTACTTCTCTGTCTCTCATTGCAAAGTGTGATGTTGATTATGTTGGGTCCCTCAATGATCGCCGATCAACCAGCAGTTACTCCACATATTTTGGCGAAAATCTGGTTGCCTGGCGAAGGAGGAAGCAAACTGTGGTCGCCCGCTCCTCCGCTGAAGCCGAATATCGTTGCATGACTGTTCTCGTTTCAAAATTCACTTGGCTAGAGAGTCTCCTTACTGATTTAGGATTCCAGCTTCCATATCTGACCATTCTCTTTTGTGACAGCCATGTTGGTATCAATATTGCTAAAAATCATGTGTTTCATGAGCGTACAAACACATCAAAGTTAACTATCACTTTGTTCAGAAAAATTTTCAACTTTGAAAATTGAGTTTGCAGCATGTTCCAGTTATATATCAAGTCTCTGATGTTCTCACTAAAGCCTTACCTCACTCACTATACTGACAGTGTCTCTCCAAGCTTGGTGTTTACAACTTGTATGCTCTATCTTGTGGGGGGGGGGGGCGTTAGAACATTAGATAGCCCATATTCTTAGGCGTATTTAGTCACACATTGTTACTTTCATTTGTGCTCCTTCGCCCTTGTTTTATATAAAGGATCCCCCAGTACATGTAATATTTCAAGATTGAGAATAATATTATTTTGAATATTTAATTATTCTCTCCTTCAGCTGGTTTCGTACACTTATATAGATTTTGATTAAATAAATCCTTTCAATTCCAACTATCCCAACTAAATTGCACAACTAAAATGGAATGGTTTCAGAGATAGTATAATTAGAAAGAATTTAAACAAATATAGTTCATGAAAAATGCATATGAAACCAATGCCGCGTTTTTTAATAAGACTTACAGTTGCCCGAAGGTTGAGAAAGCGAATGGTCTAAGAACTCACATTGTGTGATGGAAGGAATTATTGAATCTATACATCAAGGGTCGCCATGTTCCCCTCAACCTAAAACTTATGGTTATGCAGTTTATACACCACTAGGAAATGGATATGCATGAGCAGAATATCTTTAGAGCGCAGTATTATGCATGTTATTCGGTTCATGAGTGTGTGGGATACACTTCCGTCTATAAGGCAGGTGTTTTCATTTACAATGGTGAGCTTTATGACCATGGTGGCAACAAAGCTTATTATTCATGCCCCACTTGGAAGTGCGGTCGAATATGTTCTTGCCAACCAGGAGACCGTGAAGCTCAACATGGGCAAGGAACTGATGATGAGGAAGTAAAGGAGCCCATGTAAATGATGGTGCAACATGAGGAGGCAGCGACTGTGGCGATTCGAAGAAAGAGAGTTAGGGTTGAGAAAGCTTTTTATGCCCCCCGAAGGACATTTGGAGCCTGGAAAATCCTAACTCCAAATGTTCGGTCCTAGGTGTAGCGTAAGGTTATTGATCTTGTGGTCGAATGCCACAATTCGGATGGCTAGAGAAAGAGAGAGATGTCAACAAGCACATCTCAGGTGCTTCAGTAGGGAGGTCCCACCACGTACTCAAAAGTTATGAAAAACTTCTCCTCTGCAATCAAAAGGCTGAGCGAGGTACTAGAAAGGCGCAAACTTGGCGAGTATGAAACTTGGAGGGATCTTAATGTGTCATTCCTGATACACATGGGGTCCTATTTATAGATAAATCCTGAGGGTACGTATGCGATAAACCTAACATGCGACTTAAGGAGCAACTCGCCCACATGGCGACTAAGAGGCGTTACTCGCCTATAGCGAATGTCGCGAGAACTCGCCCTCTGGTTGTCTTTGGATACTCACTCACACTAGCGAGTTGCAAAGGCTACTCACTCATACTCGCAAGTTACAAAGGTTACTCGTTCATACTAGTGAGTTATAAGGGCTACTCGCCAATATTAACAAATACTCGCTGCAATTCTCTTCCTTGAGGATGTCGAGTACTCTTCTGGTGAGATCTGCGAATAGTTGTCAGGCTGCCGAGCTGAATATCCATCCCCTTAGGTATTTTTGATCTCGACGAAATATGGGTTATACAAACGGCGTATGTGATCCCAACCAATGTACTTGACGACATCTTTATTTAGAAAGTGGCAATATAATGTAATTCATGTAAATCTCTATAAATGTAATGAGACCAAATAAAGTAATCTCCAACTATAGCAAGGCTGTCGGGCCATGTGACTCAATCAATGTAACAGCTATATTAGTCATGGTTATAAAGATGTAAACTGGATTGGCAGGACTCAATCAATGAAATTATTTAGTTCTTTTACTTTTTGTCTAATTCTCCTTCCCTCGTTGTCTCTTTATTCCCCGACAACCTCTCAGTCATTACTCCTCGGTAAACCTCTAAGATCGGTGTGACACAACTCGCTCTAAAGACGTGTACAACCAATTGACTGAAATCCAGAACACATTAAAGATCGAGCAGTCTTCCCGACAATCACAAATTGACGCCTTACAACAGCAATTTACTCTTGATTTTCTAGTCAAGGAGAATGTGTTAGTTCAACAAATAATGGAGGAGCGAGAGGCCGTTTTCGAACAACTCATGGCCTTTTGTCAAGAAATCATGGCACAATTTGCCGATCTCAAACGTTCTCCGGGAGATATTTCTCCATACAGCCCGACCGCGCTAGCTGATCTCATGCAAGCTTCTTCTTCGGAAGGCATTCTTGGTTTTTCACACCGACATTTGGAACTCAGATTGTTTAGACTCCTTTTCCTCCCTTTAATTTTGTTCATTTGAATTGTCGTCATTTTTTCGATGGAGACCCAACGGATTAGCTCCGTGAATTGCATATTTTCTTTATATTCAATAATGCATTACAAACTGAATATCTCATTTTAGCAGATATCCATTTGGATAAACTTGCTTCACGTTGGCATCAAGCCACGCTACGTGAACACCCAACTCTCATGTTTTCTTTATTTAAAGACGAGCATCTTTGCACGGGCTTCGCCCGTGCTCAATGCACTTGGGAGGGCTTTTCCCGCATCCAGTGTAAGGCTCGAACTCATTTTGTATATGAAATATTTTATATTTTGAATACAAGAATTCCCCTATGATGAAAAATAAAATTCAGATTCTACGTCGCACAATTTATTTTTGATGTTCGAGCTTTTCTGAATGGGAGATCTTGTGGCTGGCTGGTTTTTGGATTTGGGTATATTATATTATATCCTATTTTAGGCGGTGGCTGAGTTTCGACCGGGTGTTTGTCGTTTGGACATCGCAAGGTTTGTATCAGAATGTTATACTTGTTAGCATGTTAAAGCTGATCACAGAAGGCCTGGTGGTAAATTGACACCGCTTGATATTCCAAGTTGGAAATGAGAGAGTATTTCAATAGATTTTATCACCGGTCTGCCAAAATCTCCCCATGGGCACGACTCTGTTTGGGTGATAGTCGACAGATTGACAAAGTGTGCTCACTTTGTTCCATTTAAGATTGGGTACTCGATAAAGAAGATAGCTGAGTTATATCTTGAAGAGGTCATCAGGTTACATGGTGTGTCTGTTAGTATCATATCAGATCGGGACTCTAGATTTACGTCTCGCTTTTGGAAGAGTTTACAGGAGGGGTTGGGTACCGATTTAAGGTATTCCACCGCCTATAATCCGCAGACTAATGGTCAGACGGAAAGGGTAAATCAGATCGTAGAGGATATGATCAGGTGTTATATTTTGGATCATGGTGGTTCTTGGGATGAGCGTCTCAGACTCATGGAGTTTGCTTACAATAATAGTTATCAAGAGAGTCTACAGATGGCTTCGTTTGAGGCCTTGTATGGGAGGCGTTGTAGGACTCCATTGTTTTGGGCTGAAGTTGGTGAGAGACCGTTGTTAGGTCCAGAAGCCCTTGAAGAGATGAATTGTGTTGTGACTCATATTTGGGAAAAGCTTCGTGTGGCTCAAGAGCGCTATGAGAAGTATGCTAATCTACAAAGGTCGATCTGGAGTTTGCTGTTGGAGACTCGGTTTTTCTGAAAGTTACCCAGATGTCTGACGTTAAAAGGTTTGGAAGGAACCACAAGTTAAACCCCCGATATGTGGGACCTTTCCAGATTCTTGAGCGCATCGGAGTGTCAGCTTATAGGCTGGATTTGTCTGCGACCTTCCCTGGTGTCCATGATGTGTTCCATGCGAGCCAGTTGCAGAAGTGTGTTCGTAGTGATCGTCAAGTCCTCGACTCGATACCCAGATTCAACCCAATCTTACATATGTGGAAGAACCTATTCGTGTTCTGGATTCTCAAGAACGTGTGTTGCGGAGAAAGACCATCCCTATGGTCAAGATTCTTTGGAGAAATCAAGACGTCGAGAGCGCGACGTGGGAATTGTAATCGGCGATGAGAGAATCTCATCCGCACCTCTTCTCGTAATTTTGGGTATGTCGTCATGTTTTCAGTTATGTTTGATTTTATCGTTTTGTTTTGGTTTTGGAGTTGTGTTAAGTTTCGGAACAAAACTTCTTTTTAGGGCGAGTGACTGTAACGCCCCCGATTTTTCGATGATTTTATTCGATTGAGCAGCGTCATATTCATGACGTCGTGGCGTTACTTTTAGCGTCGAGTTGACGGCGCAATGCCGTTAAGGCATTTTCGCGTCTGTGCGGTCGAGTCGGCCGAATTCTGGAGTTGTCGACTGGATGTTGTCGACGAGACCTTGTCGACTGGATGCATTCCTGAAGTTTTTGATGAGACCTTGTCAACTAGAAGAACTCTGTTAAGCGGTGGGCTTGGTGTAAGCGGTGGGTGACAATCTTATTTTATGTCTCCCGATCCTTCATCCCTCTTCGCTCATTTCTCGCCGTCTGAAGCTCTCGACGGGTTGGTTCCTATGTAGGGATTGCTTGCTCCTTCTTTACTCTACTCGAAGCTCTCTTTTCCTCTAGTCTCCAGTGCGGAAAGTGTTCGATGGAGCTGTAAAGTGGCTCTTGCTCCTTCTGTGTTTGAGGTCCTTCCTCTTCCTCGCCAGCGTTCCTTTTGTGTTCGAGGTCCTTCCTCTCTTCCTCGCCGACGCCGAGTAAGGTCCCAAACTTTCAGATTTATGCAACCCTCTTCCTAATCGACTTCCCTGCTCAATCTTCTAAGTGAGTTCTCTATTGAACCATTGATTTATTCCAGTTATTGCTTGATGTTATTTAGGATTCTATTCCAATTAATGTAGCTGATCTATTATTGCTTGTTTGACAAGGATTGTGTACCTGATCTTCTCCGGTTAATTTAACGGGGAAATACTGATCTATTCTACAATATCAAGTATCGACATGTGATTGATTTATCTGTCTTTGCTTATGAGGTAAGATCTCTTCCGGTTAATGTAGCTACATGTTTAGTATTTTTACTTATAATTTTCTTTTGCAAAAATTGTTGTATGTTAAAAGTGAGTTTAATTTTTTGTATGATCTAATAATTTGGGCATAGATTGAGCGACAATTCTCATGTGATACTTAGAAGTTAGAACCTCCATCCGGTTATGTTACTATTTAAAATATGACTTTGTAGTTTGCATTTTCATTTGATTATTGATTAATTATTTGTAACAAGTTGCAAATGCTAGGAATGTTAGGAGTTGGAAGAGTATTTTTTTCAATAATTAAGAGATATGATTAGAACCAAGAACCGAACCGAAACCGTACAGATCAGAACGGCTCGGATCCGATTCTATACCTTAGGACCGTGGGTCAGTTCCGGTTCCAAAAAATTGGAACCGAACATATATGGGTCGGTTCCTGGTTTTGGGTGGAACCGAACCGAACCGAACCGATCCGAGTTGCACCCTTAGTGCCTCTTATGGGCAGCCCTTGGTGCTTCTATTGGTTGACCTTGGTGTTGCTAATAGCATCCCTTTGCGCTGTTGATTGGCTACCCAAAATGTGTTTTTTGTGCTCCTTCTGTTGTTTGGGTATTAGTTACCTCTCTTGACTTTTATTGTGTTCAGAGGTGGCTGAAATTTGAAATCATTAGTAGCTGAATTTTGATTTGAGTTTACTTCCATTTTGAGTCACCTAAGCTACTCCTCCCCTAGGCAACTCCTATAGGTCATAGTTGTGGACATTTTACGAGTCCACTCGTAACTATTTAATGGCGCAACCCTAAAGTAAGCGATTTATTTGATACTGCAGAGGATGGCGTTTTGTGATAAACACGACGAAAATCCAATGAAGGATAAAGTCAAAGGCAAAACTGTGGTGAGTCCTTACTACTTTGATTATGTATACATTTGAGTTATTTTGAATTATGAACATGTGGAACTATTTTAAGAGCTAATACCGACATTGGATATACATTGCATTAAATTGAAGAAATTTGAATATTTGACATTACTGAAAATATGAAATCGCTAAAATGCTAAACATGGATTAGCAAGTGATGAAAACTCAGAGGGGACAAGTTATATAACCACTTCCGATGTTATAAAAATAAATATGAACATGAAAAGAATGAAAAATTGAGAGTGTGTCGACACGTCGAAAAGCTAAGGGTCAATCTTAGTAGGGGGTTGAACGCCTACGGATGTTGATACTGAAATGTTGATTCTAAGAGGCATGGAAGCCTGTTGCGTTGTTGAACGCCCTAGAATAGACATTGATACGATAGGTCCAGATGTTTGATAAAAGTGAAATTGACCATCAGCATTTCGAAGAACGAACAATAAATTTGAAATAATTGAATAAGATAATAAATTGATACAAGAAATTGTTTACTTATGTTCTACTAGTTCATTGTACAGTACCTTACATGTTTCATGTTTTTTATACATGTTCATATTCATATAGAATTTATAATTGCATATTGATGCACACTCTTCGTGTTTTTTTGTAGTGTAGTTGAAGTGGTAAGAAACTCACTCAATTTTCTAAACTAACTAGTTGTCGATTTCACTTTTTAGGATCAAGCTGACAGCATACCAACCCACGCTAGGAGGATACTTATGGAGGAGAAAGGAAGCAAAGGGAAGACGTGGTTTGCCCATGGGTTAGCATATGTTATTAGATTTATTCCAGTCCATTTATGTTTCCTTGTACTCTGATTGGGCATGTTGTACATGATTTTTATTGAATAAAAAGTTATTTTATGTTTCTTCTGGTACCACTCATCTGTTTTACATTGTACATGATTCTTATTGAATAAAAAGTTATTTTATGTTTCTTCTGATACCACTCATGCGATTTACATATTAGAACTGTTGTGCAATTTAATTGTGAAAAATCACTAAGAATAAAGAATTAAATTGTGGCGGACTTCGAGCAGTTACAATTAAGTGGTATCAGAGCTAGGATTTTCGTAATGCGTGTGACACAGAGAGTACTAGATGAAGAACATAAATAACGGCGATGTTCATATAATCGAATTTGATCATGTTTGTCCCTCAGGAATCCCTTCAAGTACACTCAATCCACAGAATGTGAGAGGCTCGAGAAGAACCTGAGGGCGCAAGGGAAGCTATATCTAAAGAAAGTGATAATGGGCATAAAGCCGCCCACTTTAGATTTCAGATATCGCTCAGGCCATTACTGAAGTGATCATGTTGGTTCGGGACACGCCTTCTGCAGTGCCCCCGGTTATGCCAGCCTTGCCTCCTCCACATGTTGTACCTTTATCGTATCAGTTTATCTCATTGAGAAGATCGTTTCTGGATTTGAAGGCGTCAACCTTCCGTAGTGGCCTTTTCCTAATAGAAACTGAGGACTGGATTCTGCGGATCGAGATGATTTTTGAGGCCACGCGGTGCCCAGCAGAGCGGAAAGTGGAGTTGGCTGCTTTTCTGCGGGAGGGAGAAGCAAAATTTTGGTGGATAAATTTGATGAAGGGAAAATTTGCTAACAAAGTCTTGGCGAATGTAACCTGAACGGAGTACATCCGTGAATTCACAAAATGGTTCGTGTCGAAGAATGAGAAGAGGCATCTCCAAGAAAGATTCTTGCGTCGGGTGCAAGGAAACCGCTTCGTCCTTCAGTACGAGGTGAAATTCTCTAGCTCTATTATTTCGAGTCGGCGGCATCAACAGAAGACGCTCAGTGCCTGTGCTTTCAAGATGGATTGCGGAATGACATTCGCGCATCTGTGGTTTCGTTTGATATTACGGACTATGTTGTCTTAGTGGAGAAATCTCGAATGGCCAAGCTAGTTGTGAGAAAAGGTAGAGGAGGACAGAGATAAAGACGAGATTTAAAGAAGGTGCCAGCCAGGACAAGTCGGGCAAATTTGGTGAAGCTCCGTAGAAGAAAAAGAAGCAACAACAGTCCGCGTCAACAGTTAGTATGCAAGTATTGTAGTCGATGATGACCAAGTGCGCCAAATGTGGCATAAGTGCAAAATGCACAAAGGAGACTGTTTGACCGATGTCTGCTTTTACTGTCGTCAACCAGGGCATCAGCGAAAGGATTGTCCGAGACTGCGGAGGGATGAAAGTACGAGGGGAACTCCAACCTTGCCTACCTAGAAAATATATTATATTGAGACTTCTAAGGAAGGGGAGTTGATTACCTCTGTACCCGCTGAAGGAAACAGAGAAGAAAGGTTGGTTCAGCCCCGAGCTTTCAACCCGGGACAACAAGAAGCGAAGGCGGATGATACTGTGGTTATAGGTATACTCCATGTGCATGATCAATTACTAAAAGTCCTATTTGATATTGGTACCAATCTTCCTTTATTTTCTCCTATATATTGGATTTCATTCATACACAACAATATCAGGCTATAAAATCGTTGAATGTGTTTATGTCGAATAACACGGTACTGATGACTCAAAAGCTAGTCGTAGTATTGTTGTCCTTTAATGATAAGACATTTGAAGCAGATGTGCCCTACCGCTGGTTGAATATGATATTATCCTCGGTATGTACTGGCTTTCGAATCGAGAAGCGGTAATCAACTGCAAAATGAAAGAGGTTGCATTCAAACACCCAGACGGAAGTGTCATTGTGTTTAAGGATCTAGGTGAAACCTCAAAAATTATGATTTTTGCGATGAAGACATGAAAGAAAATACAAAAAGACTGCGATGTCATTTTAATGATGATTAAGGAATCAAAAGAAGAGAAGAAGGATATTACGGCTGTACCCATAGTGCGAGAATAGGTAGATGTATTTCCATAAGATTTGTCGAGAGTGACTCCAACTAGAGAAGTTGAATTTAAAATCAAATTGACCGAAGGAGCTGCTCCAGTTGCCAAGATATCTTATCGGAATGCGCCTAAAGAATTGACAAAATTAAAGGTGCAAATGCAAGAACTACAGGAACTGTTAGATAAACACTTTATCTGACCAGCTGGTGGGTGCGCGAGTACAAGAACTGTTCTATTCATTAAAAAGAAAAACGGATCTCTTCGTTTATGCGTCAATTATCGAGAATTGAATAAAATAACGATTAAGAATAAATATCTTCTCCCGCGCATTGATGACTTATTCAACCAGCTAGTGGGTGCGCGAGTATTCTCCAAAATCCATCTTCGATCAGGATAACACTAACTAGAAATAGGAGAAGAGGATATCTTCAAGCCAGCATTTAACACTAGGTATGACCATTTTGAATTTGTTGGCATGTCATTTGGACAAACAAAAGCTCATGCGGCCTTTATGGACTTGATGAACCGAGTCTTTAAAGCTTTTCTCGATCAATTTGTGATTGTCTTCATTAACAATATTTTGATTTATTCGGAATCGGCAGAATAGCATGCCCAACACTTGCGTCTAGCCTTGCAGACGTTGAGAAAACATCATTTATATGCAAAATTTTCAAAGTGTGACTTTTGGCTAAAATAAGTGACACTTCTGGGCCACATTATTAATGCAGAAGACTTGTCGGTTGATCCAGCAAAAAGTGAAGCAATATTAAACTGGACTCAACCGAAATCCGTAATTGAAGTGCGGGGTTTCTTGAGTTTCACTGGTTATTATAGAAAATTCGTGAATGAATTTTCTAAGATAGCACTTCCCTAGACACGGTTGACTTGAAAGAATGTGTCTTTCAAATAGAATGATGAATGTCAGAAAGCATTTGAAGCACTAATGGAAAAATTAATGACTGCTCCAGTGTTGGTGATGTCTGAAAGGTCAAATGTTTACAAATTTATAGTGATACGTCCTATAAAGAATTGAGTTGTGTGTTGATGCAATGTAGAAAGGTAATTGTTTTTGCTTCAAGCCAGTTGAAGGATGTTAAAAAGAACTATCTGACGCATGATTTGGAATTAGCGGTGGTAGTGTTTGCACTAAAGATTTGGTGACACTACTTATATGGTGTGCGGTGCAAAATCTCTACGGATCTTAAGAGTCTAAAATATATATTTGACCAAAAGAAAATTAAATTGCGACAGACGAGATAGCTGTAATTCATTAAAAACTATGATTTGGATATACAATACCATCCTGACAAAACGAATATGGTAGCAGACGTTTTGAGCAGGAAAAGTATAGTCGCATTGTTAGAGATGTCGCATTATAACAAGAAGCTTTTGCGTGAGCTGCAGGAAATGGAAATTTGCGTGATTTTAACGCAAGAAAAAAAGAGGGCGCAATTATTCCAGGTACAGATCAAGTATTTGCTCAAAGATAGAATCCAGAAGGCGATGCCACAAGATCAGTTTCGGATGGGTGAGTTGGAGAAAATTAATCGAGTGCATTTGTTGAAAAGGAAGCATTGATCTTCCTGGATGACAGAATATGCGTGTCTAACGCGGATAATCTGCAGAAGGATATTTTATACGAAGCGCATAACAAACTTTATTCAGTACATCCGGGCCAAACAAAAATGTATCACGATCTGAAATAGGAATTTTAGTGGCCAAAAATGAAACAGGATGTGAACTACATTCCGCACTGCCATATTTGTCAGATCGTAAAAGCTAAACATATAAAGCCTGCTAAGGTAGATGATTTACTTTAGATATCTGGAGGCGGGTGCATAAAAGGCTAGAAACACAACTCCAGTCAACCTTTTATCCACAGACAGATGGTCAATCTGAACGCACTATCCAAATGCTTGTAGAATTGTTATGAATTGTGGTTTTAGATTTGAAGGGTTCGTGGGAGAAATATTTATCATTAATAGAAATTGCGTATAATAATAACTATCAAACAATGATTCAAATGACTTCATTTGAACCTCTATATGGGCAGCGATGCAGAACTCCCTTGAGCTAGGCAGAAGATGATGAAAAGAAGTTTTTTCGAAAAAGGGAACGGATACAATTGAAGAAAAAGTGTGAATAATTCAACAAAGAATGAATATTGCAGCGATGCAGAACTCCCTTGAGCTGGAGCAGAAGATGAAGAAAAGAAGTTTTTTTCGAAAAAGGGAACAGATGCAATTGAAGAAAAAGTGTGAATAATTCAACAAAGAATAAATATTGCACAAGACCGTCAACAAAAATACTATAATATCTGACATCATCTGGTAAAATTTAATTTTAGCGATCAGGTGTGTTTGAAAATTAAACCGTTTAAAGGAGTCTTTTGATTGCACCGGATCAGCAAACTAAGTCTGAAATTTGTATGCCCCTTTCTGATCCTTGAGTGTGTTGGTGATGTGGTTTATTGTCTAGCTCTGTCAGATGAATTACAGAATTACATGATGTTTTTCATGTATTCGTGCTTCAACAATATACTCTGGATCCAGATACAATCCTCAATCTTTATTAAAACTCAAAAACGCTCCAGGACAAACACTCGTGTGTGTAATTTTTATACGCAAATACCTCAGCCTACAGTGTTTTCATCGACGCGCACGTGCCTCCTATTTTTTATTGAATGAACGGTATTTTAAATTAAAAAATTTTAGGCCGTTTTAATTTAAATTTGAACTAATATAATAACTTTCAATCCGACTGTCGGATCGTGATGTCCTTACTATGGTATTGATTGGCACGACGAGATATATCCAAAGACATATTGATGTGTAAGATCCGACAGTGGATAACTTCTGCATGAACTAAAATGTATATAAAACAATTAAATTATATATGTATGAGTGACAGTACACGGGGACCCCCCGTGCACCACGCGATAAGACCCTGGCCCCGACATTACCCCGGCGCGGCGACGCTCCCACCGCTCGCAAACCTATGTGCATTGTGCTCCACGCGTCGCTCGATTTTAACGTGCTCATGAGGATTTGGAAGCGGCGGGAGCGTCGTCGCATCGGGCAACGTCATGGTCGGGTAACTATCACACTGGGCACCCCCCCCCCCCCCCCCTCGTGCATTGTCACTCATGTGTGTATCTATTATCTATACTATATTAAAGGGAACAACATCATTTTGTGAAATATTCAACTTTCCGATTTTTCTCATCTTTTTTACAAAATTTTCATTTTCTTTAATTCATATGTTTTTACTTCGATTTTAAAAAAAAGTGCTCTCATATATACAGAGTCTCTTACCTACAATAAAAAAAATATATTCTCCTCACTACTCGCAAACTCTCGTGCACACGGAAAAAGCGAGTGACGAGCAGAGTATAGTGCTTGGTGGGTTTGCGAGTGGTGGGAGCGACGTCGCGTTGGGACAATGTCGTGGTCGAAGTACTGTTTTGCGGGGCACCGGGGCCCCTCGTACACCGATGCAATTGGGGTACTGTCGTGGTGGGTTGTAGGGACGGGGGACCGTGCCTCTCACTCGTTTGTGTATCTATACTATATTAAAAGGGAAAACATCCATTTGGCTAAACATTCAGTTTTCCCATTTTACACCTCTTTATTACATAATTTTATTTTTTTAAATTTTAAAAAAATATTCTCTCATATAAGTAAAATCTCTTACCAACAATAAAAAAAGTGTTCTCCCTACCGCTCACAATCCACCGTGTGCATGGAAAAAGCGAGCAACAAGTGAAATATAGCGCTTAGGGGCTTGCGAGCGGTGGGAGCGTCATCACGTCGGGGTAATATGGTGGTCGAAGTAGTGTTGTACGGGGCACCGGGGCCCCCCTATGCACTGACACAGCCGGAGTACTATTGCGGTCGGCGTAAGGGCGGAGCACCATTCGTCTCACTCGTTTGTATGTATTTATACTATATTAAAAGGGGAAAGGACCTTTTGGTTAAACATTTGCTTTCCGATTTTACCCCTCTTTATTAAAAAAATCAATTTTAAAAATTTGTATTTTTATTTTATTTTATTTCAAAAAATGTGTTCTCATGTAAACAAAGTCATCTACCTACAACAAAAAAATATGTTCTCCCCGCCGCTCGCAAACTCTTGTGCACACCGCAAAAATAAGCAATGAGCGGAGGATAACACTTGGGATTTGCGAGTGGCGGGAGTGCCGTCGCATCGGGATAATGTCGTGGTCAGGATAATGTCGCGCGGGGCATAGGGACCCACGTACACTATCACGGTTGAGGTACTGTTGCGGTTGGTCGTAAGGGCAGAACCCCGTGTCTGTCACTCATGTGTATATATATAAGAAAAAGACATAAGCATTCTCTTTTAGGGCTGGTTTAGTCCGGCTACAGGGTCGTGATCTGCAGAAAATCAACAATCTTCTCCATAATTTCTGCTGCGCACAAATACCAGCCGCATTGATGAGCCCCCACACAGCTGCCAAGAAGGACTTGTGGCAAGAGATGCTGAGAGTTAGAGAGAGAGGGAGGAGGAGGTAGGTGATCTCACCCGCTCTAACCGCTGCAGTAGAGCAGTTTTGAATTGACGAACTCCACGGCCGCTGGAGCTTGGATCGAGCCTATGGGCCTTCTCAAATGCATAGAACCGACCTTCGAATCACCAACAATCAATGCCAGCAAAATAGAGAGAAGCAGAGAGAAGGAAGAGTTAGACACGGTATTTGTTAGAAACGGGATCGTAATGAGAGAAATCAGGATCATACAGAGATAAGCAACGCGGGGGCGCTCCTGCTCGATCTCGGCAGCAACGCGGAGGATCGGGGCAATGCTGCTCAGAGACGACGGAACCACCTCATTGTCGAACACCTCCATGGAAAAGGTCATCATCGCTGCACTCCTTGACGGCCGACGGGTAAGACCTTGGGGACCTGATGGCGGCCCAGTCACCACCGGCGGCGCGGCTGCCGCCGATGTGGAAGGATCGGGCTTAGCTGCGTCGTTATGAGCCATGCCTCGTCCTCCGTTGAACAAGATCTACCAATATCACGCTCTCCTGCACATTGTCGCGATCTCCGAGCGGGAAAGAGGGGGGAGAGAGAGGCACTGAGCCAGAGGAGGAGGTGGATGGTTGAGACAAATAGCGAGTGGGGGGGGCTTGGTCGTTAAGAAGGGTCGTTCCCTGGAGAGACACGTGGCAAACCTCTCCGCCACTCGCGCGTCCCCTAACTGTCGCATTTCCTCCTCCTCCTCCGCTTGCCGCTTCTCGCGCAGCTGTAAACCCTCGCCAGGTCACATCTTCTTCGGCGCAGCCAGCCCTTCATCTCTCGCTCTTTCTCTGTTACGATGGTTCGTTCCAATGAAGCGGCCAAGTGATGGATGCGGGCTGTAGGTCGAATTCTGGCGGGAATTCAGGAGGGTAATTTTGTCAAATGGCAAGGGAGGACTGAGGAGGGTATTTTGATCTATTTTATGTATTATTTATATGCTTTTGTGTTAGGCTATGTTTGTGTAATTTCGTGATTGAATGTTGCGTCTGACTTGTCTTCGACTGGTTGAAGAGAGCTGCAGTTCCTGATAGCCATTCAGAGGCAGGCCTTTAGGTGTAAATTTAGGGCTGTTAATAAATAGAAGTGAATAATTCGGGATTCGATTCGTGAAGATTCGAAAAAAACTCGTAATTTTCGAATTCTAATTTAAATTTGGATTCGAATAATCTTCAAATACAAATCTGAATAAGTCTATGATTATTTGAAATATTCGTGAATAGTTCGCGGACAGTAAAATTATATATTAAATTATTCGTATTACAAAAATTTGAATTCGAATCCAACATTTCATGTCAAATTCGATTCTGAATTCGAATCCGAATATTCGAACGAATCCGAATCTGAATCTCTGTGAAATTTGGATTTGATTGAAGAGATATTCGATTCGATTCGATTTGTGAATAGCTCAGGATGTGATCCCTGCTTCTCTTATTAATTATTTGTATCTGTGCTGGTGTTATTTTCCTTTCTACTTTGGAGTGGTGTTTGTGCTGCCATCAGCGATTCTAGTATTATGGAGGTGTGTTCTTGCTATTAACTTGTTAGGAAGGCATCAACTCGTATCAGAGCTCCTCTTGGGCGAGGCACATGTCGGTAGCAGACTTCACCCGGTCCAAGGACCAGATGTCCTAGTTTGAGGCGTTGAAGCTCCGGCAGGCGGGCTTGAAATTTAAAAACCGAAACCGCGGAAAAAAACGCAACACCGCGGCGCACTGTTTTCGAACTGCACTGAACGGTGTGGTTGTGGTGCGGTTTTAATTAGTGGAAAATCGCTTAGTTTGTTGTGCGGTTCGATTTTTATCTTGACAAAAATGCATACACCGCACCGCACTGATTATAATAAATTTTTTTATATCTTATAAATATGTTACGTTAACTTATTTTTTTATAGCTTATATTAATTAATATATATAAAGCTAATCTACATTAATTCTTATACAAAGTTATAAAGCACTACACTTAACACTCGATAAACCGACAAAAATAATATGCGTCGTTTCCATTTTTTATATAATATATGTACAATACTTTGCACATTAATATCACGAGCTTCTTCGCATGAGTCACACCCGTGCTCGAAACTCTTGGGAGGCCTTCAGCCGCATCCAGGCGGGCTTCGCCGGTCTCTGCACGGGCATCGTCTGTGCTTGATGCTCCGGGCAGCCTTCGGCTGCATGCAAGTGGCCCTCGCTTCCACGTAGTTCACCGGCTCAGCACCACAACCGCCACTCGCGGCCCCCCCAAAGCGCGTATGCAAAATCAAACAATTACAAGGCTCTGGGGGGTCGCGAGTGGTCGTTGCGGCGCCGAGTTGGAGAACTGCGTGGAAGCAGCCAAGAGGGGCCCGCTTCCATACGGCCGAAGGCCGCCCGGAGCATCGAGCACGGGCGAAGCCCGCCTAGATGTGGTTGAAGGCCCCGAGAGCTTCGAGCACAGGCGTAGCCCGTGCGAAGAAGCTCATATTTATATAATAATATAAATAATAAATAATATAAAATATATATAATATAATATAATATAAATAAATTAAAACTTAAGACTTAGGTCGGAACAAGAAATTATAGCAGGGAGGAGGAGGGGTGCACAGGACAAGGAGGAGGAGGAGGAGGGGGCAGGCCAACCGCCAGACACGGGCGACCCCGGCGGGGTTTGCTGGAGGCGAACCGGCAGGGCCACCGCAGGCGATGGACCTGCCCGTGAGCCCCAGGTTTGGGGCTCACGGGCAGGTCCACCGCCTGCGGTGGCCCTGCCGGTTCGCCTCCGGCCTACCCCCGTCAGAGTCACCGGTGTCTGTCGACCTCGTCAGTGGTCCGGTCAGGCCAACGCCAGCTCCGACGGTGACAATGCGGGGCTCAATATTTTTTTATAATAAAAAGCATCGCCGGCGGAAGGGTATTTTTGGGAGATCAAATGTAACTGACGGAGCAACTCAATGTTTGTGTTTATATCAGTTATAGATATATGTTATTATGATATATTAATAAATAATAGCACTCAGCCCTATCCCGTCCTTTCTTTCAGTTTACACCGCACACCTTCTCATTTCTGGTTTTTTGCCCTACCGAACGCGAGCAACTGACGGGCGACAGTGACAGGAGCGACGACGATGTGAGTGGCGGCGACACAAGTGACATGCGACGACTTCAAGGTTCAAGGTAATCATCACCATTGCTTCATAGTGTTGCAGCGACTTACCCAGCTGCTCCTATGAGATCAACTATGTCTTTGGAGAGACTTAGGGTTTATTTGGCGTCGTGGGTAGAGACGGGGGCGGGAGGAGACGGGCTGCTACTCGAACTGGAGGGGTGGAACTGCTGATCGAAACGGGGCTTTTTACCGTTTCTCCGGGCGCGGTGGGTCCAGCCGGAGCAAACGCCGCTGGAGGGCGTTTGTTTACCCGCTGTCCAGCAGTGTTTGCCCCAAACGGCCGGCCGGAACGCTACGCCAAATGAAGGCTTAGTAATTGTAGTATTTGTCGAAAGTTGGAGTTTTGGCTATTAGGTATTTAGGTTGACATGTTTAAATATTTTGATATTCATTTAGGAGTTCTCAATGTTGCGGGATTCTATTCTAAGTTTATATTTGTTCTTTCCCGTCTCAGTTCTCTGTTTACTTTATTTTTTATTTCTTTGGTTAAAATTAAATTCATCACAAAATTTTATCTTGGATAGATGTCCAAATTTCAGGAATTTCTTGTTCATTCTTTTTTTATTTATCGGATTTAGGTATTTTCTTAACCACTTGAGCGCTTTAAAAATGTGCTGCAGAGATAGAGACTCTGTTTGGACAGCTCTGGCATATGGAAAAGCTATATTCCAACCGCCGCTGCCGTTTTTTAACTATTTGGGACAGCTATGTCTGCCAAGCTTTTTAAAAATCAAGTTTGATAGAGCGGTTTTTGAGAAACTATGAGTGGTCTGCTTTAGTGGTTCGTAAATAGATTCTTTATTGGCACGGACGCTAATTTTATAGCCCGTATGCAATTTTTTCGCTCAAACGTGTTTTTTGCCCGGACGCGATTTTTTTGCCCGGATGTGATTTTTTTGCCCGGGCGCGAATTTTTCGCCCTGGCGCGATTTTTTCTCTGAGACGCTATTTTTTCAGTCGGGCGCGAATTTTCCGCCAAGGCGCAAATTTTTCGCCCGAGAGCGAGTTTTTCAACCGGGCGCAAATTTTATGTCCGAGCGAGATTTTTTCGCATGTGCGTGATTTTTTTACCCGTGCATGATTTTTTCGCACGGGAGTGATTTTTTCGCCCGGGCGCGATTTTTTCGCCCGGGCGCGATTTTTTCGCCCGGGGGCCTTTTTTTGCCCCTGCGTGATTTTTCCCCCAGACATGATTTTTTCGTCCGGACACTTTTTTTGCGCTCGTACGCGATATTTTTTGCTTGTATGGTTTTTTTTACCCGGACGCATTTTTTGCTCGGTAGTATTTTTTTCTCAAGCACACATTTTTCGCTTCAGGTTGAAAATATCGTGCTCGTACGAACATATCGTGCCCGTACAAAAATATCGTGCTCGTACAAAAATATCGCGTCCGGGCGAGAAAAAAAGTGGTCGAGCGAAAAAATCGCGCCCGGGCAAAAAAATCACGCACAGGCGAAAAAAATCGCGCTCTGGCCAAAAAATCACGTTCTGGCGAAAAAATCCTTCCCGGGCTAAAAACATTGCGGCCTGGACGAAAAATCGTGTCTGGGAGAAAAAATTGCATTCGTAAAAAGAATTGTAGAGCTTTTGTGAGAGCTCTCAGAGTTTTTTCTATCAAACAGCCTACAGCTCTGTTTGTAGAGCTTTTCTAAGATCTCTTTCTAAGAGCTCTACTCAACAGCAACTTCGTCATCCATCAGAGTTGTTCCAAACAGAGTCATAGTGTAAAACATTGTTATGTCTGTTGAAACCGAAAAATCGGTCTCTGTGGAGTTCACCATTAGGGAATGGATGATCACACACTTACTTCTCCCCCGCGAGCCAAACGACTAAGGAAATGAGATAAAGAACAGACTCAAGGGCTCGGCGTTTAGGTCCCACCACACACCCGGAAGATCTTAGAGCACTTTCCCTTCTTAGCCAAATTCCGAGCTAAGGCTAGCTCAAAGAGCACTAGAAGACCGGGGCAGGAGTTAGCATGAGAGTATAAAAAAACCCCGTCTTCTGAGGTACCCTCTTGGGTCTTATTTATAGTTTTCTAAAAATGGTATGCCAACAGCCAATTTCTAATATTATAAGCGGCTATACGCAGTCCAAATTGGTCTGTCAACAACGTAACTCTGCTGTTTTGAATGGTTAAAGGCGGTCATCTGAGGGAATCCAGATAATTTTGCCTCTGGACCCTACTGGACGAATGATCTGTGACAGCGCCACTTGGCTAAAGGGGCGAATGTCGGGAGCACAGCGAATTCCCCGCTTTGAAGTTTTATGGGCGAGTGCTTGGCTGGGCGGTCACTCGCCCAGCTTGGCGAGAATTGGTCTCGTGCACGTACTGAGGAGCGAGATCCTTAGGTTAGTGCTAGATGAAGATTACACTCGCTAAAGGGTTAAACCATCCCCCACAGGGCTACGCGAATCCCCATCTTTAGGCCTTGGGCGAGTGCGAGCTGAACTGCCTTACTCGCGCATCTGACGGGGTCCACTCATCGAATATGAGGTCATACACAATCCCTGCTCTTTGCGAGCTTCAATAAAGCTCGGAAAGAATCATCCAACCCCACATATTGGATGAGTGGATGCTGCTCTGGAAGAGAATCTTTTGTGGGCCCCTCCGTGGCCATATAAATATCCAGGTAGTGGCAAATGATCCCTGCCTTAATCCTCTGTCGTCGCTCTCTCCTCTAATCGCGATGTCGCTTTCCAAGCAAGCTCTAGACCGCCTCCACGCTGTTCAAGATAAAAACAAAGCCTTTATGGGCTCACTCACCCCCTGGCTCTCTCGAAGAGCACCTGTGTCATCCTCGAAGATGAAGAAAGCCAAAGTGGTTCGGCGTGACCTAGCCAAGGATGAGTTGGCCTCTCAAAACTCTTCTCCACCCAAGACATCCTTGGTATTTGCATTTGCTTAGCATTGCTCATCCTTTTTCATTGCTGAGATAAAATGTTGATTCGTCGTATCTATCTACAGGTCCTGCTGGTGGAGAAGGAAATTGAGGAGGCGAGTGCTAAGCCGGACTTGCTGTGGAATGGGCACGACCAGGTGGCCTGTGAGATCACCCCCCCCCCCCGGCTCGATGTTCCTGAGCAGGAGAAATGTCAGCCTTCTTCTAACGGTTAGCCTCTCATCCACCGGCTCACCTGTCTTTCCTTTGCAGCTCCCGCTTCTGGGACTTTGGGAACGGGAAATCTGGCACCAAGATCCCCCGTTCGTGGGACACCTGCAGATCTTGCCTCGGCTCCATCCCCGGCGGATGCTACCCCCAAATTTTTCGCTGAGCCGCTAGTCTTCCCCCCGGGCCTTGGGAAGGGAAGCATAACCTTCAACACCCCCTTTGAGGGGCGACCCGACACTTCTCGTCATCCTTCTGACAAGGATGCGAGTACCAGACCAAGTAGTGGATTTCGCCAATCTTTTCCAGGAAATGTGAGAATCAAGATGATAACATTGTTTTAATGTAGGCGACCACGAGGTTTCCACAGATGTTGATATCGAGGAGGAATAGATCTTGCCTCTCCCTTCGCTGGAGTTGATAGTCGAATATTTAGGCGATCTCGGGAATGATGAGAGGACGAAGCGGCAGTTGGTCGAGATACTCCAGAAACAATCTGTATTGCTACGCGGGATCGCGGATCAGGTGTGAGCAAATCAAGGGTCTGCCGAGGAGCGGCTTCTCAGTCTGGAAAATAGCTACACCCAGCTAGTCGCCAATCTGTCGGGAGAGGTCGGTGGCGAGACGGAATTGTTGAAGTTGGTGACCGGGCGGTCTGGCGGTTTGTCTTGGCGGGTTGAAGACCGCGCGGTCTGGCGGTTTGTCTCAGCCGGCTTGGAGACCGGACGGTCTGGCGGTCTACCCTGGCGGTCTCTCTTCCTCTCTGGTGGTAGCCGTGCGGTTAGCCCTGCTGTCTAACCGCGCGGCCTGTGCGGTTTGTTTTGTATAGTCCGCCTAGTCCTGTAAATTTTAGTCCCACATCTCTTATTTGCATTCTCTCATCTCTCCTCCATTCTATATAAGGGAGGGCATACCTTTGTAATAGATACCTTTTTTGGATAATAAAATTTCAATTATTCAAAAGTTTATTCGGCTTGTTCTCTACTTTTCGCTTCTTTTCTCTACTTTCTAACATGGTATCAGAGGACACGGTCATTTCCTCCTGATTCTGTGCGCTCTCTGTTGTCCGCGGCTTGTTTTCCGCGTTCTGCGACTTGTTTTGCAACTTGACTTCTCTTCTGTCCGCGCGGCTTGTTTCTATCCGCGCGGCTTGTTTCTGTCCGCTGCCCTGTTCGCGCGGCTTGCTTCTTCTTGGTTCTCTTCTCCTACTGCTCTTTGTCGCCGCGACCTGTTTCCTTGTCGCCGCGCTCCTTGTTCCTTCTTGCCGCTCCGACTTCCTAGTCGTTGCGTCTGTCTCTGTCCGCGTGTGTTGTCTCTCTACTCGCGGTTTGCTACTGTGATCTGCCTGACCGTGCGGGTTGTTCCTTTCTCACCAGCATCTTGGTCGCGATCGCCGGCTCTTCTCCTCTCTTCTGTTCGCTCGGCCTTTTCAGTCTGCGCGACCTCTTCCCCGCTGTGCCTTTGACCGCTTTCTAGCAGCTGCTGTGATCTGCCTGACCGTGCGGGTTGTTCCTTTCTCACCCGCATCTTGGTCGTGGTCACCCGCTCCTGCTTGCTAGTCGCCCGGCTTCCTCTTTTTCCGTGCGACTTGTTCTCCTCTGTTCGCCCGACTTTTTCAGGCCGTGCGACTTCTTTCCCTCTGCTTTGCTCTGCTTCTTGGTAGCGGTCTTTCTAGCCGCCCGACCTGTTTTCTGTTCGCCCGGCTTGGTGCTCTTTTCTCTTCTCGCGGCTTGTTCTTATCGTCGCGGTTTGCTCCTCTCTTGCTTCCATGGCTTTCCCCTCCTCCGGCCTGTCCGCCTCTGTAGTAACCTCTTCTGGTAGTGCTCATGTTGTTACTCGCGGAAGATGGCTAATAGACTCTGGCGCCACCAATCATATGACAGGCAATCCTCACTGTTTTTCTCTTCTTGACACACATGCTCAGTTGCCCCCGGTTATTGTTGCTGATGGATCTCCCTCCCTGGTCCATGGGACGGGCCTGGTTCCCGTCACTCCATCTCTCTGCTTGGCTGATACCCTCTATGTGCCCAAGTTTCCGTGCAATTTACTATCGGTTACTTCTTTATGCAAGCAACTACGGTGTTCTGTCATATTCACCCTACCTCTTGCACTTTTCAGGATCCGGACTCCCAACGGACGATTGCTACCGGGACAGAGAGTGGTGGCCTCTACTTCCTCGACAACGTTTCTGCTCTATCCGCCTTCTCCTCCTCCTCTACAGATCTTCTCCAATGGCATCTTCGCCTTGGACATGCTCCTCCCCGCATTCTACGACAGTTCCTGCCGCACCTCCCTCCTCATCATCCTCCTCTCAACTGTGATGCTTGTCAACTTGGCAAACATCACCGCTCATCCTTCCCCCCAACGCAGAGTCGGGGCTCTTCCGTCCGTTCGACCTCGTTCACTCCGACATATGGGGTCCCGCTCCTAACCTCACCATCGGTCGGGGTAGTTCCTACTTTGTCACCTTCCTTGATGATTTCTCTCGATGTACGTGGGTATATCTTCTCAAAGATCGCTCCGAGCTGTTCTCTGTTTGGACTTCCTTTTATTCTATGGTTAAGACTCAGTTCGATACGTCTATTAAACTCCTTCGTTCTGACAATGCCAAGGAGTATCTTAGCCACGACTTCTCATCCTTTGTATTCACCATGGTGTCATTCGGCAAACCAGCTGTGTCTACACCTCACACAAAATGGGGTGGCGGAACGCAAAAACCGTCACCTCCTTGATGTCGCTCGCACTATGATGACTCAAATGCATGTTCCTCGCTCCTATTGGGGATATGCTGTCCTCCTCTCCTGCTATATCATCAATCGCCTTCCCTCCACAGTTCTCCACGGTGCTACCCCCTTCTCCATTCTTTATCCGGACAAGGATCCCTTTCCTCTTCCTCTACACATCTTTGGTGCACCGCCTTTGTGCACTCTCCCGCTGCCACCCGTGATAAACTCTCACCACGTGCCACCAAATGTGTCTTTCTGGGCTACTCTCCCACTCAGAAAGGTTATTGTTGCTTTGATCCCGTTACCCGCAAGCAATTTGTCTCTGCGGATGTCACATTCTTCGACAATGTCTCTTACTTCTCTCCCGCTTCCTCCTCTCCTCCTCCTGCTCCTACTTTTCCTACCAACCCATCCCTCCCTCTGCTCCCACTGATGTTCCGCCATCTCCACCATCTCCACCATCTCCACCACCTCCACCATCTCCACCCTCTACTCCGCTTTCTCCCTCCACTCCGCTGCCATCTCTTTCTGCTCCCGGGCCAGCTCTCTCCACCACGGATACTCTGGATACTGAGGCCCCTGTTGACCTGGATCTCCCTATTGCTCTTCGCAAGGGGGTTGGGCATGTACCCAACACCCGCTTGCTACAGTTGTTTCCTATGATCGTCTTACCCCTTCTCGCAGAGCTTTCGCTCTGGCTATCTCAGCTACTACCACCCCCCGTTCCTATCAGGAGGCCCTTACTATTCCTCATTGGAAAGCTGCCATGGATGAGGAGATTGCTACTCTGACTGAACGGGGTACCTGGACCCTTGTTCCTCCTCCTTACGGCACCGATGTTGTTGGTTGTCGATGGGTCTTCGTGGTGAAGTTTCTCCCGGATGGCAGTGTGGATCGTTATAAGGCTCGCCTGGTTGCCAAGGGTTTTACCCAAACTTATGGGCTTGATTACTTTGACACTTTCTCTCCCGTGGCTCGCCTCAGCACTATTCGGGTTCTTCTCTCTGTGGCTGTCAACCGGGATTGGCCCATCTCGCAGCTCGATGTTAAGAATGCCTTCCTCTATGGCGATCTGCAGGAAGATGTTTACATGGAGCAACCTCCTGGGTATGTTGCTCAGGGGGAGACAAGGGTATGCCGGCTAAAGAAGGCTATCTATGGCCTCAAGCAGAGTCCTCGTGCCTGGGTTGACAAGTTTAGTAGCATTGTTGCGGCCATTGGTTTTACAAGAAGCTCAGCAGATCACTCCTTGTTTGTTCGGAAAACCGCATCTGGTCTTGTTGTTCTTGCGGTTTATGTTGATGACATTCTTCTTACTGGCGATGACCAGGATGAGGTATTGATGACCAAGAAACACCTTCGTCACCATCTGGTCACAAAGGATATGGGCTCCCCGAAATACTTTCTGGGGATTGAAATCTCTAGAAAACCCAACTCCATGGTCCTTTCACAAAGGAAGTATGCTCTTGATCTTTTGAAGGAGGCAGGACTCACTGGTGCTAAACCTGCTCGTTGTCCTATGGCTGCTGGAGAAGACAAAACTTGGACAGATAACTCACCTCTTCTCTCTGATCTTACGAGATACCGGCGTCTGGTGGGCAAGCTCATATATCTCACGGTAACCAGACCCGACATCTCTTATGTTGTTGGCAAAGTGAGCCAGTTCATGCAAGCTCCGAGGGAATGTCATCTACAATCTGCTATGAGAATATTAGAGTATATTAAAGCTGCTCCAGGGAAAGGTCTCCTATTTCAGAAAAATGGTCACCTAAGGGTTGAAGCTTACTCTGATTCAAGCTATGCGGATGACAAAGTGGACCGCAAGTCGACTTCAGGTTTCTGCACATTTGTTGGAGGTAATCTTGTGAGTTGGAAGAGCAAGAAACAGTCTGTCGTTTCCAGGTCTAGTGCAGAGGCGGAATATCGCAGCATGGCATCGACTACATGTGAGTTGAAGTGGTTGCGGGCTCTCATGCTTGACTTAGGAGAGGTTTACAACTATCCTCTTCCTATGTTCTGTGACAATAAGGCCGCGATACACATTTCAAAAATCCGGTCTTTCATGAGAGAACAAAACACATAGAAGTCGACTGTCATTTTATTCGGGAAGAAATATTGAAGAAACAGATCTGCACTCCATTTGTCACTTCCGACAACGAGTTGGCAGATGTCTTCACCAAGCCGGTGTCCGCTTCCTTTTTCCACATCTGCGACAAGCTGGGCATGATCGATATAATGCTCCAGCTTGAGGGGGAGTGTTGAAGTTGGTGACCGGGCGGTCTGGCGGTTTGTCTTGGCGGGTTGAAGACCGCGCGGTCTGGCGGTTTGTCTCAGCCGGCTTGGAGAACGGACGGTCTGGCGGTCTACCCTGGCGGTCTCTCTTCCTCTCTGGTGGTAGCCGTGCGGTTAGCCCTGCTGTCACCTGCGGTCGCGCGGCCTGTGCGGTTTGTTTTGTATAGTCCGCCCAGTCCTGTAAATTTTAGTCCCACATCTCTTATTTGTATTCTCTCATCTCTCCTCCATTCTATATAAGGGAGGGCATACCTTTGTAATAGATACCTTTTTTGGATAATAAAATTTCAATTATTCAAAAGTTTATTCGGCTTGTTCTCTACTTTTCGCTTCTTTTCTCTACTTTCTAACAGGAATATCCTGGCCTTCACATCGCGCGGGTTGAACATCAGCTTCATCTCGCACAGTGAGAACTCCAGACCATTCGCTCTATCCACTATGCACGCGCCATGCCGGGAGAGGGAAGGGGAGGTCGGGAACGGTGAAGACGGCCACCTGGGGGGCCTACCGGCACTCGCCTCCCGCTCCTGTTTTATTCTACAAGCCCTGTAATAATGACTGTCGGCTTCTATGCTGAATGCTGATAATGTGTTTATGGTTGTATATTGTTTGATTCCGCTTTCTGTTTTGTCTTTCGTTGCGCATATATATTTTTGTTCTTGCGGATGCTTTTACTTATGTCGCTCCCCTTCTTGAAACCACGGCGCTAGTGAGGCGATGCGAGATCTCGGCTAAGGCCAAGGCCAGACCTCGGGCGAGATCTAAAAAATGTGTTATCCGCACTTTTTTGTGCCTTGATCATTTCCCGCCCGAAATTCCCTATAAATAGGTTGCTTACCTACCAGATTAATCATCACATTCAATAGTTTCTTCGCTTTCCATGTTATTCTTCTTTCTATTGCACTCACGTCTTTTCTTCCCTTTTTGTGCCAGACGAGATGTCGGGAGAGGGTGATTACCGGAGTACGTGTGCAGCCGCATTCGTCGACTACCCGTTCATGAACTGTGAACTGTCATAGGGAGAATACCACTCGATCGTGATTCTCTATATTATCCCAGGCTTCAAGGCACGACATCCATCTGATAACGAGTCGATCAACCACTTTTCGCCTTACGAACTCGCCATCCCTGCTGAGCACTTCGAGGTTAGGCTCCGCCTCCATATATGGTCGGAGGTCCGTCAAGCCTTGCTATACTTCGGCGTAGTTCCCGCCCAACTCAATCCAAATTTCATAGTCCTGCTGGTCGCATTCTCCTGCTATATGCGGTCAGAGCGAATGGAGTTCAGCCGCCCAGTCTTCCGCAAGCTATTTAATTTTAGCGCTAAGAGGGACGGGATCGCGTTCTTCTCCGACAACCACCTCAAGGCAAGGGGTCTCGCCAATAAGAATCATAATTGGGTCCGCCAGTTCATGTTTGTTTCTGGCAACTTCGGCAACCTCCCGCTTTCGTCGATCCAGCAAGAGGAGTCTACCTACCTACCTCCTAGTTTCGGCGGCCATGAATCCAATCTCCACCAGTTCCTCCTTGGGAAGGATTTCGACGTCATCTTCCTGAGGAGGAAAATCGACACGCTCCTGCCAGTTCTCCCCGGGGAGGGTATTTCTCGCATTCGCTACTCTAAAGATTATTGGGACTGGAAAATTCTAACATATGATACTTGTGCAGGGGTGCGAGATCTCTCCCTCAACCTCCCATCTCCCGGTAGCACGACATCTTCTGCCGAGATGGCCCGTGCCGAAGCTGCCGCTGTGGCTTGTAGAAGTTCGTTGAAGCCGCTGTCGAAATCAGGTGACAAAAAGCGGAGGCCTGACACACTGCCATCTCCACCTCCTTCCAAGAAATCATCAACATTCGACAAACCAGCACCCACCGAGAAGTCAAAAGTTACCGCGAGGCCAAAAGTTGTCGAGAAGCCGAAGGCCGCCGAGAAGCCTACAAATGCCGATAATCCAGACGCTGTGGAGCTCGGCAAGGGCAGAGAGATTATCGTTGATTCTCCTAAAAACGTCACCAACGGTGTGGTGAAGAGTGCTGGATAGACCAGCGGGACCTCGGCACGGGAGAAGCCGGAACCCAGGGGCCACATGAACTTTGGCCTGGGCGAGGATGTGTTGAACGACAGCAAAGAGCCCCTGTTGGTGTGGGATCAAAATGTCAACAGGGCCTCTATCTCTACTGTGCTCCCTTCTTGGCAAGAAGGCGATACCATTTCGGGCCAGGCCTATGCATTGGCCTTAGGCATGTATGGGCGGGACAGCGCCGCCTACTACGACAGGGCGTTAATAAAGTCACTCGCTTATGAGATCTCGCGGGCCCAATTCCGCACCCTCGAGCTAGCGCACATGTCAGCACGCCGCAACATCCGCCTTGCGCTTCGACTGTCGGATATTAGAGCCTCACGATCCTCTCTCAGCTCGGAGGTGAAAAGGCTGAAGGAGGAGCTCGCGGCCTACAAGAAGGATCTCAGCCTGCGAGAGGCCTGAGTGGTAAATTCTTACTCCCCTGCATGTATATTAGCCAAACTTTTACTCTTCCCCTGATCCTTGGTCATTTTGCAGGATGTCGCGACCGAATGACGCGCGTATTGCCCGTATAGAGGACGAGAACAGGCATATAAGGGCCCAAAATCAGTAGTCGATTGACTCGCTGATTTCTCCTCCCCCGGGCGAGAAGAAGGAGGCTCTGCTGCATACTCAACACGAGATCGACCTGATGATGTGGGAGCATGCCATCATAGGAGCTAGGTATGCACTCCAGATGATGCAACAGGCCAGCTTCCTTAACATCGACGGCGAGAAGGTGATAGCCGAGATCTTGATGTCGGAGCTCTTTCAGCCTATTCCCGAGCCCATGCTGAGTGGGGATGAGGATTCTAGCGAGAGCGAGCACTCGATCTCGTCGTCTTGAGGCTCTCGCCCGCCTCCCCCCTTTTTATTTTGATTTTGCTTGTACTTTTCTTTCGATCCTTGCCCCCTTTTTTCAATGTAAAGAACTTTGGATAAATGAAATAAATTGTTATAAAAATTCTCACCTCTTCTTTTTATTCTTTGTAATGCCGAGCAACGCGGTACTTTGAAGTGCATTCGACTCATGCTCCTTCTTAGTTCAGGGCTGAAACATCTCGCGACTCCTTAGGCCAACTTTGTGCTTAGGATTAGACTTCGCGCCGTTCTCGCACTTTTAGTCCACGCGCGTGCAAGTTCTTGGGCTTGCGAGAGCGAGCTCTTGGTACTCGCATTGGTTTTTCCTCTTCAGACTGGCGAGATCCCCTCACTTGGCGGGATCTTTCCGAGATCTTACCTTTTCTTCAAGGAAAACCTTAGCCTTCAGATCTGTTTTATTGACAAGATTAGTTGAGGAATTGTCTTGAAAACTTCGTCCATTGAGGTCCTCTACCCTGCCAGCTGGGTGAATGTCTGACAGTCGAAGAAATTATGGACAGCCTTGGAATAAGGGTCTTACTTCCCTTTGATCAACTGTCAGGTGCTGCCACCGACCCGATCAACTATGTGAGAGCCTGGCGGCGGATGTTGAGCATCAACCGGACTCAGCCCCAGGGTTATAACGACGTCCAACGGTGATCCCGACCCTGCCAGCTAGGTGGAAGCCTGACGGCGGAAGCATCCCGGGACCTAACCCCAGAGCGAGAAGATATTCCTTTGGCCAACCTCCGGGCGCTACCATCGGCCCCATCAGCTAGGTGGGTGCCTGACAGCGGATATTGAGCATCAACCAGACTCAGCCCTAGGGTCATAACGACGTCCAACGGGGATCCCGACCCTGCTAGCTAGGTGAAGTCTGACAACGGGAGCATCCCGAGACCTAACCCCAGGGCGAGAAGATATTCCTTTGGCCAACCTCCGAGCGCTACCACCGACCCGATCAGCTAGGTGGGAGCCTGACGACGGATGTTGAGCATCAACCAGATTCATCCCCAGGGTCATAACAATGTCCAATGGGGATCCCGACCCTGCCAGCTAGGTGGAAGCCTAACAGTGGGAGCATCTCGGGACCTAATGTCACAACCCGCATTTCCTCAACGAGTACATCGTATCAGAGCAAGAGGAACTACGGGTTATGATGCCACGTCGTTCAGGGGATAACTGCACATGCTCAGGCAACCCTTGACGCTTACTTTATGAGCTGAAATCCAGCAGTTCAATGCACGAAAACCTTTGAGTTTAATGGTCGTATCCCTCGACCTTAGGCATTAAAATGTGTGTTTATACGCGGCGGAAATACTTTGTTTAGTTATGACGATCTCCTAGATGCAGTCTATATTGATACTACTATAAGAAATCATCTTTGTTTACGTCAATTGGAAAATACGTGTTCGGTGACCAAAACATGTTATGCATGTTATACAATAATAGGTTTTGTTTAGCTTCAAAATACCTAATGCAACCTATCATAAATCCTTCCCAAGAGCAAGAAGACATCATCTCGTCCAAATGAGTCACATTAGCAGTCTAGTATTTCACAAGTAAAGAAAGCCACCAATGGACGCCAACAAGCTGACACGAACCCATTGGGGCACATGTATGTCTGTACAACAAAGAAAAGAACTACCTCGCTAAGTAAGCTCGGCTAGCTCCAAATAAACTCGATCCAAGCACTAGCCGCTCAACCGGCTACAACCTGCAGCTGAGGCATTCAAGAAAGAACACATCAACAATCATCAAAGCTACACAAGATAGTAGGAAGTTCAGAAAATATGACGAAGGGGCTTACCGACCCCGTAGCAATGTTTCATGTAAGTAAAATGAGTGAATAAAACGGGTGAAAAACAAGTATTCAATACTGTCAGTCCAACGTGTCAAACGCACCAAGTGCGTACAATTTTCATCAAGTCCTGCTCAACCCGCAGGAGCAAAAAGGCAAAACACATGACTAATCTAGCATCCGTAGTACAAGAAACCACTATACGACTGAAACATAAGCAGCGGTTACATGCGATTCAGCAAGGGTCTTTTGGTGGCAGCCCTAAAGTGGAACACACCACTAAAAGCCATCTCAAATCGGGCCAAAATGGTGCTCTACACCACAAATCCAAACCCGGTGGCCACAAAGGCTTAACCCACACCACCCCTTACCAAATCCTCACACAAACGCTTCTGTCATGGTTCACAATTCGCCTCGCAAAACTCACCATAAACGAACCTAAGCTTAACACCACAAGCAAATCTCACCATAACCCAAGTACATGTGTTCCATTCCTTCATCCTCACACATGACTACAAATTGCCAACGTTATGTCAAACTTGATAGAGTTTGATTAACTTAATTACATGAATCACATGTTTGGAACAAGAAAGAATCACATGCTTTTGATATGAACAAGGAAGAATCCAGAAAAAAGAAAGGCTACATGAACATGAATCAACGTAGCTACATGAATCACATGAACAAGATAAACTACATGAATCAACCTAGCATAGACTTGATAACTAAACAAAACTAAGCATGGAAACTCAAATTCATGGAGCATAGGGAAATTCAAAAGCATCATAAGGCTAGTGAGGAATAACACAAAACAAGAAGAACAAACTAGGAATCAAAAACAAGAAATAAGATTGGCAAGGGTGAAGAACACCGCTTGCCTGAACCGAGATGACACCGCGACAGCTGCTCCTCTCTTTACTTCTCTTGTCTTGGCTTTGCTCCCTTGTGTTCCTTTTGGAATGGGGAAGAAGATGAAGAAGAAGGTGAAATGAGGAGGAGAAATCTCTGTTTCGGCCTTATTTCCTCCAGAAAAGAGCTGGACCATGAGATGCAGAATCAAGGAAATGAATGGCACAAAAAACTGGAAAAAGTCGATTTTTGGCCCTGTCACGCCCTGTGTCACGCCCGTGTCACAGGGCGTGTACCTGAAGCGGCGCAGAAAGTCGGCAAATCCAAGTTTATACACACGGTATACGACCGGGTACACGCCCGTGACGGGTCGGTCACGCCCGTGACCTAGGGCGTGTAGCCCATGTCTCGACACCTCGTCGACCAAAAGTGTCGACACTCGACAAAGCTTGACACGCCCTGTGACACGCCCGTGTCACAGGCTGTGTCCCCTCTCTCGACACCCGACACTCGACACTCGACACTCGACACTCGACACTGCGGGACACGGCCCGTGACACGCCCGTGTCACGGGGCGTGTACCCCATTCGTCGAGCTCAACTCGACGCAAGAAAATTCGTAGAGTCAAGGAGGTCACGCCCAGGTCACGCCCTGGGTCACGCCCCGACACGCCCATGTCGGGGGGCGTGTCACGCACAAAAACGACCATTTTTCCCTGTTTTGAAAAGTGTTTCTGTGTCGTCCTAGACCATTTTTGCCTTAAGAACTTTTTACCATTTTTTTGTTTCCTGTACCAGCAACTCATTTTGCAACATTACCCGGGCGCGAAAAAGTGCAAGCATTCCCTAAGCGGCCTCACCGAGTCCCCAATTTGGACTCCGGTTTGCTGGGGAATCATGCAACTCGGCTACCAAAACAGCCACTCGCAAGCCCACGGGAAAACCATGCTCGAACAACGGTCAAAGCCAACGTAACGCCCATCAAGCGTACGCAATCAAAAAATCTGGGGTGTTACAGTCACTCCCCCTAACAAAAAGTTTCGCCTCAAAACTTTTCAATCATTATGATCTCAATCAAATAAGGTAGCAAACCAAAAACACTAATGCAACAAAAACACCAATTCACATACCATCTTATTTACGGGAACAAATGAGGGTGAGCCGCCCTCATCGTTGACTCGAGCTCCCACGTCGCGCTTTCCATATTCTGATTTTTTCATAGCACCTTGACCATAGGAATCTTCTTTTTCCGCAACACGCGATCTTGGGAGTCCAATATTCGGATGGGCATCTCCACATAAGAAAGGTTTGGCGCCAATTGCGGCACCACGTCCAACACTTGCGTGTAATGTCGCACACACTTGCGAAGTTGGCTGACATGAAACACGTCGTGAACACCAGGAAAGTTCATGGGTAATTCTACTTTGTAAGCGGATGCACCAACTCGCGCAAGAATCTTGAAGGGACCCACAAACCTTGGGTCCAATTTGCGCTCTTTTCCAAACCTTTTAATCCCAACCATTGGGGAGACTTTCAAGAAAACGGAATTCCCCACCGCAAACTCTAATTCCGACCTTCGTCGGTTGGCGTACTTTTCATATCGCTCTTGGGCGATCCGGAGCTTCTCCCGAATAAGTCGAACGGCAACTTCCATGTCCTCGAGCGCCTCTGGGCCCAACAAAGGCCGCTCGCCAACCTCAGCCCAAAAGAGGGGAGTCCGACATCGACGCCCATATAAAGCTTCGAACGGAGCCATTTGCAAGCTTTCTTGATAGCTGTTATTATATGTGAATTCCATAAGCCGCAAATGTTCATCCCATGCTCCGCCATACTCAAGAATATAGCATCGAATCATATCTTCCACAATTTGGTTGACTCGTTCCGTTTGGTCATTCGTCTGAGGGTGGTAAGCAGTGGAATATCGCAAATCCGTCCCCAAACCCTCTTGTAGACTCTTCCAGAAACGAGAAGTAAATCGGGAATCCCTGTCTCATATGATATTGACTGGCACACCATGCAGTCGGATGATCTCGTTCAAATACAACTCCGCTATTATCTTCATCGGGTAGTTGACCTTAAATGGTATGAAATGAGCACACTTGGTCAACCTATCCACGACCACCCACACGGAGTCATGTCCTCGTGGAGATCTTGGTAAACCTGTAATAAAATCCATTGAGATGCTTTCCCACTTCCAGGTTGGAATCTCCAATGGTGTCAACTTGCCACCAGGCCTTCCATGATCAGCTTTCACCCGCTTGCAGGTATGACATGCAGATACAAATTGCGCTATATCTCTTTTCATTCCATACCACCAGACAATTTGTTTCAGATCACGGTACATTTTAGTTGAGCCTGGATGGTAGGCCATACTTGAGCCATGTGCTTCCCTACACACCATCTCGCGAATATCTCCAACTGCGGGAATACAAAATCGACCACGATACTTTAACGTGCCCCCCTCATCAATATAAAAATCCGGTAGGTCACTCTTTTCAGTTCGAAGAAATAAATGTAAAAGATTAGGCTCATCCTTTTGATGTTGTCTTGCAAGCACCAGCCATGAAGGTTCTTCTACCATCGAATGACTTTGCGGGTCATATTTTCCCACGGAAATATCCATCAATAGAAATTCCTCCACAAGACGGTCGACTGAAAGATGAAATAATTTCCCCGTCTTCCGACTCAACGCATCAGCCACAACATTAGCTTTCCCGGGATGATACTGAATGTCCCCATCATAATCAGCTACATATTCTAGCCATCGCCGTTGGCGCAGATTAAGTTCCTTTTGCGTGAAGACGTACTTCAAACTTTTATGATCCGTAAAAATTTTACACTGTGCACCATACAGCAAGTGTCTCCGCAACTTCAATGCAAAAATCACCGCTGCGAACTCCAAATCATGCATTGGGTAGTTCTTTTCATGAATTTTCAACTGCCGAGACTCATACGCAATCACCTTTTTGTCTTGCATTAATACACATCCAAGTCCAACGTGCGACGCATCCACAAAAAACGTCATAATCTATCCCTTCTGTCGGCAAGATCAACACAGGAGCGGTACATAACCTGTTCTTGAGTTCTAGGAATGAGGCCTCACACTTGTCATTCCACTCAAACGCCACATTATTCTGGGTTAAGCGAGTCAAAGGTGCAGCCAACGTAACAAAACCTTCTACAAATCTGCGATAATAGCCGGCCAAGCCCAAGAAGCTCTGAATCTCCTTGGGTGTCTCCGGTCTTCTCCACTCCATGACTGCAGCAATCTTTTCGAGATCCACTAAAATTCCATGGTGATTAATGACATGACCTAGGAATGCAACCTGCGGTAACCAAAACTCGCATTTGCTTAGCTTGGCGAACAACTTTTGGTCTCGCAAAGTGGCCAATACCAATCGCAGATGTTGTTCATGCTCCTCAGCACTGCGGGAGTAGACAAGAACGTCATCAATAAAAACGACCACAAACTTATCCAAATAGTCCTTGAACACCCGGTTCATCATATCCATAAAGGCTGATGGTGCGTTGGTCAAACCAAACGACATCACCAGAGATTCAAAATGGTCATGTCTTGATCGAAATGCAGTCCGCGGAATATCAGACTCCCGGACCTTGAGCTGATGATAGTCCGAGCGGAGATCAATCTTCGAAAATACTGAACTGCCACACAGTTGATCAAACAAATCATCAATTCTTGGCAGTGGGTACTTGTTTTTAATCGTCACCTTGTTCAACTCCCGGTAATCGATGCAAAGCCGCATCGACCCATCTTTCTTCTTCACAAATAACACCGGTGCACCCCAAGGTGATGAACTTGGCCTAATAAACCCTTTTGCCAATAAGTCATCCAGCTGGGTACGCAACTCTGATAGCTCACGCGGGGCCATTCTGTACGGCGCTTTCGCAATAGGCCGCGTACCCGGTTCCAAATCAATAACGAACTCGACATCACGATCAGGGGGAAGACCAGGAAGATCAGTATGAAAAACATCTGGGAATTCACGCACAACAGTAATCTCCTCCAAACGCGGTAAAACAACACTAGTCCCCACAACCGAGACTAGACAAGCAAAACAGTCGGAAACAAACAACGTCCGAACACATACCGCCGAAATCCCTGGAGTATCCTGACATGAATCACCATAAACACTTCCCGGCTGACCATTGTCCTTGATAAAATTCAAGCGCTTCCCTTTGCACTGGATGACAGCGTCATAGCGGTATAACCAGTCCATACCCAGAATGACGTCAAAATCCTCCAAATCGAGCACCTTGAAATCAGCCTTCGCTAAGAAATCGCCCAACAAAATGGGACAATCAAGAAGACCCCAGTCTGCAACCACAAAAGCACCGGAAGGGAACTTCACCAACAAGGCATTCCCCACTCGATCTGGTGTCAAATGATACCGATCCAGAAAGGTTCGAGCCACAAATGAATGGGTCGCACCAGAATCGAAGAGAACACGCGCCCAACGGTTCTTTACCTTAAAGTTTCCTATAAGGGTACATATGTCGCTAAGCACTACGCATAAGAGGCATAAACAAAACGTGAACCAGAGGAATGAATCGAACCTGAGATAACCTGGGGTGACATCTGAGCTTCCTCTGAGGAAATCACATTTAACTTCCCTTTTCCTTTGTCCAAACGCGGAGGCGGAGGCAAAGCCTGGAGTGGCATTGGCTGCAGCACGGGCTAGTTTTGTGGGCACCTTGCCTTGAGATGTCCCTGTTTGCCACACTGGAAGCACACCTTGTCCTTGACCCAGCAGCGGCTCATATCATGACCTCTTCCCCCACAAGCTGTACACTCCAAGTCTCTGGTTAGCGCACCCTAAATGGCGTGCACCTGCTCCTTCTTCTGCATCCTCAATCGCTTGAAACATTTCTCAAATGGGTGGCCTGACCGGCCACAGAAGCTACACGTCTCCTTGTTCTTCTTCCTTACGTCTGATTCTTGGGAGCTTTTCCCTCCCACCAGCTTCCTCTTATCCTTCCTCATCAGCTGTCCTCTTTGTTTTGCAGTTTCTATAGCTTCAACCTTCAAAGCAGCCTCAACCATAGTAGTGTAACTCGTTGCTCTATAAGCACTTGCAAACTGCTGTACGTCGCTGCGGAGTCCGCCAAGAAATCGCTTTACTCGGTCAGCTTCCGTCGTCACCAAGCTCGGAGCGAACCGACTTAACTTGCTAAACTCAATTTCATACTCACTAACTGTGAGTTTCCTCTGTTTCAGGTACAAGAAGTCATTCATCAGGCGGTCCCTTTCAACTGCCGGTAGAAACTTGCGCCGTAACATTTCTTTAAAGGCTTCCCACGAACATCCCGCCCCTAGGCCTTCCTTTTCTCGCAACCACCAACCTTTCGCCAACCCTTTTAGTTGATAGGCGGCAAGCATCACCTTTTGGTCCTCGGTAACACCAGAATAGCTAAACATCTCTTCCAACGTGATCACCCAATCATCCAAGATCACAAAGTCCGCTTTTCCATCATACGTCGGTGGTCCAAGTCGCTGAAACTGCGAGATGAAAGTCATCGCAGGAGGAACCACAACTGGGGGTATCACTGCCACGGAAGGAGTAGAAATAGTGGGGCCTCTGACAGTCTCTTGCCCTCTTGGTGCCAGCCCAGACATCGTTGATGACATAGCTTGGAGTTGGGACTGCACTTCCTGCACCTGCCTCGTCAAAGCCTCATTACTTTGGCGTAGACTATCCATCCGGGCATTATTCTGCGCGCCCGAAGACTCGCCCTCGGATTGGGGAGTTTGCCTTGTCACTTGACGCTTCAACATCCTATAAACACGTTCACCTTTATCAAGATCAAACCTAACAAAACACACAACGACTAGGTACAGACCATACATGCATAAATATGAACATCAACTGCTAACTTGCTCTGGGAGTTTGAGAATGATGGTATGTCTGTCTACATATGACTCACCGTCATCCCATTCACTTGTGCCTAACCGATGAATGCATGAATTTATTTGACCCAAAACCATGAGTGTACAGGTGTCATCATGTACATCTTTAGCTTGGCACGTTGTGCTCATGCAATGTTATGTTATGCGTGTTGTGTGATGCAGTCTAGAAAAGGCCTTAATGCATGCCATGAGCGGTCGTACGCATCACAATGCTATGCATCCCATACTACATAGCATTGCATGCAACGAAGAAAAGAAAACGTGCTAGTCGTATCCATGTGGTAAGTTTATGCATCCCATACTACATAACCCGCACATGTTGCCCTTATGGTGGATCCATATACAACCACATATTATGCATTCCATACTACATAATATGTCTCGTATACTTCTTGTCATGCCATGAGTGTAGTGTACGTGCTTCGGCCAAGACATACTGATGGCACCTTGGTGTGTGTCACAACCCGCATTTCCAATACTGTCAGTCCAACGTGCGAAATGCACCAAGTGCGTACAATTTTCATCAAGTCCTGCTCAACCCACAGGAGCAAAAAGGCAAAACACATGCCCATTCCAGCATCCGTAGTACAAGAAACCACTATACGACTGAAACATAAGCAGCAGTTACATGTGATTCAGCAAGGGTCTTTTGGTGGCAGCCCTAAAGTGGAACGCACCACGAAAAGCCAGCTCAAATCGGGCCAAAATGGTGCTCTACACCACAAATCCAAACCTGGTGGCCACAAAGGCTTAACCCACACCACCCCTTACCAAATCCTCACACAAACGCTTCTGCCATGGTTCACAATTCGCCTCGCAAAACTCACCATAAATGAACCTAAACTTAACACCACAAGCAAATCTCACCATAACCCAAGTACACATGTTCCCTTCCTTCATCCTCACACATGACTACAACTTGTCAACGTTATGTCAAACTTGATAGAGTTTGATTAACTTAATTACATGAATCACATGTTTGGAACAAGAAAGAATAACATGCTTTTGATATGAATAAGGAAGAATCACAGAAAGAAGAAAGGCTACATGAACATGAATCAACGTAGCTACATGAATCACATGAACAAGATAAACTACATGAATCAACCTAGCATAGACTTGATAACTAAACAAAACTAAGCATGGAAACTCAAATTCATGGAGCATAGGGAAATTCAAAAGCATCATAAGGCTAGTGAGGAATAACACAAAACAAGAAGAACAAACTAGGAATCAAAAACAAGAAATAAGATTGGCAAGGGTGAAGAACACCGCTTGCCTGAACCGAGACGACACCGCGACAGCTGCTTCTCTCTTTCCTTCTCTTGTCTTGGCTTTGCTCCCTTGTGTTCCTTTTGGAATGGGGAAGAAGATGAAGAAGAAGGTGAAATGAGGAGGAGAAATCTCTGTTTCGGCCTTATTTCCTCCAGAAAAGAGCTGGACTGGGAGATGCAGAATCAAGGAAATGAATGACACAAAAAACTAGAAAAAGTCGATTTTCGGCCCTGTCACGCCCTGTGTCACGCCCGTGTCACAGGGCGTGTACTGAAGCGGCGCAGAAAGTCGGCAAATCCAAGTTTATCCACACGGTACACGGCCGGGTACACACCCGTGACGGGTCGGTCATGCCCGTGACCTAGGACGTGTAGCCCGTGTCTCGACACCTCGTCGACCAAAAGTGTCGACACTTGACAAAGCTTGACACGCCCTGTGACACGCCCGTGTCACAGGCCGTGTCCCCTCTCTCGACACCCGACACTCGACACTCGACACTCGACACTTGACACTGCGGGACACGGCCCATGACACGCCCGTGTCACGGGGCGTGTACCCCATTCGTCGAGCTCAACTTGATGCAAGAAAATTCGTCGAGTCAAGGAGGTCACGCCCAGGTCACGCCCTGGGTCACGCCCCGACACGCCCGTGTCGGGGGGCGTGTCACGCACAAAAACGACCATTTTTCCCTGTTTTGAAAAGTATTTCTGTGTCGTCCTAGACCATTTTTGCCTTAAGAACTTTTTACCATTTTTTGTTTCCTGTACCAGCAACTCGTTTTGCAACATTACCCGGGCGCGAAAAAGTGCAAGCATTCCGTAAGCGGCCTCACCGAGTCCCCAATTTGGACTCCGGTTTGCTGGGGAATCGTGCAACTCGGCTACCAAAACAGCCACTCGCAAGCCCACGGGAAAACCATGCTCGAACAACAGTCAAAGCCAACGTAACGCCCATCAAGCGTACGCAATCAAAAAATCCGGGGTGTTACACCTAACCCCAGAGCGAGAAGATATTCCTTTGGACAACCTCCTGGCACTACCATCGGCCCGATCAACTAGGTGGGAGCCTGCCGACGGATGTTTAGCATCAACCAGACTCAGCCTCAGGGTCATAACGACGTCCAACGGGGATCCCGGCTCTGTCAGCTAGGTGGAAACCTAACAGCGGGAGCATCCCGGGACCTAACCCCAGAGCGAGATGATATTCCTTTCATCAACTAATCCTCGACCCTACCAGCTAGATGGAAGCCTGGCAACAGAGGCATCTCACGACTCAGCTCGACAAAGACCTGCCACAAGAATGACCTGCAAGAGGGGTGGGGCATCAAGAAATTTTATTCACTAAAGTAAAGTACATACATGTTTTCATGGATAAAATATTTCATATATCGGTCTTCTTTCCCAACGACAGCTCTCCCAGCCAACGACTATGCATGTTTGGCCCCACTGCCCGATATGATCGGTGCTGTATCCAGGGTGACGAGAATCATTACCTGAGCAATAAGAGTCACAACCTGTGGTGCTGCCACAACTTGGGCCGCCATCATTGACTCTGCTAACATGCGACAAAAATCGATCGGGGATAAACCCATGCCCGTGGGACCCGGAGCAGTAATACTGCTCACCAAAGGCTCCTCTCGTAACCTCGACGTCTCTACATTGTCTCTCCCACCCTAGCATAAGCATGATAATAAACGAATCACGTTCTATTCACGAGACTAAAACACATTGACACTCATGGTCCCACATCTTACTCATATCTGGACAACTTATTTACACGATTAATTACTTTAAATCAATCACTACCTCAACTTGGACAAAACCTAGCTCTGATACCAAAATGTAACACCTCCCCTACAATGATTATTTAATATGGGTCCGACTAGAGCCCAATAGCATATAAACACCACAACTTTAGTATTATGAAGTGATATAAAAGCATTACCCATATCGAAACTCAGATTTTAACACAGATTTTAACACAGTAGAAACATTACAAATTAGAATAGAAGTTGTCCACGAGTACAAATGAGTCCAAAATGCCCTTAAGGTCTTACATCATCCAGAAGTCAAAATCATCATCCACATTAAAATAACAGCAGTTTTATGCTGCCTCAACATGCAAGTCGAAAACAAAGCAAATGAACATAACAAATTATTAAAACAGGAGGAACACTTTATGAGGCTTAGGCCTTTTTGTCCGACGAGCTAGCTCCAACTTGCGATCCTTGCCCTGCAAAAATTTTTTGTAATGTGGGTCAGCAAAGGCTGACCTCAACTGTCTAACCAACACCCCTCCTCTCAGCCATCCCTAGCGGACCTCAGGGCACCTCCATCACCCTGCAGGTCAGCACTTCATATGTAAATATAATAAATCATAAACTAACATAGAAAACAACAGGTTTTGGATGCCTCAAACATCAAACATGTTTCTATGTTGAGCATTTAAATAAAAGAGGCCTACGATGCAGCATGTATGCAAACTTGGGTCTCAACCAAGGAATCTTATAACGCGTATGATTCTAACACATCATCATTGTTGGGTTTTGTTATACGTCACAACAATTGTGTGCAGCGGAAATTAGGAACAAGAAAACTCAAAATAGTTCGGATCTAGCGATAAACATTGATCAAGAAGTAAAATCGCTATAAATAAAATTTTTCTTTGCGGGATTGAGCCAATACTCAACCAAAGTGCTCCGATGAAGTCCAACAAACGGCAGCGGCTAGAGTTCTGAGCATAGAATAGTGTCCACGCCTCTACGGATATCCGCACGAGTACGAAGAACCCTAGACTCTTGTCACATAAGATCTATGTTAGAAGTAGGTTATCCCTCAATGTCTCCACAAACTACTAGATCCATTCAAGGAGAGGAGGCAGTGTCGAATACAACGCTTAGGAAACGATTTTTGGCGACATACAAGGACGGAGGACGATCGGCAATGAGATCGGCGTTCACGACCTTGGATGAACTGTTCCGTCGGGTGGAAGAAGAAGCTGACTCGTGAATACGTCAAGACGTATCGTCTCTCACTCGGTTTACTGTGCATATCGTATATATACTGAATACCAAGTCAACCAATACCAACGGGCAACGCCGGACCGGAATTAAAGGAAATAAACTGGATGAAACAAAATTCGCCGAGTATTCACGTCGATAATCGACGAATCAACATTTGACTCGACGAAGCGTCGAGTGCACTCAACGCCTAACTCGACGAATCAACATTTGACTCGACGAAGCGTCGAGTGGACTCAACGCCAGACTCGTTGAATCAACACTTGACTTTACGAATCGTAGAGTGAACTTGACGCTCTGAACGACTATTCCGACGAGTCAACATTTAAATCGACGAAGGCGTTGAATGGTCTCGACGCTCTCAGCACCTAATTCGACAAGTCAACATTTGACTAAACGAAGGCGTCGAGTGGCCTCGACGTACTCAACACCATCATTCAATGAATCAATAATTGACCCGACGAATCGCCAGGTAATCTCAACGCTCTCAACGCTAACTCGACGAATCAACATTTGACTCGACGAAAGTGTCGAGGGGTCTCGACGCACTCAACACCTGGTTGAGTAGACTTGACACACTCAATGCCTAGCTGAGTCCAGTCCTTCGCTCATCTCATACGATTAAAACCAATATAATCCAATCTTCTAAATTCTCCAAACGCTCTTATGTGCGAAATTGGTGAGCCCAATATCACATATTGACTCAACCAAGCATGACCATGCATTTCTCAGTCTCATTCCATCAAGGGCACATGAATCTAACTCCTATCATATAGGAGGACAAATCTCATATATGCTCACATGTAAATACTCAAATGATTCGTAACGTACCCAATAACCACATTTATCATCCAACTTTCTCAAGACTGGACTTTTGATAGTATTAAAGCACGCTCTTCCTCACTCGATGAATGATATGACTTCAGGTCAAAGGATCATAAACAATATTGTCACTTGAGCCCTACTTGTAACACGTTCATATAACTATCCACAAAGTATTTTCATGGTGGGTCTGTCCAGTATAACTTGTTCACTAACAAGTACTCATGTGATGACTTGATATCACAATATCATGACTTATGAGAATCGACCATCAGTCAACGCACATGATAGTCTTAATGTATCATCATTGCCCTTAGCTTACAAGATAATACTCGAGCAGGGACCATTTAAGAATGAAGCTTTTAAGAATATAGGATCTCACATTCAAGTCATCACCTGACTCATATAGAAGCAATCATTCTAAGGGCATTTATTACGTTAAATTAATCTATCACAATATAAATAAATTTACATAACAAAAGAACTTGTCATAAATATAAAATGGAATGTATAGTACTCTATTCATCAAATGAATTATTATAGCAACCGACAAATACACAATTTACAAGACTCTCACTATAGCTGATCATTAAGATATCATATACTCATAGATCTAACATAATCATCATGCTTTCTCGGTGATAGAGGCTTTGTTAGTGAATCTGCTATATTTTCTTCAGTCGACACCCTACAAATGCTCACATCTTCTCAATCAACAATCACTCGAATAAGATGGAGCCGTCGAAGTATGTGCTTGGAGCGCTGATGAGATCTAGGTTCCAAAGAAAGTGCAATGACACTATTGTTATCACAGTAGAGAACTACGAGACCAACAATGCTATGAACTTCATCTAACTTGTTGATGAATTTCCCAATCCATACAGCCTTCTTCACCACATTTGCTGTAATGATATACTCGGCCTCAGTTGTAGAATCAGCAACTGTCTCCTGCTTAGAACTTTTCCAGCTAATAACTCTTTCATTTAGGCAAAATATGAATCCTGACTGAGACTTTGAGTCGTCCCTATCAGTTTGAAAGCTAGCATCCGCGTAACCCTTTACAACAAGCTCTTCCTCTCCACCAAATACCAAGAATGAATCCTTAGTTCTTCTCAAGTACTTTAGGATATTCTTAACGGCTATCTAGTGACTACCACAGAGATCAGACTGATACCTGCTGGTCATGCTCAAAGCATAAGAGACATCAGGTCATGTACATATCATTGCATACATGATTGATTTAATTACGGAAGCATATGAAATCATTTTCATGTGGTCCTTATCTTCGCAAGATTTAAGACACTAGTCTTTAGAGAGACTCACACCATAAGACATGGATAAGAATCCTTTCTTGGACTCAAGCATGTTGAACCATTTCAACACCTTATCAATGTATGTACTTTGATTCAAACCCCGCAACTTCTATGATCTATCTCTATAGATCTTAATACCAAGTATATAAGTCGCTTCACCCAAGTCTTTCATAGAAAAGAAGTTTTCTATGTTGTTCTTAACAACTTGTGGGGTCGGTTTGTCATTCCTGATTAATAGTATGTCATCTACATACAATATCAGAAAGACAACAATGCTCCTACTAATTCTCTTGTAAACACACGGTTCATCCTCATTCTTGATAAAACCAAACTTTTTGATCTCTTCATCAAAATGAAGATTTCAACTTCGAGAAGCTTGTTTTAATCCATAAATGGATCTCTGCAGCTCGCATATTTTAGTGGTTTCACCTGAATACATAAAACCCTCGAGTTGTGCCATATACACTTCCTCAATGAGGTTTCCATTTAGGAAAGTCATTTTGACATTCATTTGTCAGATCTCGTAGTCATAATACGCAATAATAACAAATAGAATTCTGATGGACTTAACCATAGCAATATAAGAAAAGATCTCATCATAGTCAACACCATAAATTTACTTGAAACCTTTAGTCACTAGTGGCCCTTTGAATGTCTGTACATTCTCATCCATGTCGGTTTTCTTCTTGAAGATCCACTTGCACCTTATGGGTCATACCCCTTCTGGTGGTTCCACCAAGGTTTAAACTTTGTTTGCATTCATGAAGTCCATTTCAGATTTCATGTCTTCAAGCCACTTCTCGAAGCCCGGTCCACTCATAGCCTCTTGGTAGGTTGCAGACTCATCATCATGATCCATAAGCAACTTATTACTTATCTGAGATACGAGAAATCCATATCTCTCTAGCTCAAAACTTGTTCTACCAGATCTATGTGGAACTTGTCTTTCTTGAGTATGCTCTTTAGCTACAACAACTTATAGTCCTTGCTCAGGTTCCAATTCCGGTTCATTCACAGTTTGTGGTTCTTGAACTTCTTCAAGTTTTACCCTGACAGTCTTTCTACTTAAAAACTCTTTCTCAAGAAAGATACCAGTTCTCGCAACAAACATTTTGCCCTCAGACGGTAGGTAGAAATAGTACCATTTAGTCTCCTTAGGATACCTCACAAGATAACATTGATCTGACTTGGGTTCCAGCTTATCAGACATTTGATGTCGTACGTATGTCTCACAGTCCCAAATCTTAATGAATGGCATACTAGGACGCTTCCCAGTCTATATCTCATATGGTACCTTCAGAACCGTTTCTGTTGGAGCATGATTTAGTGTAAATGCAGCAGTTTTTAAAGTAAACCCCCAAAAGGAAACATGCATATCTACATGACTCATCATCGACTGTACCATGTCTAACAGAGTACGATTCCTCTGCTCAAACACATCATTATACTGTGGCGTTCTGGGTGGAGTGAACTGTGATACATTACCATACCCTTTCAGATGATCACAAAACTCATGACTCAGGTATTCGCCACCTCAATCAGATCAGAGTGTTTTAACATTCTTACCTAGTTGGTTCCCTACTTCGTTCTTAAACTCTTTGAACCTTTAAAAGGTTTCAGATTTGCACTTCATAAGATATACATATTCGTATCTACTGAAATCATCAGTAAATGTAACAAAGTAAAAGTACCCACCTCTAGTCATAGAACTTATGTGTTCGCATACATCATTATGTATTATACCCAAGAGATCGTCAACCTTATCATTGAAACTAGTGAAAGGTACTTCAGTTATCTTACCTAATAAATATGATTCACGTCTCTCAAATGATTCATAATCAAATGAGTCTAGTGGTCCATCTTTATGGAACTTGGATATGCGTTTCTTGTTTATATGACTCAAATGACAATGCCAAAGGTACGTAGGGTTCGAGTCATTCATTTTTAGTCTTTTAGTGCTTTCTATATTATAGATCTGATGCTGTAAGTTCAAAGCATAAAAACCATTAAACATTTGGGTTATACCGTAACAAACATCATTCTTAAATATATAACAACAATTATTCTTAATAATAAAAGAAAATCCACTCATGCCCAAACATGAAATAGATATAATGTTTCTAGTTATTGAAGGAACATAATAACAATTATCTAGTTCTATTACAAGCCCACTGGGCAAACAAAGACTGTAAACTCCTACGACGACAACAACTACTCTTGCTTCATTGCCAACATGCAGGTCCACCTCTCCTTTACTCAACAATCTTCTCCTTCTCAGTTCCTGCATATTTATATAAATGTGAGAACTGCATCTGGTATCCAATACCCAAGATGAAGGAGGAGAGAGATTTATCTCTGTAATATAGATACTTGAAGCGGAAGTCATACCTCCCTTCATCTTTTGCAGACCCTCAATATAAGAAAGACAGTTCCTCCTCCAATGACCAGTCTTGCCACAGTGGTGGCGTTTCTCTTCTTTCGATAAGCCTTCCCTTTTTATTGATAAAGTCTTGGGCTCAAGAGATGACTTAGGTCCTACCTTCGTCTTCTTGAAACCCTTAACTTTGCCCTTGACTTTATGCACCATCAATATGGGGCTAGCATACTTGACCTTCTTCATATTGATTTTGGTAGTTCTCAACATGCTTAGGAGCTCGGGCAGTGTTTTGTCTATTTCATTCATATTATAGTTCAAGACAAACGAATCATAACTGTCCGACAACGATTGTAGTATCAAATGAGTCTAGTGGTCCATCTTTATGGAACTTGGATATGCGTTTCTTGTTTATATGACTCAAATGACAATGCCAAAGGTACGTAGGGTTCGAGTCATTCGTTTTTAGTCTTTTAGTACTTTCTATATTATAGATCTGATGGTGTAAGTTCAAAGCATAAAAACCCATTAAACATTTGAGTTATACCATAACAAACATCATTCTTAAATATAGAACAATAATTATTCTTGATAATAAAAGAAAATCCACTCATGCCCAAACATGAAATAGATATAATGTTTCTAGTTATTGAAGTAACATAATAACAATTATCTAGTTCTATTACAAGCCCACTGGGCAAACAAAGACTGTAAACTCCTACGATGACAACAACTACTCTTGCTTCATTTCCAACATGCAGGTCCACCTCTCCTTTACTCAACAATCTCTCCTTCTCAGTTCCTGCATATTTATATAAATGTGAGAACTGCATCTGGTATCCAATACCCAAGATGAAAGAGGAGAAAGATTTATCTTTGTAATATAGATACTTGAAGCGGAAGTCATACCTCCCTTCATCTTTTGCAGACCCTCAATATAAGAAAGACAGTTCCTCCTCCAATGACCAGTCTTGCCACAGTGGTGGCGTTTCTCTTCTTTCGATAAGCCTTCCCTTTTTATTAATAAAGTCTTGGGCTCAAGAGATGACTTAGGTCCTACCTTCGTCTTCTTGAAACCCTTAACTTTGCCCTTGACTTTATGCACCATCAATATGGGGCTAGCATACTTGACCTTCTTCATATTGATTTTGGTAGTTCTCAACATGCTTAGGAGCTCGGGCAGTGTCTTGTCTATTTCATTCATATTATAGTTCAAGACAAACGAATCATAACTGTCCAACAACGATTGCAGTATCAGGTCTGTAGCCAACTCTTAGCTCATAAAAAAGTCTGGCCTCTCAAGGTTCTCTATATACTCAATTATCTTGAGTACGTGAGTCCCTACTAGGTCTCGAGCTCTCATATTACACTGAAAAAACGCATTGGTGATGTTTAACCTCTCTTGGCGATCCCGCGCTTGAAACATTTTCTTGAGACGCTCGTCGATATCCTTGCAACTCATGTTCTCATGTTGCTTCTGAAGCTTAGAGTTCACGGTTGCCAGCATGAGGCATTCGACATCTAAGGAGTCATCTTGATACTTCTTTTAAGCATCTTTATCAGATCGGGACTCATTCCCGACTAGCTCTTTAGGAGATTCCTCTTCCAAAGCATGGAACTTACGTTCTTGGCTTAGAGCAATTCTCAAGTTTCTATACCAGTCCAAATAGTTCGTCTCACTCAGTTTCTCCTTCTCAAGGATGGATCTTAGGGACAGTGTGGAATGAGATCCACTTGACATGGAAATTTTACAAGATTTATACAAAGTAAATTTCAGTACTATATTTCAAAATACAATTTTTAATTTCAATTAGGACTTTAATCAAAATTACTTCCACTATTTTAATCAAACTGATAACCCTTGATATCAATTCAGAGAGTTTATGCGAGTTACACTCTTAGTGGACAAGATCCGTATTTCACTAACAGTATGAGTCAGCTTTGGGTTTTCTCTCATAATGTAGTTATTTAGGTAGACAACGCTTGTCGATTGCATCACTATGCAACTCCTGTATGGTTGGTGAATAACTTTTTATTCGCATCCATCATATGGTGCATGCCAAACCTATGTCTCTGGACACTCAACCTTTGAGGTCACCCAGTTAAGTTTGACCCGATGTCGACAGTGAGATATCACAATTATCCGCTCACACACTTACCAAGATAGATTAATACACCTTGCTTTGGCAAGCCCGCACCTCATCAATCGAGGCAGGAAGGGTGTTATCCATTAGAAGGCATCCAAATACTTAATATTGCTTAAGAGATTTAAGATACTTGATTAACACTTAATCCTGATTAACAACCAATGTGCACATGCACAAAATAAAATTTGCAGCTAACGTAATCCAAATGCAGCCCAGATATGCAAAAAAAAAATCATCAACACTTGATGAACTAGGCTAAATCTGAATATCTAAAACCTTTTTAAATCTTCAAATTTACATGCACTGGATATGAGAAACACCAACTCCACTTACACAATAAACAAGCTCGTCTCTCTGTGTGAGATTTAAAATCTAACACACTTGGTTTCACAAACCAACAAAAGAGATAATTACTATTAAGGAGTAACAAAGATATCACAACGAAATCCAGGGAGCTGGGGCATTTTAGAACACTTCTAAAATTTTCACATCTACACGCAATGGATTTAGCAACTTCTGAAATAATGATCATCACATTAACCTTATAGTTCACGACACTTGTGCACAACGGAAATTAGGAACAAGAAAACCCAAAATATTTCGAATGTAGCGATGAACATTGATCAAGAAGTAAAATCGTTGTAAATAAAATTTACCTTTGCGGGATTGAGTCAATACTCAACCAAGGTGCTCCAATGAAGTCCAACAAACGACAACGACTAGAGTTCCGAGCGTAGAACAGTTCCACGCCTCTACAGGTATCCACACGAGCACGGAGAACCCTAGACTCTTGTCACACAAGATCTAGGTTGGAAGTAGGTTTGCCCTCAACGTCTCCACGGACCACTAGATCCGTTCGAGGATAGGCGGCAGTGTCGAATACGTCACTTAGGAAATGATTTCCAGCGACGTACAAGGACGGCAGACGGTCGGCGACGAGATCGGCATTTACGGCCTTGGCGAAACAGTTCCGTCGGGAGGAAGAAGAAGCTAACTCGCAATTAGGTCAAAACGTATCGTCTCTCACTCGGTTTACTGTACATATCGTATATATACTGAATACCGAGCTAACCGATACCAGCAGACCACGCCGAGCCAAACTTAAAGGAAATAAACTGGATGAAACAAAATTCGTCGAGTATTCACGTCGATAATCGATGAATCAACATTTGGCTCGATGAAGCGTCGAGTGCACTTAACGCCAAACTCGACGAATCAACATTTGACTCGACACAGCATCGAGTGAACTCCACGCCATCAACGCCAGACTCGTCGAATCAACACTTGACTCGACGAATCGTCGAGTGACTCGACGAATCGTCGAGTGACTCGACGCTCTCAACGCCTATTGCGACGAGTCAACATTTAACTCGACGAAGGCGTCAAATGGTCTCGACGCTCTCAGTGCCTAATTCGACAAGTCAACATTTGAGTCGATGAAGGTGTCGAGTGGTCTCGATGTACTCAACGACGTCATTCGACAAATCAACAATTGACTCGACAAATCGTAGAGTGGTCTCGACACTCTCAACGCTAACTCGACGAATCAACACTTGACTCGACGAAAGCGTTGAGTGCTCTCAACGCACTCAACGTCTGGCTATGTAGATTTGACACACTCAATGCCTGGCTGAGTCCAGCCCTTCGCTCATCTCATATGAGTAAAACCAACATAATCCAATCTTCCAAATTCTCCAAACGCTCTTATGTGCGACCCTGTAGGCTCACATTGCGTTGGCAGTGAGGATAGACATTCGATCACTTCCAGATCACCATAGTAACACCAACAATCACATCACATCAATCACATGGGTACTCTCATTTCCCTAAAGGAATACAAGCTCAAGGCCAAGAACACCAGCTGAGACCCCACCGATATAAGGATCACAACACTATCAGGCTTGTCTATCAGCTCCACCATTCTTGCCAACTTCACCAAGTTAAGCACAACTGATGCTGAGAACTCTTGCTTGACCTTGTCCTCGCGTGGGCTTCATCGCCCAGGCTTGTCCAAAAGCTTCGCGTCCTCGTCAGTTTTCACGAATGGGACTTGCCTTGCTAGGACACCCTCCACGCGTCAATCACAACATTACGGGGTGAGCCAGTCGACCACAAAGACAAAGCCACGCCTTAGGAATACATTCAACAAGCACATCTCTCCCGACCCTAAATCACTATTCGTCTCACACAAAATTAAGGGCATGACAACGACATCTTCGTCGCAAAACGGATTTCTAGCAAGATCCCTAAAATGCACATCAAACATCACTGAATCGGACTACCGGTCGCTATTTCGACTTCGCCAACCATACCTAATCCACTAACGGAGCGGATCTCTAATGGAAAAAATATGTCGGGAACGGACACAATCGGCCCGGTGGTTCTTCTTGAACCAAGACAATTCAAACCCCTCTCATTTGAGTGATATGGTGTCGAAAAGTTACAGAAAATAAAGGCATGGGGAAAAGATATCATGCACACGTCCTAAGATCGGGAGGAGAGATGTCGTTACATTATGATTCCTCTTCCTAGCCATATATACCTTGAGTAGGAAGGATGAGAGCGTTCTACTTTAAGACCTCTCTGTAAAATCAATCTCGGATCATCAAACGGAGTTCTGAAGCTCCAACAATGGCAGAAATTGACCCTCTTCCTCCTCCGCCGCCTTCCGCTCACACGAGCTGTCAAAAGCCAAGTACTAGTGAAAAGTAAGGGGAGATATCTCCTCTACCCTACTTGAGGTTTGCAGAAGAAATATCTGGGCCCTTGGATCAAGTTCCAAGAAGAACGGATGCCCAGAAAAAGTTTACTATGAAACCGGTTCACGGGCGCCTAAACAGAACCCACTCTGGTTCAGGGCGTCGAGTGACCTCGACGCCACTCTACGCCTGGCTTATGGCGTTGAGTGGCGTCGAGGTCACTCGACGCCCTGAACCAGAGTGGGTTCTGTTTCGGCGCCCCTCGACACCTGGTCTGGGGCATCGAGTAGTCTCGATGCCACTCGACACCCGGCCTGGGGCGTGGAGTGATCTCGACGCCACTGAATGCTTGGCCCGGGGCGTCGAGTGATCTCAAAGCCACTGATTGCCTGACCTGGGGCGTCAAGTGATCTGGATGCGCTACACGTCGCCTACCCTTTGTCTCTATACACAATTTTTTGTGGTGTTACATAGTGTGCTTGACAAGCCGTATGGTTGTCTTGCCACATTTTTTAAAATACTACAGACAAACATAGATAAGAAGAAATGATCAATACATAAGAAGCACATTGACTAAGTAAGTTTATGAAAAAATTCATTACCTCATGTTTGAAAAATACAAACAAGAAATTAATCATTTAATTTCACCCTGATTCTTTGAGGTCGTTTAAAACACAAACATAAGCATCTATAGGTGAGTCGAACACCCACCCAGATTGTAAGATATCGATAAGACTCGATCGAGAAATAAAAATATTTACTTTTTGGATAACAATCGCGTCTCTGCAAGAAACACGTTTTAAATTCTAACAATACAAAAAATACACAAGCACATACCCACTAGGGTATCGACACAAGACAAAACTAATTATCGCTCTATTGAGGGGTAAAAGAGCATCCCTCCCAAGATTTTTTGGAGAGGGATCTATCTTGTCCATCTCCTTCTTCGCTGCCTTTACCAGTGTGAACTTTTTTCCTTTGGTGGGAACAATTTCAAAAGCAGTTTTTAAGGTAACTATGGTCATCATCTCCTCCTCCTCCCCAGCTTTTCCTTTTGGTGATGATCTTGGTGGCGACGATGACAGAGTTTTACATGGTAGAAATGACTTGCACTTGATTGACTGTCACATAAGAGGGCTGCCAAAACATTAAACTTATGTTGAATAAATTTTTTTAACTGGCCGACTGCTTTGTCTACATAACCTTTAAATCTCTCCTCACTCTTCATCTCCTAACTCCCCTTCTCCTCCCACTTCTTCGTCTCTTTCCTCACCTCCTTCGCCTTCCCTCCTCCCTCTTCTCCTCCTTCTCACTATTCTTCTTTCTAACCCTCTTCTTCTCCTCCATCATCTTCTCATCACTTTTTCTTCCCCTCCTCCTGCTTCACCCTCTTCTTCTCCTTCTCACTTCTTCCATCACCCTTGAAGTTCAATGATTCCTCCTCATTATCTACTCCTAGCAAGTATTGCTCCTCAATTGATAAATAAACAAAATCCCTCCTAACCTGCATGCCAAAACACCTCATATAATATGTTCATGTATCAATTAGTTCAACAAGTAATGTCATAATACTTACAACATCAGGCTTTAACAGCTTGACATTGAGTTTTAAACATTTTTTTGCACTTAAGGTGAGCTTGTGGGACCATTGGTGCAAGCGAGGTGTTGACATTTCAGATGCAACCATTGCTATGAATGTATGTTCAAAAACCATACCTACAATAAGATATATAATGAATCAATTAAAATGATATTTTATTTCAAAAGATAAATAGTACGTGTTACTTCTTAACACTAAGATGGCAAAGTATCCCCCGAGATAACTTAGATTTGTCACCCCCTCCGCAGCAACAACATGTCTCATAGGAGAAGATTGAGAATGAAAATTTATGAATAGTCTTTGGCTAGTTGAACTCTCCAAAAACCTCCAACTCTTGGGAATCCATAATGCACACTGGTACTTTGAGTCCTTTAAGAGGGAAGAACAAAACGACCAAGACATATTTATTCAGAGCATTCATTCTCCTTTGCTCTAAGGTTGACGGGTTCTCCTCAATTGTGAGGTCAGTTTGATCATGCACCAAGTCCCTACGCATTTGGTTGAAAATTGGAGTTCGTTCAAATTGGAATTCCCTTTCGTGGTCTGGAAGACCCAGAATAAACGCATCTTGATCCACAATCAGTTTAATATAACATTCATCTAAAAAAATATCTCTTTTGAGATTAAGATCTTAGAATATAATATAACAGTGAAATATTTTGTTGAATATTAGACATATTCAAAAAGGATAGAACACCAATATCTTGGAGAGAATCATTGGCATCATCTTGGAGAGAACATCCATCAAGAATTTTGCATTCTATTTGAAAGATTTTATAGTGCATCTGCTGCATAGGTAATTGGAACAAGACATTTGCAATCAGATAGTAGTAATAATCGACGCAAGTGTAACTGAGTTACTATATATTATAACCATAAATTTAATAATTACAATTGCAAAACGAAATCATACAACTAGAGTATAGAGTATTACAACTAGAATATAGAATGTTACAACTGGAATATAAAATATTACATATGGAAATATGATAATACAACTAGAAAATAAAAAATACAACCATAAACACCGAGAAAAAACTGGAACATTACAAATGAATTGAAAACAATATCATTAGGACTGAAATGAGAGATCCAACTCACACGTAACTACAATAACAAAAAAACAACCGGAGCGTCAACAAAAAAAATGGAAATGATCTATTTATATATTATACCATGAAGGTGGATGCTTTCTCCAGAGATTTGGTCACCGACGCATTGCTTGCTGGAGAAAATCAGTGGGTGGATAACCCTAAAACTAGAGAAAGCCTCAGTACAGTCGAGCAGTTCCTTGCCTTCTTCCTTAGTTCCTCCAATTCCTTAGTTCCCGTGGAGCTACAAATCCAAAAAATATGGCAGAAAGGGCGATTGAAAACAGAGAGGGGAAAATGAAGTGGAAGAAGGTGGAGGAATGCAGAGAAATGCAACTAAAATTGAAACGAAAGAGAGAGATTTCAAATTCACGTTCCCAAAAAACAAATGGAAAGGTGGGGTCCACTACTTAACCTGTTCTTATTTTTTTTACGGAGCCCGATTGTAAAAATTCTCCTTGAGAGAGGCTCCGAGAATCGGAACTTTTGGAAGGAAACAAGAAAGGGATCATGCTTCACGGGATCGTTTGACGCAAAAAAATTTCGAGGCAGAAATCCTTTGTTGACTCTGGGAGGAAGGGAGCGAGGGAGAGAACCGAGCGGCCGAGGCTCTGAGCGGCGGAACTGCGAAAGCTGGAGAAAAAAGCAGGCGAGAGAACTATGCGTCGGAGAGAGGCGAGTGATTGAAAGTGCTCACGTGCGGGGCTTCTCGTGCCATTGCCTTTTTTATTTTTCCTCTCTCTAAATCACCATTGTTAATAGTTCCATCGGACAATTCTACCTCTCACCCGGATGGAGATTTCCAAACGGAGCCCGATTGTAATAATCCCCTCTTTCTGAAACGATTTTTTTTTTGGTGAGAGTAACACACATATTAATAGGTGGGAGAGGGGTAGATCCGGCGGCAGGATTTGTCTTCTATTTGGATTTCAACGACACAGATCCGACCATAAGATTTGTCTTTTATTTGGATTTCAATGACACAAATCCGGCCGTATTTGATTCAGTTGTATCTGCTGTTACATACGGTTGTATATGCCGGTACATGGAATAATTTTTGGGAACGGGTCTTGTTCCCAAAAATAGGAACGGGTGTAAAGAAATACAATTGTATTTCAATCGTATATCTACCTGAAATATACAACTGTATTATTCAACTGTATTAATTTAGTCTATACACCCGTGTATATCTACCTGAAATATCCAACTGTATTTTTTTACACCCGTTCCTACATTTGAGAACGGACCAGTTCCCAAAAATTATTCCCGGTACATGCGCGTTACTTCGTTCCAAATTCGGACTCCCATCAAACCCTTACCCCTTGTTTTCCTGTTCATTTTCACTGCCGATTCTTGAGATCCACGACTTTTTTCGTCGAGTAACTTTCTTTTTTTCTTAGGTCTCCGAGTCGTCCTTTTGGACATTAAGGCTTCCAACGCTTTTCAGCTCCGATACCTCGAGCAACGCCGCCCATGTCGGTAGGCCCTATCCGGAGCTTAATTCCTCCCCGTTCCCTTCAATAAGAACTTTACCTCATGGTCTTCCTTCACTTACCGTCTGTCTCCAGATCTTCGAGTATAATGGAAGCGCTCTCGTGGCAATGGTGGGGAAGAACTGCTTCGCTATTGCTAGCGATCGACGACTTGGCGTCCAGCTTCAGACCGTTGCCACCGATTTTCGTCGAATCTATAGGATCCACGATAAGGTCTACATCGGCCTTTCCGGCCTCGCGACCGATGCCCAAACCCTGTAAGACAAACCCCAGCCCACTTGTTTCTATTTCTAGTTTCACCATGTTTACTGATTTTTAGAAGTCATTTATTTTTAGGTATCAAAGACTGGTTTTTCGCCATAAACTGTATCAGCTCCGAGAGGAGAGAGATATGAAGCCAGAGACCTTCGCTAGCCTTGTATCCGCTATTCTCTACGAGAAAAGGTATGAGAATCATGGTGGATACATTCTCCACAGAGTAGGATTTTTGTTTTAACAGAATGAGTTATGATTGTCTTACTTTAGAGTTATGAATCTCTCCCTTGTAATGTTTTGTCCGTCTTACCTGTAAAATATTGATAAAATAATGGCAGACACATGAATTAAAAATGTAGTACCCAGTTATCGTGTTATTCATGAGTAATCTATTTCCCCTTTTTTACATTCAACACTTATAATCACGGCATCTTCAATCTCACTCATTGCTGCATCATTAATATCTGCTTACTCTAATTTTTTCCTCTTCTCAGAAAACTATGAGTTTTCAACTGTCCTTGATTATACTAATTATATTATGTTATGCCAATTTTTTTTAATAACTTTTTTCTATACATTAAACAACTCCATTTTTGTTGTGATGAATTATTATTCTCGTATACCCCAGAGAATCCAACTTAAGACGAGAAGATGACAACTAGCAACATCACCAAAACAGGTATCCTACTCTGGGATAATCAGCGAGTGCGATTCCCACAAGGAGAAGTTTAATCATTGTGCCATATTTGCTATAGGTTCTGTATTTAGGGAAGCTAACTCGCAACACTAACCAACTCATAATACTCGGAGGATGCTGATAAAGGCAGATCGATTTCCAAAAGAGACGATTCCTCTACTCGGCAACACATTCATAGTAGCTCAATAACCTAATTGGCCATGCAGATGCCACATTCTTCCAATCGATTAATGAATGCTTCATAATCAAGGTAGCACCATGAACAAAGTGTTGTAAGAGTATAAGTGTAATCCTAAACCCAACACTTCTTAAAATCTCATCTATATTTGTAGTTTAAGAGGTAGCGTTCTCTAGATCATCCTTCTATTTTGAGTGACTCGATGATAAGTAATATTTGTCCAGCATTCATGAACTTTCAGGATTCTCACACTAATGTAAACAAAGCACTCACGACGTCATGGTTACATGCATTTTTATTATTTTTATTTTTTTCATGCCATACATTTTCTTTTATTTTACGCATTTGTTTTTTTGCACTTTCTTACATTTGATAAATTGTGGCGGTGTATTCCATTTGATGTCGTTAGCCAACATTGAATTATTTTTGGTTAGACATAGACGTAGTTATTTAATTTGTTCAGGTCCAGCCTTATTTTCCTTCCTACTCTTCTATTGATCCTTAACCTCAGTCTTGAACCCCAACTTATTTTATTCTCACTAGAAGTTGTTTTGTTTTGGTTAAAAAATAAATGCTAAAAATTTGTCTTTAAAAAGAATGAAAATAGAAAGAAAAAGGAATGAATGCAATCTTACTTCACATGAAGATTGAGGCTGCACATGAGAAGATTAGTGCCGTGGGTACAGCCACAGAAAACAAAAGAATCCAAAAACCATATTTTCACAAGTCGAAGTAACCTCCTTTTTCTCCTTGAACTGTGAGTCCTCTCCCACTACTTTCACTTTTCTTTTCCGTTCAATCATTATCTTGGTATCCTCTTCCTTTGTCTCTCAACGGATTTCAACATCACCCCATTTCCTCGTCCTCAATAAAGATCAATTCTCTTTGTGTGTTGCCACTGCTTTTGCAGTGTTTGCATGAGGACCTTATTCTCTTTTTTTGAACCTTCCACCAACAATCCCCTTACCATTTTATACCTGGTGAGATATTTCCCAAATTTGTGGTTCATCTCTGCCTAGTGTTGATTAATTTAATTAAGTTTATCTAAGGGAAATTTCATGTGTTTGTACTTTTTTCCTACTTGATTGGATTATTCAGAACATTCTATTATTACTTTAATGATTATTGATTATTGAATGCTTGTCTATGGTTGAATAAACAACGTTGATGTAATCAAAGTGAATTGCTAATCTTGTGCATATTGCCCTCTAAATTTATTTTGTTGAATTTAGAGCAAGGTTGTAAATATTGGATGTCAGTGACGTGTCAGATTATATTTTAAAATATAGGATGTTGAAGACATGTATGTGTTAGAAAAGCCCATGTAAATGACCCAGTATTGGGCCCATGTATTTTTTATTTCCTTCTTCTCCTATTAGTCCCACATCATTGTATATGATTTTTTCTCTCATTTTCTCTCATATATATTTGTATTCTCTCATTGTATTTTGATACACAAGCAATACATACAAGTTTTGAGCTCACTCAACATGGTATCAGAGCCAACAGTTCTGACCTGGCGGTTTCACTTCCTCTAACCGCCAGACCTGTCTTCCTCTCCTGTCCGCTATTCCTCTGCGACCCGTTCCTCTACTCGCACCGGGTAGCGGACTATTCTACCCCCTGTTTCTCTCCGCGGCTTCTCCTTTGCTAAACCGCTGCCTGCTCTATTCTCCTTCCCTCCCGTGGATCCACCCCTCAGTGCCTTTTATAACCTCTCCTCTCAACCCGTGGGCCCCACTTCCCGTTGCCTACTCTGTCTTCCTCTTACCGCACGGCCTCCTCGGCCTCCTCCTGCAGCTTATCTTGCCGCTTGCGGTTTCTCTCTCTTGCCGCTCGAGTTCCTACTCGCGGTCTCTTCTCTAGCCGCTTGCAGTTTCTCTCTCTTGCTGCTCGAGTTCTTACTCGCGGTCTTTTTTTGCCGCTCGAGTTCTTACTCACGGTCTCTCTTCTTGCCGCTTGAGTTCCTACTCGCGGTCTCCTTTCTTGCCGCTCGAGTTCTTACTCGCGCTCTCTCTTCTTGCCGCTCGAGTTCCTACTCGCGGTCTCCTTTCTTGCCGCTCGAGTTCTTATTCGCGGTCTCTCTTCTTGCCGCTCGAGTTCTTACTCGCGGTCTCTCTTCTTGCCGCTCGAGTTCCTACTCGCGGTCTCTTTTCTTGCCGCTCGAGTTCCTCCTCGCGGTTTGTCTCTCTAGCCGCTCGAGTTCCTACTCGCGGTCTCTGCCTTTGCTTCCCTCTTCTGGTCGCGCAGACTCTATATCTAACCGCTGCGACTTCTCCTTGTCTCTTTAGAGCCGTCTTCTCTTCTCGCTCTTGTTTGGCCGCTGGTGTTCTCACAGTGACCGTGCGGGTTGTCCTTGCTCTCTCCCGCACATGGTCGCGGCCTCCTGGCGCTCTCTCCCCTGGGCTTGTCGGCGTGACTATCCGCTGCGGCCTCTTCTCTAACCACGCGCTCTTCTATTCACTGCGGCCTTCCCCGGCTTCATGGGCTCTTCCATCGACTCTACCGGACAGGCGGCTAATCCTCCTGCTGACCGCCCGACCTCTCTTCCTGACCTCCGAGATGAGCTCCGGATCACAACTATCTCATTATCTGGGAAGAAGAACTTTGTTCCGTAGGTCCACTCGGTTCGGCGTGTTCTTCAGGCCAAGGGCCTTGTGCTTCACCTTACTAACGCACCTCCTTCCCCTAATACGGAGGACTGGCTACGAAATGACGGCCGCGTCCAAACATGACTCCTTAATTCGCTGGAGGGTGAGCCATACCAAATGGTCATGTACCATGAGACCGCCAAAGCTATGTGGGAGGAGCTTCACTCCTTATACTCTTGAAAGGATAGTCTTCAGCACTTCTACGACATTATTACCAACCTTCAGACTCTTGATGCTGGCGTGGCGGCTGACATGACCTTGTTTGCTGCTCGTGCCAAGACTCTGACAGAGGCCTGGATCCAGCATCAGCCTTCTACCACCGACCTTGCTGCTCAGCGCGTGCAAAAGGAGGCCGTATGCATTGCCATGATGATGACTCGTGTCTCGCCTCACATTCAGAGCATCCGGGCTCAGGTGTTGGCCTCAACCTCTACTCCCTCCCTCTCTGATGTCTGCTCTATGCTCCTTTGAGTATCTCCACCCCTGGATTCTCCGGCATCCTCCTCTCCGGCTCTCCTTCAGCAGACCCTTCCCCCCTTGCTTCCCCCACCGCCTTCTGCTCGCGGTGGACGTTTCGGCTCTCGCCGAAGGGGACGTGGGGGTCGGGGCCGCCCCAAGTGTTCATATTGCGGCCGGGATGGCCACACTGATGCCGTCTGCTACAAGAAACATGGCTATCCTCCCCGCCCCACTGCAGCTGCTGCCACTGATGGCTCCTTCTCCACTGGTACCGACCTTGAGGCCGTTCGCCTCCAGCTACATTAACTCCAGGGGCTTCTTAGCCCTCCTCCTGCTTCTGTTGCCTCCATCTCTACTGCAGGTATTACTTGTCTTTCCTCTAGTCCGCGTTGGATTTTGGACTCGGGTGCTACTTATCACATCACCTCGATGCGGCTCCTCAAGTACTCGGATGTTCCTCATCCGAAATCCATCACCGTCGCTAATGGGGCGACTGTTCCGATCTCCGGCTGCGCCGACATCTCTCTTGCCCCCTCCATCTCTCTTCGCTCGGCTCTTTATGTTCTGGGCTCTCTTTTTAATTTGCTTTTTGTTGGTTGCCTCACTCATGATATGGATTGCTCTGTCACATTTACTCTATCTACCTTTTTGATACAAGATCGGCGGACGCGGACTACCATTGGTGGGGGTCGACTGCAGAACGGGCTCTACCTTCTTGATGCCTCTCCCCCTATTCTCTCCTCCGTCTCCGCTGTTGACTGACATTGCCGTCTTGGGCATGCCCCTCTACCCGTTCTCCAAAAGGCGCTGCCTGATGTATCTTTTCTTGCTTTCAAATGTGATTCTTGTGTTTACGACAAATAACCGCGTACTTCTTTTCCTGCTCATTGTACTATGAGCCCTGCTTCGTTTGATTTACTGCACTCCGATGTCTGGGGTTCTTTTAAAGTTACAAGTATCTCTGGGTACCGTTCTTTTATAACCTTCATTGATGATTATTCTCGCACAACATGACTTTACCTACTTCGTGATCGCTCCGAGTTTCCTCACATCTTTCGCGCCTTTATACAATAAACTCGCACGCAATTCTCCACAACTATCAAAACAGTGCGCACCGATAATGCTCGCGAATACACCGACCATGAATTTGCCAATATATGTGCATAATTTGGTATTATTCATCAAACCTCCTATGCCTATACCCCCCAACAAAATGGCGTTGCCGAACGAAAGAACCACCACCTCCTAGACGTTGCCCTCTCCCTCATGCTTCAAATGAATGTTCCAAAAATTTTCTGGAACTTTGCGGTATCCACTGCGTGTTTCCTCATCAACCGCCTCCCTTCCTCGGTTCTCAACTCTGCCACTTCATTCAGTCTCCTATTCCCCTCCACTCTGGCCTTCCCTATCACACCAAGGGTCTTTGGCTGCATTTGCTTCGTTCACCTCCTGGGTCCCTCCTCGGATAAGTTGGATCCCCGAGCAGCTAAAACTATTTTCGTCGGCTATTCTCGCACTCAGAAGGGCTACCTGTGTTACTCTCCGGTAACCCGGAAGGTCATCGTCTCCGCCGATGTTACTTTTTGGGAAGATCAACCTTTCTTTTCCCCACCTCATGCTCCTTCCTCCCCGACGACCTCTCCACCACTGCCTATACCCCGACCCATCATCCCTACTACTGCGCCTGTTCCCCTACGTCCTTCTAACCCTGCTCCTGCTCCCTCCAAGCCACCAGTTATCCAGGTTTACTCTCGCCGCCTTCCTCCTCATTCCGCTACCCCTTTGCAGTCGGCCTCCTCCTCGGCTACCCCGCGCCCTGCTGATCAGGTATCTTCCTCCATTGCTCATCCTCTGGCGAATTATGTCTCCTTGCATCGCCTCTCTCCCCAACTACACACATTTGCCACTTCTATTTCCTCTATTTCGGTTCCTAACACTGTGCAGGAGGCGCTACAACATCCTGGATGGAAGGCTGCCATGGAGGAGGAAATGGCTGCTCTCTGGGCCAACCAGACCTGGACTCTCGCACCACTTCCCCCGGGTCAGACACCGGTTGGGTGTAAGTGGGTTTTCGTCGTCAAACATGCCGCTGATGGGACGGTTGACCGTCTGAAAGCTAGGTTGGTTGCCCGGGGCTTCACCCAACAACACGGGATGGACTATGGGGAAACCTTCTCTCCGGTGGCCAAACTCAACACTGTTCGGGTTCTTATCTCGGTGGCTGTCCATCGCCGGTGGCCCTTACTGCAACTGGATATTGAGAATGCCTTTTTTAATGGTGACTTGTAGGAAACTGTCTATATGCAGCAACCTCCCAGGTTTGAGACCACGGAGGAGTCTCAAGTTTGTCGCCTTAAGAAAGCTCTGTATGACCTCAAACAATCACCACGGGCATGATTCGACAGGTTCAGCAAGGCTTTTCGGGAGGTTGGTTTTTTTTGAAGCATGACAAACTTCTCGATGTTCACTCACCACCGTACAATGAGGACGGTTCTTCTGTTAATATATGTTGACGACATCATAATTATGGGAGATGACTCACAGGGAATACAGGAGGTCAAACGACATCTCGGTACAGTTTTTCAAACAAATGATCTGGGACCCCTCCGATATTTTTTGGGCCTTGAGGTTGCTAGACGGCCAGATGGTCTCGTCCTTTCCCAGCGGAAGTATTGTCTTGACCTTCTTCATGATGCAGGTTACTCGGGTTATAAGCCGATCAGTACCCCAATGGATGTGAATCACAAATTATGTGCTCAGGCTTGCGACTCAGATCTCTTACTTGAGAATCCTGAATACTATCGCCGTCTGGTTGGAAAATTGATCTACCTCACGGTAACTAGACCGGATATATCTTTCGCAGTTGGTATTGTCAGCCGATATATCCATTCCCCGCGAAAATCTCATCTTCACGCCGTTGAACGCATTCTCAGATACCTCAAAACGGCCCCTGGTCAAGGATTGGTCTACAAGATCTCATCTCCAGCTCCTACATTGATAGCCTACTCTGATGCTGATTACACTGGTTCTCTTGATGATCGACGGTCAAGCAGTGTGTTTTGCACATATTTTGGAGGACACTTGATTACGTGACAGAGCAAGAAACAAGCTGTTGTGGCTCGATCATCTGCTGAGGCTGAATACCGGACAATGGCGTCTGTAGTTTCTGAACTAACATGGCTGGAGAGTCTTCTTACCGATCTGGGTATAAAACTTCCTTCCCCAGCCCTTCTCCTTTGTGATAGCCAAGTGGCGATGCATATTGCCAAGAACCCGGTATTCCACGAGAGAACTAAACATATTGAAGTTGATTGCCACTTCATAGAGAAAAGGTTCAAATGAAGAAGATTGACCTGAAGCATGTTCCCGGGACAGAACAAGTTGCAGATGTGCTCACTAAAGCTCTTCCCAGTACACTCTTCTATCAGTGCTTGTCCAAGCTTGGTGCATACGATTTGTATGCTCCAGCTTGCGGGGGAGTGTTAGAAAAGCCCATGTAAATGACCCAGTATTGGGCCCATGTATTTTTTATTTCCTTCTTCTCCTATTAGTCCCACATCATTGTATAGGATTTCTTCTTTCCTTTTCTCTCCTATATATTTATATTCTCTCCTTGTATTTTGATACACAAACAATACATACAAGTTTTGAGCTCACTCAATAGTATGAATAAATTAAAACATTGTATTTCCATATCTCATAAATAAAAATATATATTAAGTATACTTATATGTTGTAAAGTAGAAAATGACATTATAATTTAACAAGTAACAAGTTATGTATATCTCAAAATAAAGTCAAAGTGTACATAAAACAAAATATCAGTCACACTTTTGGACTACAACTAAAGAAATTTAAAAAATTGCAAATAGATATATTGTGAAATATATTTAATATTATATAATAATTTTATTTAGATAGCAATATATTTATAGCAAGTAAAAAAGACTTTAAAGATAAATATTCTTGATTGATAATAAATGTGTTTATGCTTAATAAATTATGTTAAAAATGTAAAATTCATTAATTAATAAATGTGTTGTAAAGATAACACCTTCTTCTTCTCCCGCACAGCTGCACCTTCTTCTTCTCCCGCACAGCTGCACCTTCTTCTTCTTCTTTTCCTGTCCCGACGGCTTTCTCCCGCACAACTGCACCTTCTTCTTCTTCTTCTTCTTCTGGCAGATTTTAGTCCTTTGTCAATTGAAAATAATCTCATGATTTTGTTTATGTATGCTTATATTTTTTGAATTTTTACTTGGCTTTGTAGATGTCTGCCTCTGGGTCCGGTTCAAAACCAGTTGAAAAAAAGTCCCGAAAGAATGCTTCATCCCATCATCATTAATCACTCATATCAGTGCGGATTTGAAAAACCTATAAAATCCTTAATCAAGTGTCATTTGCACGCCCTAATCCAAGGGGCCCTTAAGGAAGAAGTGCTTTTTCCGACCTTCGATCTTATTGGCAAGACTCTTCATCCTCATTCTCCATGACAAAGTAAATGTTGACATCAACGGGCTGTCTCATCCGAAAGCTTTGAGCAAAAGTGTTCATGATCCAATACAATTTTTTTTATAGATAAATGATGAAATATGTGAATCTGTCTTCAATGATGTGGAGTTTGTACCTAACTAGGTCTGATACAAAGCTATACAAGTCTAGAACTTCGTACAACTTGCAACTTCGACAAACAAAGCCCAAAAGGAATGTGATTGGTATAAAATATGCTCCTTCTCCATAGGAAACTTCCAAGGAAAGTTTTCATGGAATATGGTACTAGAATCGAAGATCCTCAAGAATTCCCTCTTCACCGAGGAAGAAAACTAGTGGAATGATTTGCTACAACGCTTTTGTTTTTTCTATATGATTATGAACGAGAATGATTTGTGTGGCAAAGTCAGTCAAAGTTCCGCCTTCTTTGTTCGACATGTTTAGCACATGCTGCTTTTAAAAATATGGAAATTTGTTTTGTTTTTTGTTAAGATCATGTACCATGGTTCTATGGATCTTTATGCCATGTTACCAATTTGGTTCATGCTCTCCCTTTGGAACTCGTCCTACAATTTCATGAAATAAATTGGTTTATTAATTGGTGCAGCTGTGGTTTCACTTGATGGAATAAATGCATTGTCAATGTAAATTTAAATGCACTTTAAAATTTAAAAAAGCGGCACTAGTTTCAACAAAACAAATTTACAATGCAACCTGTATAAGATTAGATTTAGCGACATGATGCATTCGATGGGTCAACCTTGCCACAATCAATATGAACCAATCTAACAAGCTATATGTTGCTGACAAAATCAACTAAGTAAAGGAAATAAAGTTAGAAAACTGCATAAAAATGGAGACAACTCACAAGGAGGAAGATGTGACAACAAAATTTACTGAGAGACAATGTAGGAAGTAGATAACATAGAAATGGGAGAGTAGGACGTGGAAGAGGGGGTGGGTAGCTGTCTGCTCGGCAACAACCAGTCGGCCGAGGAAATATTAGGTCCGCCTATTTTTTTTAAGCAAATTGTTTTTTTGTTTGTTTTTTTTTTTCTTACCTTTTTAACCTAAACAAATAACATTGGTTTATTTCTAACATATATATTTTTTTATTTTTTTCATGAACCAAAATAAACTTCAAAATAAACTTCAATATATATATATATATATATATATATATATATATATATATATATATATTTCATGAACATGGGATTAGGAGGGAAAACAAACTCGACCTTACCAAATAAAATGATTTTGCCTCTAACCTATACTAATTTAACCTTAGCTGAATAAATTGAAAGGAATACACTGCTATAACACTCCTAATTAAGATAAAATATAGAAGAATACAACAAGCACAGAACAATTGCGCAAATAAAATGTCACACAAGCAAAATCAGTTTGCAAGTAAAATAAAATATGATGTCGTGCTTAGTTGCCTACATTAATTTCCCATGGGTGAGAAAATCTCATCCGCTGATGAGAATGAGTGTAATATGCTGAATATTTTAGGTTGATGCATTTTGAGCTCATCGGCCTCAACCCGCGAACAATCTATCACGGTCTTCCTTGTCATCGTACCATAAATGGTAGGTGTACTCTGTCTCATCTCTGTAGTGCGGATATTAACCACGTCATCGTTCTCGTTAGTCCCCTGATGAGAATGAGTGTAATATGCTGAATATTTTAGGTCGATGCATTTTGAGCTCATCGGCCTCAACCCACGAACAATCTATCACGGTCTTCCTTGTCATCGTACCATAAATGGTAGGTGTACTCGGTCTCATCTCTGTAGTGCGGATATTAACCACGTCATCGTTCTCGTTAGTCCCTCTGCTTTGCACGTGTAATGGTAGTGTCAATCAACATCATCAATAGCATCTATTTTGTAAGCCATTAGCCATCAAGTCGGCAATATTGTACATGGGGGAGGTGGTCACTATAGGTGGAGGATCTAACAAGCATTAGTCTCCAATCTACGAAGTATACAGAATGAACGTGACAACTTTTTGTTCAATTTTCCATAAGCAATAATTGAGAATCGTGATCGTTGAAAGTATGTCAACAACGGTCTTGTATCTTGCATTTAAGATGTGGAGTCTTGCAAGTATTTCCATTTGGACCTTTATGATTTGATCACTAACCTCATTAGCCTCCACACTTATTATACCATGGTAAGGTAAAATGATCCGATCAGGTAGGTGGGGTATATGATGACCATAAACGATCTCAATGAGAGTTTTTGTAATGGGACGGTTTATAGAGTTAATGCTGGCAAATTCAGCTCATGTAAATATCAATTCCTGCTGAGTTTACTTTTTCCCGCAAGATATCGTAGTATACTACGGAGGCTCCTATAGTTTACTTTACTCTTGAATATTTGTTTGGAGGTGATATGCCCTACCAAACTGAAGTGTGGTTCTTAATTTTGCTCATAATTTCCTCCAAAAAATGATGCAAGAACCTAGTGTTACAATATATCTTAAGTAATCAATGCACCAATTTGCGCTCCTTCTATAAGGTTCTTCGATAATGTTAGAGAATACTAGGAAAGATGATGCATTGACTCATGTAAGAGTTAGTGTTTAGTCCCACATTGTTTGTATAGCTAGATCTTACTCTCTTCTCTCCTATATATTTGTACTCATACTTGTTTTTTAGTATTCAAGAAGTATATACAAGGTTTGGAACTTTCTCTACATGGTATCAGAGGGATACAGTCCGACCTGTTCTTTTCTAACCGCCTGCTTACCTGGCGTCTTGTTCTCCTGCTTAGCCGCAGTGTCTTGCGGCCTGCTCCCTTTCTAACCGCCTCCGGGTGGTTAGAATTTCTGTTAACCGCGGCTTCCCGCGCGGTTAAGGTCGTCTAACCACTTCCTCTGCTCTCTCTCTCTCTCGTGGCTTCCACCCTTTCTTCTCCTTCTCCTCCCTTTTATAACCTTTCTAACATGTGAGGCCTTCCCTCCCCTGTTTCCTCTGCCCGCACGGTTTCATCCCGGCTAACCGCTCCCCTTCTACTCGGTGCGGTCTCCCTGTCTACCCGCCGAGATCCTCCCTTCTCGCTGCTCTCCACCCTTAGTCGCCGCGATTTGTTCTCTTAGTCGCTGCAACTTCCCTCATCCCGGCAAGCTCCGCATCTAGGTCGCGACATCTTCCCTTGCCGCTGGTGTGCTCACCGTGATCGTGCGACCTTCTCGACCGGCTTGTTCTCTGCCTAGTCGCTGCGATTTATCTCCTCGAAGACGGCTTTTCCTCTCTGCTGCGTGCTCCGCATATTAGTCGCGACATCCTCCTTACCGTTGGTGTGTTATCACCGTGACCGTGTGGTCTTCGTTGTTTTATCGCTGCGGTCTCCTTACACGACGCGGCTTCCCTTCCCGCTGCAGTTTCCCTGTTGCTGCGTGCTTCTCGCGCGGGCTTCGCTTAACCGCCGCGGCCTCCTTAGTTGTTGCGGCTTCTCTACCCGCCGCGGGCTCCACATCTTGGTCGCAGCTTCTTGCCGCTGGTGTGTTGACACTGAGACCGTGCAGCTTCCCCTTTTCTCTCTCCAAGTGGCCTCTCTTCTCTGACCGCTGCGGCTAGGCCTTCTCTTCTTGCGGCCTCTGTCTTCCCGCCGCAACTAGGCTCTTCCTGCGGCTAGACCTGTTTTTGATCTTGGTGCGGTCTGCCTTTATCCGCCGGTCTAGTTCCTGTTCGCCGGGCTGTGCTATTCGTGTTGTGGTCTTCTCCTAACCGCGCTGCCTGCTCAGGTTTTTTAACCGCATCGGCGTGTGTCTATCCGCTGCAGGCTTGTTTCTTATCGCGTTGGTCGCGATCGTTTCTTGCCGCTGGTGCGTTGTCATCGTGACCGCTGCGGGTTGTTCCTTGCAAGATGATCAACTGTCCGCGGGGCTCTGTGGTGTCTATTTCCGATGGTGGTACCTCCTGCCTTCTCATAGCTCATCCTGGATTTTGGATTTCGGGGCCTCTCACCACATTACCTCACGGAAACCACCACAATATTTGAACTCCGTGCATCACAAGTTCATTACTGTTACTAGTGGGGACACAATTCCCGTTTCTGGCGCGACAAATATTCACCTCACTCCCTCAATTACTCTTCGCTCTGCCCTTCATGTTCCGGGCTCTCCTTTCAACCTTCTCTTTGTGGGTCGACTCACTACTGACCTCGATTGCGATGTTATTTTTTCTTCTAACTTGTGTGTTGTGCAGGATCGCAAGACGCAAACTATCATTGAAAAAGGGCATCTGTCGAATGGTCTCTATATCCTTGACCCATCTCCCCCAACGGTGTTGTCCTCCATTAGCTCTGCTGATTGACATCGATGTCTGGGTCACGCTCCTCTAAACATCCTCAGAATCTCTCCCCGACGTGTCCCTCCAAGTGTTCACGTGTGAGTCTTGTATCTATGAGAAACATTATCGATCTACGTTCTCACCACATCCTACTCGGAGTCCTGCTCCCTTTGATATAGTACACTCTGATATTTGGGGACCCTGCAAAATTGCGAGTGTTTTTGGATATCGTTACTTTGTCACATTTGTAGATGACTATTCTCGGGTGACCTGGCTGTATCTCCTTCGTGACCGCTTTGAATTGCCCGGTGTATTCCGTACTTTTTTTTATTGAAACTCGCAACCAGTTTTCCACTATAATTAAAACCTTCCGCACCGATAATGCCCGTGAATACACGATCATGCCTTCGCTCTCCTCTGTGCTGAGTTTGGGATCATCCATCAAACCTCCTGTGTCTATACCCCCCAACAAAATAGCGTTGCTAAACGCAAGAATCGACACCTGCTTGAGGTCACTCGCTCTCTTATGATTCAAATGAATGTTCCCAAACAGTATTAGAATTTTGCGGTCTCTACCGCCTGCACTCTTATTAGCAAAATGTCTTCCTCTATTCTCAATTTTGCGGTTCTCTTCAATCTTCTTTTTTCCTCCAAACCTCCTTTCTCCATCACCCCTCACGTGTTTGGTTGCGTGTGTTTTGTTCATCATCTTGGCCCGTCCACTGACAAACTTGCACCCCGTGCCACTAAATATATGTTTGCGGGCTATTCTCAGACTCAAAAGGGCTACGTTTGTTTTTCTCCCAAAGATCGCAAGGTGGTTACTTCTACTGATGTCACCTTCCTCGAAGATCAGCCATATTACTCTCAACCAGCTGATTCTCCTCTTCCACCACCTCTCCCGCGGCCTGTTATCCCTGTTCATTCAAACCTTCCACCTCTTCTTCCTACACCAATCTCACCTAAACCACCCACATCACCTGTCATTCGTGTGTACACTCGACGTCCCTCTTCGTCTAATGCCCTACGGGAGCTGCCCTGCTCTAATGATGTTTTGCAGCCTGTAGATTTGACAACGCTTCTACTGCCCACCTGCTGGTCAACTATGTCTCTTTTCACTGTCTCTTTCCGGAACTCCCACAGAGTGCTCTTTCTTTATCCTCTATCTCCACCCCTAATTCTGTACACGAGGCTCTCCAGCATCCCGGGTGGCGGGAGGCTATGGACGAGGAAATGTCTGCTCTTTGGGCAAACCACACTTGAGATTTGGTCCCGCTTCCTCCTGGACAATCTTGTGTGGGATGTAAGTGGATGCTTGCCGTCAAACAGGGTCCGAATGGGATTGTTCACCGGTTGCAAGCTCGTCTTGTAGCTCGCGGCTTCACTCGACAACAAGGATTAGATTATGATGAGACCTTTTCTCCAGCCGCTAAATTCAATACTGTTCGTGTGTTGATCTCCCTTGTCGTTCACCGCCACCGGCCCTTGCACCAACTGGATGTCAAAAATGCCTTTCGTAATGGTGCTTTACAGGAGACCGTTTATATGCAGCAACCTCACGGGTTTGAAACCACATGGGAGTCTCTTGGCTGTTGTCTGAAGAAGTTTCTTTATGGTCTCAAACAGTCTCCTCGGGCATGGTTTGACAAATTTAGCAAGACCTTCAGTGCTGTTGGGTTCACTCGGAGTTCGGCCGGCTTCTCTCTGTTTACTCGTCATCATCCAACAGACACAATTATTCTATTGGTTTATGTGGATGATATTCTGATTACAGGAGATGATATTTCAGGAATACAAATGATCAAACAACATCTTGCAACTGTGTTTCAAACAAAGGACTTGGGAAGCCTTCGATATTTTCTTGGTCTCGAAGTAGCTCAGAGATCTGATGAGCTTGTGTTATCTCAGAAAAATTACTGCCTTGACCTACTTCATGATGCAGGCTATTCTGTATGCAAGCCTGCTGACACTCCCATGAATATCAATCACAAGCTTTGTGCTCATGCCTCAGACTCCTATTTGCTCCTTCTGAATCCAGAGTATTATCGTCGCTTTGTGGGAAAGCTGATATACCTCACTGTTACTAGACTTGATATATCATTTGCTGTTGGAATTGTCAGTTGATTCATGCATGAGCCACGTATCTCTCATCTTCAGGCTGTCGAACGTATTCTTCGTTACTTGAAGACCGCTCCTGGACAAGGGCTTGTATACAAGCCCTCTTCATCTCCCTTATCCCTGATTTCATATTCTGATGCTGATTATGCCGGCTCTTTGGATGACCGTCGTTCCACAAGTGGATACTGCACTTACTTTGGAGGACATCTTATTACATGGCGCAACAAGAAATAGTCCGTGGTTGCTCGCTCATCTGCTTAGGCTGAGTATCGATCTATGACAGCTGTTGTGTCTGAGCTCACGTGGCTTGAGGGTCTCCTTAATGATCTAGGAGTCAAGCTCTCCTCACCCGCAACTTTATTGTGCGACAGTCAAGTTGCTATACACATTGCCAAGAATCCGGTCTTTCATGAACGGACAAAACACATTGAAGTTGACTGTCACTTCATTCGGGAGAAGGTTCAGTTGAAGAAGATAGAGTTAACACATGTTTCTGCTGCTAAGCAAGTTGCTGATATCCTCACCAAGGCCTTACCACGGCGTCTCTACTATCAGTTCTTGTCCAAGCTTGGTGTCTACGACTTGTATGCTTCAGCTTGCGGCGGAGTGTTAGAAAATACTAGGAAAATGATGTATTGACTCATGTAGGAGTTAGTGTTTAGTCCCACATTGTTTGTATAGCTAGATCATACTCTCCTCCCTTCTATATATTTGTACTTATACTTGTTTTTCATTATTCAAGAAGTATATACAATGTTTGGAACTTTCTCTACAGATAATAATCATGAGGTTCTTATAGTTTTATTTTCATTTGATTCTAATATTGAATTTCTTTTGACTCCGCATTACTCTCTCATTTTGAGTTTCTCTCCATTAAGTGAGATCATGCTTTACTAGGTTACTTTTAACAAAATTTGACCTTTTATTCTCTGGTGCTTCTTCCAATTCAAATAATAGTCAACCTTTTCTTGCCAAGTAAAAAACTCTCCAAAGCTTAGTTTTCTTTTGAACTCCTTTTTATAAGTCTTATTCATTTGACCATAATTTATATCTTGATCTATGTTATGTTGAGTGTTTATTAGCGTGGCGTGTTGCCTATTTAATAGTTCTTGCCACCGTACATCATATGTAGTGGTTATATTATTATATTTTAGCATGTTATTTGTCATGTTAATCATTGAAATCAAGGTGGATGCAACTAGTTTGTGATATTACGTTTAAAATAGGTAACAATTGCAAGATGATGATGTGCCGTTTGCCAAAATGACAATATAATTTTTTTGGACAACAGTTTGATGTTGCCAAAATAATTTTATTGAGTGATTTTATATTCAAAAATCACAACTTAAGATGATGCTAATCTAAACCCTAAGCTAATCTCTACTACTTGATGCACCAATTGGGATGAATGCAATTTAAATGGAATTTATATTACAATTTAAATTATAAAAAGCGACACTAGATTTAACAAATCAAATTTAGAGCGATTAGAAAAATAAAAGGCAGCACTATTCAAAAAGCGTCCTCGCACAGTGAGGGTTTGGGGTAGGGTCCCACCACAAGGGTGAAATGTAGGCAAGCCATACCCTGCATTTTTGTAATAGGCTGCTTCCAGGACTCGAACCCGTGGCCTCAAGGTCACACGACAACACCTCAACCGGTGCACCAAGACTCCCCTTTTTTAGCAGTGCAACACATTCGATCGATAGATAGCTCTGCAAAAAAACAATATGAACCAGAATAACAAGTTAGATGCGCGTGACAAATTTGTCATGAAAATAAACATTAAAAATAAAACCAAATTTTCCTCGGAAAATTTGGTTAAACTTAATCTACAACAAAGAAAGGCGGACCAAAATTAGGAAAGATCTCCTCCGGTATAAAATGGGGAGGTAAGATGATCAATAGAAGGTCCCGTAAAAGATCCAATGGTAGATGGGAAACTCACGCAAATGGCGTAAAGGCGACACTAGCTCTCATGGAGAATAGTACGATGACTAGAGCTGTCACGGTTCCGGTTTTACTAAAACCATGAACCAAACCGTTAAGGTAACAGTTCTTCAAGTTGGAACCAAAATCTTATTTGGTTTGACCTGTTCCGGTTTTGGTTCCGGTTCCATCATAATTTTTGGAACCGTCGTGTCAGCAGTTCCGGTTCCATTTTAACGAGAAACAAAACCAATCCAGTCACTAACGGTTCGGTTCGGTTCTATGTGGTTCGGTCCGGTTCCAATCGGTTCCAACTAAAACTAAAACCAAATTTGACATAATGAAATAAAAACGGTCTTCAAAAAACTCAAAACACATTCAAAATAGAAATAATTAAGTTGCACACTTCTCGACAGTCTCTTCCACAATCGGTGGGCTAGTAGTATATGTCGCCTTCCTACGCGTGTAGATTTGCTACGACGTCTAGTTGGCTTGTGCGCATCTCGTCGACATGCTTTTATGTGGTTTGGTCCGGTTCAAATGAGTTACAACTAAAACAAAACCAAACTTGACGGAGTGAAATAACAACGGTCTGCAAATAGTAAAACTCAAAAGAACAACGAAATAAAAATAATTAAGTTGCGCACTACTCGTCGGTCTCTTCCACGATCTGTGAGCTAGTATCTGTTGCCTTCCTACGTGTAAAGACTTGTCACAACATCTAGTCGGCTTGCGCGCATCTTGCCAGTTTGCGCAACCATAATAATCAGCTACAATTAGTTGTGTCTTTCATGATTACTATTTAATAGTAACTGTATACCTTCTATATTTTTAAAATAAAATATTTCAGAAAAATATGTAAGTAAAATTGAAAATACATTATTTAACTGTATAAAAATCAAAACTGTACTGTAAAAACCGACTTCAAACCGCACCAATGTCAAATCATACCACACGGTTTTGGTGCAGTTTTGTTCAGTCCAAAACCGACCCATTTTGATGCGATTACTGTTTGGGTCCAAACTGCATCAGTTTCATCCATGATAGTAAGTATAAATATTATAGATAGATTATAAAATTATAACAATATTATAATGAAATTAATAATAATAAACGGGTTGCGGTTCGGTTCTACTTCGGTCCGGTTCGGATCGGGTCCAAAAATCTTGAAACCGCTTGAGACTTGTTTGTTGCGGTTCCGGTTCCGGTCTGGATAATAAAATGTAACAACCACACCCGAACCAAAGTTGTTCACGGTTCCAAAATTCAAACCAGAACCCGAATAATTTGCAAACGGTTCAGTCCGATTTTTTGCGGGTCCGGTTCGGTTCCGGTTCGGTTTACGGTTTTAAGTAACAGCTCTAACGATGACAAGATTGAAGAGGTCAGGTGAAGTCAAAATCTGTGGAGAGATGAAGGTCAGGTGAAGTCAAAATCTGTGGAGAGATGAATGTCAGGTGAAGTCAAAATCTGTGGAGAGATGAAGGGGGGAAGAAGATAACTTAGAAGAAGTGGGAGTAAAAGTCGTGGAAGAGGGGGGACTGGGGAGTAGTGGTTGGCTGGGGTACAATCAATCTGCTTAGGCTATAAAGCTCGGATACTTCCTCAAAGGCAGCGTACCCGTACCAGATACGTATCCGGTACCGGTACATACCCGATACTTGACGTATACACCTATGTGGACACACTTGGACTTAGTACATCATTCTGCATATTGTAATAAGAGTCTGTTTTTCTAGAATAAACAAAAGTTGGCTCTATGCTAGGAAGCGTTGGTACATCCAATTAAATTGTGTATCTGTACCGAGTATGTTTCTGGTACTGGTACATTTTTGTTACAAGTGCGTGTATTGAACGTATTAATATGACACAAGTTATTAACAAATCAGCTAATTTGTCTCTAGACTAACCGGAGATTGAAGATGTTGATCTCAAACAATGAAGAAGAAGAAAAAAAGACTGATGATTAGACTTTAGTTTAATTTTATTTGTTTTTGTTAAACATATAAGATGTTAAATTTTATTTTATTTACGGATGCTTAATGTTTGAAAAGTTCACGTTATGTTGCATTGATCTGTGGACTTGTATTTTAAGTTATAATTTATGTTTGTTGTTTCAATATTTTGAGAACTATTTATTAGATTTGTGATATATATATATATATATATATATATATATATATATATATATATATATATATATTATAACGTATCATGACGTACCCATATCCGTGATTTTTAAATTTTATCGTACCGCCGTACCGGGTACGTATCGTACCCGGTACCCGTACCCGTACCGGTGCTTCCTAGTGCTTAAGTAATATTAGGCATGCCTTCTTTTTTTAACATTTTTTTTGCTTTTATAAAATAAACAAACAACATGAATATATTTGTTAAAAAATTTTTATTTTTATTTTTGCATTGTTCCAAAATAACCTTAAAGTAAAATAAACTAAATGTAGACTCAAGATTAAGGTTAAGGCTCAACAATGGCGAATGATGGAAAATAAGGCTCTACCTGGCTAAATGAAATGATTTTGCCTCTGTTTAACCTAAATTAATTTGACACAAGCTGAATGAATCAAAGGGAATACACTGCTACAGCACACCCAATGAAAATAAAATATAGAAGAAAGACAATATGCTCAAAACAATTGCGCAACATAAAATGTCACAAATAAAATTAAAATGCAAAATAAACTTTGCTGCTGTGATCAGCTATCTACACCATTAGTTCGTTATTATGGAGTGTGTAATGCACTTCTTTTGGTGTTTGTTGAAACTCTCCTTTCTCTCTCTAACATAACATATATTTAAAATCAAAGAAGTCACGCTGTTCATTGCCCACTACAAGGGAAAACTCTAATTTTTGAATATTTAGGATTGATGCTCAATCTAGATTCATAAACTCCCATCTATTTATCTATATATGGACCAATGAAATTAAAAGTTTAGTAACAACTGAGGATTTATTTTGCTAATGACTAAATTGAATAATGATGGCGAGCATATCTTGCCATGAGAATCACATGCAAACTCGCTCCTAGATTTTTGATCCACTAGACTTTTTGTCGATTACATGTATTTAGATTGAGGTTTCATTTGGTAGAGCGTCTGCGATTATAAAAGGAGCTGTTGCAAATGAAGGTTTATAAATGAAGCTGTTGAAAACTGATTGTTGGAAATGAAGATATGTTTGAAAAATCTGTGTTTGGAGAGTTTTTCAGAACAAAGAATCATTTGACAAAATCACAGTGTGATATTGTGATAGTGCTACAAATATAAAATTTATCAACTTAAAAAATACACACCAAACAGACTAGAAAACATATGCACATCAATGTATACATAAACTCAAAATACATGCAAACATCAAAATATCAAAAACTCGAAATACATCTGTTGACCATGCAGATAGTCCAAATACGTTCAAGCTCTGTGCAGTTGTTTGGTAATGGAGTCACGCAGCACCGACATCTCATCAACACCTACTCAAATCCCTCTAACATGATCTCCACTTGAGCTTTCATTAATTTGTATTGTTCTTCTTTGAAGGCCTGTTGGGTAAATTAAATGCTTGTCTTCATCACAAGCCTGGAAATGAGCATCTAAGCGGGATGAGTGCCTGCGAATATAATTATGCAAAGTCATTGTTGCAAATTTGCAATCACAATGTCTCGTTGTTTTGCCAAACTATATGATGACATATCCCTAAGTATCTTCCACTTCTTTTTCCATACTCTGAATCACCGTTCTATAACACTACTCAAGAAGAGTGAGCCTGGTTGAATATTTCCCAGCGTCCTTGTATAGGCCTACTGCCGCTTCTAAAATTGATAAATGATACCGTGTTCCTGGATATGGTTTTAAAAAATCACGTTAGAGTGAATATCCGACATCAACTACAGCAGAAAAGTCATGTTCGTCAATTGTTTCATGCTCAAAATTTCTAGAATTTGGAGTCCGTGCAAGTTTTCCAGTTGCTACGACCTGGCTAAACATTATATCTAGCTTCTCTTCTAACTCAGTGGATATGTCAGAGAACTGAAACTTTCCTGCATTCGGATGAACCTGACATGAAAATGAATATGTATTAGACGAATCATTCACAATAATATAGTAAAAACAAGAATCTTTTAAAAAATGCATACTTTGAAGCGTTTTTTCCACCAATCTTCTGAAGCAGCAATAGTTTTGCGAATAGGATCCCAACCTAAACTCGTCTTACGGCCCTTAAGCTCTCGCCATAACTTCCAATATTTGTATAGCTGATCCCACTTATTTTGCATTTGATTTCGATCATACGACTTTCCTGTGCAAGCAAAGAAATTTGTTGTCAGGTTGACCCACCCATACTGCTAAAGTGTGTGGTTGCGCGATTGCCCAACTCAATTTCTTTCAAGCACAAGTCACAAAAAATGAGAACATCGGTGACCTCTCAATTTGCACTAACATCGCTTTCTTTATGTTTACCCATAACGCGTAAACTGGATGAAAGAAAAATAAAAGTAAACATAAATAATCACTTAAGTGCACATACACACACATTACATAATGCGCGCACACACACACACTCACATATTCACAAATACTCACAATTAACACATACACATTCACAAATACTCTCACACACTCACATATTCACATATACAAAATAATCACATCCACACACTCACATATCCACAAAACACACACACACACACATATGCACACACACACACACATGCATGCACACACACATGCATGCACACACACACACATGCATGCACACACACACACATGCATGCACACACACATGCATGCACACACACACACATGCATGCACACACACATGCATGCACAGTGCACACACACACAAGTGCACATACATACACTCAACACATACACTCAACACACATACACACATTACATACATGCACACACACCCACTTACATATTCGCACATACTCACAATCAACACATATACATATATTTTCACACTCACACACACACATATTCACATATACAAAATAGTCACATCCACACAGTCACACATCCACAAAAAAGACACACATACATGCACACACACATACATGCACACACACACACACTGAACACACACACACACACTCAACACACACACATCACATACATGCACACACACACACAAGTGCACATACTTTTTCTCAACTACACATGCACATAAATAAGCACACACACACACACACACTCCACATATTCACACATACTCTCAATCAACACACACATTCACGCACAATCTCACACACACTCACATATACAAAATATTCACACATCCACACACTCACATATCCACAAAACACACACACACAACACATTCACACATCCACACACTCAACACAACTACACATTCACATCCACACATTCCATTTTCACCAAAAAATCAAGAATTACTCACAAGCCAACACATATTCCAACACATTAGCAATCAAATGAACAACATAAGCCTACATAAATCTACACAAATCACATCCACACATTCCACTTTCTCACAATGCAAATCACCAATAAGTTGAAAGGGGAAAGATATACCTGTTGTTGAGTGTTGTGGATTTGGGGCAACAATGGATCAAGCTTTTCGTGTAGAGGTGGGAGCAAATCTGGGATGACTGTTGCACATAACAGGGAAGAGGTGAGATTTCTGTGCTAGAAATCAGGATGCATAGAGGATGCACAAGATGCAACAGAGAAGATGCAGATGCAGAGAAGATGCTACAGAGAAGACCAATGTTGTACCTGCAGATCCAGGAAGAAGCAGGTTGGGGAAGACCCTGGATGCGCCAGAGAAGAGGATCCCTGGATGCGCCAGAGAAGACAAGCACTAGATGCGGAGTCGCGAACCCTGGATGCCGTCAGAGAAGATGCGGCGGGATGGATTCCTCCTCGCGGCGACAGCGGAGGTCGCGCAATACCTGATGCCCTCGCTTTCGCCTTCTTTCCTCCTCCAAACGCGATAAACCGGATCTCTCCCACAGGGTTTCGTCCCGCAACTTTTTGAGCTTGGTGAAACACCGAGCGATTCAAATTGTAGGTGGAAAAACATATGGGTTTTTATCAGACAGTTGCATTTTGATAAAACACAAAGCTACAAAATGCATTACCAAATGATCCCCGAACTACTCCCCCCAAACTTGCTCTCTTCGGATGAGAAGACTTTTTCAAGCGCTTTGTTATGAAGTTAAAGTCATTGCGGTATCTACTTGATTTTTTGATGAGTTTTTGTTACAGACATTCACGACGAGGTGCGTCCATGACGGGTCTACAAGCGCCGTGAACCGCATGCGGCGGTAACGGCGGGCGCGGCTCGGACCGATGAGGATGAACGGGCTGTGGCGAGTGCGAAGGACAATTAACATTAAGGCTTATATTATGTTTTGGTTTATTTAAATATTTTGGTTTTGCTATTTATATTAAGGCTTATATAATGTTTTGGTTTATTGTCATAATCACACTCTTATGTTTTGGCTTATAAGAGTGCATGTTGGACTTTGTAATTTCTTTGTCTTGAATGTGTTATGAAAAGGGTTGCTCCCTTGTTTCCTCTCAAATTCTAGCCTCCTTCTCTCCCTCTTGCCGCCGACCCTCCTAGTCTGGATCTTCTCTCAATTGGTTATATTTGGTCCGACCTGCCGTTCCGCCCGCTTCAAAGACGCCGGTGTTCTGCCCTGCATCTGCCTCGCCGTTCGTGGTCGCCGCGTCCTTGTCGTTGCTTTGGAGTCGCGACTTTGCCATCCATCGACTCGGCTGTGTACCCCGCTGATCTCTCAGCTTCATTCCCCTGCTCTCCCATGGCTCCTCCGACCACTCGTGCCCACCTCGACGATCTGAAGCACGAGATGGTCCGACGATACGAGCCCCGCTACACCGGTTCCGCCGTCGAATGCCTTTGTAGCATCCGCCAGTCGGCCGGCCTGGATACCTACTTCGATGAGTTCGTCTCCTTGGTTACACATGTTCCCGGCCTTTCGCCGGACCACTATTTGAGTTTCTTCATGCAAGACCTACTTCCGTCGATCCGCTCTCGCCACCAGACTCATCAACAACGCATGGTCTCCAAGGTTCTCAACCTAGCGCGTGCCGTGAAGGTGTATCTCTTTGCCCGACCACCGGCCCCCGTCGGCCCTCCGCCTTCTCGGCCACCCCTTCCCCGTGACTATGGGCTGCGACTAGTGCCCCCTGGCGGGCCTCGCCCGGGCTGCATGCCGACACTACACCGCCTTTCTATCAGGTACTACATCGAGCTACGAAAGAAGGGGTTATGCTTCCGGTGCTGTTAACCCTACTCTCCCAATCACGAGTGCACCGTGAAGGAGTTTCACGCAATCATCGGGGACTCTACCCCCGAAATCACACTGGAGGATTTTGAAGCGCTCGAACTCGTCGATGAGCCTCCCACGCCAGAAGCCGACGGGGCCACCTTCCACCGCTTAGACCTTCCTTGCTTCTCGGTGGGCGGCCTCACCGGGCCACAGACTATGAAGTTAGCCTACCTCGTCCATGGGCATCCAGTTCTCATTATGATCGATAGTGGCACCAACCACAATTTCATTTCTCATCGTCTGGTGCGGCAACTCTCCATCTCATGCACACCGTCGTCGGACTTCATCGTATTTTTGGGAGACGACCGTCGACGCCCGTTCACGGGCTCTTGCACCGTTGTGCGGGTTGCCATGAGACCTTGCTCTGTGACGACAAATTTCTATGTATTCGAGTTTGGCGATATTGACATCATCCTGGGCGTGGCATGGCTGGCGATGTTGGGGGACGTTCAGGTCAACCGGGCCGAGATGTATGTGTAGTTCTTATGGGATGGCTCACCCTGCCACCTCGTCCACGACTTCGCTCTTCTTCGAACACCTGTTTCCTTCCGTGCAATCCAACTCACTACCGATGTGACATTCTCTACGTGGCTTTGACAGCTACAGGTCGAGTCAACGGCCACCTCGGTGCTTCCACCCGACCTCCGCCTTCTCCTCGAGGAGTTCTCTGACGTGTTTACGCCCTCGCGAGCTTACCTCTAGTGCGGGACACTGACCATGCCATTCCACTGCAGCCCCACACCTCAGCCGTATCCGTCAGGACTTACTACTATGGACATGTCCAGAAGGATAAGATCGAATGCTTGGTGCGGGATATGCTCATGGGAGGCCTCATCCACCCCAGCGTGAGCCCTTTCTCCAGCTCAGTCCTCCTTGTGTGCAAGAGGGACGAGAGTTGGCGCTTCTGTGTTGACTACCGAGAGTTAATCAAGGCCAAGGCCCCTGACAAATATCTCATTCCAGTCATTCAGGAGCTTTTGCCGAGCTCCACGGTGCTGCCTTTTTAACGAAGCTCGACCTCCGGGCGGGGTACCACCAAATCCAGTTTCGGCCGAAAGATGTACCAAAGGCAGTGTTTAAGACACATGGTGGGCACTACGAGTCCCTGGTCATGCCCTTCGAGATGACCAACGCTCCGGCCACCTTCCAAGACACCATGAACGGTATCTTTCAAGCGGTACTCTGACAACACATTCTTGTTTTTTGATGATATTTTGGTGTATTGCTCATCCTGGCAGGAGCACTTATGTCATGTACGCTGCACACTCGAGACGATCCGTCGACATCATCTTGTCCTTCACCACAACAAGTGTTCGTTCGGTGTGACCACCGTTAGCTACTTGGGCCACACGATCTCGGCCCAGGGCGTAGCCATGGGCGACGAAAAAAATTACAACAGTTCTACATTGGCCGACCACCACCTCCCTTCGGGATGTCCCAAGGTTTTTTGGGCCTCACAGGTTACTATCGACATTTCATTTGAGAGTACGACACCTTGGCTCGCCCCCTGACACAGTTGCTCAAATCTATGGAAGATGGACCCTTTTCGTGGACCCCAGCCGCCATGTCTGCATTCACCGCCCTCAAGGCGGTTCTTGTGAATGACCTAGTTCTGGCCATGCCCAACTTCAATCAACCCTTCATTGTGTAGTACGATGCCTTGGGCACCAGTGTGGGCTTGGTCCTCATGCAAGGCGTCTGCCCCATCGCCTACTACAGCCGGGCATTCTCCGCCACCATTCGTAGCCGTTCGGCTTATGAGAATGAGCTCACAACGCTTGTCCTGGTAGTGCAACACTGGCGACCGTACCTCCTGGGCCACCCCTTTACCGTCCACACCGTTCATCATAGCTTGCGGTATCTCCTCCAGCAGAAGATCGCCACGCCGATACAACAACTTTGGGTGACAAAGCTCCTTGGGTATGACTTCTCCATCGAATTCCGCCCGGGCCGCACCAACCGAGCGACAGACTTTCTCTCCCGACAATTACACTCCTCGGAACTCGGGGCCATCTCCCATCCGGTCTGGGCGGTTGTCGCATCAAGTCAACATGACGTGGAGATGGACCCGCACCTTGCCGCCATTCGAACGACCCTCATCACCTACTCGGAAGCAAAGCAGTCACGGTTCCGGTTTGGTTTCGGTTTTACTAAAATCGTGAACCGAATCGCTAAGCTAACAGTTCTTCAAATCAGAACCAAAATCTTATTTTGTTTGACCGGTTCTGATTCCGATTCTAGCATATTTTTTGGAATCGCCGTGTCAACGATTCCGGTTACGGTTCAACAAGAACCAAAACCAAACCGGCCATGAACGGTTTGGTCCGGTTCCAACTAAAACCAAAACCAAACTTGGCGGGATGAATGAGAGAGATCAAAAATAAAACACCTGAGGGTAAAAGTAAACCTGTTAGATTTTTTGGCAAGAGGAAATTCGAAGTCTAGGGCTCGGATGCAGGAATTTCATGTTATACCAAGGGAGACTGGAGAGTACTTTTTTGTGTAATATAATAATACGTAGAACTGAAAGTTAAAAATCGAAATCTCAAAATCCCACCTGACCGCACTGATTTTAAACCACACTGAGCGGTTTGGTTGTGGAGCGGTTTTGTTCGCTGTAAAACTGTATAGTTTGCAGTGCGTTTTTTGGCAGTACAAAATCTACAAAACCGCGCCACATCGTTGTCATCGTTCGTACCGACTTCTTCGAGAGGGCCTGACATCCTAATCATCGCCAATGAGTATAGGCTGCGTTAATTTTCTGTAGCTTTGTCGTCCCCTCTTCAGCTAGTGGTTCCTTCCTTTTCGACTCTTCATAGACATCGATTGTAGGTATTCATGTTAGAAGCCATTCTGGTATTATTCTTCATTTTCAGCTCTTCTTTGACATGTATTAAATAATATTCAGAATTTGATTTCCCGACTCCTGAGGGTTGAAATGAAGAGTGGACCTCCAATCTCCATCCAAAACTTCAAAGATCACGATCGTGTAATGTTGATGCAATGTTCAAACCACCCACACATTTTTAGTGCGGTGCGATTTTGTTCAGCCCAAAACCGACCCCCTTTGGTACGATTGCGGATTGATTTCAAACTGCACTAGTTTCATCATTAATAGTAAGTATAATTATTATGGATAAATTATAAAAAATAACAATATTATAATAATATTATTAATAATAAATTGTTATAAAAAATAAACGGGTCGTGGTTCGCTTCTGCTTCGGTCCGGTTTGGATCAGGTCTAAAATTATTGGAACCACTTGAGACTTGTATGTTGCGATTTTGATTCGGATAATAAAATGAAAGAACCATACCCGAACCAATGTTGTTTGTTAGAAACCACATGTGGGCCCCTCGTCGGGGACTAAGTCCAAATCATCGTGGCCGGCTGCAGTCGAATGGCGAGAACATCCCCAACCAAATCTCCCGGGCGCGTGTGGGACCCTCGTCGGGTACATGAACCCAGATCATGTACCCGACGAGGATCCCACACGCGCCCGGGAGATTTGGTTGGGGATGTTCTCGCCATTCGACTGCAGCCGGCCACGATGATTTGGACTTAGTCCCCGACGAGGGGCCCACACGCGGTTTCTAACAAAAAATGGCGTGTGTGAGAGCCTCGTTGGGTACATGAACCTAGATCATGCGAAATAAATTCTCGGGTAGGTTGTTGAGGCGTGGGATAGAACCCATGACCTCCTTTATCAAGCTCCTAAGCAAGAGTTGATACCCAACTGAGCTTTATCAAGCTCCTAAGAGGAGACTTGATAAAAGGAGGTCGTGGGTTCTATCCCACGTCTCAACAACCTATCCGAGAATTTATTCCGCGTGATCTGAGTTCATGTACCCGACGATGGTCCCACACGCGCCCGAGAGATTTGGTTGGGGATGTTCTTGCAATTCGACTGTAGTCGGCCACAGATCTAGGTTCATGTGCCTGACGAGAGGCCCACACATGGTTTCTAACATTGTTCATGGTTCCAAAATTCAAACCGGAACCTGGATAATTAGCGAACGGTTTAGTCCGGTTCTTTGCAGTTCCGATTCGGTTTACTGTTTTCGGTTTTAAGTGATAGCTCTACTCGGAAGGCCACCCCCTTACTCCCTGGTGGGCGGTTGACTCTTTTACCGGGGCAACTTAGTGCTGTCCGCGATCTCCGCTCTTATTTTGCATCTCATCGTCGAGTTCCAGGCTACACCAACCGGGGGCCACGCCGGCGCTTTCCGAACCTACCGGCGTTTGGCGGCTTCCCTCTATTGGCCACACGTTCAAGCAAGTCAAAGCCCACGTGACCTCCTGCCTTCCATCTCAGAAGGCGAAGTACGAGACTATGTTTCCTTGAAATTACGAGACTATGTTTCCGGGTGGGTTACTTCAGCCCTTGCCCATCCCAGATCATATTTGGGAGGATATTGCTATGGATTTCATTACACACTTTCCCCGGTCCAACATGTTTGACTGAATCCTCGTTGTGGTGGACCAACTCTCCAAGTACGTGCACTTTATTCCTCTTCGACATCCGTACACGACCGCAGGAGTAGCCCATTGTTTCATCTCCGGAGTCATGTGTCTCCTTGGATTTTCGCGATCGATTGTGAGCGATCACGATCCCCTCTTTTTGAGCAGTTTCTGGACCGAGTACTCGTACAACACCGCCTACCACCATGCAACAAGAACGACTCCGTTTGAGTCTGTCTACGGCCATCCACCACCGGATGTAGTGTGCCACCTATCCGGGGAGTACCTTGTGACTAGTTTGGCAAATCACCTCCAAGATCGGGACATAATTCTGGACAATATTAGCATTACCTACGCCGAGCCCAGACAAAAATGACATTTCTCCAACCGCAAACGCCGGGATCTGTCCTTTCAAGTCGGCGAGATGGTCTTCATCAAGCTTCATCCTTACCGCCAGCTCACGGTCGCCAAACACCCTTCCCCCAAACTCGCGCCTCGTTTTTTTGGGCCGTTCACCGTCGTGTCCTAGATTGGCGCCATCGCCTACGAGATCCAACAGTCGTATCCACTCAGTCTTCCCCGTCTCTCAACTTCGCCGCGTCGTGGGCGACCATCCGACTCTGGACCACATTCCAGGCTATTTTGACTACTTTGACTCCGCTCCCGTATATCCGCGCAGCATACTTGACTGCCGCCTCCACCTTCCCAGAGACACGGCCCCGGGGGAGATCCTTGTGGCGTGGCTCCACCATCCCCCGTCCGAGGCCACTTGGCTGCTGCGAGATGATTTCCGCTGTCAATTTCTCGACTTCCGCCTTGAGGACAATGTGAATTTTCCAGATGGCGGCATTGTTACGGACATTCACGACGAGGTGCGTTCATGACGAGTTTTCAAGCGGCGGGAACCGCATGCGGTGGTGACGACCGGCGCTGCTCGGACCGACGAGGATTAATTGGCTATTGCGAGCGCGGATGACAATTAACATAAAGTCTTATATTATGTTTTGGTTTATTTAAATATTTTGGTTTTGCTATTTGCACCTCACTACTATAAGAGGGTTTGCTGGACTTTGTAATTTCTTCGTCTTGGATGTGTTATGAAAAAAGCTACTCCCTTGTTTCCTCTCAAACCCTAGCCTCCTTCTCTCCCTCTTGCCGCCGGCCCTCCCCCTTGTCCGGATCTTATCTCGATCGGTAATAGTTCTCTTCTCTATTTATTACTTCATACTCTCTAAATCATTATGATTTAATCATTTAACTAGGTTTTGACTTGGGGCAACCCATGTCTTTGATGTCAACTGGTTGAACAATTTTAACTTGGATAACTTCTTTCTTCTTGATCTATGGAAACATAGTCCTGATTTGCTTTGTGGTCGTTTATGCACTTATTGTAGTCTGCTTATAGTCAAGATGTTGCTTTAGCATTATGTGCAGGACTTCTTTTTCCGATGCCCCGAGAATCTACTCAGTTTAGTTCTGTGCACCTTGATGCCTAACATAGGCTGGTATTTGTTCTTTACTCTGCTTGCATGCGTGTTTTTTTCGAATCTATACTTAGTGCTTAAGCATTCCTTTACCGGATTGAGAAGTAAAGCTTCGTGAACTTCCACTCTTTGGTGGAGTCACATTTACTTTTATATCCGGAGCGCTATTTCACCAAATATCTCAACTTTAATGTAGTGTAAAGATTGAATATAAGTCAACGCGGATCCAGATCTATAAGGCCCCAGCGCTGGAAAGTTTTAAGCCAAAGATTAGATCATTAGGATGGACGGTTAGATCTCAATCCATTGCAGGTAAGAAGGCAGCTGCTTATGTTTTTTAAATAGTTTCCATTAAAGTTTGTTGATAGAAGCATCCACAAAATTACATTAGTGTATTGTAGATTTGTAGTTATACTAAAATTTTCTTCAGTATCTATAATATATCAATAAGGACTGATCTCCCTAAATGCAAATATCAAAATCATGAAATAATTAACTACAAGAAATATCCAGTTAAATTTGTATGGCAAAACTTTTAATGCGGATTGTTAACTATTTTTAAAGAATAGTCACCTGGATATATTATAAAATATCATACCTATCATAATCCATTAAAAGTGCTTCCAAAAATTCCTACAAAAGATTTATCCAACACTAAGAAAAGTTCTTAACGTTGGTAATTAGTTCTACACATATAACCTTAAGGACAAAACTCAGAACTTCAACACATCCCTAAGGTCTAAGACTAAAATTTCATTTTTTGCGGAGTATATGGAGCTTAAATTTAGCAGTGCAAGAAGAACGGATGACTTCGTTATTAAGTTGGGTGATCAAGGTATTTCCCGTAGTGAATGTTTTAGATATCTTGGATCGATAGTTCAAAAAGATGGAAGTATTGATAAAGATGTGACACATAGAATCCAAGCGGGTTGGTTGAAGTAGAGAGGCGGTCTAGGTATCTTATGTGATCGTTAAGTACCATTAAAACTTAAGGGCATGTTTTACCGTACTGTAATTAGACCAGCGATGCTCTATGGCTTTGAGTGTTGGGCAGTGAACTGTGTACATGAGCAAAAAATTAGAGTTGCGGAGATGAGAGTGCTTACGTGGATGTGTGGACACACGAGACTGGATAAAATTAAGAATGAATGTATCAGGGATAAGACAGGAGTAGCACCAATTGCAGAGAAGATGCGAGAGGCTCGTCTAAGATGGTTTAGACACGTACAAAGGAGACCATTAGAGGCACCTGTTAGGCGTTGTGAGAGTCTAGTCATTAGGCATGTTAAACGAGACAGGGGTAGACCAATAAAGACTTGGAATGAAACTATAAGAAAAGACATGATGTACTTGGGCATTAGTGAGATTATGACAAAAGATAGGGCACAATAACGACAAATGATCCATATAGCTGTCCCCACTATAGCGGGATAAACGCTTGAGTGTTGTTGTATCGTTACCGTAGGAATCCAAGGCTCTTCCAGAAGCCACTTGGGCCGAACCATAGAGTGGTTGAGTTTGGATGTATAGTAAAAAATAGATTGATTCAACAAATACAAAAGTTCTTTTAAGGTGTTGTTTTTGGAATATTTCTATTTGCTTGATTATGTAGATGTGACAACATATGAATGGTCAGAAAAAATTTCTGCAATAAATAGAAATTTTTTTCCTCCATGTCGTAGTGCGTATATTGGATACATGCGGACTTCTTACTTTTAAAAGTCACCATTGAACCTTTTCTTTCTTTCATATCAATTCATTTGTAATTTTATGGATTTCAAAATGAAGTGCAATTTTGACTAACATGCTTAATTTGATTTTTTAGATTTGGGCCATACTTCTGCCAACCAGTAATTGCAGGGTTGGGTGGTGATGACCAACCTTTCATCTGTACCATGGATTGTCTTGGTGCCAAGTATGCCTATTTATCTAGCTTTCAATAGTCGAATGAAGTTGTTATACTGAGTTATTGCTGGGTCTTCTTTTTCCAACATTTTTAGTATAATGGTAACTGTTTACAGTTTTTCTAATGATTGTTGATTTTTAGCACTTTGTAATAGTCATCTTATATGCATTTTCTTTATGAGAGATGGTTTTGTACTCATCACATGTTTGTTTGTACTCATCATCATTGTCAATAGCTTTTATGTGATGTCGTGAAGGGACGACTCATAATGGACAATGTAAATGCAACTCAATATGTGACGAAAAATGATGAATATGCAAGGTTGGGTCCGTACTAACAATTGCAACAGTAATTAATTATTATAAAAAAAGAATTGTTATGTGCACTGCACTTTTGGCTATGTGCACCACAATTTTAGAAAATAATAGGGGTTTTTCGGGTTTCTGCCCTTTCCTACGCGCACCGCAAGAAAAGGTTTGTTCTGTGCAAATGGCGTCTGCCTCTGTAGTCGCTGCCTCCTCCGCCGACCTAGTCGCCGCCGCTGCTGCCGACCGCGATGCCTCCGCCGACCACGCCGCCGCCGCGACCACGATGTCGCCGCCGCTATGGCTGTTTCCGACACCGCAGGAAGCCTCTTGCGCTGTTTGCCATCGAGTATCTCCCTGTCTAACCATTTGGATCTGGCAACAACATGTTCTCCTTTGCCTCCTCTTCTCTTTTGCCCTGCTAGCTTTTGGTGCAAAATACTGTAATAAACACAACAAAGAAGATGAAAGAATCGTTTTTTAAAAAATAGAAACATAATTAAAAGCAAAATTGGAACATTATCAATCAATGATGTTTGTGAAAAGGGATGCGGTGAACTTATAGAATTCAATGAAAAGATGCAATGTCCAGATGAACGCATTAAAGAAAATTCAACCTTTATTACTACAAACATAAGAACTGCATCAAAACTGACGCCAATATAGGAGCCCGCATCAAATAGTGCATACGTTAAAACAGGTGAAATGGTATGTTTGATATTGAGAATGATTTGTTGTTAAAAATATTTGCGGTGCATCTAACAGTGAGGGGATTATGGACCGATGGTGTCTTGGGTGGGGTAGATAGTGGCGGATTTTGAGGGGATAGTGGCCGCGGTGGTGGGGGCTCACGGTAGAGAACTTGGGGTTGGTGGTAGGGGGGGGGGGGGCAGAGTTGAAGAAGACCCATGGCAGAGGGAAAAGGGGATGGGAATAGGGATCAAGATGGCTGATGAAGGGAAAATGGGGTGGGACCGGCTAACATGATACATGGAGGAGGATGCAGGTGGATATTGGGAGGAGGATGCGGGGGGAATGGGGGCTGGCTGAGTTGAAGTGGATGTCGGGATTTTTGCTCGATTGGGAGGGTTAGGGGCTTTGGTGGCTTGTTGTCAAGGAGGGAGGAGGAAGGGGCTGTGGATACATGCGGTGGGGGGCTGATCAGAGAAGAGGAAGGCACTTATCGTATATAAAGCACCCGGGTGGAAGAATTTCTGGTGTCTCACCAGAAGACAGGGACTGGCAGTTCCAACAATTTGCAAAACCCACGATACTGCACCCCTTGGACCGCCTGCCATATATAAAGCACTAATTCATAACCACTGCTATAACCGTAGAAATCCACAAAACCACCCGAATTAGATGACTCAAACTATCTGAGTCGATTGGGTGTCAAATACGACTCAAAACATAAAAAGTATGTTATGAACTCGGCCCAGATCGACCATCCAGACGCAACCACGTACTCGGATCGCCCGACTGGTTAGCGAATCACCGCCTCCATCGGAAATACACCTGTGTCGGGCGTTGCACGCCATCATTATGCCAACTATTTACAATTGACTTTATAAATCTTCATTTTTCATTCGGTCCTATTGAGTGTTGTGGTGTAAGGTGTTAACCCACACTACGTAAATCATCCTAAACTATTTTAATCCATGTTTGTACTCATCACGTGTTAGGGACGGGTAGATGATCTGAGATGAATAATATTGGTAGTTATGAGGCTGTTTAGGGAATTGTCTGTATGGTGGAGGAGAGGAATGGTTGTGGGTTACATGATGAGAATTTTTTTTATTTTTGTTGGCCAGACTTGCAGACAATGAAGTTACTAGGTTAGGTGTGAATGGATATCGCTTGAATCAAACTCAAAGGGGCGGGAATGGAGGAACTGGTGGGTATTTTCAATGTTGTGGTGGATCCATGACTCAGGAGGGAGTTTCAAGACTTGGGCGGTTGGTTGTGGGGTGCGACTACCATCAAGATGGAGGAGAAAAGTCACGAGAGGGTTAGGTTAGGATTACATGGATTTTCATGCAACCGTCGCCACATCCGAGGACGTGTGATATACCTCGCGTCAGTTATTTTTTTACGTGTTATTTTTATTTTGTGTTATTTTATTTTTTGTCCCTTTTTTCACATATTCATGTTATTTGGAGTTCCGGCTCACTGGTTTAACTACCCAGTGAGACCCTAAATAAATAGTTTGACAATTTTAATAGCTAGGACGTAAGAGACAAACTCTAACTAATTAATGACACATACAACTACGGAGACAATAATTATTATTAGAAAGATCTAAAATTAAGAAAGAGGAAATAAGAAGATCTGGTTTTGTACTAATAAGGAAGTAAGAAGTTATGGAATAATAGTTTAACAAGGCGTCATTTTTTTTGGATACGAGTAGAAAGAAGAAGCATGAGAATATTGTAAAGAAAGATGTATTTCACAGGAGGGGAGCGACCAAATATAAAGGAAAAAACGAAACCTTCATTTTTCTCCTCTGTCGGCCGAAAGAGTGACTGTGCACGTGACCAGGTCACGCGATCATCCCCTCCAACCAGGCAACAGTTCTCCAAGAATCCAACGTCGTCTCCCAGCTCTCCAGCAGAGAACGACAGTGTCAGGACCCCTTCGACGGAAGTTTCGATCTCTGCGTCGTCCGTCTTCCCTACTGCCGACAACAATGTTGAGTTCTATTTCGTCCGTAGGCTCTTCTACCGGCGGCTCTGTTGAGGGTTTTGGTGACAATCGACAACAACCTTCTATTTTGGTACCCTAAAGCCTCGATCCATCTCCATCCAGGGATCGGTGTAGCTTCCACCTTCCGATATTTGGTGACAATTCAAGAGAAGATTTCACCGCACCTCTGCGCGTCTTAGTTTGACGTGGCATCTTCCTCGCGGTAGCTTTGAATGTGCTTGTGTAAATTCCATCCTTTCTCTTGCTCGTGATTTTTAGCTTTAGACGTATGCAGGTCCAATTAATTAGTAAGAACTTGCTTCGAACGTTCAAACTGTTTTATTGTCGCCATTCATAAATAGTTGTTGTGATTGAGCTTGTCGGAAGTCTCATTTTGAATTGAGTCTTTTAACGCTTGAGAATTTCTCTCCAAATAACGACTTTAAAAATCCAACGTTTGAGAGTTACTTGCGCGCGTAAATTCGACTCGGCCCCTTTTGGCCTACATAAATTAAAATTAATTGCCGTAAAAAATTCTTATTTTTCAAAATCCTAGATTTGATCTACATCAATCAATTTTGGTATTAACTTTTGGACTGAAAGTTATTGCAGATAGTGATTATTGTGTATTAAGGGTGGTTATGGGTTGGAAATGATGGTTGGTCTACAGTTAGAGAAATGCTTACTGACAATGAGGAGCGGGAAGGGTTTGGTGGTTGGTCAGTTGAGTGGAGGTAGAAGATTTTTCTAGGTTTTGGCACCTAGAACCAACAAAATTGGCATCACATAGGGATCACAAAATCTGGATTTTTTTTTTCAAAATTCTGCAATGATCTGAAAAATATGTTCCTCTGGTTATAGACATGAAACCAAAGAGGGACAACTAAGACCATCTGATACAATAATACACAAAGCTTATGGAAATAACAAAAATAAAAAAAGTCCAGTAAAAATACATCGAGATATCCTGTTATCGTACTGAACGCGACTACGTGCTCAGATCGTCAATACAATAATTCTAACTCTGTCTCTTGTGTATGTAAAATGGGCGGGTTTCGATAACAGTTGATTTGCCTGTGATACGTGATTTTCATCTACTCCCTTTACTTGATAGCATTCATCTCCGCTGAATGAAAATAATCATAACTTTTTACGAGGCCCATGTGCAAGTATTTTGCTCCTCTGATGCCATCCAAGTATCATCAATAGTAAGTCACCCTTTTCATTGAACCACATATCTCAATGTTGATCCCTCTAGTGTTCTCGAAATCTTATGACTCACAATGTCTACTATGTTATTAAGGGAAGGGTGTATGCTCTTAGGTGTTGAAGGAGGAACTTGTAGCAAAGTAGGAACTAGTGAGTTTCCTAGTAGCTGAATAGTAGGTTGAGACTAAAATAAAGGAGTGTCTGATATATGTGGTGGCTGAGGCTCAGAGGTGTCAGGGAATGAGCTCATATACTCACGAGCCTCATATTATAGAGTCAAATCCTCAATGTTGAATAAATGATGAATTGCCATACTCTTAGGTGATGTTTAGTTCGTAGTCATCGGACTCAATTCTTCGTACTACTATACATGGGCCTATTCTCCAAGTATTTTATTTTTTGTTGTACCCTGAAGGAACCTCCTAGCTCTAATTCTAACCATCACGTACTCGCCTTCTCTAAATCTCTGCTTTTTCCTGTTATTGTGTGCGTAAATTTATAATTTTCATCACTTTTTGCAATTTTACTTCTGGCAGATTCATGCAGTTCCAATCGATTAATAAAATACTTCACAATTAAGGTGGCGTCATAAACAAAGTGTTCTAAGAGTTCTATAAATTGCCATAAAGCAAAGAAAGAGTGATCTAGAATCTAACACTTTGGTTCTTTCATCTTTAAACCTCGTGTACTTTGGTTTTAAGGAGGGAGAGTTCTTCGTACTTTTAGAACCTCTATGTGTCGCCTATCAATAAAATACGTTCATCATTCATTCTTTTCTCGTCTTCTATTTAGGGTATTTTTTGATAAGTAATATCCATCTAGTATTCACGTATATTTGGGGCTTCAACACCCTCAAAAAGTGCAGTGTGGATGGATGGTTCATTGTATTGTAAGGTCACAATGGCCATTTTGTCCAAGAAGTAAAAGCACCCAAGAATGATAAATCCACCATCATTCAAGGTGGGTTGAGAATAAAATTATTGAGATTGACGAGTCTTAAAAGGTGGCAGGTGCACCCATTGACGATTCAATGACTTTCTCCACCATAGACACCCCACTTGCCAGAAATGTGCTCAACAACACTGTCATCATTGATACTTGCAAAAGAATTTTTAATGTTCAATGAATCCTTAGTGGACATTGGGTATTTTGTGAATTTCATTTTCAAGGAGTATAATGAGAAGATGGAACTCGGTCTTGATATCCTCCAAGTAGTTATGACCCGCTCCATTTGTTCTCCAGAGAAATAAGAAAAGCAGAAGGATAAGTTGCCCTATCATTCAACTGGTGTGGGAGAGTCAAAAAAATGGTTCAGTTTCTCATAGTGAAAGTTCCTGATTGTTACAATGCCATCTTCCCCTGCCTCATCCTTAATACCTACAAGCCGTGATGCCAACCTACCACATGACAATTAAGTTTTGAGAAATTATTGAGAAGTCACAACTCATAACAAGGAGTTATCCTCAAGTTGTAGACTAAGTAGAAATGGATTTGTCGGCCGAAGTGGAAGAAAAACCAACATGATTAGATCTGGAAACGAAACTCAAGTAATACTTGGCTATAAAAGGAGATCCGAATGCATAGCTACTGTTTGAGGAAGAGTGACCGCTTGAATATCTCTGGAGAAACATTGACAATTTCACACGGTCTCCCGCCGACATACCTGTTATAATTTTAGTATTACTTGTCACCGATTGAATCTCAACTGAGGAATCATGCCCATGAAGAATAAGAGAAGGAACACCACCATTTGCATAACCAATCCACGAGGGGTTTCCCATACCCCTAGTTGTGGGTTTCATCAGAGAAATTTAATATCCTGATTGGATTCAAATGTAGTGATTGTGAATAAAACAAATAATAAGTGGAGGATGCATGTTGACTTCAACCTCATTAACTCATGTCCAGAGAGTTGTTATCCTTCATTGTCAATAGATTGACTAGTGAATTCAACAATGGGCAATTTTCAAATGTTGTTCCACATATCAGTTTTGAGGCAAAATGATACCCCCTAAAAATTGATTATGTTGTTTAGTTAAATATCGAGCAATCTATCCAATATTTTCTAATGTATCAATTGACATGACTTTTAAAATATTGTTTAATGTTTGATTTTATGTTATTTAATTAGCATATTGATACGAGTCTTCGAATGTTGTCGGAGGAGAGGCTGGAGGTGGAGAAGATGGCGGTGGTGGAGGATACCATGGAACCGGAACCGCGGCTGCCTAAGCGGTGTTGCTCGTTAGAGGAGAGAGCCACCACGATCTAGCATTCAAAAGATGAGATAGAATTCTTTCTTGATTCATTCAACACATCCAATGCCTTTATATAGGCTACAACATATAAAAAGACAACAATAATAATGACACCTAATACTAGACTCGGAGCTCGAGATCTCTCCATAATGATAACAACTAGACACCTAGATAATAAAGATAATTATAATAAGACGCGGCCCGTAACATCTCATCCGCCTCAAAATCGAGCTTGCCCTCAAGCTCAAGCTCTCCATGTGGTGACCGGATCATCTGACAGCTTGATCTCCCGCCAGAACAATGGATGATATTGCGTGGTGATGGCGGAGGCGGCGAGTAGAGGTTGCGCCATTGGAAAGACGAGTGACGAAAGTACTGGCTTCGACAAGGTCGATGGAGCAGTGATGAGCAGTAGCAACAAGTAGGTCAGAGAAGCTATGACAGGCAAAAGGAACGAATCTGCAGGTGGTGAGGTGTACAGAAGCAAGAACGGTTCCATCGGGGTTGGCAGAATAGGGGCCGACTGAGCATGGGACAGTAGAGGAGGCAGCGAGATAGTCAGGGGAACCGACAGAGTAGGAGCCTGCGGAACAGGGGCCAACGAAGCAAGTGCTGACAGAAGAGGTGTCGACGTGGCCGGAGGAACAATCTCCGCGAAAGTGGTGGTGCATCAATGGTCGGCGAAAATGACGACTGCAAGAGGAGAGACGACGACAACGAAGGTAAAATCTTTGGTGGGAGAGCAGCTATCAAATTATCAAGTTTGTTGAGCGTGATCATGACGTCCCGTCGACGTGCGTCGGCATCTCGACGGCGTGTGCCCCAGGAAATCATCATTTCCTCTATCGAATGGAGTGCAACAATCTTTGTGACACTAAGCATGCGGTTCATGATAATTAATTATTTATTTAACTAATCAAGAAAATGATTCAGTAATCAAAACTGAATTAAGTCATAAATGAAAGGCTGGTGCACCGAGCTCGATAAAAAGAAGTGTGAGAAATAAAATAGTTGGGAAAGGACAGGAGTGGCGGGCATCATCTGAGAATAATAAAATAAAAGAGAACTTAATGTGGGCTGCGCAGAGGGACCAAAAAATAAAAATAAAAGGCAGTTGTGATAAGGATGACAACAGGTGTCGGCAGTCAAAAAAATAAATAAAAGAAAGTTTGATGTGGGGCCCAAAATGGAATTGTAGGAATTGACTGACGGTTGTAAAAAAAGAAAATAAAACCAGATGAAAGGGGAAATTAAATGGAATGGGTAGGGACCGGTTGGCAGCTATAAAAAGCAAAAATAAAACCGGATGTGGGCCCGTGGAGAAGGCGGAAACCAGGGGGCGTAGAAGATGTAGCGCCAAAAGGCTCTGCGAGCTTTTACGGGCGCAGGGCTCGAGAAAACAATTCCGGGGCTCGAGGAAGAAGCGGCTCGAGGATAGCAGGGCTCGAGGGATGCATCGATGACGGTGACGCTCGGTGCTGGAGATTCTTGCTACTGGACTGCGACCCGGATAGATGATTGCAGGTCTGCGGCTGGAGACAAAAATGCCGATGGGTGTGGTTGTGACGTCACTGAGGTCTGGCAAGAAAAGAAGATGGACGAGGGTTTTGGACCGCTGTTCCTCTTGACGGTAGGAACTGTAGCCGAGGGAGGGGCGGGCTGCTGCTGTAGATGAAGAAGTGGCAGCTGATATGATGAGGGTCAACCCGACAAACTGTGGCTGTTCGTGGGGGAAGAACGTTGTGGCGAGAAGGAAGTAGAAATTGTCGTCGTGGAAGGAGGACCGAGTCTCTGATACCAAGTTGATACGGGTCTTCGAATGTTGTCGGAAGAGTGGCCGGAGGTGGAGAAGATGGCGGTGGTGGAGGATACCGTGGAGCCGGAACCGTGACTGCCTAAGCGGGGTTGCTCATTGAAGGAGAGAGCCACCACGATCTCGTATTCAAAAGATGAGAACTAGAATTCTTTCTTACTTGATTCATACAACACATCCAATGCCTTTATATAGGCTGCAACATATAAAAAAACAACAATAATAATGACACCTAATACTAGACCCGGAGCTCGAGGCCACTCGATAATGATAACAACTAGATACCTAGATAATAAAGATAATTATAATAATACGCGGCCCGTAACACAAATGTGCTTAAATCATCTCCATATGGTTTATTATATTTGTCTGAATTGATTAGAATTATTATTTGTTTCTTCTTTATAATCAATTTTCTTATGAATAATTATGTGCAATTATTTCACAATATATATTTCGTAGTTCATATGCAAAATAGAATTATAATACAATTATTTCAAAAATTATAATATTTCGATTTTCTTATGAATAATATTTTTTACTTAATGTGTACTTTTGTTAGGTGGGGTATACCTGATCATGAATTCTCCCTACACCTTCTCGAGATATCATTAGATTTGGATGCATATGTCAGATCGAACCTATATCGTGCTGCTCATCACAAACGGTGCTGTCACTTTTGCAAGGTGATGCCCTTCGTATTGAAAACAAGGGGCTACTTAATAGAGGATGATATGGATGGTTTTGAAAAACAAAAGCTAGAGTGGGGAAACATCAAGGTCCGTGTGGCTGACTACTTGGTGAAAAGTACATCTCAAAGGGCATCTTACACACCTGAATGAGACCTTCACAAATTTGCTGAAAAATATCATACGGATAATTGGGTAAATGTGTTATTAAGAACCAACAAAAATCTATTATTTAGATGGTCGCTCCTACCATAGTCAAGGAAATACAAATTCTTATCGAAAGAATAACAGATCTAGGCTGCCTCATTTCTAAGTCTGGGGTGTGTTAGGGCGAATCATCGTTTTTGTCGAGATGAGAAATCCAGTCAAGCATTATAGGAGTGTTAGGACAATAACTCACTTTGCCAGTAATTGTTGAGCCGATTAGAGAATGATGCAATCGGTTCGCTGTTGGCCCGAGAAAAAAACAACAAATTTCAGTTTATTATGTAAGTTGTTGAAAAATGCATTGTTATGGAGAAATTTTCCATCTTTGCCAGAGATCTAGGACCACACTTCTAGTCCATCTGATCCAGGCTATCATATCTCATCCCCTCCAAATATTTTTGGAGAATGGAGCATTCAGGAAAGGCTCATGAAATGGGTCCAGCATAATGGGTTCTTAATCATATATGTTCTTAGAATTACTACGAAAACACAAGTATTGATTGATTTTGTAGCCGATTTAGCCATCCATGGCTATTGAACATGGGTTCCCTACGATACTTTTCGTTTGCAGCAGATCTGAAGCCAAGTCTTTCAATCTCATGGTTGATTTTGAAGATCTATAAAGGATAGAGATTAAACAAGTTGTTAATTTTGCATCTACGCGCGATGAACAATCAAATAGAGTATGAAGCTCTTCTTGGTGAATTTTGACTACTCTGATGTTTGAGCTTGAAAGTTATCCGAGTACACACTGACTTGGAGATTGTTGCCCAACAGGTTCAAAGAAAATATGAAGTGAAGGATCAAACACTGGTGCAATGTATTTACAAGTTTGAGGATTCAATGTCTTTAAGAGCTTCTCAATAAAAGCAGTCCCACAAAAAATCAGGAGGTCGACACATTGACAGAACAAGGACCGGCACAACATCCATGTTGTTTTGACCCTGATTGAAGAATTAGAAGTTATGGACTGAGAAAATGAGTGGATCCATTCATTCTATACTTGTCCAAGGTGGTTGTACATTGTATATCCAAATTATCCATTGGTAGAAAAGGAACTTTTTCATCTCAAATTTCTCCTCACAATTATCAACTTTATCGCAAGCAATCCAATGACATGCATCCTTGCAATAAACTATTGGATGGATGAGTGGATGATTCTATACTTGGGAGTGCATTAATACCAACTTGATAATTTTAGCAGCTGACAAATTCTCGCAACCTATTAATAAATACCTCACAATCAAGGCGACACCATACACGAACATTCTTGTCATGGCGTTGCCAAGGCGTCCCGACGCCCAATTGTAAACAAGGCGATGAGCGCCTTTTTTTAAAAAAATATGGGAATAGACTGCGGTTTATGTCTAAACCGCAGTCTATTCCCGCAGTCTATTCTAGAGCTCATAGAGTAGACTACGTTTTATATATAAACCGCAGTCTATTATACCCTATAATAGACTGCGGTTGTAGAACAACCGCAGTCTATTCTACCGTGAACCATACAATAGACTGCGGTTGTTATAGAAACCGCAGTCTAAACTATCTATTTTAAACCGTGAGCCGTAAAAATCTCGTTTTTACCTCGACTTTTTTGTTCTTACAGACGCTGCTCCTTGCGTAAAATCCTAAAAATGATTTTGTTCAAGTTTTTGCTCTCCTTTGCTTCAATTTGAAGATCCTTCTTCGACAAATCTCATATTCTCACTTAGGTATATATTTTTTAAGACCTTTCTCAGTTTTGATCTCTGTGCTAATTTCTTTATTATTATTATTAGTAGTAGTATAACTATTATGTAGCAGTCTAGCAGACACCCACTGAATATTTCAATCTCATGTATTGGCTATGCTAAATGTATATAAACAACACAATGTGCATTTTTGTTTTAGATAGCCTAAAGACACACCAACTCTATTTATTAGCCTAAATATTGCATTTTAACCCTTATTTTACGCGTTTAAACCAGCTGACTCTATAGTTCTATATTAGTATTTAGCACTAACATAGTAACATTTATTTATTCTTGATTGTATGGTAGTAGCTCAATATCATTGCGCTACTTTATGAATTTTGTTTAGAGTTTTTGGATGGTTTAGGTTTTTTTAGGGTTTTTTTATTACATGAAAATGACTGATAAGGGATCTTTATCAGAGTCAACAAGAGAGTTTACGAAAATGAATGAATTGAATAAGCTTAGGCTAGAGAGGAAGAAACTTATTATTTCTGTGAATGATGATGACCATATTATTCCCGGGCCTGAGACAAATAAATTGATGAGTTTTATGTAATCTCTTGTGAGGTCTTATGTGTCAATTACATATGTTGCATGAAAGAAAGTTGATAAACAAATTAAAGATCAAATATGTGCAGAATTAAATGTACGTAACTTTGTTATTAATGATTAGTGAATAGTGATTGCATAACTGTGGTGTTTTAGTTAATTTTTAATTGATATTGTCTATTATTTTCAAATTTATTTTGATAATATTGATGGTCTTCGCAATTCATTAATGAAAAACATGAGTGAAAGTTGGAGAACTTTGAAATCCAAACTCTTTATCACTTACGTAAAAAATGTTAATTTGGAGCATCGATACAATGTTCCTGTCAAGTATAGCTCTATTACTGCCGAAAAATGAAGAGTTTTTGTCGACCATCGCACCACTATAGAATATATGGTATGTGTTCTCAACTTCTTATTAAATTCAATATTTTATATCATTTTTTATCTTTATAACTTATAAACAATCTAAGTATTAACAAATATTTATTTGTGTAGGAGAAAAATAAGGTTAATACAGAGAGCAAAAACACAAAAGACTTTTCATACTACTTCCAGAATGAGTTATTTTGGATTAGAAAAAAGAATAATATTAGTTTTCTACTTCTCTCTCGTATTGTTTATTTTATATATTGGTTTTCTCAATAATTTAAATGATAATTTATTTTTATTTTATTGTCAAAGTTGAACAAGATGCAACTGCACCAATTTCATGTGCATAGTTATGGAAAGACAGTCATAAAAGAAAGATCGGTGAATACATTAGTACAGATGCAGCTGAATTGACATCTAAAATTGTAAGTTTAAATGTTTCATTTATTCATTTGTAAATTTTAAAAAATAATATTACTTGTGAAGTATAATTTCTTATCTGCAATTCTGCATTAATATTTATTACTTTTATTTAGGATGCGTTGTCGAGTCAAGTGTCCCAGAGTGCTGAAACAGTGTCACAGGGAAGAGATGACATCCTTGTATCTGTTTTAGGTTAAGAACATCCAGGCAGAGCTAGAGCTGGTGACAAGTTTTTTATCCTTACAAATTTTTTCAAGAATGATAGACGGAGCGAGAGGACATCAGTAGCTCGTATTGAAGATGTCAAAGCTATAATGCAAGAAAGATTGAGTCAACAACAACAATTATGGAACTATCAACAACAAGAACAACAACAACAAGAGCAACAACAAGCGCATCATGCCGAAATAAGTAGTATAAAGAATCAAATGAAAGAACTTATGCGCATGTTTAGTGCTGGAGCTGGAACTATAACTTCTTAATACATTTCTCAGACTTCTCAGGTATTATTAATTATTTTGTTTATATATTTATACTTTTATGAAATATTATGCTCTCTATTTGTTGCGCAGATAATAAATAATTTTTTTGTTATTTTTTGTTTCTCAGTCGGAGCATGAAACAGAGCATGAAATCAGGTCATATGAACCTGAGACATCACATGAGCGTTTACCTTCTCCGGTATTATAATATTATTTTTGACTTTTATGTGATCAAGGAATTCAATATTGATGTCCAAAATACTAATTCTTCTATTTCCACAGGCTATTGAGACTACAAATGACTTCATTGTTATGATACCCAGTTTCATAACTAGAATGGAGAATGAAAATAAAATAATAACTTTAGTATTAGATTCTATAATATTTGGGGGTGTTGAATCAATAAGTACATACTTTTAAATTTCAGAGTTGTACGATTTTTTAAATTTGGAAAAAACTAGAGTTAACATCATATTAGCATGCATTGGGCGAGTACCGACTACTGAGTATCAAATATTACAAAATTTAAATTATTTATTAATATATAAATTGATTTTGAATTTACATGTTTTATTGCAGTTACATAGATTCTCAATTAAAAAAATTTACATACAATAGAAGTGTATATTTTCATAATTCAATAGTCATTTGTTTTTTTTTGATGATAAGTATGCCAAGGCTAATTCAAAGACACGAGTTGAAGATCTAAAAATCAGGCTTAGGGTCTGTTTGGTTGGGCTGTTGCTGATGAAAAGCCGCTGATGAAAAGTTGCTGATAAAAAAATGCTGATTCTGGAAAACAGAGTTTTGTTAAAAAACTGTTTGGGTGAAATGGAGTTTCCAAAGCTTATTGACAAGCTGTTTTAACAAAACTGTTTGGCAAAAATGGAGTTTTCATATGTGAAATTTTTTTTAATTCATTTAACTTTTTTTTGATACCTAAAATATTTTTACATTTATAAGACCAACATTACACAACATAACATAATAAAATATGAATGTTTTCCAGATATTAATGTTATAATAATTTGTAAACTCTCGTCACACGAATCCCTCAGCTGCATGCAAGTAGTTCGGTGTATCCCCTGCATGATTGAAAATATTTTAATTAGAACCTTACTTTAAAATAATTAAAATATATCAATATGATAAATAAATATTGCCTTCTTGCCTCATATAGTTGTTACGTTATAGACTCACGCAGTGCTATCATCTCGTCAACACCATTAGATGTATCAATGCATGTATCATGTTGTCTCTGTGAGTCTACTCCGCCATGCGTACGCATTCTTTCACTTTCAGTAAAATCAGGATCTATACGTGATGAATGTCTCCGTATAAAATTATGCAAAGCCATAGTCGCCAGGACAATGTGTGTCTGTTTCTCAAAACTATAGTTTGGCATATCACGCAGTATTGCCCACTTTTTCTTCCATACCCCAAATGTGCGTTCAATGACGCTCCTAAGGGAAGATTGTGATTGATTAAAAATCTCCCGAATTCCTTCGAGTGGACGATTACCACGAGCAAAATCAGGAAGATGGTACTGTGTATCTGAATATGGTTTTATATACCCTCTTTGTAGTGGATATTCAGCGTCTACAAATAATACTTTCCTGCATGGGCGACACACAATTTTAATGAAGAGATATTGAGGAAAAAATAATATATAAACATTACAATTGAAACTTCATTACCTCTGGGGGGTGCATGAAGTTGAACTTGGGATTGCTTATAACAAAATTAAATATTCGACTATCATGTGCAGATCCATCCCAACCAGCCATGGCAAAAGTAAAACACATGTTGAAATTGCAAATAACCATTACATTCTGTGTAGTAGTTCCATGACGCCCAATGTATGGTACTTGTTTTTTAACAGGAATACGTGCATCAACATGTGTTCCGTCTATGACACCAATGCAATCTTTAAAAAACGGCATGTAACGTGCATCATGAATAATTTCTTGTGAAGTATTAGCAAAATATCCCCCTTGCGGCAATATAATATCTTCTGCGAGCCGCAACAGAGCACGAAGACCTTCACTAAAATATCTGCTAGCAGTCTCGGTTGAATGTTGAAATCGCTCAGTCGCTTTTCTACTAGTTTCGTTATGTGATAAAACATATAGAGTAATTGCAAGGACCTCTCTACTTGCGGTTCTTCGCGAACCTTTCAATCCGTAGTCTCGTTCCAAAGTTTGCAGTAGATCAAAAAATATTCGTTTCGGCATTCTGAAAGCATTATGAAATCTAACTGGATGCCCACCAACCAATTTAGCCAACCATTTATCACCCGTTTTTTTTGACGTCATGCATGGTGTGTTCGAATTGAATAAACCGGTGCGTTCGGCGAAGACATATATTGTTGTCGTTAAAACTTGATGATAGACAACAACATGACGCCTTCTAACTGTCTCGCACTCATCACTAGAATAATCTGAGACATCGCTGGAATAATCTGAGTTTTCACTAGACATTCTCTGCTTCACACATGAAGTAAATTAATAATAGTATAAGGATAAACAAGATAGGAAATAAGAAAATTCAATAAATGTCTCCCTATGGTTCTTATCCATCAGCAACATTGAAACAAAATCAAAAAAATCATAATCACAACATATTTCAGGATAAGATTCTAGTTTCTTTAAAGTTTGGGCAATAGAGAATGGGCAAGTCCTCCTTGGCGGCTCTCGGAGAGATGCCCCGATCTCCTTAGTTGATTCCACCAAATCAATTAAGACTGAGTTTGTGACTTTGCTTTTCCCCTTCTTCCGACGTTTACGAGATTCAGATACAATTGATGGATCAATAATGTCTACATGCTCACTGATGTCATGTTCATCCTCAGACATAGCTCCCTCATCTGTTGGCACACGAGTTTGGGAAGTAGTGTTCGGGGTACACGCATGCACTCCAGTGACGACAACCGAACTGAACATCATGTTCATTTTTTCCTCAAGCTCTGGGACTATACCTCCATACCTGAACTTTTTGGCGGCAGGTACAACCTAAAAAAAGAAGCATAAATAGTTTTTCAGAACTAGATTGTTTAAATTAGTAATGAAAAACTTTAAACATAAGACATTTTAAATTTAAATGTTTACCTTCAACCTCTCATCCCACCATTCATCTGATGCATCAATGATTTTTCTAGAGGCATTCCACCCTAGGCCAGTTTCCCCTCTTTTAAGCTCAACCCACAGCTTCCACTCCTTTTTCAGGTGATCCCATTTATTTTTCATTTGAATCCGATCGTACTTCCTTTTGGTCTTCTCCTCAAATTTCACAACTAGATTTTTCCACCCCTATTTGTTGAAATGTGTAGTCGGCCGATTACCGAGCTCAATTTCGGTAATACACAGGTCACAAAATAGAAATGTATCATTTTGATCCCATATGGGTGATAACCCTCCATCCTTTGGTTTTCCCATCTACAATTACTTAAAATTTGAAAAACAAATAAATAAAACACATTCACAATCACACACACACACTCATACACACACACACACACACACACACTCATACACAAACACACACACACACACACTCATACACAAACACACACACACACTCATATATAAACACACATACACATTTAGAGCACAAACCTACCAACATTGAAATATGGAGAGAATAAAAACCGGAGCTTGGAGCTTGCAAAAAAAAAATTCGGGAGAATGGAGATCCGAACCTGAGGTTGCCGAGATTAGTGGTATTGCTTCAGATCTACAGCTCCAGAAATCCTAGATATAAAGAAAATTGCACACCTTCAGTTTAGGGAGGATCCTATGCTCCTATGGAGGAAATGTACATAAGAAGTAGAGAATAAAAACAGAAAGAGAAGGATGGATATGTTGGTTTACCCGAAAGGTGGTCGCCGGAGGAAGCTTCCTCCGTCAGGCCGTCGTCGGAAGTGGTGGTGGAAGTGTGCGCACGATGACGAGAAGGAAGAAGGCGGAGCAGTTGTTGGTTTACGAAATCGCACAGGATGTAAATGTCGCCGTAGTTGGAGCTTCGCAGGGTTCAGGAAATCGCCAGGAAGAGGAAGACGAAGCGGAGGAGCTGCGACGCGACTTCGCTGGAGAAAACAATCGCGGTTGAAGCCCTAAGTATAAAGGGCGGATATTTAGAAATGTCGTTTGGAGCTTTTTCATACCAAACAAAGCTTATTTGCAAAACTCCGTTTTCAGGCTGCCGCACCGGAGCAAATAAGCTTTCTCAAACGCACACTTAGTCAACTCCAATCTGAATCTTTATTATTTTTGCCCTATCATAGATTGTAAATATGAAGTATCTCTGTATCAATGATTATTACTATTTTTTTATTCTTATTAAGTTATTAATTTTTTCATTTGTTTCACAAAAAACATTGTATGTTGACTATTATTGATTATAATAATAATACAGTTTATTGGTATTTTGCGATTAGTAGATGAAGATGAAAGACCGGCTATGTCTGAAGTATATGTGACAATGAAAGAAGCTAAACAAAAGATTAAAGAAGATTTTGATAACAAAGAAAGATTGTTTAAAAAGATTATTGAGATTATTGAAAATAGTTGGACAAATCAAATGAAGCAAAAATTGTTTAGGACGGCTTTGTTTCTAAATTCAAGCAAATATTTTGAATACGAGAAAAAACATAATTATGATGACTGAAAATTTCAAGATGCTTTCAATGATATTATTCTAAGACTAGTACCCGATCAAGAATTGCGAGACAAGACTGCAGAGCAAGGTACTAACTACAAAGCATATCAAAATAGTTTTGGAAAGCATATGACTATTATGCAACGAACCACCTTAAATCAAAGTAAGTATTGATTGCGTTTTTATTTTTTCTTAAATTATTTATGTCAAATAATTTACATTTGTCTTAAATGAATAGTGGATTGGTGATGTGCACATGGAAGATCGAATGTTGACCTTACAAAGGTATCATTGCGTATACTTGACTTATGTTCTTCTAGTTGTGAGCGCAATTGGAGTACTTTTGAGTTTGTAAGGTTACAAATATTCAATATAAAATTTAATATTTTATAGTTACTAATAAGTTTGCAATTATCTTGATTTAGATTCACACAAAAAAAGAAATAGATTGGAGCATCAAAGGCTTAGTGATCTTGTATACATCCAATATAATCGTCGTCTATAAGTACGATTCCAAGAAAAACATGAAAAGAGAAGAAATTACAACCCTTTAGTGCTTGATGAGCTAGATTGGAGTAATGAGTGGATGGTGAAAAAAACAGAGAATGCTCTAGTTTTTGATGATAATAATCTCACATGAGATGCTGTAAAAAGAGCTATTAGAACTGTGATTCGAAATTTACGAAGTGGAGCTGGAGCCAATTTTCAAATAATGAATGAAAGAGATGAAGATTTAGATCATTTTTTCATTGCCAATGATGATGAAGATATTGACGATAATTATGGGAAAAACACAAGTACCTCAAACCAACCAAAAACGCACAATGCCAATGACGACTTACTAGATGATTCTAGTTGTTTTTTTATGATTTTTTAATTTTTTTTTTAAACATTATTCATGCTAATATGTTATTATGCAATGGATGAAGACATTTTGGATTTGAGCACAATATTATACTATGATTTTTTTGTGTTCACTTTTCTGTTATTTCTTTCTCTGAAGTCTGTATTGAACTACTGATTGACATTGTTTTTTCTTACTGTTAAGTGCTAAGTGCTAACTGCCCATATATCAGAAACTACGATTAGTTGCTTTCTCTGAAGTCTGTATTGAAATATTGATTGACATTGTTTTTTCTTACTGCTAACTGCCTATATATCAGAAACTACTGCTTACTGCTTTGAAGAAAAAATCTGTGTGGCTGTGTGTTTGTATTTGGTAGTTTCGTACTTGGTAAAAATTCTGTTTTAAGTAAAAGAAGCTGTATTTGGTAGTCTATTGATTGCAGACTATAGACTGTGCTTATTATAATAACCGCAGCTATTCTATAGACTGCAGTTACTATAATAACCACAGTGTATAGTCGACAATAGACTGCGGTTATTATAATAACCGCAGTTTTAAAGCCTGCAGACCATAGACTGCGGTTATTATAATAACCGCAGTCTATAGTCTGTTTTTTTTAAAAAAAATAAATTCAAGTAAATTAGCGCCTTGCGACTTGCTTGCCCTGTTGTCGCCTAGACGTCCTCCTTGTCGCCAAAGCGTCAAGGCGCCCGGCACTCGCCTTGACGCCGTGACAAGAATGTACGCGAAGTGATTCTCGATAGGGAGCCAAAACCTCATTTGCGGCTTGGTCTATTTTTGTAAATTCAATTAAGTTTTTGTAAACATTAGGACCAAACACCCAAAATATAATTTTGAAGGGAATTGCGATTGCATTTCACCCACTCTTAGAAACCAAAGTGAGGTTTAGTGTTTAAGTTTCTCGAAGTGCTGCCTGATTCTTCCGTGTTTCAACTTCCTAAGTTCCCTATGAAAATTAAGATCTAGACGTAAGTATTATTTATTATTCATTGGTGCTTTAAAGGTTTAGTGATTCCTAAGATCCACGTTATCTATATTAGAACCAACGATGAAGCATGAGCTAATTGATTGTTTATCTTGACATCATTTCTCATGAAATTTTTATGGTTTCATTTAAAGAGGCTTGCATTCTTTTCTTTGAATCTTTTCATTTTGTTATTGCATTCTAGCTCCTTTGAATTCATTCATGTTCAACTTGGCATGGTTCAGTAATTTTTCCAAGGTCATTTACTTCTAAATTTTTTTGTTGCAGGGAGCTTGCCAAGGACTTCGTTGTTTCCGGTTCAGCTTCTGAGTCACTTTATGGTGCTTGCGAGTCAATGTACAAGCCTGACATGGTTAGTTGGTTTCTTGATCCATGAACTGGTTATTCATTAACAGCTACAACCAATTCCTTGGCTTACCTTGACCATCTAAAATTTCAGGCCTATAATTTCTCTACTGAAAAGTAAAGGGAAAGAAAATTTATATGGTCCCTTGACAGTCCAGGATTTGTTGCTTTTACACTGCCTTTTCATATTTTTAGTGTGATTCCAAACTTATATAAAAGTGTCCATTGCGTCCATTATACTATGCATCTTGTTAAATCTTAACGGGGCTAGGGGGAAACATGCATTTCATTTGGTTAGAGAAGTTCACTTTTGCTCTCGACTTATGCCTAACAAGAGTCTTTCCCATCGATTTTCAAATATTGGGCCGAATGAATAGTAATTGTCATATTTGAATAAGAGACCACGAACTATACTATATTATAAATAAAAACATGGGACGACGGTCTTCAATTATGATCTAACAAAACATGAGAGCTAGCATAACAATATAAAATTAAAATATTGCGGGCGTGCGCAGGATCTTCCCGATGGGCAGTGTACAATGACAATAATGCTTGTTCATTACTCGAGTGACAGTCAGGTACCGTCCTCGTTGCACACTGCCCAGCGGGGAGCTTGTTGCACGACTGGGGAGCTCATTGCACGACTGCAGGTTGGGAAAACGTCGGCATCAACAATAACACATTCTAAATAGTCATGGGGCCATTTTAGTCAGTTTCTCAAGCAAATTTATGGAAATTGTTTTATGTTAGATTATATATTATTTCTTCTACATAGTAATTTAATTTCCAGCTAGCTTATATTCTCGTCCTCACTAGTATGTATTCTCTAATTTATCTAAACTGCGTTGCTCTATGTAATACTCTCTTACCGACAAACTTTTTTCTTATTTAACTGATTTGTTGTTAGTAGACACCATACCATACTATTGTTTGGGTATCAGAATTTAGAATCAGCTTGAATTTTTTTCAAATATATTTCTTTTTAAACCTGTAATGTTAGGTACTTAGGTTGAAGGAACTTATATGTTAAATTATCATTTCATAGGAGCCTGAAGAACTGTTCGAGAACATATCCCAAGCACTCCTAGCCTCTGTAGATCGTGACTGCTTGAGTGGTTGGGGTGGTCACGTCTTTCTTGTGTAAGTTCATTAATCTTTCTTTCCTAAGCTGTTTAGATTTCCAGTAGGCCAATTTTGGTTGATGTGTACTTAAATGCATCCTTTTATGCTTATAATTTTTTGTGCTTTATTTTTCATTGAATTATATTATCAGTTGTGCTAATTATTTTTATATTATTTTAGTTTTATCTAAATGAATGAAATTTCGAAGGAGGTGTGACGTAGGGTAAGTCTCTACTGACAACTACGGCTAGATGTAAGTGCGATGATTGACGAAATCAATCATGCAAAATGTTAGAAACCACGGTGGGGCCCATTTGAGGGGGGCACGTGACATCCAGATCCGTGGCCGACTGCAGTCGTGGCAGAACATCCCCAACCAAATCACCCAGGATGAATTTAACCGGGGTAGGTTGTTGGGAGCCGGGATCGAATCCGAGACCTCCCCTTTATCAGGCTACTATCTCAAGACCGGATACCCAACTGCACTGCTATGTGCAGATCAGGAAAAACTATAAATAAATCGTATCAGCACTTTTGGAGAAGATCCAGTTCTTTTGGCTCTCAGGCTACTTTTGGTTGGCTTCGAGTGCCCTCCAAGATGCCCAGCTCAGCTTTTGGTTTGGGAGGGGAAGCGCTCTAAGATCTTCCGTGTGTGTGGTGGGACCTCCGCGCTGTAACACATGGTCTGTTCTCTAGTCCTAGTGTCCGGTTGGGTGTTCTAGTTCGGGAGAAAGGTGTAAACATATTATTGAGAAGTCTGAGGGCATGTTTTCAATGTATCATTGCTTTTTGCTTTTACTCCTTTGCACACCTTAATAAGTTGTTGCTAATTCAGCTATTATTTAAGTTTTAGACTGATTTAACAGTTTTACTATCTTTCAACTGTTCTTCAAATTGTTGAGACAGCTAGAGTGGAACTGTAATTAAACTAAGCACTGATCAAGCTTCAAAGAAATCATTAAAAGTGTATGGAAATAGAAGATTATGATTAGAGGAATAATACCCAAAACTGCTAAATCAGTTTGCTCCCCTCTTATAGCGAAATTTTTGGGTCCGGGTTTCCGGATGGAACCGGAACCTATAGAAAACGTGAATGCATGGGCCTCACTTAAAAATGTATGTCAGACTCTTAAAATGCGTGGGCCCCACATGCCTTTTAACGATAGATCCAAGCTCCCGGATCCAGATTTGGAACCGGGAGCCGGACCCAATAATTGCCCCCTCTTATAAGGGTGCTCCCCTCTTTTGAAATTACAAAAATCTCCTCTTTAAGAGTATATTTCATAGCACAAAAATACCCTCTCAAGGGAGTCTTTTTTGCGCATGGATGTTATGAAATATACTCTTACGTGAGAGGTTTTTGTAATTTCAAATGTAGGGGGGGGGGGGGGGGGGGGGGGGGGTTTTTTTGTAATTTGAAATGAAAATAAAAAAAATATGCGTAATAGAAAATTGAAATTAAGAAATAGAAGATAATCATGTTGTTCATTTACATGATGTGTTGCAGGACACCAACTGAAGTGCAGGAGAGGACGCTAAAAGGAAGAATGGACTGATGAGTGTGAGCACAACCCAATTAATTCAATTTAGGGTTTACCAAAAATATTCTCATTTTGCTCTTTCGATTTTCCTGCTTGCGTTGTTGTTAACTAATTATTGCTGAGAAGCTCTACTCCCAGGCAGCAGACCATGAGATATTCTGTGCGCGTGGTGTTATGGTATATGCCTGCTGTTGTCGATTGAACCAGGTTTTATGGTTACAACAGCACATATTCATGTCGAAGGGTCCATCTCCATTCCAAATTTACCCATCAAGTCTTCCATCAGATATATATATATATGATTATATTTAAAGGACAAACGGAGATGAAGTAGCTTGATGAAGCTGGAGCCTAATACTCTCCTGGTTCTCAGTTCATTGATCACTGGATTGAAGTATTGCAGTTGCTGTGATGCAATCCCATCCATCCAAGGCAACTTATATTTCAATCAATTAAAAACGGGAAAATCAGGCATCAAGGCTCCGTTTTTGGCACGGTGGCGGCGGTCGTAAACACATGGGTTAAACCGTCATTTGTCAAGGATCACCTAATAAACATCATCTGTTTGAACATAAAATTGGAAGTTCCTTAGGTGGATGTTAACGAATGATAATTTAACTCTCATGTTCATAACCGACACCACCGCGCCAAATGGAGCCTAAGACTGCCTATGTAATCTCTGTATTTTTTATGTATAAGAACTGAAGATGTATGAATTTAACATCTTTTAGTGAGTGGCAGAATGCCACTCTGTAAATCAACTGCATGAGTTATCGCAATGGTGAGGAAGGTCTTGGCGGAAGATTCTTGGTACAGCTATTAGGGCTTAGTTATAAGAAAGAAACCATTCTATAACATTAAAAATCCATGGGTTTTTTTAACAACAAAGCACCAACATATGACTAATCTTTGAAGTGGGGATGTTCCAAAAGAGTTGAAACATAGGTAAGCTTCATCTGAAGCGTTCCTGCATAATCTCCTCCAATTATGCGCAAGAGAAGACTGCAATACTTCTTTTGGGAAAATATACCATGCATTGTTCATTAATTCTTTTTGGACGTTTTTGTTGTGGCGGAGAGGAAACTTCTGAGGGAGAGGATCAGAGGGGATTGAGGAGGAAGAAGGGGAGGAGCGGGATGGAAGCGATGTGGCAGAGTGTATGCCAAGTTGGAGGAGTTGATCGAGGGATGAGATGAGGCCTAAGGAGCTGGCCGTCACTGAGGAGGAATTGCCGATGAGGCCTGAGGAGCTAGGTTTTGCAACCCAGTGAGCTTTAGCTCCCTGCTCTTAGAATCTGTTAGTGTTGTTTTGTTGGTGAGTACATGGAACTCACAACGAGCTTAACCTCATCATTTCAATCTTTATTCTAGTACATAGAACCAAGATTTTCTTGGTGATTTTTCTTCAGATATTTGCATGAAAATGTTAACCGTTGGAGCAACAAATACCTATGCCTCCGACAATATTGATGTGGGAATGGACACTCCAAACTAATTTTTTCTTGCAGCTCATTCATCCCTTTTTGTCCTGAAATGCCAGTTTATCCTCAATTTTTTAACCCGTTTAGCTCAACTTTTTAACTTTTAATTTTCAACCGCACTTGGTACTAAAATTCCAACTATTTTTAAAATGAACTGTATTTTATTCTTTATTTGCAGTTCAATTTTACTTAACAATATACTAACCCTTCATATGATTTTCAGGTTAAAAAACAGCCTGTTGTGTTTCCAATTGTGTATTCAGAGAATGAGGTCTATGTTATGTATTGTCTATATGTCATAACACAGGTTTCAGTGTTTGGAAACAACATTTGGCCTACTAGACACGCACAAAGATTCTAAAATGTTTAGAATATAGCTGCGTCAAAGTTGGTTTGAAGAATGTGAAGTCGTCACCAAAAAAGTACATCAAATTAGAAACAAACACACGTTGACTCACCTGTATATATTTTACCGCTAATAAAGATGATAGTAATTGAATAGTTACAAAGTTTGTTGAGCAGCACAATCATCCGCTAGCGACGGAGAAAGAACAACATTTACTGAGATCTTATCACAACATTTCAAGCACGCAGGATAACCTTATTAAGAATTTGACAGATGCAGGAATTATAACAGTTCATGCATACAACTTTCTATCTAATGAAGTTGATGAGATCGAGAATGTTGGGTTCTCTAAAACCGATACCTACAACTTTGTGCAGTGAAAGAAAGACGTTAATAGAGACATGATTCCATTAGTTTGTTGAAGATACTACAGGAGAAACAATTGGAGGAGAACATGTTCGCATACAATGTTCAAACCAAAGAACTGAATAGGTTGACAAGCTTCTTTTGGATGGATGGTCATAATAAAATATATATATTATGACTACTATGGTGACACAATTATTTTTGACATGACATACAAACATAATAAGTATAATTTAACTTGTGCGCCATTCATCGCAGTCTATAATCATTGACAGAGCATATTTGTCAGTGACGCTTTCATTATTGAGGAAACCATCGATTCATTTAGTTGGGTCTTTGACACCTTTTAAAATTTGTCGGTGACAAACAATCGACAACTATATTCACGGACCAAAATCAGACCATGACCGTTGTTATTGAAAGTGTATTTACAATGACTTGTCATCGTTTCTATCAATGTCATATCTCCAAGAAAGCGCATTCAAAAGTTTCATGCTTTAATAATGACAAAAGTGTGCGTGAACCTTGTTTTTATCAATGTATGAGTAAGTGGGACAACGAGTTTGAGTTTGATAGACACTGAAATGAGATAATTACTAAAAGACGTTTTCAAGAGAACAAATGGTTGGGGGATTTACATGAAGTCAGATGGAATTGGTCTACAACCCTCAATAAAGATGTGTTGGATTTTTATATATATTATCAACACAATGAAGTGAATCTGCCAACAATTGATTGCATGACTGTTCAAAAAGAACTAGTACACTGGTGAAGGGTTTCATAGGGTTAAAGAAATTGTTGGGGTTCTGGCAGAGAGCAGAGAGCGACGAAAGATTTAGATGCAAGACTTGGTAAGCATGACGTTTAAAAGTTGCGTGCTCCTTCGACATGTGTCCAAATTTTACACCCACAAAATATTTGCTATTTTTGAGAAAACTTTTATGGAGAGTCGTTGGTGTTTGCGTTGTGGATGTGACAAAATATGATGAAAGTCATTTTTTATATGTTACAAAACACTGATGGTTCTGAAGATGATAAACGATGATTGGTTAACTATAATTCTAACACTAATGATACTGAGTGTTCATGTATAAGTTTCGAGACTCGAGACATCTTGTGCAAACATGTACTTAAGATGTATAATATGAAAAATGTCAGATAGATTACGAACAAATATTTGATTAAACGATTCTGTCACAACGCTAAGAAGGGTATCTACCAACCAAATATTCCGTGCATGATAAACTGTGATTTTAATTTGATATTTAGAAATCAGTTGATGCGTTTTTCTTATGACCCTGCACACTGAATTATGAACTGCTAAGCTGCAAAGACACATGTTTTGACCGTCTTGAATGATTTGACAAAAAAACAAATGTGAGGGTTGGGGATGATGAAATGCAGAAGAAAGGGTTCAGATAGAAATAAGCTAGAGGTTCGGTATCCAACAACGAAGAGACCAAGGGAATTTCAAATGCACGCTTGACGGAACATCGGGAGTCAGAGAGCAAAAAATAAGCACTGTACTCGACCTTTCACCAATTGTCATTTCGCATTTTTTGTCAATTAACTGTTATTTTTTCTATTTGTAGGGAAGAAAGTTGCGATTAAGCAAAAGATCATTGTCGTAGAAGAAAGTTTGGGAGAAGTTCTCAATCTATCCAGAGAAGACACACAACCGACCAAATCAGATGCTCCAATTGATTTAAACGATGACAATTTTTTTCAATTTGTCTTATGATTTCCATGGCATTCCAGATGTATTAAAAGCATAATAATTGTTAATTACTTTCTAAATCTTAAACTCTGGTTTGAGCATAAGACAACACACCAATCATGTATATTAATTTCACTTGTTGTTTTATACATGAGGCAACACATCCTCTCACATTAATTTCACAGCAAAGCATCAAGCTCACATTAAGATGCAATGGTACATTTCTTCCTACCAAGCATGTATACAGTAATAATGCTAGAAAAAGTTTTAATAACCCTAAACCCTAGAAATGAAATCTTCTCAGTAATACTGATAGAAAAAGCTTTGAATAACTCAACAACAATCTCGGCCCGAAATCAGGCGTCACCATTTTCTTGTTTGGGCAAGCCTCCCACCACTACTATAGGCCAATCATCTAAACCCCTCTGACATGGCCGCAGAAGCATCTTCATTTAAGTCCTTCACCTGAATTACATCGACACAGTCAGTGTTATCAATCCTCTTTTGTAAATATACATTTTTTACTGCCAATTCAACCCTCCTGTTAGACTGCACTAAACTAGGCTATTTTAGCCCGTGAATCGGTCGAGCGCGCACACAGTCACATAATAAGAAGAGTATGACACAAAATGATTTTAACGTGAAAAAACCTCTCAACTGGGTAAAAAAATCACGTGACCGGTACGGTGACAGTCAAAATTCACTATTGGTGGAAGTTTATAGATACTCAAGGGAATCGAGGGCAACATGCCACTCCTCATTACAGTTTGGAGGTGAGAGAAATTGCAGGTGCGCTCGGTGGGCGACATGCCGCCTCAAACAGAGCTCGCTTTCTATTAATTTTTGGCGGTGGCGGGCGCTCGTGGACGTCGTTCAAATGATGAATGCGACAACATAGCAACTAGGCGTGCAGAGATGCGTTGACGGAGGCTTGTGGAATGCTGCGCACATAGGGGATTTCTTGGAGTGGCTGACTGGTGATCGTCTTCTTCCTCGGGGCGTTGTGGACAAGCGATTTTTTTGGTGGCTCGACAAAAGGAGGAGACTTGTAGGAGGATTTCGGCAGAGCTACGACCTGAGGAAGAAGAAAGCTAAGAGGAGAGAAAATTAGAAATGAAATCCTGGGGACTTTAATAGGCTTTCAGGAGGTGGTTACACGACTATCCACACACCGTAACCATTCAAGTCACTGACTGCAGACCATGTTTTACATAGTTTTGATCGCATATTATTTACATGTTATCTCGTTATATGATGCCCGTAATTTCATACGCAATATTCTCACTAACCATAATGGTTTCATGGGTGGTCACGCTGCCGGTTACCCATATAACAGACAACGGTTATCGTGACGGGACGATCAGACGATAGCGGTTAAGGGAGGTTATCCAGAATAATCCGGTCGAGGAAGACCGACCGAGTGGCCGGCTTGGGCGAGAGCCACCCGACACCGACCTCACCATGGTCGGCCGGACAAGGGTTGCCCGACGGCGACCTTGTAGTGGCAAGCGCGAGCCGCCCAGCGACGAACTTGCCTAGGAAAGAGCGGGGCCGCCCGGTGGGGGCCTCACCGAGGTCGGCCGGCTGCGGGGTGCCCGGCGTCGGCCTTGCCGAGGCCAGCCGTGAGCGGGGCGCCCCGTGCCGGCCTCGTCGAGGCCGGCCTGGAGCTGGCGCGGTGCCCAACGCCGGCCTCGTCGAGGTCGGCCGGGAGCGGGTCTCCCGGCACCGGCTGTAACACCCCCTATCCGTCGCATAGCATATAGCAGTAGGTCCGGCTGGGGCCCGACGCCATATACCACAGAAAGGCTGAAGGGTTACACAATGAAACCATCCTTCCAATAAACAACGTCCTACACAGAGCACATTCTAGCGGAAGCATTTTAAAAGTTGCAGAATAAGAACCCAGCCAACAACATGAATGTCCACTAACAAAAACCCAAAAGGAATGAACGTACAAAATACACAAAGTACCTTGGCCTTATGGCCTTACAAGAGTTTACTCAAATAATTAGTGTCTTCCAAATCTCGGCACGCAGGCCGGTCACACATGAGAATAAAAATAAACATTCAAATATAGGCCTTCGAGGGCCAGCTCAGCAACAAGGGCTTTGACCCGCTATTTGCCACTAGGCTCCGCAGCACCTGCAAGCAATAATCCACCGAAGCGGTGACAAAAAAAAACAACGGTCAGCTAAAGCTGGCCAAATTATAACGACCCCGCCCCTAAACTCGGGGCGGCGATGCTCCTTCCCTGCACATTATTAGTATAACTTAACAATAGTGAAATTACACATCATCATAGGCGTAGGCTCGCACGACCACACACCCCATGTTCTCAGGGCACATTCTCGGTGAACCCGGTCAAAATCCGCGGTCTCACCACCGCCCTTGGACGGCAAATCTCGTGAGCATTATGGTCTTTTCGGCACAAGCCTAAGACCCTCCATCTACGCCAACAGCGAGTACCACGTACCTTAGTTCTCTCTAACCGAACGACATAGAGCGGGAACGGTTCCGCCTAACCCGTTGCTCAAACCGCAACGTCAATTTAAGCCATATGCGTGGGTCAAGCTTCCCCGAGTCCCAATTCGATAACACACTTTACATAACCTAGTTATGTGCAAGTTGGCTCCTAGGCCACCATGTTGGCAGAATCACGCAAGGACCTCGGAGTGGACCTCGGAGTTACTAACTCCGGGTGGACCTCGGAGTTAGTCCCCAAGGTTCCCTGTTGCAATCTACCGCGTAGAAAACCCGAAAAATAACCATCAGCGTATAGTCTTCTCCGGCCATTCATGCAATGCAACATCACCGATCCAGACCAACTTGTCCGGGTAGGCTTCACACACCATGCCTATGTCCGTTTCTCGATTGCGGACTCTACATGCAAAACAATGAGGACTATTCATGTCTACCCGAAGGAACACCTCACACTCACCGCATACTCGCGAGAGCGGGCTTCCTATGCAAAAGGAAAGAGGACTTCACAAGTCCAAGATGAGAATCGTTACCCTAGCATTTCTCTTTAGCGCCATGAAGATCTAGACGGATGAAAAGCACCGCAACGGCCTCGCCTCCGTATATCCGAACTCGGCTTGCGATTTGGGGCTCCGAAGCTCCACCTGCGGCCGAAACTATCCTCCTCCTTCTTCCTTGCTCTCGCCTCTCTTTAAGGTTTTAGAAAGAGAAAGCTCAATGGGAAATGAGGGTTTCAACCCTATTCCCGGATATAACCCAGCAAGAACTGCCCTGGGCCATTGGATCCCAAAAGAAGGAAACATACGACCACGATTCACACTTAAAATCAATTTCTTGGGCCGAACACGGCTTGTGACACACCCTTGTCCATGGCCGTGTGCCTCAATCGACGCCGAAACTGTCACGTACAGACCAGGACACGGGCTCTCGACACGCCCGTGTCACACTTGACATGCCCGTGTCAATGAGTACACGCCCGTGTTGCGGGGCATGTTCCTCCGTTGACACAGGACCAAAACCAACTCGAAGAGAACACGGGTACTTGACACGCCCGTGTCCAATTTGACACGCCTGTGTCAACCCGAACATGCCTGGGCTCCAGGCTGCGTTCCTTCCCCGACATAGCTCGATTAACAGCCCGAGCAGGACACGGCCTGTGACACGCCCGTGTCTCAGGTCGTGTCCGCTATATCGACAATCGTCGACTGCATTTTCGTCGACCACACGGCCAGATCGACGAGCCCGAGAACGACACGGCCCTGGGACACGCCCGTGTCCCAGGCCGTGTGACCCCTACCAAGTCCCAAACTTGATTCAAAACGCTACTCGTCTCTCTTTTGAGTTTCGGGGCGTTACTCCGGCCTCTCCGAGGAAGGCCGGGAGCGGGACGCCCAGTGCCGGCCTCGCCGAAGCCGTCCGAGAGCGGGGTTGCCCGGCGCCGGTGGCCGGTCGGGGAGCCCCCCGACATCGGTGATCGTGGCGCCTGTGGCCGGTCCCGTGCGGTCGCACATGTTGTGCGCGTAGTGGGGTTCATGTGTGGTAGTTAGCCCAATGATCCCACTAAGTTAGTGGGGATCATGTCTGGTGGGCTATTAACACCCCAATTTTCCTATATATTTTATCTCGGCCACATCATATGCCCCCAAAATCCTCGGTGCTTGGAGCCGGAGCGCGAGAAGAGCAAGGATTTTTACAAGAGGCTTATTCCTGTGGCGACTATGGCGGCAACGAACGAAGAGAGACCGAAGAAGGCGGATGGTGATGACATGCACATTAAGGTTTGTTATAAAATGGCTAAGTGGGAAGGAGGCATGCGTCCATGCGCAGAGGCGGAGGCGCGAACACGAACATGTGCGCGGAGGCGAGGGTGCACACATGGAATTGTGCACGGAGGCGAGGGTGCGCGAGTGGAACTGTGCGCGGAGGTAGGGGAGTGTGCGAGCTGAACTGTGCGCGGAGGAGGGGCGCGTATGCTTGCACGTGGTTCCAGACGCAAGTCCCCGCGCAGGCGCGCCCGTATAAAATCGCGCGAGCGCATGCCTGCACGCCTCCGGGCATGCACGCGCTCCCGAGTGCACGGGTGCGCGCGCCTCCCGGGAGCACGCATCCACACGCGCACCTAGGCGCGCGCGTACCCGTGCATGCGTGCGCTCAGACGCGAGCGTACCCGTGCATCAGACGCGCGCGTACCCGTGCATCGGACGCGCGCGCTCGGACGCGCGCGTTCTGACGCACTTGTCCTTGGGCGTGCGCGTTCATGCACGTGCCCCTGGGTGTGCGTGCACGCACGCACCTGTGCGCTTCCGGGCATGCGGGTGCTTGTGGGCACACATGCATGTGTTTTTGTGTATGGCCTTGTGCGTTCTTGCACGACTTTTCGTGCTTGTAATTGGGTTGTAATTGCTCGTGCGTAGGGCTTCTTTTGAGCTCCCAAGGCACCGTTGTCATGCTAATATGGCGACATTATTCTTGCCGTGAGTGACCATTTTTTGATGATTTTTGTCTTGCCTTATTTTTTAGGTTTTGATGCGCAACATGCAAGGTTGTCCAATGCGATTGCGCTCCATACTTATCGTTGAAAAATTGCGGCTTGGAGAAAAAATACATAATACCTGCCGATCTAGGAGGAAGGATACCCCATGCTGAAGAAAGAGTTCAGAATCCGCTGAAGAGTTGGCTAACGGTATGTGAGATGATACCGCGATCCAGATTCTGATTTTCGCCGTGCGAAAAAGTGGTTGACATTTTGAAGTTGTGGCATCCCTACGTCACAATTCACTCCTCTTGGGATGGCGCACATCATGGGGCTAGTTGCGTTCTTCATAGAACATGACTCGAGATTTTCCTTAAACTTGTTCAGAGATTGGTGCGAGGTTCGCGTTGATAGCGACGATCGAGTTGAGATCTATAACAACAAGAGTTGGCTTGACTTTGAGAGTCAGATGGATCGTCGTCACGGGAACACTCTGTTTGGTTATGTTCGAAATTCTTGGGGCCTGTCAGAGCTTTGGAATTCACTTCCTGATCATTGCCATCATCAGAAGGGGCGAGAGCGGGACTTCTCTTCGATATTGGGATTTATAGAGCCTCGGGAGTTAGCGAACTGTTTATTCATCATCTCTTTATTTGTGGAGGAGAAACGCTTACTCTCATGTGAAATTTCAGCTGATTCTGAGTGTATAATGGCTGCGCCTCTGGTGCGGGATCAGATGAGAAAACTTGTGTTGAAGGATAATAATGATGCAGATACGGAGCCTCAACCTTCTCCAAGGCAAATAGATTGTCCGTTTGCTGAAATTCCTTGAAATGACTATACTAGCTGATCTTGATGTTGAAGTATTGAGATCTTCTGCCCCCACCCCCACCCCCCACCCCCGAATGTCTTCTTTTTTGAAGGCGATGAGCGATGCGGCGAGTGAGCTCTTTTTCCGATCTTTTGTACAGTCTTTTTGTTCAAGTTTGACCCCTTTCTTCTTGGTTGCAAATTGAAGCTCGGACTCATATAGTGTTCATGTGGAATGATCATTATGTGAGCTTAAAAGACGGATACTTGATTTTTCAGGAGAGGCTCCAGGTGAAACATCTCAATTTTTATTGGGTCATTAAAACCTCTACCCAAATCCCAAAAGAGGTAGGAGGTGACCCTATTTGGGGATTGAGCTAGAGAACTCCAATTTGAGTTCGGTCAATTTCTATGTGTTGAAACAAAAAATTCGGTCTCTGTGGCGTTCACCCTTGGGGAAGGGGCGATCGCACACCTACTTCTCTCTCGCGGGCCAAACGACTAAGGAAAAAGATCAGGGACAGACCCAAGGACTCAACGTGGAGGTCCCACCACACACCCGGAAGATCTTAGAGTGCTTCCCCTGCACAACCAAATGTCGAGCTAAGGATAACTCAGAAAACGCAAGAAGACTGAGGCACAAATAAGCATGCCTTCTGAGGTACCCCATTGAGTCTATTTATAGATTTCTGAAAACAGCCCGCAATAGCCAACCTCCACTGTTCCGAACAGCTATGTGCATCCCAACTGGGTCTGCCAACAGCGTAACTCCGCTGTTCTAGAAGGCTATAGACAGACCAACGGGACTAGAGTGGTAAAAACACATCACAAGAGACTGGGCGAGTGGCCTTCTGGAACCTCCACTCGTCGGGACCGGCGAGTGCTCGATGGAGTTGACACTCACCGCCTCTTCCCAGCCCTAGGCGAGTGCGGGCCCGGCCTGCCCCACTCGTCCGCTGCTCGCCGAGCCCATGGGCGAGTGCGAGCCGACCTGCTGCACTCGCTCGCTGCTCGCCGACGCCCTGGGGCGAGGTGAGTCAACCTGCTCCACTCGCCCCTCATACGAACCACCCTTACTTGGGCTAGCCGAAGGGGCTTCTAGGTATCTCGCCTCCCTCCAGCTCACTTAGGACCCAGACTGCTGGAGTTTGTTCGATCTGGCTCCTATCGACTACTACTCGTCGGATATGGGGTTGTACACAATCCCCGCTCTTTCTCATTTGGGAAGTGAGAGTTAGGGTATTGAAGAGAAAGGAGGGAGGAGGAAGAAGAGAGCTTTCTTCCGCCATTGACGGAGCTTTAGACCTCTGATCGTCGTTCCAAGGCCAGATCCGTGAAGAGGACGCGAAGACGCTCATTTTCATCTGTGCAAGACAAGGGTTTCATGGCTAAGAAGAGGAGTCGTAAGGTAACGACACTTCTCCCCTCGATTATAGGATGCGTGCATGATAACTTTTCCTTTTCTTGATTTTATTTCAAGCATTCTAGGCACCAAATCTCTCAAATGAGAGGGATTCAGGTTGCCATGGTTCAAGAAGAGCCACCGAGTTGATTGTGTCCGTTCCCGACATGTTATTGCACTAGAAATCCGCTCCGTTAGTGGATTAGGCATTGTGGGTGAAGTCGCAGTCGCGACCGTTAGTCCGACTCGGTGACGATGCATAGCGGCAAGACGCCGTTTGAGATGTGGTATGCCCCCCTCATTTCGCGTGAGTACGCGTATGCGGAACCAGACAAGGTTAGCTCCGTTGTGACAATCGATGGTTTCCTTGGGGCACGATAACGTTAATCGAAACCAGACAAGGTTAGCTCCGTTGTGACGGTAGATGGTTTTCTTTGGGCACGGGAACGTGACGGTACGAACGGTGGATTTGGGCGGCAAAGGCGTGGGATTGTGATGTGTTAAGGCGTGATTTGTCTCTGCGGTCGGCTGACTAGCCCGTGGCGTTGCAAAGTCATGTGTGAAGAGTGTCAAGGCGAGACAAGTCCCCCTTCTGTGGAACTGAAGAGAATGTCGAGCTTTGGGCAAGCCCGAACGATTCCAGCTGGGTCCCTCTGGGTCTCCTTCGGTGGACTTGATCCCGATATTGGAGCCGGGCCTGGGTCATCGCGATGGGTGGGGTCTAACAAGGTTTCTTATCGGTTTGTTTGTGCGGCAATTTGTATGCCGTTTGGGGGAATTTAGAGTACCCTTGTGTTTGCGGTTTGTATGTCGTTTGAGGGAATTTAGAGTACTCTTGTGTTTGCGGCTTGAACGCCGATGAGAAAATTGGAAGTATCTGATATGATGATGTGTTAGAAGCATACGCTTTAGGGTGCCTTGGGTGAAACCCGGGATTGAATTCATGTTGCATTGTATGCCCCTTTTATTATATGCTCAACATAGAAACATATTTGATGTATGAGACATCCAAACCTGTTTTACAGCTTTAAATGTATTTTTATTGTTGCATACGAAGTGCTGTCCTGTAAGGTGATGGAGTGCCCCAGGGTCCGTTAGGGACGACCAGGAGGAGATGTATTGGTTACACAGTTGAGGTCAGCCTTTGCTGACCCACGTTACAACCAAATTTTTACAGGGCAAGGATCGCAAGCAGGAGAAAGCTTGCCGACCAAAAAGGCCTAAGCCGCATGAAGTGATCTTTCTATTATTTGCATGTATTCTAATTGAATGTTATGCTCCATGAAATGTAATCCGGCTTGCATGCTGAGGTAACTTAGGAGTGCATGTGCACGTTACTATTGTTTAATGATGCTTAAGTCTTGGACTTATGATATGTAAGGCCCTAAGACCATTTTGATACTCTCCGTTTGGTGGATAACTTCTAGTCTTGATTGTATGTTTTCGCTGTTGATGTCTGAGTTTTGAGTTTGGGTAATTTACATATCATCTTTTAATGATGAAGTTGTGGAGTCTGTATGTTGTGGGGCCCCGGCCGGACCCATATTATACGGTCATTACAAGGGATGCGTTACACAGGCCCTGGAGGTGATATGACTTACCGCGTGGGAGAAGGGAACACCTTCAATCCGGGGCAGTGAGATGTCAATTGTAAATGATGAGGGGTAGAACCCACCAACCGTTTGTTGATTGTGACTGTAAAGTACCAACCTTCAAACTGAGGCAGCCGTGAGGGGGCAGTGTCACAATCTGCATTTTCACCACATAACATAACTTATTAGAGTAAGGGAAAATGCGCGTCATGATGTCACGTCAGCAGGGGATAACTGCGGACGCTCAGGCAAACACCTACTTAATCATGAAGAAAGATTCTTTAAGTTATTTTAAGGAAAAAAATCAGTTTAAGTATAGTAGTTAGACATATCCCTCGGCTTAGTGGCTCATCTAGTCCACGAATCAAAATATAATTATACGCTGTGGAAAAATACTTGTTTAGATTGACTACAACATCCTACATGAGTATAGACGTCCCCAAAAGACAACTCATGTTATGCATGACTCTAAATTTATAATAGTAGTAAGGATAGCTTTTACGGTCGCTAAATATAACGAGTTAGGGTTTTAAATTATGCAATGCATGAAGTAATAGTAGTAGATTTTATGCTTGAAAATACCTAACATGCATTCATAGCATAAATCCTCCCAGAGAGCAAGTAATCCACATCCATATATAGAGAAATAAACAACTAGCAAGTATCTAAAAATAACAAATCTGTGGGCGTCAACAAACTGACATGAACCCACTTACAGAATAGTATGTCTGAACCAGTAACTAAATAAACAACAAACTACCTCGCTAAGACGAGGCAACAACCACGACCAACACTGATGCCCAGAAACTCCAAAACCAGCTCTGCTATCTGCTACAGCTCAGAACCTGAGGCATTCCAAAGACAACACCTCAACAAGAAGGTACAAATGGTGGCAAAAAATAATAAGCCAAGATAAACAAAGGTTAAAATGGGTACCAACTCAAGACCAAAAGTACAAAAAGAAAATAGGACATCAACAGGAGAAGAACTCTTACGTGATTCGTCACGTTCAACAAGAGTACACCAGACGCACGAGGCCATAGGGTGACTACATGAATAATTCATAAGGAAGAAATATAAAACCTTTATTGGGCAGCTGTGGTCGACTCTAACCAAAAACACGGGCGAGGTGGTCACTCGTGGACACACCCTCACGAATATAAAATCCGTCTAACTGCAAGGGAGTCTCATACTCTCCACCATACACCGCAGACGTCCAAAAACCTGGAAGACTTCCACAAGGTACTAATATATGCATCAAACATTGCAGAGGTGGTTTCGTCCACTAACTCCCGCAATTAAGAAACCCAAAGGAACCACAACACATAAATATCTCGAGAGTTGCCTTGTCGGATTCTGGTTTTGACTTTGTCGTTGTGATCGTATCGTCAGTATTCGCCTACGACGTGTTTTTCGTTCAATTCGGCGCGCGTTTGGGCCTCCGTTTTGATCTCGTACTTTCCTTATTCAAAAATATATAAATATGAATATTTTATTATTAAATTACTATTCAAAAATGTCTTTTACTATTCATTCATATAGTTTAATTTTTTAGTTATATTTGTAAAAAAATTTACGGATTATGCAATTTTGAATTTTGCCAACTCTCGAGGTATTAATCTTCAAAGTACAGGACGATCATAAACAATCCAAAACTTCAATCGCGCGCTGAGACTCCAAAAATGCTCGGATTGCGACGAAACTTGACGAGGAAGTCTAAAATCACTTAACTTAAATTCCAAATGCTAAATTTTCCCATCACAACAAGAATTCAGCCGACTCGACCGCACAGACATGAAAATGCCCTAACGGCAATTTGACGTTAAAAGTAACGCCACGACGTCATAAATAGCTCAGTTGGTGATGAGATCTGTTGGAAGAGAGTGTTATCAAGGGTTGCGGGTTTGATACCTACCGCCAACAACGCACTGTGCTGAGAAATAGGCCGGAGAGCATTGGGGTGTATTGGGCTGCAGCCCTGTAGCGGTGCCAGGGGCGGGACAACCCTGCGGGCCTCTGAGCCTTTGAACCGGGCCGTTACAGGCAGACCCTGAAGGTGTCGTGACCTACCATGGGGGAGAAGGGTGCAACTTCGATCCAGTGTAATGAGAGGCCACTTGGAGACGACAATGAGTAGACCCTACTATCCATTTGGCGTACGCGAGGGGGGATTGCCCTGGCATTACCGTCACCTACTGTGGGGGAGGAGGGGTGGGGGAGGGCGCACCTTCAACCCGGGGCGTGCGAGGTCATTCGGGGCATGGCCCTACGACGTGTCCCTACCGTGGGGGAGAAGGGATCACCTTCGATCAGGGGCAAATAAAGACTACTATGATGCTGACTGTTGGCGGTTGGATAGATGAGATTCGTGTGGCCCTATGACAAAAGGTTAGAAGCAAATAAAAGCATTAGATTAAACAACATATAATGTATGTGTGCAGATATCTAGCAGTATCTTTGCCCTTGTTAGTCATAGGAGGTACTTTAAGGGTAGAAATTTATAGGCCGGAACATAGTAAGGTGTTTCCACCTGGTTCCTGGCTCCTTTTTGTAGATGGTTGTCAAGCGCTGATGGCTCCTAGGTGCACCACTACTTCCTGTCCAGGCCGTGTCAATTGTAGATATCATGCGCATGTTGTTTCTTGATTCCCATGTTCAACTCCAACTCCTGCAGAGGTGATGAACTTCATTTCCAAATGGGGGATAAACAAAATGGCCTTGAAAATCATTTGAAGGGCTCACCCGAAAATTGCACTGTAAGGTGACTCTGTCTCAACTTCCACAAACTGAATGTCATGAGTGGCCTGCTTCAGAAACTCTCCTAGGGTGTCTGGGAGTTCAATGGTACCTTTAACTGGGACGGGCCCGCCATCAAACTCATAGATGAGCCTGAATGCTGGTTGGAGCTTATCCTTCGAGATTTTCATATTGAGAAGTGTGGTCATAAATATGACATTTACTGAGCTGTCATTGTCAACTAAAATTCTTTTGACACGGAAACTGGGGTCTCCGATCTCAGCGCTAATGACTAGTGGATCCCAATGCGGCATGTGCAATCCCTTCAGTTCTTCTTCTCCAAAACTTATTGCCTCTTTGTCATAGGTCTTTTGGCCTTCTTTGGGGGGGGGGGGGGGGCGAGTGATGAAATCGATAGTGGCTGAGTGGCACACAGAGATGGTTAATACTGTCCCAACAACTTGTCTACCCCCTTGAGTTTCCTGCTGGGGTTGCAGTTGTTCTCTCCTGGCTGCGTCTGGTGACTGCAAGTTTGGTCCTGAAAGAATCTTCCCAGAATTCCTTGATGGATCAGGCGCTCGATCTCTTTTTTAAGTTTTACACATTCCTTGATGGCGTGGCATGTGCCCTTGAGGAACTCACGGTACTTCGTCTGACCTCCCTTTCCCTCTGGTATCTCTCGAGGCTTTCACGGTGCTGGATTGTCTTGAATTGCATATAACACATTTGCACGTGAGGTATTTAATGGTGTGTATTCTTGGTAGGCTCTGGGAGAGCGGTCCCCACGTCACTCCTGCGTGCGCGTGTTGTTCCGACGCTCCACCCGTCGACGCGGGGTTGGATCTTCTCGTTTCCTCCTTGCTGCACCCTCAAATTGTCGGCAATGTACCTTTATGGCCACATCTGCCGCAATTTGGGATTATATTCTTTGCACAAGGCCGGGATAGCTAGGGACCGTTTCTCTCATTAATGATGAATAAAATCCGCTGAGGTAGATTCCCCCTAAGAAGACTCCCCAGAGTAGCTCGGGATCTACCTGTGGTATCTGTCTTGCCTCTGATGTGAACCTGTAAAAAAATTCATTGAGGGTTCCCCTTCATTATGACGGATGCCAGATAGATGAGAAGGGTCCTTTGAAATATTTCAATTAACCATGAATTGATCTAAAAACTAATGAGTTAACTCCGCAAAGTTTCGGATTGTTCATTACCTGATGGAGTGGAACCATGTTTGGGCATGACACTTTAGCGTGGCTGGGAAAACTTGGCAAAGAAGCTGATGAAGAGCATTGTAAATTCGCAACACTGTGGTAAAGTGGTTGATGTGTTCTAATGGGTCTTCAGTCCCGTCGTAGGACTCGATGTTGGGTAATTTGAACCCCACTGGGATAGGATGTGTCACAATCTTGGGTGCCAGTGGGGACCCGGTCCGGACAGGGCGATGTAAATACGTGGCCCTCTGGCCGATCTCACCATACTTAACTCCGCAAAGTTTCGGATTGTTCATTACCTGATGGAGTGGAACCATGTTTGGGCATGACACTTTAGCGTGGCTGGGAAAACTTCTCAAAGAAGCTGATGAAGAGCATTGTAAATTCGCAACACTGTGGTGAAGTGGTTGATGTGTTCTAATGGGTCTTCAGTCCCGTCGTAGGACTCGATGTTGGGTAATTTGAACCCCACTGGGATAGGATGTGCCACAATCTTGGGTGCCAGTGGGGACCCGGTCCGGACAGTGCGATGTAGATACGTGGCTGTCTGGCCGATCTGACCATACTTGACTCCGCAAAGTTTCAGATTGTTCATTACCTGATGGAGTGGAACCATGTTTGGGCCTGACCCTTTAGCGTGACCGGGAAAATTTGGCAAAGAAGCTGATGAAGAGCATTGTAAATTTGCAACACTGTGGTAAAGTGGTTGATGTGTTCTCATGGGTCTTCAGTCCCGTCGTAGGACTCGATGTTGGGTTATTTGAACCCAACTGGAACAGGATGTGCCACAATCATGGGTGCCAGTGGGGACCCGGTCCAGTCAGTGCAATGTAGATACGTGGCCCTCTGGCCGATCTGACCATACTCTTCTGCCATAAATTTTTTGATTTCTTCCCTAATAGGTCCTCTAGTGGGATGTCCGGGGGAGGTCGCCCGTTGATGTTGTTGTTGCTACCCAGCTTCAGCGGGCCTAGTCAAACGGGCGGGGTATGAAGTGCTTGATGTTTCCGAGTATTCCTCATAATTATCCTCCGGGCGGTTTTCTGGGATGGGGACCGCAGCCGGAGGAGCTTGGTCGGCGGGTGTTGGAGGGATGCAGACCATGTTTTACATAGTTTTGATCACATATTATTTACATGATATCTCGTTATATGCTGCTCGTAATTTCATACACAATATTCCCACTAACCATAATGATTTCATGGGTGGTTACGCGGGTGGCTTCCCATATAACAAACAACGGTGATCGTGACGAGATGATCAGACGGTGGCGGTTAAGGGAGGTTAACTAGAATAATCCGGTCGGGGAAGACCGACCGAGCGGCAGGCTTGAGCGAGAGCCAACTGGCACTGGCCTCACCATGGCCGACCGGGCGAGGGTCGACTAACAGAGAGCTTGCCGAGGCGAGTGTGGAGCGCCCGGCGACAGCCTCTCCGAGGCCGTCCAGGAGCGGGGCGGAAGCGGGGCGTCCGGCGCCGGCCGGGAGCGGGGCGTCCGGCGCCGGCCTCTCCGAGGCCGGCCGGGAGCGGGGCGCCCGGCGCCGGGCTCGCCAAGGCCGGCCGGGAGCGGGGCCTCCCGGCGTTGGTGGCCGGGCGGGGGGCCTCCCGACGCTAGTGATGGCGGTGCTGGTGGCCGGTCTCGCGCGGTCGCACGGGTGGTGCGCGTAGTGGGGTTCATGCGTGATAGTTTGCCCCATGATTCGACGAAGTTAGTGGGGATCATGGATGGCAGGCTATTGGCACCAGAATTTTTCTATATAGTTTATCTCGACCTCATCAACATTCAAAAGATTATTTATAAACACCCAACGGCTCCCTTTAAACCCACAAACTAGCAATGCCCAATGATTGTCTAGGTGACAAGACATTAAAATTATTTTTGAGAAATTAACCGCTGGAGGGGTGATATAGCTGATCAGGGTCTTATAATTATTTGCCTTATTTTTTTATAGTACTGCACTAGTTAATGAAATTAATGGTTAAAATAAGGGAGTTGTAAGAAATTGAAATGTATGTTTAAGCAAGAGTAATGGATGGATGCGCAGGTAAAGTACTACATGATTTGGCACAACAGGATATGCATTTAAATATGTGATGCCCTTGACCCAGGCTCGACCCAGAAGATGATCTATATAACCTCTTGTCATAGATATATTTTCACTTTCAATAATTAACTTATCTTTATTAAGTAAAAATACTTTGACGTTAAATTAGCAATTCTTTCCTTGTGTCTTTCTATGAGAAATGATGTGCCCGGATAATTCAGCACTTTTTCATCATGTGCTCATTTACAAATAACCGCCTTCTTTAGAAAACTCTTCCTCGAGCTAATTCTAACAACCTCCGGTGAGAGTTGTGCTCTTGCATGGATGTGGGCTTTGAAAACTGTGTGGGCGAAACCGATGTCAACTACGGTGAAAGCAGCGGTGATGGTGATGAAGTGCTTGTTCTAGATTCCGGCTGAAATGTCTTAAATAAAGTCTCACAGAATGTCTTCAAACCCTCAACCTCCACCTTGATAAATGTCTTGAGTCGGGTTTCCATGCCTTTCCAACCCCTCATCAGATTAAATAGCTTCAACCTTCCGATTGAAGTATGACTCAATGTTTTCTTCATTCCTCACTTTCTTCGTCTCTATCCTAATCTTTCTCAGCAAGTTTTTCTCTTTAATCATAAATCTCTTGTTCCCCACTTTCTCACTCTCATATCCTAAGGTATCACCAAGAATTTCTCTTTTTCACTTAACTTTCCTCACCTGAACTGCATCAAAATACGACTCATGGTCCTCAGCACCCAGTAGCGTCTTCTCCTCATCAATAATATTTTAAAACTTTGTGCTGACCTACAAAAGAAAGCAAAACACAAAGACGAAAAATTTAACGTTACCAATTAAGCTTACTAATGTAAGTGAGCAAAATACAAAGGCAAAAGCACATACCTAAAGGTTGGTTAGTAGGTTGCGTTGAAGTTGGAAGCAGAATTTAGCACTGTAACTTAGTGTAGGAGACAAACGACAAATTCTAGGCCCTGCTAAGCCTACAACTACAGGTTGAGCCTTTGTGTACTCGAACATCCGTACCTTCAAAATAAAGTGACAGTTAGAGCAATATAAAATAATAAAAGCTAAACTAAACTGAAAAGTCTCTTATACCAGTAAAACATGGGAGCAACCCTCCAAGTAATTGATGCTTTTACCCGCATTTCTAATAACACTGATTTTACTTAAATCATCAAATTGTAGATGTAGGAACTGATGAAGGGCTTGCGGCCAGTTATACTTTACAAATTCAGGAAGATCATTGATTTAGTCAATACATGAAGGGACCTTCATATTTTTTAGCGAGAACATAAACATACATAATAAATTCTTCACTAACATGGAGACTCTCTTGCTCTCTAGTGTGGGGGATCATTCTTCTTCGGTAATTCTTTGTATTCCTTCAGTGACATTCATATAGGTACCGTCGAGAAGTGGAGACCGGGTAAACTTAAATTGAACACATACATTAGGGAGACCCAATATGAATGCGACCTCGTTTACAGTCATCTGCACATAGTGGTTCTCTAATAAAAATTCGTTATTCTCCCTATTATATAATATCAAAAGAACATAGAACAAGAATATGTTCTGTGGGATGCTTGACATCCACAACAGCTGAAGGATCCCAGCATCCCTTAATACAGCTTTCAACTCTTCACATAGGATATCAATAGAACATATTATTCAGCGAATGTGATTGATGCACATCTACAAAATAGGTATTTACTCTCGGGCATCACACTTAAAAAATGAAACTGTGCAATTAATATCAAAGACAAGAAATCAGGAAAGTAAACAACAACAACACTACAAACAAAAAAACATTATAAAACCAGACTAACTGCAATATCACTGTTAAACAAAAGAGCAACTGCAAAACGCCCGTGTTAAAAATTGGAAAATTGAAGCCTAAATTAAACAAGAAAAACATAGGTTACCTTCAGGAATGAGCAGAGAAACCCCTAAAAAAGCCTTCTTTCGTTGTCGCGTATAGAGGAAAACACAGGCCCTGCAGTTAGGTCGTCTTCTTCGGTTTATGGGGGTCGCACAACAGTTTTGGCTAGTCGCACAACGTTTTCTTCTAATTTCTCGCATTTTTTTTGGAAATATGTCTTGTATATGCATATTTAGGAAAAACGTTCAACACAAAAATTGTAGATCTCGACGAGATCTACAACTTTCGTGTTGAACACTTTTCCTAAAAATGCATGTACAAGGCGTACTTCGAAAATACACCCAGATTTCACGACTTTTAGAAATACAACTTGTACATGCATTTTGGGAAAATTGTTCAACATGAAAGTTGTAGATCTACAACTTTCGTGTTGAACACTTTTCCCAAAAATGCATGTACAAGACGTATTTCCAAAAAGTACGAGAAATTAGGAGAAAATGTTGTGCAACTAACAAAAACTATAGTGCTAATAACAATAACCATAATTTAGGGTTGTGATTCCACCATTTTCTGAGAGGCTACTTTTTTACAGTTTCTGCAGGGATTTCTGGTGCTCTGCCATGATTCCCTATTTCGATTGCGGTGATAATAATTAATAATTTAGGGTTTCAAGAGTCATAATAATCTCAAAAATATTGAGCAGCAACAGTGCTGGAATAATTGTTTTTATTATTATTTTTATGAATAAATCTATGCGTACTTAAAATCCACAGAAATATGACAAAAAGTGGGGCCCACATCCTTTTTCCATAACCAAAACCCCCGACCTGCTTTCCCTTTCCTTTTCTTCTCAAACGCCCGACCTGCTTTCCATTTCTTCACCCCGACAATAGCTCTGACAACTACACCAGCAATGGCTCCGGCAACGGCACCGAAAACGGCTCCAGCAACGTCTCTGGCACTTCTTTTCTCCGCCACTAGCATCCTGCATCCTCATCGTTCTGCATTTGTCCTAGCCAAAGCGCCTCCCCTTCGTCGTTCGTCCTGCCATCCATCTCCGAGCCTCTAGCCTCTGCTCTGCGTCTGCGATACATGGTGGCTTCGATGCCCTAGTCCGGTAGGTGGAAGCCCTTTTCCTTTTTGCAATTTTTTCGGGTTTAAGATATATGAATCTGATTTTGATTTCAGATTTTGATTTCTCCCAACACACAGATCTTGATTTTTTGTTTCCGTCTGCAGAGAACTAGGGCACGATCAAGTTTCCAAATCTTGTTTAGAGTTAAGATTTGGGAGTTGGGACTTTGGGTCTTGGGAGCAACCGAGCAAAGTGCTGCCTGTAAGACCTCTTTTTTTCTTTTTAAAACTCTGGGGTCTTATGCCCAGAACCGCCGTTTTGCGGTGGCCCCGACACTCGGGAAAGCCGCCACTACAAAACGCCGATTCTGCCGGCCTTTTCGATCACCAAAGAGAAAGAAACATAACATTATTCCGATAAAACTAAGTCCACCATCAAATGCAATATATGTAAATGAAATCACATCAAGTCCATATATAATAGAAAAGAGAGTACTGAAAAGTAACAAAACAGAAATATAAACGGGCTTAAGCCCGGTACATCAGATCCTCACTGCAATCTCTCGCGGAAGCTATAAAAGAGTATCACTCACGGAGCTGGTCGCTGGTGCTCCGGTACTAGACTGGCCCACCTCCATGACACTGTACTCCGCTGGTGCTGGTCCCTGAGCTGCTGGTCCCTGTCTCCCATTCGGAGCCCCTGTAATGTTGTGGTCCGAAAACCATTAGTCATAAAGACTAAGCCCTATCATCCCCTACCCCTCTGGCTCCTAGGCACCGAGCGAGGAGGAGGAAAGGGAAGCTACAAAGGTGGAGAGTACAAAGTGGCAGGTGACAGTGGAACTAGTCTAGCAGTTATTTATATTGTGTAAACGGCTAAGTAAGAAGGGTAAAAGCTAGCAGTTCTATAATAGTATGCATGAATGTAAGCAAGTAGAATAAGCAACATATGTAAGAAAGATAAAGTAAGAAGTAAGTAACCTTAACTTATATGAATGTCCATACAAACATATAAGTTAAAGGTTCTTCTGCAAGGCTCCCACCGTATAAAAAGTCTCATACCAATTTATACGTTGGGGTGTCGGTTGTATGCAAGTATGCTATGCAAAGATTCATGCAAGTGCAACCCACACACACGAGTATCCACACTACCAGGCCTATCCCTCTTGTACCCCCTAGAAGAACACAACCTAGAGTGTCCGCATACTAATGCTGGTCATATCCACCAGACTTTCCTTTGCTAAGTGTCCCACACCGCCGAGTCAATGTATCGACGTCGGTGTAAACGACAGTCCGATAGCGAATACCCACCACCTTATTTGTATCTAAAACCTTTTGAGCAACTGGCTCCCCAGACTAACCGTCCGTGCATCTACCTTCCAAACGAACCGTCCGGATGACAATCAAAACAACCTAATCAACCTCCCGAGCTACCGGGGTGAGTGAATGTGCAACCCTAGTTATGCTAGTTGCTCTTGTAATATTTTATTCTTACTGTTTAGGTTAGCTCAGGACTGCCCAAGGTATTTCCCGTGAAGGGCTCTCGAAGGCACTAGGAACTACGATGAGATTACACCCAAAGCTCCCTTTCGCAAGACACTTACTATTATTTGTTGTTATCAAATTTTCCAAATCCTTACTTGTTGTACTGGATCTAACCCTAGAGTATTTGACACTTCCTCCACACGGGAAAGACGATCTTTTGTCGATCATGAGCACCACTTAACACTAGCCAATCCAACACTCTACTCATCATATCTTCCAAATATGAACTCATTTTTATTTATCCAATACCAGCAAACATCTAACCCCAACTCATGTTCCCAAATTCATATTCCAACATAATTTCTGCAGTTTTACTATATACAGACCAACCTAAGCTATATGATGAGTAAAATGAGAGGTACCCAAAATATTCGTCCATTATCCCTATAACAATTAATGGAGGGCTGTAATGACCTTTTTAGCCTAAATTTAGAATTTAATAATTTTCCTAATTGATCTGGTAATTTATTTAATTATTCTAGTAATCCAAAAACCCCAGGTACCAATTTCAGACAAGCAAATGCTCCACAAAATTTATGATAAATTCAATATGACTATTTAACATAAAATCCAAAGTCTCTCAATTTTTCAGCAAGATTTAAGTCCCTAATTCTAATTTTGAATATAACCTACAATAAATCATTTTAAGAGATGAGTACAGCAAAAATACTTTCAAAACTTTTGAGAAAATTCAAGGATGATTGTAAGGACAATTAAATACTCCAGACCAAGTTTCATAATTTATAAATTAATAAAGAGCTCTAAAACTAATTTTGATCAAATGTTCATATTGGCAACATTATGCACTAAGTATAGAAATTATTCATTTAAAAATTGTGTTTGTTTGTTGCAGGCTACAATTAATGGCGTTCTCTTCAATCGATATGGATGTTGCCTTAATTTGTCTTCAAAAATGCTGAAAGCAGATGGGGGGTCTTGTTTAGAGTTTAGTTTTATTTCTAGTTTTATTTGCTCTGGAATTATTTGCATCAAGCTATTACATAATCTGGCGCCATCATGTTTTCCCTAAATAATTATGAGATGCACTTTTTTTTTATTTTGTACATAATCTGCCACTTTTAACATTTATTGTGATAGTGATAATATGGATGATGCTCATTCTTCTAGTATGGACATTAGTGATGAGAAAGTCAATTAAAATATTGTGTCAAATAAAGATGATTTGCTTGAGCCTCCGAAAATCAACACATCTTTTGAAAGTATTGAGAAAATATTTGATTATTACAGAAAATATGGAATGCAAAGTGGTTTTGGGGTATCTAAGAAATCTTCTACAAAGACAGAGGGTATATCGACATATATTACAATTGAATGTAGTAGATATGGAAAATCAAACATTTCTTCACAAAATGTGTTGAATCCCCATCCTATTACCAAAAAATAGTGTAAGGTCAGGCTTCTTGCAAAAGATTAGAGGACAATTAGTGGATTGTTACAAGTTTTTCAGATGCGCATAATCATGTATTGAGCCCCGGGAAGTCACGTAATTACAGGTGTAACAGAAAGCTAACAGCTATCGCAAAGAGAAAACTAGAATTAAATGATGCTGCTGGTATCAGAATGAACAAAAATTTTAACGTGTTAATGGTTGAAGCGTGCAGACATGAAAATTTACCATTTCTAGATAAAGACTGCAGAAATTATATTGAAAAACTAAGAGGACTCAAGTTGGGTGCAGGTGATGCTAGTTCACTTCAGAATTATTTTAAAAAGGTACAATCAGTTGATTCCAATTTCTTTTATACTATTGATTATGATGAAGAGAATCGAATCAAGAATTTATTTTGGGCGGATGCAAGATGTAGAGTAGCTTATGAGAATTTTGGGGATGTCATCACTTTTGATACTACCTACTTGACAAATAAATATGACATGCCATTTGCTCCATTTGTACGGGTTAATCATCATGGACATTCAATTTTATTGGGATGGGTTTGATATCTTCTGAAGATACTGAAAATTTCATTTGGTTATTTGACACGTGGTTGACTTGTATGAATAATAAGTCACCAAATGCTATTATTACTGATCAGGATAGAGTTATGCAGAATGCTATTCAAATTATTTTTTTTAATACTTCTCATAGATGGTGTTTATGACATATTTTAAAGAAAGTTCCAGAAAAGTTACGAGGAATGAATAATTATGAGTCCATAAAGTTTCACTTGCTTTGAGTTGCGTATGATTCTCTTATTATTGCCGAGTTTGAACAAGGATGGCATGATATGATTATTGAGTACTCACTTAATAATAATGATTGGTTGAATGCATTATATGATGAAAGACAACGTTGGGTCCCGATTTTTGTTAAAAACACATTTTGGGCTAAAATGTCATCCACTCAAAGAAGTGAAGGAATAAATGCATTCTTTGATGTTTATGTAAATTCAAAGACAACACTGAAACAATTTGTTGAACAATATGAGAATGCTCTACGAAGTAAAGTTGTCAAAGAACAAAATGCAGATTTTAAGTCTTTCAACTCTTGGGTTCCATGTGTAACATTTTATGCAATGGAAAAGCAAATTCAAGACATGTATACCAATTCAAAGTTTAAAGAATTTCAGCTTGAGTTAACAAGTATTATGTATTGTAAATCTTGTTTGTTTGATTCAGTTGATTTAAATCATTACTATGAAGTGTCTGAGCTGAAAAAATATGGGGAAAATGATGGACAAATAAGGAGAATTAATTTCAATGTTTCTTTTTTGGAAAAAGAAGATGATGAAATTGAATTGCAATGCATTTGCAAATTATTTGAATTTTGTGGAATATTATGTAGACACATATTATTGATTATGGTTGAGAATAATATATTTTTGATTCCGTCAAAATATATTTTACGGCGATGGAGAAAGGATATTAAAATACACTATACTAAGAACAGTCACTTATAGTAATTGGAAAGATACAGATGATGGACGCAGATTTGACAAGATGTCATCCGTTTTTAACGAAGTTGCTAATCTTTCATATAAATTTGAAGAGAATTGCAATATGGTAATTGAACGACTTGAAGATCTCAAGATAGTTTTGAAAGATAAATGTGTCAGCACTGGAAGAGGTTCAAGTATATTAGCTAATTCAAGTAAGACAACTTCAATGACAAATAATCAGATAAAGTCACCCATAGCTAAACGAGGCAAGGGTCACCCACCAATTAATAGAAAAAGATCCAAAATAGACAGTATCGTTGATAAATTAAGGAAGAAGAAATCACAAGGCACCAAAAGATCAAAAAGGCAAAAGAAAGAGGTAATATTTCATTTTTAAATTTAAGGTTGTTGTTGTTTTGCACCTAAATTTTTTTTATTAATTCAACATTATTTTTTACAGGGTATCCAACTGCACGAGACTGCATAGTTAATTAAAGAGTTAAATGACAACCTACAACAAAGTCGTTTGCCACTTAATTTTGATCTAAATGTTAGATGTCTTATATTTTAAATACAATTTGATTATTCGTATAATTCTTAATTAATTTATAATTTTTTTGTTGATGTAGGAATAGTCCTGACCGGTGAACTTGACGCAAGATTAGGATCTCTTGGTTGTGGAGGTGAACGCACAGTGAACGTGATGCTAACGGCAAGGCTAAATTCTTGAGAGAAGGGCGTCCCCAACTCATATATCTCCATTTAGAAGAGTAACAATTTTTTGCTACAGGAATAACTAGATAAGAATGAAATTTGAATGAAATATGAAAGTTATTTTTTGCTATAGGAAAATCCCGTCCTTTTTTTAATCTGCAAAGCAAAATTCAGTGTCCTAAAACTATTTGTATTTCCAATTATAATTTCTTAAACTAGGATCTAAAGTCAATTTGATAGACATTGGCAAAGTGAACCCTCCTAGGATCTAAAGTCAGCTTTTTTCTAATTTAGGGAGGGGGTGTATTTTGGCAATACTTAACCATTTTGATGCAACTATTTACATGTTGATAAAAAAATGACACTATCATAAAACGTATGTTTTACATGACCACTGTGAGGACTTGGGACAAAATTTTGAACATAAAAGCTATTGAAGTTCGTTGATGAGTGATTTCAAATTTTGATAAATTGTTTTCAATAATATTTTATATTATGAAAAAAAATGAAGGTTTAGAGCACTGTAAGTATTAAAAAAATTATTTTCTTTTGATGTGCGATTTAGCATTTTGAGTGTGTCGGTTTCTTCTAATTAATAACCTTAGATGGCTATATATATATGTGACTATATATATATATATATATATATATATATATATATATATATATATATATATATATATATATATATATATATATATATATATATATATCTCATAAAAATTAAGATCCATTTAGGCGAAGCGTGGATGGCTAGTTGGAATTTGTTGGGATAAAGTAAGGAGGGATGGTAATTTATTTTATTTTATTGCGTGCCTCACTTTTTTTTTTTGTAGATTTTAGGTAAATTTTATGTGCTTATAGTCCAGTCCTATTTTTATTAGATTAGATTACAATAATGCATAAATGCATTTTTAGTCCACACGGACAACTGTACAAGTAGAATATAAATTAATTAATTACTACTCGTTGACAGCAAGCAATCGTGTAAATGTGTAATTAATTATTAGACAGCGCAAATATGGCTGGGTAGACCTTTCTGCCTTCTACCGACTTTGGCAATTTTGTCCGGAGAGTAAATTATTTGTCGTGCAAAATTCACTCATATATATATACACACATACGAGCATCTTTGCACGGATTACGCCCAAACTCGATACTCTCGGGTGGCCTTCGGCCACATCCAGACGGGCGGAGAACAGGCTTCAGCCGTGCTTGATGCTCCAGGCGGTCTTAGGCCGTATAGAAACGGGCTTTGCCCGCTTCCACGTAATCCACCAGCTCGGCCCCGCACCCGTCACTCGCGGCCCCTCGGAGCGCATTTGCAAAATCAAACAACAACCATAATGCTTTGGGGGGCCGCGAGTGACGTGTCGGGGCAAAGCTGGCGGATTATATGGGCGCGAGGCTAATATTTTCAAAGGCTGCAGATATTTGCGGGATATCAAACTGTTTGATGTTTTTCTTATGTTGTTGCAGAGTGTAATCTATTTCATGAAGAATTTTGTTTAAAACATATAAATCACTAATAGATCTGTGCCGAGCCTCCTCTTGTGCAGTCTTCAGCAACTATGCAGTATTATCCACTGACTCCGTCAGCAATGTCGTTCGGCCCTCCTCAAGCTCTAACTTTAGCTCCAAACCAATCTGGCGAAATCGAGATATATCTCGATAATGCTCCTTCAAGTCAGCAAGTGAACTCTCTGCCACCCGGAGCTTCTCCTGAAGAGTCAGATATCCATCTTTCAAACTCACATAATGGTCGTTCCACGTGAACGCTAAATGAGCCTGAGTTTCAATCTACAACCAAAAAGAACGTTAGAATTGCATAAAGTAATCAAACTAAAACCCAAAAATAGGAGAGCTCACTTACCGCATCGCTCACCGCCTTCAAAGAATAAGACACTCAGAGGGGGGATGTGGGCAGAAACCTCCGAGTGAGGGACTCAGAGGGCAGAAACCTCTGAATGAGAGACTCGGGGGGGGGGGGGGGGGGGGGGGCAAAAGACTCCAATACCTCGACCTAAGGATCAGTCAGTGTATCCTCGTCTTGAGGAACCTCCTCAGTCTGACAATCTCTTTGCCTCAACAAAGGTTGAGACTCTGCATCTGCATCATTAGTGTCCTTTAAAACAAGCTTTCTTTTCCGATCGCGAACAAATGACGCCTCCACAACACGCTCAGAATCAGCTGAAATTCTACATAACCACAGTCGTTTCTCCTTCACAAATAAAGAGATGCTGAACAAACGATTCATCGGATTTTTGGGCTCTTTGAATCCCAACACGAGAGAAAAGTCGCGTTCTCGTCCCTTCTAACGACGACAATGATCGGGTAGAGAATTCCAAAGTTCCGGCAGACCTTAGGAATTTCAGAAATAACCAAACAGAGTGTTGTCATGGCAGCGATTTGTTTGATTCTCAAAGTCAAGCCAACACTTATTGTTATAGATCTCAACACGGCCACCGCTATCCACACGAACCCCGCACCAACTAAGGGCGGTCGTACCCTGCGGCCGAACTCCCGCGGTCGTACCCTGCGGCCGAACTCCCGCGGTCGCCTCCCGCTAAGGGTGGCCAGACTCCACGGCCTCCCTCCCGCGGCCGTGGGGGTGTTCCCGCAAGGGCGGCCACCCTCCCGCGGCCGCAGAACCGCGCCCAAGTGGGGCACCCGCACCGCCCGGCTGTCCTCCCGTGTTGTCATGGCAGCGATTTGTCTGATTCTCAAAGTCAACCCAACACTTATTGCTATAGATCTCAACACGGCCACCGCTATCCACGCGAACCCCGCACCAACTAAGGGCGGTCGTACCCTGCGGCCGGACTCCCGCTAAGGGTGGCCGGACTCCACGGCCTCCCTCCCGCGGCCGTGGGGGTGTTCCCGCAAGGGCGGCCACCCTCCCGCGGCCGCAGAACCGCGCCCAAGTGGGGCGCCCGCACCGCCCGGCTGTCCTACCGTGGTGACGGCCACCCCCCCCCCCCCCCCCCCCCCCCCCCCCCCCCCTCGCAGCTGCCTCCCATGGTCACGACCATCGCCCACCACGGCCTACCAATCCGCCAGTCGTGACTCCACCGGCGGCCGATCATCGCCGAGTTAGCCATTCGCTAAGGCGATCTAGTTTAGTCTGGTCTATCAAGAAGGTACAATTAGTCACCAAGAAGGTACAATTAGTCGCAACACTTATATATATATACACGAGCGTCTTCGCACGGGCTATGCCCGTGCTCGATGCTCTCGGGCGGCCTTCGGCCGCATCCAGGCGGACTTCGCCCGCCTCCGAACAAGCTTCTCCCGTGCTCGATCCGTCGTTGCGGGTTACGCCCGCATCAAAGCGGGATGCGCTCGCATCAAATTGAGTTGCACCAACATCATGACGGAAATTGCCCGCAATATATACATATGAGTCCTCGAAATGACCGTAAAAAAAAAAAAATCAATATTATAATTTTTATTTTATAAAAAAAATTACGTTTTGTCGTAAAAATATTAATTTCACACAAAATTTCTCTTAATATAATAAGATATATAAAACTGTATTTTTGAGTAAAAAAACATTCACGCACGATCCCCATTATATGTTGCGCCTATATAGAATTTTCCCCATATCGACAGATCTTTTGAGTCGTGACTCTGGTGTAGTTATTTGTAGGACCAGTCATGATTGAAACCACTGGACGTAGGAATAAGTTATGTGTTTGATGAATCAGTTGTTGGTAGGTATATGTACCTATATTTTTGGAGGTGCGCGAGCAAATCTGAACGTAGGATCGCAGATTTCAATGGGGCCGCAAAATAAGACCGTATTTCTCGAATATGATCGTATCCAAAAGTGATCGTCGTACCGTCTAAACAAATCTGCATCGTTGATCTTGGGAAGCATACGGTCAGATCTGCTCTCGCACCAGTCTAGGTGCCGAATTATTGAGGGTGTTTGATAGTCCTAATCTCAGGGTTTAGGATTTAATTCCCGGATCAAGGAGCCGAACCAATTTCATCCGACGATCCAAATTAAATTGAGTTCCGATCGGCCAACAAGATCAAAAGTGAGCAACAATTACACCACAAAAAGTGCCCGGCCCGTGACCAGTGCAATTAATTAATTAGGAAGGAGGGCGCAGGGATTTGGAGGGGGGCAGGTGAATCCACTGCAATTGAAGCTGAATCTCGCCGCACTCGACATTCCTGAGCCTGAGAAACATGTCCTGCAGAATCGTGCCGTGTTCATCAGCACGGATGGAGCTCTCCTCGGCCAGACAGTTTCGCCTGTTGGGCAGCAGCTGCTTTATTATCACGGATCCGGCCACAAGCCCCGAAGAAGTCGATGATGATGGCGGCGGCGGTGGTGGTGAGTTGTTCATCATCTTCACCGCTAGGAAGAATGGGTGTATGTCGAACTCCGCATCGCCCATCGGGTCGTCGAAGCTGAATCGATCCCTATCATACACTTTCTGCAATCAGAACACAGGCATCCATCAGCCATCATCGTATATAATATTATATAGATTAATAATAGGGTTTGTACGCGTGTGTTACTAACCAACTTGATCGGGAGAGTGGGATCTTCTACAGAAAGTGTTAACTCTTCATTCCACTCCGGATTCAAACTCTTTTTTATCACACGAGTCCTCAGCTTCTGCATGTTAATTAATAATCATTAACACCAGATTAATTAAGATCAAATCCCTTTAGAGAAACAAGAACCGAGACAAAGAAAGAGAGTGTGTGAGTGAAAGTGACCTGTTTCCCCATTTGAAGAACAACGTAAGGATCGCTGCTTTTCAGATCTCGAACGGCTAGATCCACCCCTCTCAACACTCGTACCCTGAGAAGCCCAAGGAGCCCATCCATCACTTTTTACAGACGACAGCCTCTTCTCTTCTCTTCTTTTCTGTCCCCAAAACTCCTCTGCTAGCGAGCTGTGATCCTCTCCAATTAGGAAGGCGGATCCCTTTGTATACCGCCTTAAATCACTTATAGGTGGCCGGCAACCAATTAGAGAAGCAGCGGACAGCAGTCTCAAGTCGGATTGCGTGGCCTTCCATCCGCTGTTTCGCACCACGTGTCACTCAATGAACATGTATGTATGCACACTTGAACAGCTCCGTTGAATGCAATTTTTAACTTTACGAAAATGTCACGCCGGATCAGGCACGCCGCGATCCGCTGGCCGAAGCGCCCCGAAACTGATGACACTCCCACTCGGGGAATACACTTTTTATTCCTATTATTTATTTATATTTATAATCATGCTCCGTGCTTTTGAGACCGGCTTCGCTCGCAATCTGACGGTCGCACCTCATTGCCGTGATCAAAGTGCGAGTTCCCCCTTTCACACACGCGCTCGCGCTCGCGCTCGCTCTATGTAAGTGTATTTTTTCAGGTTATCATAAAATGCACTGATTCGACAATCCGCGTGGATCAGTGCAATGCACTTGGAGATGTGGGCATTGATCCATGCTGACTGACTGTCGAATCAGTGCACTTTATGGTAACCAACGGACAACACAACCACATGTATTCATCTCTTCCCTCTCTCCCACTTTCTCCCTCTCTGATTGTTGGGCTAGAGAGCACGCAAGTCCGAGCAGAGCACTTACAAATCAGTTCGAGCAAGTACCTGCACAACCGTTAGGATCGTGACACCTCACACACACACGGATCGTCCGGATCGCGCCACGTCGGCGATCCGTGGGAGGAGTTAATTCCAAATCCGGGAAAGCTTGTTTTGGGAAGACTATGTTTAGAAAGCTACTGAGGCGTATTAAATTCTGAAATCCCCATTTTAGGAAGATCATTTGTGGCCGGGTATCTCATTCAAATATTAGGATTTCTCTCCTATTCAGATGAGTGAGTTATTGCTGCTTATTGTGGGTCTAATTGCTTCATAAAATTGGATTTAACTCCTAATTAGAGAAGACTAACTGCCATTATAAATTGGGGGGGTCATTTGTCTTGCCGATGAGAGATATCAGGTCATCAACAGAGAGAAAATTTATGAGATCCAAACAGTGAAACCAGCGGGAGGAAGAGTTGTTGGAGTTGTGTTCCGGCGGTTTCGGCTTCGTCTCAGGCAGCGGAGGCGGGTCTTGGGCCCAGTGGCAGAGCAGCAACGAGACAGGCATCAGGCGCGACGACGAAGGAGCACGGTGGTCTGGAGGGAGTTCCGGCCGAGCTTGGCGCGCGCATTTTGGTCGCTCAGGAGGAGCAACGTTCCGAGCGACAGCGCTGTCGGAAATCCGACAGCTCCAGTTTCAGTTTTTTGTTTTGCCTTTTGTTTCCTTTCTCTGTTCGACCCATTGATGTCTATTGTAATCGGTAACTTTCTGATTTTAGTGGATCTTGTCCGGCGCGCTCTTCCCGTGGAGTAGGAGTCTCATACTCCGAACCACGTAATCTTTTGTGTCGTCTGTGTATGCTAGAATCTCGTTCCGTATTTTATTTTGCGCGATACTGGTTCTTGCTCATTCGTGAAATTCCGTTGCGCTACCGCGGCTTAACTCGATCCGATTTCACAATAATTGGTATCAGAGGCAGGTTCCGCGGGGGTGATCGTCTGGACGTTCCGGTTCTAGATTTGGGTCAACGGTGGGTGACGACATTGGTCCGCTCCCTATCTTCCTAGATCGGTTCCGCGAATATCGTCTTGATCGCCCAGTAGCTTTGCGAGCAAGACAATGTTGGCAAAATTCGAGATTTCTAGGTACGACGGCAAGATTGATTTTGGCCTTTGACAGAAGCGCATAAAGGCCGTTCTCGTCCAGCAAGGTTTTCACAAGGCTCTCCTCGGCAAGGAGAAGTCCGGGAAGAAGGACGACGAATGGGAGGAGCTCGATCTGAAGGCCATCAGCACGATTCAGCTGTGTTTGGCCGATGAGGTGATGTACAACGTGGTGGATGCTGAGACGACTGCGGACTTGTGGAAGAAGCTCGTGGAGCTATATATGTCCAAGTCGCTGATGAATAAGCTGTATGTGAAGAAGCAGCTATACAGACTGAGAATGTCGGAGGGCTCGCAACTGCTAGATCACATGAACGTGTTCAACAAGCTCGTCTCCCAGTTGCGGAGTATGAACGTTAAGGTCGAGGAGGAAGACCAGGCTCTGCTCCTGTTGTCTTCATTGCCGAGATCCTTCGATCATCTGGTCACCACTATCCTCTACGGGAAGGATACCCTGAAGATGGAAGAAGTGATGACAACGCTGCTCTCAAACGAAACGAGGAGCAAGTCGGGCCCTAGGGCCGACGAGGGCCTATTCGTAAAGAGCAAAGACACATTGAGTGGTAGATCGAGATGGAAAGGCAAGTGGGAAGACCGACCTAGGGTAAAGTCCGTAGGCAGGAACACGTGTCACTACTGTAAAGAGGAAGGGCACTGGAAGGACAAGTGTCCGAAGCTGAAGCTCAAGGAGCAGGCTCATGAGCCGGATTTGGCTGCGGTGGCATCTGAGGATGAGAGCGATGCCGACGCTCTTCATGTTGCACCCAACATTGAGACCACAGGCTCCTGGATCTTGGATACAGGATGCACGTTCCACATGTTCCCGAACAGAGAATGGTTCTCCAGCTTTAGGCAATATGAGGGTAGTCGAGTTCGGATGGGGAACATTTCAGAGTGCGAGATATTGGGAGTCGGTAACATCAGGATCAGGATGTTTGACAGAGTGGTTAGGAACCTCACCAACGTTCGGTATGTGCACAGGTTGAGAAAGAGCTTGATTTCTCTAGGCACTCTGGAGGCTACCGAGTATTCTTATACCGACAACGATGAATATTTGGAGGTCAGGAGAGGCGTGCAGACAGTCTTGAGAGGAGAGCGTTCCGGATCGCTCTATAGACTGATTGACACCACGATTGCCAAGGGAGATACGAGGAGAGAGGTCAGACCATCTCTCAAGCTTCAGGATACGGTAGCATATGCATTTCAGGCGATCTCCTCAGATCGCGGTTCCTTCGATAGAGCTTTAGAGAGCAGAGATCGTTCTCAGCGAAAAGCTAGGAAGGACCAGCGGAGGAGCGGGGCATGATTCGTGGCTAGGACGTGTGCTCGGAGAGAGGACCTTGGCGGAGGTAAAGTTCTCGCATCCGTAGGAGGAGAGTCATCTCAGGAGAGCCCAGACGCCGCAAAGGGAGCCATCCGGCTCAAGGGTCCCACCAGGGAACTCATGATCACTCAGGAGAAGGTGGAGTCACACAGTGAGAGGTTGAGTGTGAATCGTCTTGCAAAAGACTCGGTCTATAGGGCAAGGGCGAAGCACGTCGGGGTGCGCCACCGGGAGTTGAAGGAGTTCGGTAGGGGTAGAGGCAGGAAGTTGCGGGAGATATCCTGGAGGGATATTAGTACGGACTTGCAAGGAAGTCCGGTGACTGGAGTCAAGTTCAAGAGCGGTCTTGACTTGACTCATTCTGATGCGCGTTGATCGCGGTCAGGCCCCAGGGAGAGGGGGCTCGTAGTCGCCGGTAGTAGAGATTTAAGTTGAAGGTGGAGTTTCATTTGCGTGAGGCGTCAAGGTGGAGATTGTTAGGATCGTGACACCTCACACGCGCACGGATCATCCGGATCGCGCCACGTCGGCGATCCGTGGGAGGAGTTAATTCCAAATCTGGGAAAGCTTGTTTTGGGAAGACTATGTTTAGAAAGCTACTGAGGCCTATTAAATTCTGAAATCCCCATTTTAGGAAGATCATTTGTGGTTGGGTATCTCATTCCAATATTAGGATTTCACTCCTATTCAGATGGGTGAGTTATTGCTGCTTATTGTGGGTCTAATTGCTTCCTAAAACTGGATTTAACTCCTAATTAGAGAAGACTAACTGCCATTATAAATTGGGGGGTCATTTGTCTTGCCGATGAGAGAGATCAGGCCATCAACAGAGAGAAAATTTGTGAGATCCAAACTGTGAAACCAGCGGGAGGAAGAGTTGTTGGAGTTGTGTTCCGGCGGTTTTGGCTTCGTCTCAGGCAGCGGCGGCGGGTCTTGGGCCCGGTGGCAGAGCAGCAACGAGACAGGCATCAGGCGCGACGGCGAAGGAGCACGGTGGTCTGGAGGGAGTTCCGGCCGAGCTTGGCGCGCGCATTTTGATCGCTCAGGAGGAGCAACGTTCCGGGCCACAGCGCTGTCGGAAATCCGACAGCTCCAGTTTCAGTTTTTTGTTTTGCCTTTTGTTTCCTTTCTCTGTTCGACCCATTGATGTCTATTGTAATCGGTAACTTTCTGACTTTAGTGGATCTTGTCCGGCGCGCTCTCCCCGTGGAGTAGGAGTCTCATACTCTGAACCACGTAATCTTTTGTGTCGTCTGTGTATGCTAGAATCTCGTTCCGTATTTTATTTTGCGCGATACTGGTTCTTGCTCATTCGTGAAATTCCGTTGCGCTACCGCGGCTTAACTCGATCCGATTTCACAACACAGAACCGCTTAGCGGTATGCTGCTACACAACCAAAACACAACAAAAAATAACAGTAATAAAAGTGACACAATAATTTAACGTCGAAACCTCATTGTGTGAAATCACGGGACGATTAAAGTCCAACCCGAAAAGCCGTCACTAAAATGAATGAAACAATAGGCAATTACAATGATTTCCCTTCTCGATCCTTATAGGGTCTTCATCAGTTTCACACTACACAATACAATAAATAGTTATAAAAAAACTATAAGTTACCGACAGCGGCGGACGAGACGGATTAAACAAATCCTCTGCAAGATGTCTTTTTGAATTTTTACCCAAATCTGCTCCAGATCCAATCCGTGTAGGTGAAGTACTCCTCGTCAACGTCGTACAACGACGTCCGAAAGTTCTCCCAAACTAAGATGATTGTCGTAAATGTCTCTCTGGAAATCTTTCTATGTTTGAGTTTAGAGAGAAGTGAATGACTTATCTCTCCTCCTTCATCCATATTTATAGGGCCAAAATCAAGGAAGTAGGTGTTGTAGATAGCATGTGGATGAAACTTCTTTCGGTCAAAAAATACATGTTATTTGACATGAAGTTTCCTTTGCACAATTTCCTAGAATATTTCTTTAAGAGCATATGTTGATTTTCAGGTCAAAGACTGCTAATCTTTTTCATACTTGTCATGAAACGCATGCTTGAAAAGCATGATCAAAGTTGACTAGCCTCTTTGACACTTAGGAGGAAATTATTTTAACAAATTTCTCTCTTTTCGACTAAGTGAAGAAATCCTGTCATTCTGACAATCTTCCTCAAAGTCTTCAATCTGCATCTCGTCAGGTCCTCCATCAACATGTCATTCAATCAACAATACTAAATTCGAGTTAATGAGACTCGAATTTAACAGTTTTCTCCACAAAGAATAAGAACTGTACCCAGCAACTTATTCTCCCCTTTTGCTTCATGTGGAGGGAACCGCCATGCCGACGATCCTCACGCGGTGCTCAAACTTCCCTTTTGATACAGTTTTCGCAAACATATCTGCTCCATTGTCATCTGTGTGCTCCAACAAATCCAGCTCTTTCTACTTTAAAGTATTGTGTATCCAATGATTCCGCGTGTAAATATGTTTGGACCTCGAGTGGAAGGTGGGGTTCTTCCTCAAATGAATCACACTCTGACTGTCGCATAGGAGTATGCACCGCTCCCGAGTAAAACTCAACTCCTTGATGAAATGCTTCATCCAAAGAAGCTCTTTTCCTGCCTCAGTGACTGCTATAAACTCTATCTCAGTAGTATACAGTGTGACACACTTCTGTAGTCTAGACTGCCATGACACAGCTCCCCCTACAAACAAAATCAGGTACCCAAAAGTCGATCTTCTGGAGTCAAAATATCCAGCCATATTATCATTATTGTAGCCTAGTAGCTATGACTCACTACCTCCAAACTTTAACATCAAGTCTGACGTCCCATGTAGGTACATTAGAATCTACTTCACAGCATTCTAATGCTCTCTTTCGGGGTTAGAGAGAAACCTAATGTAACATCCCGACTTTTATTGGGCCACCAAAGCCCTAGTAGGCCCAATAAAAGTGACTTGAATCCCACTCATGACCTGGTAGAAGGGAACCCTAAGCAAGAAGTGGAGCTAGAAAACTTTAACTTGAGTTCTGTCAGTTCCTGTGGCATCGAATAGATAGTACGAACACATCAGAACTCGTTCTGTTGGACCCCGAGGCCATGTAGTGAATATGACCATCCCTCGTCAAACGTCGCAAAGACAAGATTTTGAATATTGATCTAGAGAACTCTGATTTGAGTTATGTCAGCTCCTATGGTCTCATATGGACAATACGAACACGTCGGAACTCGTTGCGTCACAATCCGAGGTCTAACGATGAATATAGAACTTTTGACCAATTTAATGCGCCGCGATACAAATATTTTGGACTTTTACCAAACGAACTCTGATTCAACCACAGTCAGTGGCTCTAGACTCGTATGGTTAATATGAAGTCAACAAAAGTCATCCCGGACAATTTCAATGATGAATAGTCAACTCTAGGTCAAATCGAGCGTGTTCGTGCACAAAAAAGCGTGCACACACAAATTATAACATGACACCCCAACTTTGACCCGACCCCGATGTCTTGTACTCACTTTGACTTTCACCAGCACGGGGGACCCACCATAGGGTTGACTTTGATCAACCCCCCCCCCCCCCCCCCGAAAAGTCATTTTTTTGGATTTTTCCCAAAGAGGTGTTCACCTCCTCTTATTTAATTGGTTAAGGCTCTACCCTATCACACTTTGGGCCACCAATACTAGCCATATGAGGGAATAAGGTCATGGGCCAAGATAGGCCCAATTCTCTTTCCCCCTCTTCCTTCCCCTTAAGGAGCAAGGCCAAGCCCACTCTTTTTATTTTACTTGCTGCCACTTGGGGCCACCCTACTGCTGCCACTTGGCCAGCCCAAGTGGAGGGGAGAGGAGGAGCTCCTCTCCCCACATGGGATTAATCCCACATCTCCCAAACCAAATAAGCCCTTCCCCCTTGCCATATAAGGCCCTGCCCAGCTTGCCTTCCCCCACACCAACCCACCCGAGCCCAGGGTGTGAGGACCCTGACGAGCTTGGTGTAACGCCCCGAAAATTGTATTTGAGTTGGTCGTGTAAAAGGAGATTTTTGGTGCCGGTATAAGGGTACACGGCCTAGGACACGGGCGTGTCCAAGGCCGTGTCTGGCTGGTGTTTTGGCCTTTTTCATCCCGAGAAGGACACAACTAGAAACACAGCTGGATGACACGGGCGTGTCATTTGACACGGGCGTGTGCCTAACCGTGTCTGTACCCGTGTTCCCGAAAGCCGATTGAGTTCGACGAAAAGTGTTCGGGAGGAACACGTCAGGCGACACGGGCGTGTCGGGAGGGCGTGTCCCCCTGCGTTCTACGATCGCCGAATGGCGCTCGACGATTGTCGAGTGACCCTCTGAGTTTGACGATCGACGATTGTCGAGTGACCCTCTGAGTTTGACGATCGATGATTGTCGAGTGACACGGGCGTGTTCATACCCGTGTCCCTACCCGTGTTCAGTTGGGTCGTGTCCGTTGCTGTGGCGGTTATATATGACACGCCCCATGGTCACGGGCGTGTCGAGGACCCGACACGGGCGTGTCAGGTGAGACACGAGCGTGTATTTGCCCGTGTGTCTTTTCTTCGTTCGACGATCGTGCGTCCATCAAGGCACACGACATGGAACACGGCCGTGCGCGATGCCGTGTTCGGCCCAGGTCTGGGGAATTTTGTGCAGATCTGAGTCGTTCATCTTCTTTAATTGAGATCCAATGGCCCAGGTGGTTTCCTGCTCTGTTAAGGTCGGGAATGGGGGAGTTAACTCTTCATTTTATCCAAGCCATTCTCTTTCCAAGGAGTTAGAAAGAGGGGAAGAAGGAGGAGGATTCCGGCCGCCAGCGGAGCATCGCAACACCGTTTTGAGATCTGAGAGCGGATCCGTGGAGGAAAGGTCGTTGCGAAGACTTCTATCCGTGTAGTTTTTCCATGGCGCAAAAGCGGATTACAAGGGTAACGATTCTCTACTTGAGCATGTGAAGCTCTTCCTTTCTGCATAGGGAATCCCGCTCCCGCAAGTGTGCAGTGAGTGCGTGGTGTTCCTTGGGGTTGATGTGAATAGTCCCCCTTGTTTTGCATATAGAGTCCGGAAATCGAAGTATGGGCGTAGGCATTGTGTGTGAAGCCTATCCGGACGTGTATTGTCTGGATTGGTGATATTGCATTTGTTATGTTTTGCCAGAGAAGACTCCGTGCTTTAGGTTTTTTGGGTTTCTATGCGGTAGATTGCAGCAGAGATCCTTGGGGATAAACTCCAAGGCGCACCCGGAAAACTAAGCGAAAACGTATTCTGCTAACTTGGCGGTCAGGGAACCGGCCTTGAACATAACTGGGTTATGTGATTGTTTGGAAAAGTTTTGGGATCTGAGAGAATCTTGGCTCGTGCATACGTCTTAAAGTGACTACGTGGTGTGAGCAACGGGCAAGTGGAATTGGACCTAGGCTATGTGGTTCGATGCGAGAGACCCAAAAAGGGGATTGGCCGTTGGCATAGTCAGGAGCCTTAGACAGTGGTTAGAAAGGCTAAATGCTCACGTGGTTGCCATCTTTGGGATGGTGGTGAAGACGCTGAAGTGTCAGGATTCACCGTTAATGTGCCCTGAGTGCACGGGGTGTTTGGTCGTGCGAGCCTACACCTGTGGCGTAGTATAATTGCACTTTATTGTTTATTGGGCTAATGATATGCAGGGAAAGAGCACTGTCATCCCGAGTAAGGGGCGGAGCCGTTATAATTTGGTCGGATTTTAGCTGATCGTTGCTTTGTTTGCCACCGTGCGGTGGAATGTGCTTGCAGGTGCTGCGGAGCCGAGTACCAAATAGTGGGCTGGAGCCCATGTTGCTGTGATGGCCCTAGAATGCCAAAGCGAATAGTTGTACTTTACTTTTGTCATGTGTGGCCGGCCTGCGAGCCGATGTATGGAAAATACTATTTATTAAGTGAACTATTGTAAGGCCATAAGGCCATGTCCCCTTTCAGTGTATTTGGTTTTCATTCCAGTGGTGTGGTTGTGAACATTCATGATTATTAGATTTAAGTTTTGGGTTCTTTCAACTTTTAAAAGCTTCCTCTAGAATGCTCTGTGTAGGACGAGTAGTCTTAATTGGAATGTTTGAATATTCTTATGTAACCCTTCAGACTATCTATGGTATATGGCGTTGGGTTCCAGCTGGACCTTCTGTTATATATCATGTGACGGATGTGGGTGTTACACTTGGCTCACCAGCGCTGCATACGTCCCAGGCCCCCATCATGGACTGTAGTCCGTACCACCCCAACCCCTCTCCGTGCCCCATCGGCCACGGCGGGTTGTTGGAAACTTGCATCGTGAAGACCCTGACCACACAGCGCACCTGCTTACTGTGTTTTCGTCCCAGGTCACACGGACTGCAATCCTCCCTTTGACGAGAAGTGATCCGGTTAAGCGGGCCTACGGGGACTTCCGAGGAGGTCACCCATCCCAGAATTTCTCTCTTCCGAGCCTACTTGCTCTAGTTAAGCGTGCTCGGATGGGAGAAATTCTGGGATGGGTGACCTCCTGGGAAGTCCTCGTAGACCCGCTTAACCGGATCACTTATCGTCAAAGAGAGGATTGCAGTCCGTGGGACCTGGGACGAAAACACAGTAAGCAGGTGCGCTGTGTGGGCAGGGTCTTCATGATGCAAGTTTCCAACAACCCGTCATGGCCGATGGGGCACGAAGAGGGGTTGGTGTGGCACGGACTGCAGTCCATGATGAGGACCTGAGACCTATACAGTGCTGATACCACTTTGTAACGCCTCCATTCGTCATATGGAATATAACGATGGGTCCGGTCGTGGCCCCACGCCATATTTCACAGACAAACGACGGAATTACGTATGAATATCAAAATCACGCTCTACTCGCATCCGAACTCAGAGACATCCTAGCAAAAGTATTTTAAGTTGCAAGAACTCATCACAGTGAATGTCCACTAAATATATGTAAACTATACATTTATATAGGTCCAGGAACGTATACAAATACACACCTCTCATGGTGTTAAGGTCTTATAAGTTACTCTTTACAAATATACAGCTTCATACATCGGCACACAGGCCGGCCACACATGAAATCTAAGAATTCTTTGCACGACCTTCAAGGGCCTTTCAGTAGCAAGGGCTTCAATCCGCTCAATCCAATTCAACTCGTTCAACACTTGCAGTTGGACATCCACCCCAAGAGTGGTAAACAAAGAAACGGTCAGCATTAGCTGACCAATTATAACGACCCTACCCCTTACCCGGGGCAGTGGTTCCTTCCCTGTATGTATTGTAATCATAACATATAGGCTATATCACAATAGGTTCTCTCTCACACCACATCATCACAAACACTGGCCTCCGCCAGACACTCCATGCACTCAGGGCACATTTACGGTGTACCGGACTCCTTGACATCACCACCGATCAGAGACTTTTAACATGTTAGCTGGACGGCCCTAGTCACCACAACACGCATGCTGGGGACATCCCGCTCATACCACTCAGAGGTACTAACCTCACGACAACCTTGAGCATTTCCACTTTAGATCGACCCATCATTGTGGTGCAGAAAGCTGGGTCTGGCCCGCAGCCTCCCATTCGCCTTGCCACAAATCGATCTCCCACAATACAGATCCAGGTCAGCCTTTCCCGTTGCTCAATTCGTCAATAGCGCAGATCTTAATGCAGATCGGCTTTCCCTTTTCTGCTCCGCACACAACTCTCGCAGAGCTGCTTTCCAATTCATTCCAATTCAACACCCCAATCCAAGGGCTCATTCAGTGCTTCCCAAAAGATGCACAATTCACAAGCATCCATACAACCTATCCATCACGGAGTCTTCTCCGCTTCACACCAACAACATCACCAATCCAGACTAACAGTCCAGACATGCTTCACACAGCATGCTTATGTCATACTACCTATTTCCGGCTCTAAATACAGACTCAACCTGGAATCACTTACGCTTTCCACCGCTTGGTGGAGGATTCCGTGCATATACATAAAAAAAGAACTTCTCTTGTCCAAGAAAGAGATTGTTACCCTTGACGATCACTTTGGAGCCATGAGATCTAGCCGGATGGAAATCACCGCCCCGACCTTGCCTCCACTAATCCGCACTCGACTCACGATTCAGCACGCTGAAGCTTTTCCGGCAGCCGTCTCCCTTCTTCTTCCTTCCTTGCTCTCCTCTCTCCATAGCTTTTTAGAAAGAGAATGGATAAGATGGAATGAGAGTGATCCATCCACTCTCAGTCTTATAATAGCAGGGGAAGGGCTTGAACCCTTGGATCCAAGATGAAGGAATGAACGCCCTCGATTTGCCCATCAATATCCATTTTGGGCCGACACGCCCTATGACACGCCCGTGTCTCTTAAGCGGCGCACAAACCGCCTTATCTAGAACAGGACACGGTCATGTGACACGCCCATGTCACATGGCTGACACGCCCGTGTCACTCAGTACATGCCCGTGCCTCGTGGCCATGTACCTCATGCAGTACACCATTAACTCAACCCGAGCGGGACACGACCATGGGACACGCCCGTGTCCCAGGCCGTGTACCCCAAGACACACTCGTGTCTGTTGGGTACATTGGTTCTAATGTACCTGATTTGAAGAAGCCTCACCCTACTCAATGATATACATCAAAATATATTTGATGTATTTTGAGTTTACTTGTGCAGGTTAGGTATTTGCAGGGAAGATGAAAAAGTTTCTAAGTCCACGTGTCGACACCTAGAGGGAAAGTATCGACACTTAAGAAGACTTGTGTCGACACCCAGACAAGCAGTGTCGACACTTGGAGTACTTGTGTCGACACCAGGGATGCAGAGTCGACACCAGACAGAAAGTGTCGACACAAGGAGCTGTGTCGACACTCAATGAAGAAAAGTCCAGTGAAGCAGTGTCGACACTTAGCAGTTGTGTCGACACCCAGTGAAACTGTGTCTACATCAGAAAGTGTCGACACTTGGAGATATGTCGACACTCAGCAAAAGTCAGCAGAGTCTAAGTATAAGTGTCGACATGATAAAGAATGTGTCGACACTCAGCAGAAGACTCAGCACTTGAAGAAAGTGTCGACACAAGAAAGAATGTGTCGACACTCAGCAGAAGACTCAACGCTTGAAGAAAGTGTCGACACAAGGAGCTGTGTCGACACTTAACTAAGTTCAACAAAAATTCTAAGTACAAGTGTCGACACTAAGGGGAAGTGTCGACACTCAGCCAGAGTCTCAACAAAAGAAGAATGTGTCGACACAAGGAGCAGTGTCGACACTCAGCAAGTATCAACACAGAAGGCATGTGTCGACACCAAGAAGATGTGTCGACACTGAACAAGTTCAACACATGAAGATGTGTCGACACAAAGGAGTTGTGTCGACACTTACAAGAATTCAGCAATATTCTGAAGAACAAGGACTTGTGTCGACACACAATATCAGTGTCGACACATGATGAAGAAGCTGTGTCGAGAAGTCAATTCTACAACACAAGGAGTTGTGTCGACACCTTGAAGGCTAATGTCGACACTTTGTCAACTTGTGTCGACACTTGGTCTATAAGTGTCGACACTTAAAGACAGACAGTCTCGACACTTTCAGACAGTTACAGTTATTTCAAGAACTGACTGGATGACTTGACAGCTGCCATTCCAGCCGGTCTACTGCACCTGTCAGAGTTGTCAGAAATCAGTTATGAACCGGACCAGCCGGTCACCATGAAGAAGGCCTATAAATAGGCTTATACTGTCTACAGAAAGAGATGATCAAGTAATTGAAGTTGAGAAGATCAACACATCAAGTAATTCACATAAGATCTAGCTATTCATCTAGTGAAGATCTAAGAAGTTGGAGAGAGAGAGCTCCATCCAAGGAGACAGCCGTTGGAACCAGGCTGAGAAGAAGGGTTCAGACTTTGTTCTGAATCTTAAGTTGCAGAGATCAAGGATCAGCTGCAGAGGAGATCAATCCTATTGTGTTCTACATTCAAGAAGCTTTGAAGAAAGCCAAGTCAGATTGATCTCAGCAGAGTTCATCCAAGAACTCATCAAGAACCTATCAACTCATCTCTCTATTCAGAGTTGTAGGTAGATACACTTTGTATTTTATATTTCTTGTAGGATCCTTAGGGATCTGAGTTTGTAAGCCTGTAATTATAAAGGCTGAGTGTAGGGCCTGTGTGCCTGAGTGTAGGAGATTTGTATCTCTGAGTGTAGGCCTGTTGTGGCTGAGTGTAGGCCTGTTGTGGCTGAGTGTAGGCTTTGTGAAGAAGCTGAGTGTAGGTCTTTGGAGAATACTGAGTTGTAGGGCCTTGGGCCTGAGCTGTAGGAACCTGTTTTGGGGTTCTGAGTATAAGATCTGAGGATCTGAGATAGTGGAGGAGTTTGGCCGAATCTAGTGCACTACTAGATAGGCGAAGGGGGAAAGTGGATGTACCCAAACCTTGGGGAACCACTATAAATCTGGGTGTTCACTGTGTGCATGTGTTTTGCTGTGATTGCTGATTGATTGTTGTGAGAAAGTAGTTTAAATTCTGTGATATAATCTGAATTCTGTCTAAAAAGTTAAAAAGATTTAAGTCACCTATTCACCCCCCCCCTTTAGGTGATTAGGTACAATATCTTTCAGTGTCCACCAGCACACGGCCCTTGCTGATCTAGAGAAGGACAGGGCCTTGTGACATGCCCGTGTCACACGCCCGTGTCACAGGCCGTGTATTCAACTTAACTTGTCGTTCGACTATCGTCGAGCGCAGTTTGTCGACCAGAGGAGGACACGCCCTCTGACACGCCCGTGTCGCAGGGCGTGTTCCCTCTTGAGAACTTCGCGAGTGCATTTCGTCGAGCACTCAACAAGCTGCTCAACCCAAGCAGGACACGCCCTGGGACACGCCCGTGTCCAAGGACGTGTCGCCCAACCTGAACCCAAAATGGGATTTGGGGTGTTACAACCCTCCCCTCCTTACAAGAAATTTCATCCTGAAAGTTAGCTCAGCTGTAGACATCAACATAACCACGTCGTTCCTTAGTAAAACGAGCCGGGTTAGAGCTCAGAGGCCGCAGCTAGGAGCAGAACCACCGTCACCCCGCTCTCGGGTTGGCTAAATCAGGCGGTGGCCGGCGGCGGCAGGTCGCCGGGCCACCGCCTAGGGACTCGCCGGCCCCTGACGAACCGGCCGGGGGCTGCGCTGGAATCTAGTGGTGACTGGTCGGCGATGGCAGAAGGCCAGTGCCTCTCTCATCTGCAGGGATGGAATCGCCGCGGTCCATCTCCGGTGATGAGATGGACGGCGGGGATTTTATCAATCCCCCCCCCCCCCCCCCGCCTCCACTTCTATGCCCCCCCCCCACAGCAGATCCACGGCTGATCCGTTGTGGGGAAACAACGGCGCAATAAGCCGTTCGGCTCAAATCTCAGCCGTAGAATCAATGTTTGATCTGTTATTTGCAAACCAAAATACACAGTAATGTTGTGGATTTTTCTGGGCCAAATCAGAGTCCCATAGAACAAAGTTGTCAACATGAAAAATGTTTCCCATAATGAGTGCTTCCTGCACAAAAAAGTTGAGGATTTTTGAAAATGATTTGATATTTTTAAAAGCTTAAACAATGTTTATTTGGCCAAAATAAGGGCCTAAAATGGCTTGGAAAATTATGAAAATTTTTCTAAACTTACTTTATACCCCACTAGAGGTTGTATTAAAATTTGGGAGCATGATGATATGAATTTGTATTATTCTTAATTTCTAGGATCCTAGGGTGGCGCTTAGAATTTATTACGCTCATTTCCCTTAAAAATAGAAATTTGGAGCGCGCGAATCACCTTACATAAGTTGAATAGTGAATAATAAATTCAAGGGTGGCCGAGGCAAGTAGTCAAGCTCCGAGTGTTCCGAGATTTCGCGAAACCGTCGAGCGCCTCGACTCTTGGGTAATTTGGGCACGCTCGGAAGGCGAGAGTATGAGTAGCAAGCTAAAAATTATTCTCGACAAATAAAAGGGTGTAACTCCTAAAAAGAATCTTGATCTGATTAAGCCGTAATCTAAAAGGCGCAACCAAATTAACAGATCTGACTCATAAGTATAAACTAAGGAATTTTTGAAAACGAAGGAGTTGTAAATGCCTCCTGAAAATTGTAAAGGAACAAAATTACCTCCAGAGAACGGAGATGGAACTGAAGCCTCCTAAACGGAGTGATTGGACTACTAACCATTTTGTTTATGGTTACTCCAGTCTCGTACTTGTCAAGCTCTTTTCAGTACTTTCAATTCAGTACTACTCCAGTCTCGTACTGAACTAGTCAAGCTCTTTTCTGTACTTTCAATTCAGTGCTACTCCAGTCTCGTATTGATCAAGCTCTTTTCAGTACTTTTAATTCAGTACTACTCCAGTCTCGTACTGGTCAAGCTCATTTCATTTCTGTACTTTCAATTCGGTACTACTCTAGTCTCGTACTAGTCAAGCTCATTACAGTACTTTCAATTCAGTACTACTCCAGTCTTGTACTGGTCAAGCTCATTTCAGTACTTTCAATTCAGTACTACTCCAGTCTCGTACTGGTCAAACTCATTTCATTTCAGTACTTTCAATTCAGTTCTACTCCAATTTCGTACTGGTCACATTTCATTATGAAGTATTGATTATCAATAGTTTAAATTGCTGCAAAAGGCACGGGTCCTGCTCTAGCAAGCAGTTGTATGTTAAGGTTGAGCCTCAGTTGAGGTTAACTAGAGTTGAGGTGTTCCTCCAGGTGTAGCCTCAAATAAGTGCCCCCACGCTACTTGTTGAAATTTGAGTCGAGCGTCGTTACTTGAAGGTTAACGTATAGTAGGGCATGCCGTCGTAGACCAGGTGCGTGTTAACATAAATGTTTGATTGATTTCTTGAGAACTGCTTGCAGTAAAATTGTGGCGGGTCAATCCTTTTCGCAGTTTGTTCGTACCGGTGCGTAAAGGTCGACGACTTAAGGTGACAGGGAGATGAGTACCACTGGAGACCGACCGTTATGTCGTCCCCGTCGGGCTTTCCTCTGCTGGTCAGCCAAAATGTTGCATCACAGGATGTCACACACATCCAATAGTACATGGGGTTGTACGTTGGGGACTGGGGCAGTGCAGTACGACCACCCCCAGAAGTGGCAGGACTAGCCACTATCACCGACGGCCACATCGGTGAGACCCGCGGGGCTCGCTACCCTGCTGTAACAGAAGCAGTCTATACTATGTCGACATAGGTGCATGTGTGTTGTTATGAATGTCTGTAATAGGATACAAAAGGCATATTTCTGTTGTACTGGTGTACTAGTAGAGCTCTTTTCATAACTAGTGTTAACATTGCTGTTATTTCAGTTATGCTACTTTTCTTTTATTACATCTCCTACATTAAACATTGTGTTAACCCTCTCATGCTTCGGCTATCTTATACTATTGGGTGCATGTGTGCTCGCCCCCAGGATATGGATTCAGTGAGGGGATTTGTTTCTGCTTAGCCATGTGACTAACAGTTATTTAAATGGTCATTCACAGGAAATGATGCACTGTAGTGATCCCCTACCACAGGAGAATGTGTCAGAAGTTAGGACTACTCAAGCCGAAGCACCACCAATGTCTCAAGAGTTTCGAGACGTTAGTACTAGTGTGCAATATAAAGATGGAGAATGAGTGTTAGGTGTAGAACTCGTACAACCTGCAAGCTTATTTTGGAATATAGGCTAATGTCTTGTACCCATGTAACCATTATGCAGTTATATATATATATATATATATATTAGTATTTTCCTGATAATGCTTCCGCAATTCTCTGATGTGTTGTGACTGTTGTGATTCTAGCCCAGCAAGACGGCCAACTAGTGCTTAGGAGAGTGAGACGTTACCTCTTAAAGGAGCAATAGGTGGACGCCTTGGGCACGTAAGATCCCCTCCGACCCAACCCGGTCAAGAGGTTGGGGGGATCTTACACTTACTAACAATGCTTATATTAGGGAGGGTGCACACCATCACGCACATAAGACTACCAACTGCAGAAGCATAAGGGACCTTCTACATCTCCTCTTCCTCCTCAGGTGTGCTTGGGCATTAGTCAGTAGTAAGTCTGAAATGAGCTGCAAGCGGCATGCTCACTTTCTTCGCTTGATCCATACTGAATCTCTTATATATCTCTCTTGCGATAACCAAAGTAACTTTGAGCCTCTATCTCTCTGAATATGCATCTCTAGGATGATCTTCGCAGCTCCCAAGTCCTTTATTGCAATGTGGAGCTCAATTGCTGCTTCAGCTCGACAATGCGAGCATTGCTCCTACCAACTATCAGCATGTCATTGACATATAGGAGTGAGATGATGAAATTATCTTGAGAATATTGTTTCATGAATACACAATGATCAAGGGTGGTCCTCTTAAAGTCAATCTTACCTATAAAAGCATCAAACTTTTTTGTACTATTGCTGCGGGGCCTACTTCAAGTCATATAAGCTCTTCTTCGGGCGACATACCGAACTTTCCTTCCCTTTGACCCTGAATCCTTCAAGCTACTCCATATACAACTCCTCTTAAAGATCACCATTCAGAAAAGTGGTCTTGACATCCATCTGCTCGATCTCCAGGACATTCATCTGCTCGATCTCCAAATCTAGCCTCACAACAAGGCCAAGAACAACCCGAATAGATGGCATCTTCACAACATGAGAGAATATCTCATAAAAATCAACTCCTTGTTTCTGACTAAAATCCCTCACCACTAATCTGACCTTATATCTGATGTACAACCCCATATCCAACGAGTAGTGGTCGGTAGGAGCCAGATCGGTCAAAGCTCAACATTCCGAGTCCCAGGCAATTCGGGAGGAGGCGAGAGCTCAATGACCTCCTCAGCTCACCCTGACAGGGTGGAGAAAGTGATGGGCGAGTGGAGCAGGTCGGCTCGCACTCGCCCCAGGAGCTCGACGAGCAACGAGCAAGTGGGGTAGGTCGGACACGCACTCGCCCAGGGCCACGAAGAGGCGGTGAGTGCCAGCTCCATCGAGCACTCGCCGACCCCAAGCGAGTGCGCAGAGGAGGGCCACTCTCCCAGTTTTTCTGTAATGTATCTTTACTATTTTGCCCCCGTTGGCCTGCCTATATCCCGTTCGAACAGCCGAGTTATACTGTTGGAAGACCTTGTTGGGCTTCACATAGCTGTTTGGAGCAACGAAGGTTGGCTATTAGCAGACCGCTTTCAGAAATCTATAAATAGACCCAAGGGGGTACCTCAGAAGGCATGCTTACTGGTGCCCCGGTCTTCTTGTGCTTTCTAAGATACCCTCTGCTCGGCATTTGGCTAGGGAGGGGAAATACTCTAAGATCTTCCTGGTGTGTGGTGAGACCTCCATGCCGAGCCCTTATGTTTATCCTCTATTATTTTTCCTCTGTCGTTTGGCTCGCGAGATATCCCTGTATTGGCTCATAAGTATGATTTTCATGCAGAGACTACATCTCCTCCTGCATAACAATCATCCATTTTTTTCTCCGAGCTTTGCACAACTTTATCAAAGTACTCAGGCTCCCCCGCATCAGTCAACAAAATATACTCATTAGTGGGGTATCTCAAAGATGAGTGTTTAACTCTATCAGACCTTCGTGGAGCAAGCTCAACTACTGGTATAGGCAAATAATCAGTGATGTCCTCTATAGACTCTCCATCAATAACATTCTCATGATCTAGAAGTGGCTTAATTCCCTGTATTGGCTCAAGCTCTATAGCCTCCTCAGTATCATCATTTCCAATCATAGGAGACGATATTAGTGTGAGAGTCGGCCTTCTCAGTCTTCTTAGGATCAACTATAGTCTGATCCTCACAAAATATAGCGTCACGACTACGTACAAAGTTTCTTCTCAACTGGATCAAAGAACATGTAGCCAAACTCCCCACTCTGACCATATCTCAAAAATATGTATTGTCGGGTCTTGGAATTCAACTTTGATCTTTCGTCCCGAGGGACGTGCACAAAGGATCTGCAGCCAAAGACCCTCAGGTGATTATATGAAGGGTACTTCCCATACCAACCTCTATCAAGAACATTCCAGGTAGCATTGACTCAGACAATAAGCACCACATCCTCTCCATTAATGTCTTATTCATTCTTTTAACTATGTCATTCAGCTACAGTGTCTTATGCAGAGTCTTTTCATGTCTGATCCATCGCTCTTTGTAGTATCCATCAAATGGATCAATATACTCTCCCCCATTGTCGGACCTGATACACTTCAGTTTTCTCCCATATTATCTTTCCACTTTAGCGTGAAATCTTCGAAAGGTGTCGAGGACCTCATCTTTGGTCTTAATAACGTAGACCCAAAGTTTTCTTGAATAATCATCAATGAACATCACGAAGTAAGACGCTCCCCCTCTTATTTGGACCTTCAGTGGTCCGCAAACATTACCGTGTACGAGCTCTAATGGCTAGAATCTCCTGATGGAAGTGTGACTCTGGAAAGATACTTTATCTTGCTTTCCAGCCATATAGTGATCGCATCTTTCTAACTGATCCATAAATATATTAGATAAAATTTTCTTCTTAGCGAGATATCCTACGCCCTTCTGGCTAATGTGACTCAACCTCTTATGTCATAGAGATGTGGATACATCATCTCAGACAGTGTTGGCCTGTGTAGCTTCAAGCTTCCCCTCCATGTAATATAGACCAGTATCTCTATAACCTCTGGCTACTACTAGCGACCCCTTGATAAGCTTCCAAAAATCTCCACTAAAGACACTTAAGTGTCCCTCATCACCTAGCTTTCCAAATAAAACTAGGTTGAAGCGAATGTCGGGTACATGTCGCACGTCCTTCAGAATCAATAAACGTTTCGTGCTCGTCTTCAGGTGTATGTCTCCCCTCCCGATGACTTTAGATATATCACCGTTGTCCATTCTAAGCACTCTACAGTCGTGTGTCGTGTAAGTGGCAAATAACTCTCTATTGTATGAGACATGTGCAGAAGCATATGAGACCGGAATCTAGCTCTTATCATTGCACGAGAGTGCAGCAGTGACGTTATATCCAACAATGACGACATCATCCTCCTTTATAGAGACGGTGGCAGTCGTATGCGTATCCGTCTTATCATTTGAGGACTCTCTCTTCTTCTTCTAGTCATTCTTCAGAGTATAACAAAATTTCTGAATATGCCCCTTCTTGTGATAGTGATGACACTCTACATTCTGGTAGCGGGACCTTGATTTCCCTCTACTTTGGCTCCTTTCATTATTCCTTTCCCTGCTCTTGCTCATGCCTCTCCCCCTTGGCTCAGTAAAATGATATCAGCTCGTGAAGAAGAGCCTGATATTCCTTGAGACTTCTTCTCACCTCTTCGTTTGGGATGCTACTCTTGACAATCTTCATAGTAATGATGCCTCCAGAAGAGGAGTTGATTAGAGAAACTCTAACCATCTCCCAAGAACCTGGAAGAGACTTTAGCAGCCACAAAGCATTGATCTCGTCCTCAAAGGTCACCTTCATAGCAATAAGTTAATCGATAATACCTTGAAACTCATTCACATGATCTAAGATAGGCGAGCCATCTCTATACTTAAACTCTCCAAGCTTCTTCAGTAGATATAACTTATTGATGTCAGTACTCTTAGCATACAATGTCTCGAGAGTTTTCCAAAGGATCTTTGCATCAACGATGCTCGCAACATGATTATAGACGTTCGTCTCTACGAACCGTCTGACAAATCCATATAGCTTATGGTGTTCCACCTTCCACTTATTTGGATATGTGTCTTTAGGTATCTTCACAAATATAAGAGCATGTCAACCCTTCACATAGATAAGATCCTCCATCAGTAAGTGTCACTGGTGGTAGTTTGCGTCGTTTAGTTTCACCGTTTGCTCGGAGCCTGAACCTAAAGTAGACTCCATCGTGCTCTGTCATTGATCGAACTGACCTCAATTCTCTAAATTGACTATTTCAATGAAAAGAATCGAAGAGGATAAGGAGCGGACCAATGGTCATCACCTACCGCACTCGATCACTAACCCGAAATATCTGATCGACTCGTCCCGAATCTCAGACAGGTCAGCCCAATAAATGCTCTAATAATGAACCTCTCTATGATACCACTTATTTGGCTAGAGAACACGCAAGCCCGGCTAGAGCATCTGCGAATTAGTTCGAGCAAGTACCTGCACGACCGCTTAGCAGTATGCTGATACACAAACACAACACAAAACAAGAATAATAAAAGTGACACAGTGATTTTAACGTGAAAAACCAATAATTTGAAAATCACGGGACGTTTGAATTCCAACCTAAAAAGTCGCCACTAAAATGTATGAAATAATAGATAATTGCAAGGTTTTTTTTCCTTGATCCTTATAGAATATTCTTCAGTTTCGTACTACACAATACAATAAATAGTAATGAAAAAACTGTAAATTACTGACAACGGCGGACGAGACGGATTACACAAATCCTCTTCAAGATGTCTTTTCGAATCCTTTCTCAAATATACTCCAGATGCAATTCGTGTAGGCGAAGTACTTCTCGCCAACGTCGTACAACAACGTCCGAAGGCTCTCCCAAACAAAGACGATTGCCGCAAAGGTCTCTCTAGAAATATTTCAATGCTTGAGTTTGGAGAGAAGTGGATGACTTACCCCGCCTCCTTCATCCCTATTTATAGGGTCAATCCAAGGAGGTAGATGTGGTAGATGACATGTGGATGAAACTTCCATGAAGCTTCCTTTGGTCAGAAGTGGATGACTTGCCCTAAACTTGTGTTTACAACTGCTTCTTTTACAACTGCAGACGCTCTACAAAATGAAGTCTTAGTTGCCGCAAAGCCACTTCTCCGACTACTTTTCACACATGTTGTTCATGTTTTTTTTCTTTGCTTAGGCTTCTTTTGGTTTGGTGTTTTGCTCCGACGGCGGGAGGAGAATGAGGGCTTTTGGAACCGGAGGAGGGAGACTGTGGTTGGAATCCCTCCGTTTTCCTCCATTTCTCATGACGCGGCGGGTGCAAACGGAGTAACGTCATTGCTGGTCATTTGGTCACCCGTCGTGCGGCGCCGTTTGCCCCAAACGGAGAGCTCCAAATGCTGCGGCAAACAAAGCCTTAGACTTTATTTGGTTCTGTGATGGCAGGTGCATCCGGTGGGTCGAAACGCCACTTTGTAACCGAATGAGGAGAGGTCGGGGTCGTAAAAGAGCGGATTGCGCCGTTTTTCAGGATGTGGCGGTGGGAAACGGAGCAAACGCCGCCGGATGACGTTTGTTTACACACCGTCCGACAGCGTTTGCCCCAAACAGCTTGCGAAAACGCCGCGCCAAACGAAGCCTTACATTTCAATGCAAAGTCTTCCAATAAGAAAATTCCACGTGGCCCCTTAATTCACGCCACCATTCTTCGCGCCACATATTCCGAATTCGAATCCCTTGGAGTTGTCCGAATTTGGGGGTTCTCGCGTGCTGGATTTCGTTCGAGAACTCCCGTATTTTTGAGATTTAAAATTATTTTTATTTTACATTTTTTTTTATTTTTTAGTGCCTAAATTTTTTAGTAGTGGGATTGATGAAATTCAGAAATTCTCGAATAAGTGGATTTTCTCCTAAATTCCAGAGTATCCAAATCCACGTATTCCTCCATTAACAATTGGCGCCCAGCGGGCCGCGTTATAAAAAATATATATAATATATATATATATTGATTTAATCTTTGACTTGGGTCAAAAAGCCATTAGTAACGCCAACAGATGCCGCGTGGAATCGTATCAGGCTCTCTAAGAAATTAAGAATTGGTATGTAAATATGGTGAACTGGCTGGCGGCCAGGTATGTCCAAAAAAATATATCAGCGAAGCGAAGACAACTCAGCGCGCCGAATAATACAATTCAAAGTTGTCATGCTAGAACTTAGAAACGGTCAATAAACGGCATCAACCAAGCTTTAAAATTTTATGATGCTTCTAATGCATCATATGCATTATGCTCCTTTTTTTTGTAGGATTCACCTTCTTCAAATACATATTCTCATCCGGAATTAACGAGCATATCCTCCTCTTGCCTTTGATGATGCATCAGCCGATTGGAACCATGAAGATGACCCCTCCATGAATCTGCAGCTCACCTCCAAAAAAAAAACTGTCAGGCGATAGCTAGGGGCAATGTAATTTTTTTTTATTTCCAGTCACATAAACTGTGAGCTATTCCAACTAAGGGCATGTTTGACTAAGCTGTGGCGGTGCAAGAAGCAGTGGTGAGAACCAGTGGTGAGAAACAGTGGTGCAAGAATCAGTTGTTTTGCAGTGGTGGAAAAATTTATGAAACTATTTAGGAAACTGATTCGCAGTGCTGTGTGAAACAATGATACAGAATTAAACAGTGATATTAATAATTAAACAACCCAGAAAATTTACGAAATCTAAAAATAAAAATACAATTTGCTCGACATTTATTTTTTTTAATTATAAAAATAAATATATTAATAATGATGTGGTTCCCCAAAATATGTTCGGACGTGCCGAAGATTTTTTTTCGCGATCTCGTCCGGCTCGACACTATAATTCCAACGGCCACATTCTCACACAATTTCAATGTCGTTTAATATTTTAAACGGACATCAGAACACATGTATACGTGCTCGACTCGCTCATGAGCTAGCACGATTCATTTTTGACCGATTTACGAGCGTCTCGAGTGACCCACAACAAAAATTATTAAGTATTAAAACATTAATTAATTATTAAAATAAATTAAAATGTTAAAATGTTTAATTTTAAATTAATATAAGTTTTATTTATTAATTGATGAGTCTCTCCCTAAAGATTTTCAAACAAAACATGCTCCGACTTGGGTTACGACGATCCGATTTTCAAGCCGGGTGACAATCAATATTAATAAAACAATATTAGTATATATTAATTAAAATATTAATACATAAATAAACATTTTGCAGTGATAGCACGGTTCGTTTTCGCCCGATTCACGGACGACTCGTGTGACTCGCAATCAATAAACTTTTCCCCGATCTTGTCCAGCCCGACGTTACAATTCCAACGGACACATTCTCGCACAATTTTGAGTACATTCAGTATTCCAAATGGACGTCGGGACGCACGTATAAACACTTGATTCGCTCACAAGCGCTGATTTTTTGACGTAATAATTAATTTATATTAACGTTATTATAAATTATCTATTAATTATATTTAAATAAAGTTAATTATAAATTATAATTATGATTTAATATATTAATTATAAATTTAAATCGACGTTATTATTATAGTTAAATAATGTTAATGATAAATTATAATTATAATTTAGTATATTAATTATAAATTTAAATTTACTTTATTAACTTATTATAGTTAATGTTATTTATAAAATATAATTTAATATATTAATTATAAATTTAAATTTACCTTATTAACTTATTATAGTTAAATAATGTTATATACGTATATATAAATTTTAAATTAAAATTTTATTTTTTTAATAATACAGCGCTGCAGCTCACACTTTTTGAGAGTTGCAGCACTGCTGCCTGCCGCAGGCGGTGGATTTTTGCCACCGCCCGCACCAAAATGTCGTTTGGCGGGCCGGCAGCAGAAGCAGCTGCATCCAGCTGTGCTGTCACTCCTCCAAACAGGGCATAAATCTCTATTTCATTCGACTAAAGAGAATGGAGAAGCAGCTGATTTATACAGTGGTGGAAAATCTGTTGATTTGAAGAATTAAGTGATGTTTTGTATTCTCTCTGCTATAAAACCAAGTAAACCAGATCATTGAACATATGGAAATATGAATGTTGCTATCTTGTCTCACCACATATCTGGATGCTTAGAAGAAACTTCCCCTCCACAACCAAAGATGACCGAGCACGATACAAGGGGGACGCTGGCTAGAAACTTGACTTTTCAGAGAAAGGATCTAAATGCTCAGCTAGAAGTTCAGGGAATGAAGTGGTCAAGATCTCTTTCAAGATTTCGAAGTTCATATTATTGTACCCATGTTGTCCTATTTATAGACAAATCCAAAGGGGGGATCTAGGTGAGAAGATCCAATCCTACGATCATCGGCTGCTCCCTTCGGGCGACCTGACTCGGATACAGGCGAGTATTGGTTGACGATTATCTATGATGTTGGTCGGAAGTCGTCTGCTAGACGAGTATTGTTGTTGCACGCCACTGGTACTATTCAGAGCTCGCCTGTACTAAAAGGTCTTTGAAGTTCGCCCGCGATCCTCGCTTGTGTCTAAAGGTTTCCTTGCCTCTTTTGCTTGCCATTGAATACCAAATGGATCTTTATATACTGATGTTGTCTGTTGACTGTTGACTACTGATCATTGACCTTTTACCTTTGACGAATATAGGTTGTACACAATTCCCGTTCTTTTCGAGAGACCAAGGAGCTGGAAAAAACATCCAACCCCTCATTCGGCAAGGCTTTTGGCGAGCTCTCAACCCTACGATGCTCTACGGACACCCCCTCCGAGCTCTATAAATAGAGGGGGAGGGGATGACCCTCAGACGCCTCTTTCTGACTGCTGTGAGATGATCTAGTCCACTGAAGAAGTCGCCAAGATGCTTGATGCCCTGGGGGCCTTTCTAGGTACTTGACCTCAACAGCCTACGAACAAGCGCAAACGGGAAGGTCATGACGAGGAAGGTGACCGTCGAAGAAAGAAGAAGAAGAAGTCGAAGAAAAATCCTCCTATTTAATAGGAGCCCGTTGCCGCCCTCCAAGAATAGGAGTTCGCTGCACCAAACGCCGAGCTTGCCGACCCCTTAGACTATACTCTCACTATGGATCCGACTAGGGATCTGTTGAATAAGATGAGATTGGGCGTGGACATCGATCCTTTGGGGGATGACTGTGCTCGCCCTAAAGGCCGGATGAATACTCCTGCAGATACATCTCCGGTGCAAAATGAGGTGACACAACCCAATGAGGTGTTGGTCACCCCGCCTGATGTCGCTGATGTCACCCCTACTGTCGAGGTGCCCGCCTTTGCTGCCGAGATGCCCACCTCTTCTTATGCGCCTTCTCAGGTTGGTCGCCCTTCTGGAGTGCCGACTACTCAAACTGGTAAGGTAACTATTTGTAGACGTTTGACCTCTCCCTTAATGATCTTCTCTTACATGTCATTGCTCCTGACGAGTTTTTGTGGAAATGTAGATAACACGTTGCTGGTGGAACCCGCCCACCCGAGTAGTGGGTCAGTACCTCAAGACCTTCCTCCCAGCTGCTCGCGACCTCGCACTATGCGGCTTTATTTGACTCATGATCGCCCTGCTGGTAACCTTGCCAAGGACCTCCCCACGCCGACTCCTCCTCGCTTAAGCACTCTACCTTCTCAGGAGTCTGCTGGGAATGTGGCGACTTCATCGACATCTCGTCCTGGCGGGAATGAGAGAGGGTCGTCTCCACCTGTTGATCGTCTCCTTCCGGACCTTCAGTGGAAAGGCCTGGATGGAACACCCGCTCTTGCCTCCTCGCCGCCTCACAACTTTTGGAGCACCAAGGGTCAGCACAGTGGTCGCCTTGCTGGGCATCGGGACCCATACCATCGAAGTCCGTCTCCTCGAAGGGTGCGGGGCTCTCATTGTCAGGTGCGGGGCTCTCCTTGGCGGGTGCGGGGCTCTCCTCTACTGACTCCACCTCGGCGTAAATATCAACCAACAGCTTAGTGTGCTGGTAACGATGGTTTCCTTTCTCTGCTTGCCATTGTTTGACGCTTGTATTAGAAATGACGAGTTCTTCATGTAGGTCACCCTCCTTCCCCTGGGGGAGCGTTGATAGACGTCATCAGGCTCCCCATGCATGACTACTAAGAGAAGTCGGCAGCCGCCTACCTCGAACTGGAGATAAAGTTCGATCAACTGGCGACCTGTGAACTTCACCGACGACTTGGCTTGCTAGAAACTCACGTAGCCAAGCTGGAGGAAGCTGAGGAACGCATGAGCCTTGCTGAGTCTCGCTAAAGTGCGATCAACTTTATAGAGTAACGCCTCGTGATGGTGGAACATCAACATGAGTTGCTTCACAGAATCACAACGAACTTCTTGCGATTTGAAAGAGCATCAGGTCGATGGGACAATTAGCAAGGATGGATAACAACGTCCTGCGATGCGAAGAGCTGCTAAATTAGGCAAATGAGTACAAGTGGTGACTGCGAGATCGAGGTTGGATTGGGTGACATGCTCAACCGACTGATCGCCTGGGGAACTTGCATGCTCCTTAGCTATCTTCTCTTTTTTTCTGTATTTTGAGGATTTGTTATCGGTGTTGTAGTAATATTTCCATTTTTGTGGATTTGTATGAACATTTATTTGAGAAAATCGCTTCTGCTAAGTAGTTTGATTAGCGATAATCTCTTGATTTTTTTTCTTATTCATAGGAGACGATTTTCCTTCTGTGTTGGCGAGTATCGATAGGTAAGCCGCTAGGTTCATTGTTAATGTAGATGTTTTCCTGTATTATTGCCAGTATGCAGGCCGCTCCTGACGTTGGCGGAGTGTTCGATGTCGAGCTTTGTCGCCCCTACTATTGGCCGAACTCTATAAATAGGAAGGCAGGGGGGTCAGATGGCACTGCTTTTTCGGAACCCTTGCTTTTGCTCGCTTATCGTCACTTGCATATGTGAGCCCGGTTCTCGCTTCTCGCTTCAAGAATGGTTTCAGCCGAGGATGCTCATGCTTGCAAAGTCAATCATGTCGCGAACTTCACTGCTGCTAATTTCAAGAATCCTATTATCGATTCCGCCGACCTTGACAACTTCAAAGACCAATTCTTCCCGACTACTAAGGAGGGTTTCTGTGCGAGGATACCTCATAACACCGAACGCATAAACTCCTTCGAGGATCGAGTGGTGCTGCTCATCTGACACTTCGATGTTGGCATCCACCTTCCGCTGTGGCCGAAGTTCTGCGGGATCCTCCGACACTTTGGGCTAATGCCAGCGCAGATCAATCCTAACGTAGTGGCAACGAGTAGATGGAGGCGGCGAATATGATCATTGTGAACTTGTTGAAGAAGAAGGTTGAGAACCAGAAAGGAAGTTGGGTGGAACAACTCCCTTCGGTCCTCTGGGCCCTGAGGACCACCCCCAACACAGCCACGAGGGAGACCCCATTCAAGCTCTCCCATGGCTGCGAATTAGTGCTCCCCATAGAGTTTGAGGTCAGGATACCTCAGGTAGTTGAAGCAGAGGAAGGAAGAGAGGAATGAAGAGCCGAGAACGAGCTTGAGCTGTGACTCTCCTTGGATCTAGCAGAGGAACTCCGTGATGTGGCTGCTGTTAAGTAGGGAGAAATTAAGCAGAGGATGGCTAAGTACTTTGACAAGTACATCTGGATCAAACAGTTCACGGAAGGGACTTGGTCCTGAAAAAGATGGATGCACCAGGAAGATCAGCTGTCGTGGGGAAGCTCAACCTCAATTTGGAGGGTCCATATATTGTAAAAGAAACATTGAGGTCAGGAGGGTATCGCCTCCGGAATGCGGAGGGCGAAACCCTAAGTCACACCTGGAGCGGTGATGACTTGAAGCGTTTCTACTCATGAATCATGTACGTACATCCCTTTGGTAAATATGAAATCTCTTGGTCTTTCAACTCTTTTTGCAATAGAATTTGTGACAAGCAATGTTCGTAAAGTAGACCCCGAGCAGATCTCACTGTCAGGCTCCCACTATCTGGTAGGACTGGATGTCACTCGAGAGAGTCTACCCAGACTCCAAGCAGATCCCGCTGCCAGACTTTCATCTAGCTGACAGGGCTGGATATTACTCGAGAGAGTCTACCTAGACCCCGAGCAGATCCCGTTGCCAAGCTCCCACTAGCTGGCAGGGCTGGATGCGACTCGAGAGAGTCTACCTAGACTCCGAACAGATCCCGCTGTCAGGCTTTCATCTAGCTGGCAGAGTTGGATATCACTTGTCAGTGTCTACCCAAGTCCCGAGCTGCTCCCGCTATCAGGCTTTCACCTAACTGGCAGGGCAGGGGCCCTCTATGGACATTATTCTCGCTCTGGAGCCAAGTCCCAGGCTGCTACCACTGTCAGGCTCCCATCTAAATGACAGGGCAGGGGCCTCAATGGACATTGTGAAATACCTATAGAACCAAATCCCGAGCTGCTTCGGCAAGTCAACATGAGACATTCGAAGTTAAACATGAGGCCGAGGTCGAAGGGAACAGATCATAAGGAAAACAAAAGATTAGATCCAACAATATCCAAACAAGCAGGTAGTGGCGAGCCGAGATCTCGACAATTACTCAAGGGTAGCACTATCTAAGCAAGGCAATGCCAAAGGTGACGAGCCGAGATCTCGACATCTACGAAGGAAGGTGAGCTGAGACTGTCCTCTGCCAACACACTCCACCCCCTTAAGATATTACTTGGAAAAATGTTGGCCTAGCATGAATCTTTAAAAGGGAAAGAAACCCCGAGGCCTTCTGGGTGGTAGCATGTCCAGCTCGACGAGTGGTCTAGTCCCTAATATTAAGGGTTGGCGAGATCTTAAGGCCTCTATGCGGGTATGTATCTTAACTCAACAAATACATTCTAGCGACGAGTATACCCTAGCGAGGTCACTTAGCAAGGGGGAGACATGCACATGCGAGTGCAATTGGGGAGAAGGGCAACATAAGGAGGGTATGAGTCTGCAGTAAAGGTAATGGTCTGGGGGTAGGTGAGAGGGCCTATTTATAGAAAACAAACTAAGTGTCGAGCCAACTGGTCAGTCTGGCTCGCCGTCCCCGACTCACCGAGCCCGGCTACATGTTCTAACGTAACGCGAGCCGAGTCCATATCACTACGTGGTTCGCAAACAACAAGCATTGAACGTTAGATTTAAAAATATTTAGAGTTATTACACACAACCATATTAAGTGTTCGTAGAGTATGGCAAAAGAATTATTCCAACATGCGCGAGCTGGGGAATTGGGGGGGCGAGTGCCGGTAGGCTCAGCTAGGAAGCCATTTCCATCTACCCAAGCCTCGCATCCCCATCCCTGGAGGTCGTCGCGGGTTGTTGAACTCGCAGACCAGCTTCAAGTCTTGGTGTATAAGCCGCAAGTTCTCATTGATTCTATCAATAAGCGGGGTGGGAGAAGTCATCCCACTTGCCGAGCAACACCACACCTCGTCCGCCAGCAACACATAGTCCTTTTCCAGCGCCTGCAACCGTTGTTCGCTGAGTAAGTTGTCATACTGGATCCGGCGCAATGCGATTCCCTGCATCTTAAGGATTTCAACAGTTCGCTTCCTCAGCTTGGCAGGGTCCAGCAAGGCGTCCAGGAAATCCTCTATCGGATTAGGCAAAGGAGGTGGCGAGTGGCGAGCTGGATTGGAAGATTCTTCGGCTGCGGAGTGGTCAGGAAGGCCTACGAGAATAACAAATTCAGATGAGGAGCTGAGGTTTGAAGAAATGATGAATGCTACAAACTAACTTCACGAGATGGTCTCGTAGAGGTGGAGCTGTCGAGAAGAACTTGGTTGACCCTGAAATGGGCGCACGAGAGGAGGCTGAAGGTCCTTGCCACGACCTGAAACTTGAGAGTTTGGGGAGTTTAGATTGATGTTCGGGATGGGGATGTCCCCAACACCTCCCCCTGCGAGTATAGGATCAGGGGTAGGAACCCGAGGTGACTCGCGAGCCGGCGACTTCAGCAGTAGCGACCCCAGCCCAGTGGCACCAAAGGGAGGAGATGGATTTCTCGGGCGGCCTTCAGGAGATGATTAGGGGCGCGAGTCACCGCGAGGAGAGTTTACTCACAACACAGAAGTTTTGGTACCATTATGATGAGTATCCGGGTCGGCAGGAAGGTCGATGATATCTTCTTCTTTTGGTTTGGCATCTGGCCTAGAGGAAGAAGCGAGACCATGATTTGGGGTTAAGGACAGATCACGTTAGACCACATCGACAACTTCTGGGGCAGATTTGGCCTTCTTTGCGGGCTTGTGTTTTGGCGACTCGCGCGACAAAGGACTAGGCGACAAAGATACCAGCTCGGCAGCGCAAGCAACATTGAGTTCCCGGGCACGGCTAAGCCTCTCTTGGAGCTCCTTGGAGAGAGGCATCTCAGCAAAATCACAGTAAGCGGAATGACAAGAGTCACCCCCAGTCACGCGGGTATATATATAGCCGCTTGTGGACCCCGCCAAAATATTCTCTTTGGCCCCTGTCGTACTCGCCAGATTTTGCAGGGTTGGATGATTCTTTCCGAGCTTGGGGCAACCTCGCAAAGAGCGGGGAATGTATACAACCCCGTATCCGGCGAGTGGGCTCGACAGGAGCAAGACCAGCCAAATCAGGCAGTCCAAGTCCCATGTGAGTCGGATGGGAGGCGAGAGCTCTGCAGCCTCACCGACTCGCCCAAGAGGGGATGCAAGTGGGGTGAGTGGAGCAAGTGGGATCGCACACGCCCCAGACTCTCAGCAACAGTGAGTGAGTGGGGCAGGTCGGGCCCGCACTCGCCCAGGGACAGAATATCGGAGTTACGTTGTTGGCAAACCGACATGGACTGCATATAGGCGTTCCAAACAGCGGAGTTACGCTGTTGGCAGACCAACTTCCAAAAACTATAAATAGACACAAGGGGGTACCTCAGAAGGCAAGCTTTCAAACATTCCAATTTTCTCACTCTCTGATCTTCTAGTGCTTTATGAGGTGCCCTTACCTCAACACATGCTAAAGAGGGGAAGCGTTCTAAGAACTTCTGGTTGTGTCATGGGACCTCCGTGCTGGAGCCTTGGATCGGTTCTGGTTCTAAGTCTCTGGTCGTTCAAGCTCGCTAGGGGAGAAGTAAGTGTGCGGTCACCCCTTCCCCAAGAATTCGAACTTCACGGGAACCGAATTTCGGTTTCAACACTAGGAGACCCATATTTCCGTGCGTTGATCAATTCAGACATGAACATTGCCTATGAAAAATCAAAATGATCCACACAAAGAAAATATTGATTTCTCAAGAGATCATCATCTTTGTATAACTTAGTATCAATTATGCAAACTCTAAGACCAGCGAAACATCAAATAATAAATTGGAAACAATGCTTTGAGATGAACTTTACCCCTGCAAATATGTGAAAGAGGAATCCAACATGCATACTGGAGGAAGATGACGATGAGAACGTTGATTTGGTGGAGGGTTGATTGAGAGAAGTCCCGAAGAGGTTACCAGAGAATCACCAACACAATTTTCTTCTTTTGCAGTAAGGAAAGAAGTCATGACGGTGTGCCTAAAATATCCATGCCATGCCATGTAAAAACAAATTTTATTTAAAATTAAAAATGGCAAAAAATAGGAGAGGGTGCAAAGTTACTATATTAAAGAGATTGGGAAGTGCAAAGTGTAGAAAAGACAAACTTTAAAGTGCAATATGCCAAACCTCTTAAACAAACAAACTATTCTAGTATTCTTTTTGAATTCTATTTTATTGAGCTGCTAATATCCAAATCTAATTTATTATAACAACCCCAAAATAAAACTCATCACTGAGCTCCTTTTCGAGTGAATTACATGAATTCAGTATTTCACTGTACTTTTAATTCCACCAATACTGCGATGAGATTTAGGGCCTGTTTGGGAGTGTTTTTTTACCTCCTTTTCATTTTCTGAAAAAAATACCACACTTAAGAAATCGTTTGGATTGTCTACCGGTGGGAAAAGCTACCGCAAAAAACTATATTTTCTCATCTTTTGAAAAAGTCACTTGTTACCTTTTATCAATCTTTTCAAAAGCACTTGCTCATCCCAAAAACGTTTATCTCTTAAAAAAATCTTCAACTTGATTTTTTTGTCCATGCGTGTTTTTCCCGGACATAATTTTTTTGTCCGGGCGTTTTTTTTTTGCCAATGTGCGAATTTTTCTCCCGAGCGCGAATTTTTCGACCGAGCGTGAATTTTTTGCCCGGGCTGTCATTTTTCGCCCATGTGCGTGTTATTTCTTCAAAGTACGGTTTTTTCGCCCGGGCTGTCATTTTTCACCCATGTGCGTGTTATTTCTTCAAAGTACGGTTTTTTCGCCCGTTCATGATTTTTTTCGCCCGAGCGTGTTTTTTCGCTCGGGCCGATTTTCTTGCCCGAGCGTTTTTTTCGCCCCGGTGCATTTTGTTCGTCCGTGCGCGATTTTTTCGTCCGTGAGTGATTTTTTTTCGCTCGGGCACGATATTTTTTGTGCGAGCGCATTTTTTTCGCACAGACCGATTTTTTTGTCCGGGCGCGATTTTTTCGTCCGGGACCGATTTTTTCGCCTGGACGCGAATTTTTTGCCCGACCACGACTTTTTTGTTCGGGCACGGGGTTTTTCACCCGGGTGCGTTTTTTTCGCCCGAGTGTGGTTCTTTCGTCCGTGCATGATTTTTTTTTCGCCCAAACGTGTTTTTTTCGCCCGGGCCAATTTTTTTCGTCCGGGAGCAATTTTTTCGCACCAACGTGATTGTTTTGCAAAGAGCAATTTTTTCGCGCGGGCCCGATTTTTTCGCCCGGACACGTTTTTTTTGCTCGGGCATTTTTTTTCGCCCGGGGGCGTTTTTTTTTGTCCGGGAGCTGTTTTTCGCCCAGACACTATATTTTCGCGCGGGAGCGAAATTTTCATCGGACTGGAGAGCGGTTTTTTCGCCCGATCGTAATTTTTTCGCCCGAGCGCTGATTTTTTGCCCGAGAGCGAATTTTTCGCCCGGGTTCTGTTGTTTTCGCCCGGTGGCGAATTTTTCGACCGAGCGTGAATTTTTCGCCCGTAAGCAATATTGTTTTTGCCAGGGCGCGTTTTTTTCGCCCGGGCGCGATTTTGTCGCCTGACCGCACCTGGGGGCAAATTTTTCCCTCAGACGCAAATTTTTTGCTTTGACGTGATTTTTTTGCCCGACCGCTTTTTTTCCCGGATGCTATTTTTTTCGCTTTCCGACGAAAATATCAAATTCGTGAGAAAATATCGTGTCCGAGCTAAAAATTCACGCCCGTGTAAAAAAATCACGCCCGGGAGAAAAATTCGCGGACAGTCGAAAAATTCTCGCCCAGACGAAAAATTCACGCCAGGACGAAAAATTCGCGCCCGTCCGAAAAATTCGCGCCCGACTGAAAAATTCGCGCCCGGCCGAAAAATTCAAGCCCGCCCGAAAAACTCACGCCCGGCCGAAAAATTCGTGTCCGGCTGAAAATTTGGCGCTCGGGCCAAAAAACTGCGTCCCGGCAAAAAAACTGCGTCTGGGCGAAAACACTGTGTTCGGGCGAAAATACCGCGTTCGTTCAAAAAAGTCACGCCCGGGCAAAAAAACTGTGTCAGGGGGAAAAAATCGTTGTCGGGCGAAAAAACCGCGCCCGGGCGAAATAACCGCTCTTGGGCGAAAAAACAGCGCCCGGGCGAAAAAATGGCGTCTTTTCCCCCCGACGTGCATTTTGGGTCGAGTGCGCTCATTTTCCGCCTGGACACGCATTTTTCACCTGTACGCGCATTTTTCGTCCGAGCTCTCATTTTACCGAGGATGCACATTTTAAATAAAAAAGTTACCGCAATGGAGATTTGACAAACGGTTTATAAAGTGATTCTTATTTTTGAAAATCTCTGCAAAATGAGTTTATCCAAACAAAACTTCTTTTTCAATATAACTTTTCCAAAAACTCAACATTTTCTTACCTTATTTTTGCCACCACTCCTTTTTTATTTTTAAAAATCCCTCCCAAATAGAGCCTTATCCCCAAGCAGCATTTGCGTGGAAATTTTTTGGTCTTCCGAGCGGACCTTCCGCCCAGTCAATAAAAAAAGGGTGATGTTATATGTAAATCAATAATGACTATATACAAACACTTACTATATAAAAAATAATGCAAATATTTTTTTGTTATACACAAACTTATTGGTGTTATACAAACGAATTAAAAATTTTAAAAAAAAATTAAATTTGTTAAATCAACCAAAAACTAAATTTAAAGACAACCCATCAATATCATCATTTCAAAAACAAATTAGTTTTACATATAAAAACCAAAATTAAGTGATATCAATTCTTTTAACCTTTCAAAATATTTTAAATACAACCACCAAAAAATTGGAATCGACTACATGCTACATCAAAATTATCTTGGATATTCTTCATGCTCCAAAATCAGAAATACATGTACAGCGAAAATTAGAGTGTCGATCAAAAGCTTAAATGATCATTTTTTAAAAAATTTATCGTTCTTACCTTTTTAATCAATAAGAGACAATATTTGGCCGTTCATTTCTACCACTTTCAAGTAAATAATTGTTAGATCATTCTGCAATGACTCCCCAAAAATTAGATACATGCAGTTATAGTAAATTCTAAACAAGAAAAAAATTTTGCTTACCTTTCGAGTTAGAAGTTGTCCACATTTATGATCACCCTTGATGTGCCAATTTGTTGATTTGGATTTGGTAATCGGGATTTGTATATATTCTTCCATGTGTTTGCTATTAGATCATGATTTTGTCTCCAATAAGAGACAATATGTGGTAGAGGACACCCTTCATGCATCACCAACTGTATGAAATTATTTCCATCTATATAACCCATTGCAACTAACTTTTGTGAAGCTGGAGGTGGAGAATTCATTGGAAAAAAGGTGAGACTTTGAAATTTAGAAATTATGACAAAAACTATATTATAGCATGAACCCACCACAAACCCCATATCCGGCATAGACATCCATTTATTTGGGGGGGGGGGGCGGTATCTCAGTACAATCAAGAGAAGATAATAGTTCTTGCCACCTCTCTTTGCCGAAAAGATTAAGATACATGCTCTCTTTAACCTTTAATTCGTTGGAAAGATCCAACCGTACTTGTGCCCAATTTCACCCATCTCTAATGCACGGCCAACAACACAAAATCCGCAATGTCCATCCTCAATAACATTAATCGCCTCTTTGATGTGCTCCGTCAAATGAGATGGCATTTGCTTACAAACTTCAATATAGAACCGCTGACTTAAAATTAGTGTTTGTGTACTCATATGATAGCCGATCTTTTTTTTGGCTATTGCCTTCTTTGAAAATTTTTTTGGGCTTCTGTGTTATCTTCCTCCATAACATATTCAAATAAAGAGGGATCACATTTTGTAGATTTAGGATCATCCTTCAATCTTTTGTAGCTTTCTCTTGGTCTTCCCTTTAAACTTAATGATACTTTTGGCTCTCTTGTTTGTGATGAAGTAGGATCCATTATCTCCCTTGTTTTTTTTTTCTAGTCTTTGTTTAATAGAAGTTTCATTAAACCTTATATTAATCCCCTCAAACTCTGCAGCGAAGTCATCTGAAATATGAACTTCACATTCTTCCTTTAGAGATAATTGCTTCCAATGGTGATGTATCATGCATAAAGGGAATGATGTAGACTGAGTAATAAATGAGACTAACTCATGAGCGCAAGATAAGCCCATCGAATATCATATTTTGTGTGTACATTCTCATGCTTGGCAATAATTTGTGGCCTTGACTTTATCTTCTTCTTCTTTGATAACCTTTAATGCAGTTAGTGATATACAACCAACAAGATTTGTGTAGAGTGATCGATTGTACAAGGTGCTTACTTGGATCACGCTATGTCCAAATGATCTCTTAATTTCAGTGTGTTGGATAGTAATTATGTGGTCAAATTTTTTCCATACAGTGGTTAAATTTCCAATAGAGACCTCTAGAAATTTTTTTAATAGAGAATGTTCACTCTCTACACGGTTGGTTGTAACATTTCCCAAGTGTAAAAATTTATCTACCCATGCCGACACAAAGTACTCTTTGTAGGGATCAATCCATGTACTAATAACATAAGCGAAAACTTTTGGGTTTTTTTCTACATAGCCAATGAGCAGTAAGCTGAACTCCATGTTGAACTCTCTCTCTGTTTTTGCATTCACTAAATTTTGTCATTTACCCAAAAATGATCACACTCAATGTCTTTGGTAAATAACTTTCGACAATGCGCCAAAATATTTCTATGAATATGAACTTGACATAATAAATTTTTTGAATGAGGAAAAACATGTTTGATAGCATTCATTAAAGCCAATTCTCTATCTGTCACTAAAACAAGTGCTAAGGAACATGAATCCAAAATAGATTTAAAGCATTCAAGCGCCCAACAGTAGCTACGCTCTGTCTCATCTGGCATAAAGGTAAATGTCCCCAAAAAAGATTGGTTTGTGGAAGTCACACCAACAATTGATAACAACGACATACGATATCTGTTGGTTTTATATGCGCAATCCAACTGAAATACAGATGGAAACATCCGACATAACTTTATTGAGAAAGGAAGTGAAAAGAACATACTTTCTAGTTGTGAACTATCCTCTTTCACCCTGCTATAACACACGTACTCACCATCTGTAACACATTTATAAAGAAACTGAATCAGTGTTCTGCCTCCCAACTCATTCTTGTGAACTGCAGGTCTATGATTATAAATTGTCCTTATTGTTGTTGTATTTAATGGATTCCTTTTCTTAAGGGAAGAAAGGATTTTGCGGGGTTTAACACCTAAAGCATACATATTTCCAACTAATTTTTCTTCATCTTTATCCAACCTACCAGCAAATGAATGTGCCTCTAAATGTACAGAACCATGATTGTGTTTGCCACACAACACCTCAACTGTCCATTCATCGACACATATGTCTTTCTGACCTCTGATTTGAAATGGACACCCACATTTTTTGGAGGTTGTCTTACGCATGTTTTTTCTCACTTGTTTAGGATTGATACAGTTATACTCGGCTCTATCACATCCCAAAAGAACACGTGGTCTTGGTCTATCAGTTACTTTATCAGAACCTAATATCGTCACAACATAGCTCAGACTTATACCGATTTTACGTGCCCAATCAATTAATTCTTCCTTAGACGCAAAAATTGATTTTGTTTGGAAGAAATACGTCACATCTATAAAATAAAACACAAAAAAAGAACTCTATTTTACCCAATCCATGCAACAAATATACACAAAATTAGGATATAATCGACAATACCATATTCCGAAATAGTGTAAGGAATTTTTGCATCGTCTTCCTCATTTAATCCAAGTGAAAACGTTGTTTCCTAAAAACAAAAAAAAACACACTTTCAACAACCTAAATTCGACTCATATAATGAAAATTTTCAAACCAAACAATGACAAACTCACCTCTTGCAACTCAATGTTGCTAGATCCACAAAAACTTGAAAATAAGTCCACTGATTGAGATACCTGCTGAGATTAACAATCTTGCAGATTCATTTTCTCACATATATGTAAGATATATCTCTAGAGATTAACATAAAATTTTGCATAGCATAGCTTAGTAAGCATATAACTAAGTGATTGTTGTCCTAGTATATCTTGTGACTGCAATAATATTGTGACTGCAATAAGAAGATACTGAACTTTTCACTACTTTATAACTTCCATTTATCCATTGAATCTCTAAAACTGTCCACTAGTTTACCAAATAACACTCATTTTATTCTAACTAACCACCACAAAACCCCACTATCCCATCCTAATCAACCAGACGACGCACCCTTATCTAGTAAATAGTCACCCGTCCCTCTCAATTAGTAACCACCACTCAATCGACTCCCTTCCCACTAATCCCCTAGTAAGCACCCCATTCCCACAGTAAGCTGACCACCAACCAGTCCAGTTCCTCGCGACTTCTAGTTCCCCGCCAAAACCTACTGGCAACACTCGCCCCCTTCCTCACAACTTCCAGCCAACCCAAAAGGAGAGGAAGAAGAGAAATACCTGAAGGTATCCTTGCGAGGGGGGAGGATCGTTGTAACGGATGCGGGAGTTACGGAAATGGCGGATGCGGGAGTTGCGGCGAATGTGGGAGTTGCCGAAATGGCGGATGCGGGAGTTGCGGAGGCCTGTGAGACGCCGAAAACGGGCCAAAGACGGGCGGCGCGCGGGGGGGGGGGGGGGAGGGGGAGGATCGTTGCCGAAAATGGAGGATGCATGAATGACCGACGACTGTGAGACGCTGGAAATGGGGGATGCGGAAAGAGGAAGACGGACGACCATATCGATTGAGTGAAAATGAGAAATAGGGTTAGTTTTTAGGTTTTTATTTGGTTTATGTATAATATTTTAAAACGTCTAAAATTTTCTAAAATATTGGTTTGTATATAACCATTATTGATTTACATATAGCATTACCCTAAAAAAATGCAAACAGGTGGGACCACTGTGCACAATTTTACTGTGCAAAGGAAGGTCGGGTGTGCCCGGACCCAATTTTTTCAAACTTTTGGCACTTTTTTATGGAAAATTTTTTGGTATGTGTAGCGTTCCCTGTGTTAGGAGCGCGTTTAAATACCGCTTTCAAAAATGCGGGGCCCACTTTATTTTTCGGGTTTCTGTATTCTTCCCTAACGTAACTTAGGCGATTTTCGGCGATTTTCGGCGATTTTTAGGCAGATTTCTTCCTCCTTATGCAGATTTCCGGCATATTTCTTAGGAGGCAAACTCCCGTGAAAAGTACCTGTTAATGTAGGTGTCACCGACGGCGAACTCACGAGGCGAACTCCGGTCGACAGCTTGAGAAGAATCAGGTACGATTTTTTTCCAAAGGCGATGCCCTCATTCTCATCCCGGTGTAATATAGGACTGTATTTGCATATAGTGTTATAGACAACTGCATTTCATGTATATTTTAAGACTGTATTGGCATATAGTGTGAAATATAACTGTTTTCCAAGTGTAATATAGGACTGTATTTGCATATAATGTTATAGACAACTGTATTCCATGTGTAATACATGACTGTATTTGCATATAGTGTTATATACAACTGTATTCCAGGTATATTCTAAGACTGTATTGACATATAGTGTGAAATACAACTGTATTACAAGTGTAATATATGACTGTATTTGCATATAATGTTATAGACAACTGTATTCCATGTGTAATGCATGATTGTATTTGCATATAATGTTATAGACAACTGTATTCCAGGTATATTGTAAGACTGTATTGGCATATAGTGTGAAATATAACTGTATTTCAAGTGTAATATATGACTGTATTTGCATATAATGTTATAGACAACTGTATTCCATGTGTAATGCATGACTGTATTTGCATATAGTGTTATAGACAACTTTATTCCATGTATAATACAGGACTGTATTTGCATATAGTGTTACATACAACTGTATAATATAGGACTGTATTTGCATATTGTGTTATATATAATTGTATTTCAGATGTAATATACAACTGTATTTGTATATATAACTGTATTTTAGGTGTAATGTACCACTTTACATACAACTATATTTGCATATAGTCTAATGTTCGACTGTATTTGCTTACGTATATGCCTGACACCAAATATTTGAGCAGTCGGTGTACGGTCTCAACATTTGTGGGGAATGCCCATCCTCTCCTCGAGGTCATTTCCGAGGAATCGAAGGTTGTTCTAAGGGAAACAAATGTTTTACCTTTATTCTCCATTCCGGCATTGCCGCAAAACATCCTGCTCTTATATGTCCTCGTGAAGCTATACAGAAGGGACAAGGGGTGTTTCCTTTTAGGAAATCACTACCTCAAACTAACAGTTAATGAAGTGGCCATGATTCTGGGGCTACCAAACCGTGGTCGAGATTTTCCTTTTTCTAGAGTCTCCTATTTGGAGTTATCTCACAGGGACTTGATCAACGAAATGCTCCTTCTTATGAATGAAGAATGGTCCCTCGAGCTCGAGCAAAGACGAGTAAATGCACTCATTAGGTATTTGTTGATTGTGTTTTTCTTTCCCATGAAGACTCTAAAGATTCCGACGTATCTGGGTTTGCTGGAGGATGGTATAGGTGCCTTGAGAGAGTACAATTGGCCTAAGGCCATTCATGCATTCTTGCATTCACAGCTAGATTGTCTGAGTCGGGCCAATGCAGTTCGAGATGCTGACACCTGCTTAGCCTACTTTGAAGGCTGCTCGATAGTTGTGTTGGTAAGAAATGTGTTTACAATTTGGTTACTGATTTATTATTATTCAAACTAACATGTATTTTTTGTAGGTGTGGTTTTTTGAGCACACCAATGTTCAAAGAGTAGTACATTTCCTGGCTCGGCCTCGAATTTATCGGTGGTCGGACAAAATGAGATATACTGCAAAGTTTTATTTGGATTTGCCGAGTGAGCTCAAGAAACCCAAGTAGGTATTATTAATTAACTTCTTAATTAATACCAAGTTTGGTTGCTATGTAACTCTAATACATTTTATTATATCTTATAGGTTAGATACAGGTTTGGAAGTGTGGAGAATGATGAGAAGAGATTGTTAGGACCGGAGGAGACAGATTCTGATTTTGAAGATATGAAGCCAACTAAGAGAAAGGGAAGGGGGGTGAAGAAGGTGAAGTTTGAGGTGGAGTCTGATTTCGAGAATATCGAGAATGAGAAGGAGAAAAAGAAGTTCGAGGAGCCGAGGAAAAATATTGTTGCTAAGAGCGAAGGTAAATTACTTAGGAGGATGGAGAAGGAGAAGAAGAAGGTGAAAAGAGGAAATACATGGGAAGATTGGAACTCAATGGAATCTCGGCTTCGAGTTTATATACGGGAAGAAGTTGCTAAAGTGGAAGTCTCCATGAAAAAATTTTGTGAAACTTGGTTTAAAAAGTTACAAGATGGGATGTCCCAATTCCATCGCCATGCACCATCACCGACATCACCCACATCATCCAAACCCCAGAAAAATGTCTCACCCACATCATCCACATCACCCACAGCACCCACATCATCCACACCCCAGATCATTACACTTCAAAGCCCAGCCAAAGAATCATCTTCTGTTCGAGTCAAAAAAATTGCATATAGGCGGAAGAAGGGTCTTAAAATGGTTCCTACCTACCCCGGTAAACCACATATAAACCCTCAAATTCGAGGTAGCATTGATTTCATCCTTAGTGAGTTCAAGGACAGGTAATTATTGCTTATCATATACATATTTTCGTACATATAGTTGTTTATCCATCTCATACTGATTTTAACTATTACTGCATGTCCGATGTTATTTTCTCGAGTGGTAACATTGTGATGACTCGAGGGGATGTAGATGATTTATTGGGGACGGCTTGGATAACAGATGCTCACATTGATTCATACGCTCTCTTCCTTGGTTCGAAGCAGAGTAGGTCATCTGATGAAATGAAGTCATTTTTATATGTTTCGCCAAAACATGCGGTACATGTTTCATTTTGTCCCTCTTTTGTAATGCACTTATTTTATGTTTAAGTCTGAAATTATTAATGTTTGTCACCTCATTGTGCAGTATTATAAGAGTAACAAGGCGGCAAATAGCAAGATCCTGTTGAGCCATATAACATTGGCAAGTGTCACGGCTTTTGATGTCGTGCTTATGTCATGTCATGTGTCAAGTCATTGGACAATGCTAGTGTGTCGCCAAAAGGAACAATGTTTGGATTTCTACGACTCCTTTAAAAGTGGTCGTCATCGTTCCAACCTTCCTGACTTGATACAATTTCACACTAGTACACACTCATACGACAGTTGAAGGCCAAAAAAATAATGTGTTTTCTGACAATTACTGGGTCATGCAGGTTAAGACTTTATACGAGGAGGTTAGTGAAGCATTGCCAGCAGATATTATCATGTGGCCTATTAACGAGGTTCCCAATTTACCGCAACAAGATAATGAGGACGACTGGGGCGTGTTCGTGATGAAATTCATGGAGGAGACATTGTTGGCCGAGACTATTTCATGGCAAGAAAAAAATTGGTGTAAAGAGATGCCACAATTTCATGCAGAAATTGCAGCGGAGATTCTTCGGGCTTTTTCAAACATAATTAATATTAACATCAGTGCTTGATTCTCCATTCATTCCTATTTTTATTTATCTTTGCTGATTGTGTTTAAAGTGCTGATTGTGTTTTCCCTTACTCATTTCTGTAATGTAAATCCCCATGTATTAATTATGTGGAGGAAATTAGAGGCGGCTGTAGTTATCAGGCATTACTGCTGCAAAACAGCTGGTTTATCATAACTAATTGCTATGAATGAATGAATGTATGTTGCAAATATTCAAGCAGTTGAGTACCATAACCGTTCCTGTGTTGCGCCAACGGGAGGCGGTTGCAGTTATTAGGCATTACTGCTGCAGAGCAGCTGGTTTATCATAACTAATTGCTATGTTTTCTTGTAGATACTTCAAGTGATATGAATCTGGAGAATATGGTGTGCATATTTCAATGCAATATGTTTTTTTTTCAAATTTTAACCGAAAATAATAAATACATAAAAAAGGTAATTCACTTTAAGGTTTGAAAACATCTGGGATACTACAAAAATTTAAAGACAAATCTAAGCCAAAGTTCTCTTGAGAATCAATATCTGCAGGAGTGGCCTGTGGGGTTGACTGGTGCACAGGTTCTGGAGAATCGAAGAAGTTGTAGATCTTTGATTTGGAAGTATTATCATTCACAGGGATTGCTTTGCTCTTCATGTCACCTTGTTGATTTCCTACATTGGAAAAAAAGTATCATTATACATGTAGTAATGAACTTGATTTCAAAAATATTAAGATAAAAAGTAGTACTTGATGCTCTAGTGTTCTTCTCCCAATGTCCTTTTATTCGTGCGTTCGAAACCACTTTCGGTCGCTTTTTCGGCGGGTCCCTTAATAACGTTGCCTCTTTCCCATTATGATTGACACCCCCACCCCCAACGACCATAGACTGAACCTTTTGTGCCAAATCTATTGAAACCAAAATCTCGGTCTCCTGTGGTGTTCTCCCTCGGGGAAGGGGTGGTCGCGCGCATACTTCGCTCCTACAAGCAAAATAACAAAAGAAACAAGAGGAACCGACCCAAGGGCTCGGCGTGTAGGACCCACCACACACTCGGAAGATCTGAGAGCGCTTCCCCTCCTTAACCATAGGCCGAGCTAAGGTACCCTCAGAAAGCACTTGAAAACTGGAGCAGGAGAGCACAGAAATCATGTCCTCTGGGGTACCCATTGGGTCATATTTATAGTTTTCAGAATCTGAACTACCAATAACCAAAATGAACTAACCTGAAGTTACCAAAAAAACCCTTGGATGGGTCTTCCAACAGCCAAACTCCGCTGTTTTGAAGGGTTATAGGCAGACCAGCGGGGGCTAAATAGTAAAAAGGCACCTCATATATCTGGGAGAGCTTGGAAGCCTGGCCACCTCGGCTGATACTGCTTGTCGGCTGTTGCCGAGCTCCTTTGCGCGAGCGTGATTTGGGGTGGCGAGCTCGCTTATCAGTCGGCTTTCATTAGTCGACCTCAGCTCGACGAATCCTGACCTAGCTCGGAGTATACCGAGCTCGCGGTCGACGAACGCCGAGCTCGGGTTCGAATGCTTCTTGCCGAGCTCGCCCACAATCTTCAGTCCTCGGCTGGGCTCGCCCATTACTTGGGCGATCTGAACCGCCCGGTATGGTTCTTGGCGACCTCACTCGCCAGACACGGGGTTGTACAAAATCATTCATGGATGTCATAACAAGTTCCTTTACCGGTTGGCAACTCTCAATTTGTAAGGCTAAATCATATGTAAATCTCATTAAATGGTTCATGAAAACCACATTTGAATCGGATTGGGCCATTGAAGGTGAGTATGGAAGGTAGATACCTTTCTTAGCATGCAAACTGAATCGCTTGAGAAAATATTGGTCGAGAATATGCTTTATATTTCTATGAATGAATATTCGCAAAACATGTTTGCATAGAATACCTTTTGTTTCAAAGTCTCGACAAGAACATGTAGATTCGCCGGTAATAACATTGAAGTTTACGAACCATCTTTTACCGTCAACACTTTCATCACACTGCGAGGTCACATGAAATACAATTATCCATGTATCTCGTCTCATCGACTATACTAACTCCAACAGCCCCCTCCATGAATGATTTCTCAAAGATAGAAAACATTTTTCTGGTGTAAACCTTCGAATCCTGCTTCAGTAGCATGAAACCTTTATATTTTAAGTCGACAGTACCCTGTGTGCACTTAAAATCTTCGTCAAACTCAGTTCTCCGCCATGTTGAAACTAGTTTCTCCAACTCAATGAAACACTCTACAATAGAGCTGGTTGCCTTGGAACAACCATGCAATCCATGATTTGCCGATTCGCTTCGTTGTGTTGACAAAATGCCAAGATCCAACACATCCTTGTTATACACAGTTGACCACTTCCTTCTAACTGCGCATAGGTCTCGCAACCATTTGTTGTTATGTAAACTTTCTTTCAACATCATTTCATTCCAATAACGATCAAACTCATACTCACAGTCATACTTGCTCATGTATTGGTGGAATAAACCTCGAACACCTTTATCATGGTTGAAGCAATGGACTTTAGAAGGAGCTTTCTTTGAGATGTGCCATTGGCATAATCGATGATGGCTGGTGGTGAGAACACGCTCAATTGCAACCGCCATGACTTGATCTTGGTCAGTAAAAATTATTGTAGGTTGTTTACCACCAACGAACTTAAGAAATGTTTCAAAAACCCAGCAAAAAGAATCAATGGTTTCTTTTGCAATGAAAGTGCAACCAACACAAACATTCAGCCAATGATTGTTCACACCAATAAATACAGCGCACGTCAAATTATATTTATTTAATCTGTAGGTGGTATCACAAATAATAACATCAGCGAAACAATCATAATCAATCTTGCAACGCCCATCAATCCAAAAAAACCCGGTCAACCTATTTTGTTCATCTGTCTGGGCTTCATATGAGAACATATTATCCTCAAGTTGTCTTGCTTGTAGTATCTTCAATAAACTAGTCGAATCACCAATTTCAATCAAAGATTTTTTACCGCGTTGCACATAATTATAGGCATCAGTCTTGGTGAAACCGACGTTTTGAACACCTCCAACTTCTTCGGAGAGAAAATTGTACGCATGCACTGTTTTTATACTAGCCTCTGACATGTTTTTTAATAGATTGCCCTGCATATCCGATACCGTTTGATGTGACCTCAACAAATGCTGTTCTTTCTCAGATGCAATGGGATGATTGTGCTCCTCCACAAACTTTGCAACCGTCCAGTTCTTACCATCTGTATCCGTTTTAAAATGACAACATGCAAGACAACCAGTCCGAGTATCTAATTTGTGATATTTAATCGGTGACGGTTTTGTTTGTTTCTTTCCTGCCTTTGAGCAACTGTATTCACGGACTTTGATAATTCTGGTGTGTGTGTAATAAATAATATGTTGCCCACGAACACTGAAATCGGTTTTATGAGCGTACTGACAATACAAAGCATATTTAATCGGTGACGGTTTTGTCAAGCTTATAGTCTTTTATTATACCCGAAATATAGTTGTACATTACACTATAACCAAATACAGTTTTATATTATATCTGAAATAAAGTTATACATTACACTATATGCAAATACATTTGTATATTATACCTGAAATACAGTTATACATTACACTATATGAAATACAGTTGTATATTATATCTGAAATACAGTTGTACATTACACTATATGCAAATACAGTTGTATATTATATCTGAAATACAGTTGTATATTATACTATATGCAAATACAAACGTATATTATACCTGACATATAGTTCTATATACAGTTGCAATGACAATCACTTGAAATACAGTTGGAATGACAATCACTTGAAATAGAGTTGCACAAACAATCATTTGAAATACAGTTGCACAAACAATCACTTGAAATACAGTTCTGAAAAATAGTTCAACATATGGAAAGAGATGCTAAAAGATCGCTTGTCCTGTTGCTGGAAAAATAATCATACCTGCTTCTTCTCAAGCGCTCCTTCAGCGAGAAATGTGCCTGGAAAGCTGTAACGCCCCCGGTTTTTCTGCGTTTTGTTTGATCTTTGGCTAGCGTTACGATGGCGTATTTCCGGCTTTTTGCCATTGTAGAGCGTGGTCTTAGCTCTTAGGGTTCCCTGTGTAGCTTGTTTGTAGCATGTTAGCAAGATTCCCCAGCTAGCCGGAGTCCGTTTGAGGACTCGGTTGGGTCTCTTAGAAAATGCTTGTATTTTGGCTTCGGGAGGTGTTATCCCGGGTTTTGTTCGTCGAATGCTAATTTCGACTTCGTAGTTGCATTCGTAGTGTGGGTTTTTAGCTGCGGCGTAAATTTCGTCTTTTTCCGAGAAGTTTCGGGCTTCGAGTTGTTTTGATATTGGGTGTAAATAGTAATTATTATGTATTGTTGTTTATTATTATTACTGCTGTATATATAGTCTTGGGTCAGTTTTAGGGCCCTTCTTGTTCTTTTCCTGTTTCCTTGCTTGGTTGAAGCCGTCGCCCGTCGCCTGTACGAGAGGAAGAGCATCGCCGGCCTACCCTAGCCTTCGGACGCCGTTTTCCTGGAGTTTTTGCGGTCGGATTTTGGTTTCGAGAGTGGATCTGGACTGCCCTCGCCTGGATCTGCACTCTTTCTGCTCCTCAGCTGGTGCTCTGCGGCTAGATCCGAGAGTGGGGGACGCCGCCGGCCAAGCTTTTCTGGTATTGAGGCAAGTGATGTCCCCTCGTCCTTGCCAAAGCTGATCTTTGTCTTTCTTTTGAGCTAATCTTTATCTCTTTCTTGTTTAGATCTTAGGTGTAAGCTAGGGTTTGTGCCCGATCATACTGTGGTTAGTGTAGAAGGTTCCAGTTAAATCTCAGTTTTCCGAGGGATTGTGTCTGTTAGGGACGGTTTTGGTTCGGTTTAGGTCGAGTAGCTGCCATTGCCGGTGGATGTTGTACTCTAGGGAGAGAGAGAATCCTCGTTTTCGTTCCTGGTAGTGTGCTGGATCTGGCGCCTGAAGCTAGTCAGGGTGTCGACACCTTGGTGTCGACACCAGCCAGTCAGGGTGTCGACACCTTGGTGTCGACACCAGCCAGTCAGGGTGTCGACACCTTGGTGTCGACACCAGCCAGTCATGGTGTCGACACCTTGGTGTCGACACCAGCCAATCAGGGTGTCGACACCTTGGTGTCGACACCAGCCTGTCAGGGTGTCAACACTTGGTGTCGACACCGGCCAGTCGGGGTGTCGACACCTTGTGTCGACACCGGCCGCAGTGGTGTCGACACTTGGTGTCGACACCCGCAGCGGCAGTGTCGACACCTTGTGTCGACACCGGCCGCAGTGGTGTCGACACTTGGTGTCGACACTCGCAGCGGCAGTGTCGACACCTTGTGTCGACACCGGCCGCAGTGGTGTCTACACTTGGTGTCGACACCCGCAGCGGCAGTGCCGACACCTTGTGTCGACACCGGCCGCAGAGGTGTTGACACATCGTGTCGACACTGGGTACTGCCCTTGTTTTGGGGTCAGGGAGAGTCGGGGTTGATTTTGGTTAGGCGCGCAAGGCCGCGTCGGTTGGACCTGACATTTTTGTCTTGGGTTCGTGTGTTTCTCAGGACTGTTAGTGGGACTTTTCCCTAGGAGGGGGCATTGGGTGTTCAGCTAATTTTTCTGCATGCCGACTCTTGGGTTGTGGCAGGTGGTGGAGTTTTGGTGGCCTCTGGAGGGTGGTTTTATGTGGAGAGCTGTGGCCACCGCCTTTTGCCCCGGTTTGGGTTAGTGTGTGTGGGACCCTAAAGCTGCCACTGTTTGACCCCTTAGCCCTTTTTGGGTCTGATTCTGGTTATGCATTCAGACCCATGTTTTGACCACTGCCGCTTACCCACGTGTTAGGACTGTTAGTCCCTTTCCTGTTTATGCTTCCTTTCTTTTGGCATATGTATATGTCTTGGTGCTGTTGCAGGCTCTCTCTTGGTAAGGCACTTTGGTTTTATTGCTCGCACTTGGTGTGCTCTGCGGTGTTTTTACTGTACTCTTTTCCTTCTGTCATTCACCTTTTCTTTTACTTATAGCAGTTTGTTGTCGGGTTGGTACCCCTTCATCTTATTGCTCATTAACCTATTGCTCTATTTACTCTTGATTGTTTCCTTGCTGAGGTGTTCTTTTCTTGAATGCCTCAGGTCCAGGTGGTAGCCAGTTCAGCGGCTAGTTCTTTTGGAGGGGCTCGTTGGTGGCCTCTAGGGTAGCTGAGATTGTTGATTCCGGTTTTGTTGAGAGGTAGTTCCTTACTTTTCTGTATAGACTTACATACTCGCCAGTGGGTTCGTGTCAGGTTGTTGACGCCCACTGGTGGCTCCTTGTGATGCTGGATATGAAATTAAACTGCTGATTTTGCCTTTTGTGCTTGGTTACTTGCTTCTGGGAAAGATTTATGCTAGGTTGCATGTTAGATATTTTTAAACCTAAAAGTATATTATACGTACCCCATGCATAACATGTTTTTAAATCAAAGACACTACCTTTCCTCAACGTAAAACACTATTTTTCATACCTATTATATTCACCTTAGAGTCATGCACGTATAAGTCGTCCCCCGGGGACACTTATGCTCATTTAGGGTGTCAATTTAATTGAACCAAAGTATTTTCTGCTGCGTATAAATATATTTTTAACTGTGGACTAGCTGATCCACTGGGCCGAGGGATGCGACCAGTCATCGTAACTGATTTCCTTTCATATCAAATCAACTTTTTTCTGAAAATCTAATGTCTGGAGTTTTGCCTGAGTGTGTGTAGTTATCCCCTGCACGTCGTGGCATCACGGCACGTGTTTTCTCTTACTCTGATACGATTTTACCATTGAGAAAACGTGGGTTGTGACAGTTGGAATCAGAGGGAGGTTGCTTGACAAATGGTTGTGCAACCTTTCCCTTGTTAGCATTAGTGTTTAGCATCATATCATTCACACACCGTTATGTCATCCGCACGTCTTGGCCGAAGCACGAACACTACACTCATGAGCATAAGGAAGTATACAGGGCATATTATGTAGTATGGGATGCATAATATGTGTTTGTATATGGATCCACCATAGGAGGCAACATGTGAGGGTTATGTAGTATGTGATGCATAACCTCACCACATGAATGCGGCTAACACGTTTTCTTTTTTCGTTACATGAGAATGTTATGTAGTATGGGATGCATAACATTTTCATGTGTACGCCGCCCATGGCATGCACTAAGACCTTTTTAGAATGCATAGCACATCATGCATAGCATAACATTTCATAAGCACAACGTGCCAAACTAAAGATTTGCAAGATGGCATATGTACACGCATGATTTTGAGTCAAAAAAAGAATACAAATACATGCATTCATGGTCTAGGCACCTGAGTTAGTATGGTGGTGGTGAACCATCTTAGGATAAGCATAACATCATCATGGTAAAAACAACTCCCAGAGCAAGTTTGCAGTTGAAGTTCATATTTAAGTGTGTTTGTCCGTACCAGGTAGTTTTGTTCTAGTTGATGGGCTAGGATTTGTCTAAAGTTTGTGCGATTCTAGGATGGCGAGACGTCCTGCGACGAGATCGACCCCCCAATCCGAGGGTGAGATGTCAGGAGCGTAGAGCGATGCGTTGGTAGAAAGCTTGCGGCAGAGTAATGAGGAGTTATTGAGGCAGGTAGTGGCTATGCAGGCTCAAATTCAGTCCCCTGTAGCAGTTGTGGCGGGACAGCCCCCGAGAGCTCAGAACCCCACAGAGGGGGTAGCTGTCCCTGCCCCTCCTGCTCCTCCCGTGCCTTTGGTTGTAGTGCCTCCGGAGATGGCGTTCATATCCCAGTTTCAGCGGCTGAGACCCCCTACCTATGATGGGCAGGCAGATTTTATGATTTTGGATGACTGGCTGATTACCATTGAGGAAATGTTCACGTACTCAGGGATTACGGACGATCAGAGAGTGATGCTCGCTGCCTACCAGCTCAATGGCTTGACAAAGAACTGGTGGCTGAGGGAGAAAGAGAGCTTAGTAGCAGGTTGCACTTGGGAGTCATTTAAGGTGCTGTTGTTAAGTAAGTTTCTGCCTTCAGTCGAACGGGACCGGCTAATGAACGACTTTCTTCACTTAAAGCAGAGGAAACTCACGGTTAGTGAGTATGAGATTGAGTTTAGTAAGTTGAGTCGGTTTGCTCCGGGTCTGGTGAGTGTTGAGGTAGACCGAGTTAAGCGATTTTTGGGTGGACTAAGAAGCGACATACATCAGTTAGCGAATGCCTATGGAGCAGTCAGTTACGCCAGTGCGGTTGAAGCTGCTTTGAGAGTTGAGGCCATTGAGAATGTCAAGAATAGAGGCCAGCAGTTAAGGAAAGATAAGCGGAAGTCCGGAGGAGGGAAGAGCCCTCAGGAACCTGATGCTGTCGCAAGAAAGAAGGTCAAAGAGAATTGTAGCTTTTGTGGCCGGCCAGGCCACCCCTTTGAGAAGTGCTTCAAAAGGTTGGGAGCGCAGAAGAAGGAACAGGTGCACGCGATTCAGGGTACTTCCAGGGGAGACTTGGCGTGTGCCTTGTGTGGAAGGAAGGGGCATGAGGCTGCCCGTTGTTGGTTAAAAGATAAGGTTTGTTTTCAGTGCGGCCAGAAGGGTCATCTCAAGACAAGGTGCCCTCAGACCCAGTCTATTCTGCAGCCAGTTCCCCTCCAGGCTCTGCCACCGTCTCAGCGAGTGGATAAAGGAAAAGGAAAGCTGAATGTGCTCTCGGCAGACGAAGCGCAGACCTCGACCCAGGTTATCTCAGGTTCGACTCCTCCCCAGTCGTTTCGTTATGTTCTCTTTTCGGTTGTAGTTTTCATTTTAGTGCTTGTTGCCTTAGATGCGTATGCAATTCGTAGGGCGATTTAAGGTAAAGAACCGCTGGGCGCGCGTTCTCTTTGATTCCGGCGCGACCCACTCGTTTGTGGCTAGAGCCTTTGTGGAGCGGTTCAGTCTAGGCCTATATCGTGTTGGTGGTGCCTTCTGCGTTAAGTTCCCCTCCGGTGACTCTGTGGTTACGGACCTGGGTGTCCTAGATTGTCCGATTTTGTTGGGAGATTTTCTAGCCAAGGCAGACTTGAAGGTGATTGACCTGGAGGACTTCGACGTTATTTTGGGCATGGACTGGTTGTCAAGGTACGATGCTGTGATCCAGTGCAAGGGTAAGCGCTTGGACTTCGTCAAAGACAACGGTCAGCCAGGAAGCGTTTATGGATATTCTCTCCAGGAGTCTCCAATCATTTCTGCGGTGCGTGCTCGGAAGTTGCTTGTTTCTGGTTGTTTTTCCTGTGTGGTTTCCCTGGTAGGGTCGATTGTTAGTGAGCCCCGTTTGGAAGAAATTCCTATGGTGTGTGACTTTTCTGATGTGTTTCCAGACGACCTTCCCGGTCTTCCACCCGACCGAGATGTCGAGTTTGCAATAGATTTGGAGCCAGGCACGCGTCCTATCGTAAAGGCGACGTACCGGATGGCCCCGCGAGAGCTGGAAGAGTTGCGAGTTCAGCTGGATGAGTTACTGGAAAAGGGCTTTATAAGGCCGAGTTCTTCGCCTTGGGGTGCGCCAGTGCTGTTCGTTAAAAAGAAGGATGGGTCGATGAGGTTATGCATTGACTATAGAGAGCTGAACAAGGTTACTATTAAGAACAGATACCCTTTGCCGCGAATCGACGATTTGTTTGACCAACTGCGTGGTAGTGCCGTGTTTTCCAAGATAGATCTTCGTTCGGGCTATCACCAGTTGAGGATTCGGGAGTCAGATGTTCCGCGGACGGCGTTCCGCTCTCGTCATGGGCATTTTGAGTTTTTGGTTATGTCATTCGGTTTGACTAATGCGCCCTCAGCTTTTATGGATTTGATGAACAGAGTTTTCAAGGATTTTCTAGATAAGTTCGTGATTGTCTTTATGGACGATGTTTTGGTGTATTCTAAGGATGCAGAAGAGCATGATCGACATTTGCGGCTGGTCTTGGCGACTCTGAGAGACCATAAGCTATACGCCAAGCTGAGCAAATGTGAATTTTGGTTGCCTCAAGTTTCTTTTCTAGGTCACGTGATTAATAAGGAGGGAATATCGGTGGACCCAGAGAAGATCGCTGCTGTTATGGAATGGGCGAGACCGGTTACCCCCAAAGAGATCAGAAGCTTCTTGGGTTTGGCTGGTTATTATAGAAGATTTGTAGAAGGTTTCTCTACCTTGTCCGCGCCGTTGACCAAGTTGACGCAGAAGAATGTAGCCTTTATATGGGATGACAAGTGTGAGAAGACTTTTGAGGAACTAAAAAGAAGGCTATGTTCGGCTCCAATTTTGTCCTTGCCTGCGGAGGGCAGTGAGTATGATATATATGTGGATGCGTCGCATGTCGGTCTGGGCTGCGTTTTGATGCAGGGCGGAAAGATGATTGCGTATGGGTCGAGGCAGTTAAAGACTCACGAGAGGAACTACCCTACGCACGACCTGGAGTTTGCAGCTGTGATCTATGCGTTGAAATTGTGGAGGCATTTGCTATATGGCGCGCAGTGCAAGATTTTCACGGATCATAAGAGTCTGAAGTATGTCTTCACTCAGAAAGAATTGAATATGCGCCAGCGGCGGTGGTTGGAGTACGTGGCCGACTATGATGTTGAAATTCAGTATCATCCAGGCAAGGCAAATGTGGTGGCTGATGTCCTGAGTCGGAAGTCGGGTAAGATTTTTAATCTCTCCGCCGAGCATCTAGTGGAAGAGTTTCTGTTGATGGACATTTCTGTGGGAAGCTGTGATTCGCAGAGTAGCATGACAGTAACAGAACCTTCGTGGATTACGCTTACGAGACTGCATCAGAAGGACGATCCCGATCTTCTGCATTTGTATCTTCGAGCTGAGAAGGGTGAATTACCAGATTTCTCTATAGATGATGCGAGTACCTTGAAGTACCGTGACAGGTTTTGCATCCCCGCAGTTGGAGATATCCGGGGTATGGTGTGCAGAGACGCCCACGGATCTAGTGTTGCCTACCATCCAGGGTCTACCAAGATGTATCATGATTTAAAACAGATTGCCCGGTGGTACAGTATGAAGAAGGACATAGCCAGATTTGTTTCAGAGTGTTTCACTTGCAGGCGTGTGAAAGCCGACCATGGAAGGCCTGGTGGCAAGCTGACTCCCTTGGAGATCCCGATGTGGAAGTGGGAGAGTATCTCGATGGATTTCATTACCGGCTTACCGAGATCGCCTAAGGGGCATGATTCAGTTTGGGTAATTGTAGACAGATTCACGAAAAGCGCTCATTTCGTACCATTTAAGATCGATTATCCGATGAGGAAGATAGCCGAGCTGTATCTGGAAGAGGTTGTCAGATTGCATGGTGTACCCGTAAGTATCATATCAGATCGAGACTCCAGGTTCACGTCTCGTTTTTGGAAGAGCCTTCAAGAAGGGTTGGGTACAGATTTGAGATATTCCACGGCTTATCATCCGCAGACCAATGGTCAGACAGAGCGAGTAAATCAGATTGTGGAAGATATGATCCGATGCTATATCCTGGACCACGGAGGAGCATGGGACGAGCGCTTGCGGCTTATGGAATTCGCATATAACAACAATTATCAAGAAAACTTGCAAATGGCTCCTTTTGAAGCTTTGTATGGGAGGCGCTGCAGGTTGGGCTGAGCTTGGCGAGGGACCTTTGTTGGGTCCAGAAGCGCTTGAGGAGATGGAGACCGCTGTGAAGCTTATTCGGGAAAAGCTTCGGATAGCCCAGGAAAGATATGAGAAGAACGCCAATCGGCGTAGATCGGACTTGGAATTTGCTGTGGGGGACTCGGTGTTCTTAAAGGTCTCCCCGTTGATTGGAGTCAAGCGGTTTGGCAAGAATAGGAAGTTGGACCCGAGGTACGTGGGGCCGTTTCCGATTGTTGAGCAGATTGGGGTATCAGCCTACAGGTTGGCTTTGCCCGCAAATTTCCCTGGCGTACATGATGTCTTTCACGTCAGTCAGCTGCGAAAATGTGTGATAAATGGCAGGCAGGTATTGGATTCTGTGCCTCAGTTGGAGCCGAATCTTTCTTATGTGGAGGTGCCTGTTCGAATTTTGGATTCCCAAGTTCGGGCGTTGCGGAAGAAGACTATTCCTATGGTTAAAGTTTTATGGAGGAATCAGGATGTGGAGAGCGCGACTTGGGAGTTGGAGTCGGCTATGAGGGAGGCTCACCCTCGTCTGTTTCCCTGATCTTGTGCCTGGTATACTCTGTTTTGTTCTTATTTATTTGTGGCTCTTTCCTGGTTCTTTCTCTCTCCTACTTTATAAGAGTGCTGTGAGTAAAGTTTCGAGGCGAAACTTTCTTTTAGGGGGAGTGGCTGTAACGCCCCCGATTTTTCTGCGTTTTGTTTGATCTTTGGCTGGCGTTACGATGGCGTATTTCCGGCTTTTTGCCGTTGTAGAGCGTGGTCTTAGCTCTTAGGGTTCCCTGTGTAGCTTGTTTGTAGCCTGTTAGCAAGATTCCCCAGCTAGCCGGAGTCCGTTTGAGGACTCGGTTGGGCCTCTTAGGGAATGCTTGTGTTTTGGCTTCAGGAGGTGTTATCCCGGTTTTGTTCGTCGAATGCTAATTTTGACTTCGTAGTTGCATTCGTAGTGTGGGTTTTTAGCTGCGCCGTAAATTTCGTCTTTTTCCGAGAAGTTTCGGGCTTCGAGTTGTTTTGATATTGGATGTAAATAGTAATTATTATGTATTGTTGTTTATTATTATTACTGCTGTATATATAGTCTTGAGTCAGTTTTAGGGCCCTTCTTGTTCTTTTCCTGTTTCCTTGCTTGGTTGAAGCCGTCGCCCGTCGCCTGTACGAGAGGAAGAGCATCGCCGGCCTACCCTAGCCTTCGGACGCCGTTTTCCTGGAGTTTTTGCGGTCGGATTTTGGTTTCGAGAGTGGATCTGGACTGCCCTCGTCTGGATCTGCACTCTTTCTGCTCCTCAGCTGGTGCTCTGCGGCTAGATCCGAGAGTGGGGGACGCCGCCGGCCAAGCTTTTCTGGTATTGAGGCAAGTGATGTCCCCTCGTCCTTGCCAAAACTGATCTTTGTCTTTCTTTTGAGCTAATCTTTATCTCTTTCTTGTTTAGATCTTAGGTGTAAGCTAGGGTTTGTGCCCGATCATACTGTGGTTAGTGTAGAAGGTTCCAGTTAAATCTCAGTTTTCCGAGGGATTGTGTCTGTTAGGGACGGTTTTGGTTCGGTTTAGGTCGAGTAGTTGCCATTGCCGGTGGATGTTGTACTCTAGGGAGAGAGAGAATCCTCGTTTTCGTTCCTGGTAGTGTGCTGGATCTGGCGCCTGAAGCTAGTCAGGGTATCGACACCTTAGTGTCGACACCAGCCAGTCAGGGTGTCGACACCTTGGTGTCGACACCAGCCAGTCAGGGTGTCGACACCTTGGTGTCGACACCAGCCAGTCAGGGTGTCGACACCTTGGTGTCGACACCAGCCTGTCAGGGTGTCGACACCGACCAGTCGGGGTGTCGACACCTTGTGTCGACACCGGCCGCAGTGGTGTCGACACTTGGTGTCGACACCCGCAGCGGCAGTGTCGACACCTTGTGTCGACACCGGCCGCAGTGGTGTCGATACTTGGTGTCGACACCCGCAGCGGCAGTGTCGACACCGGCCGCAGTGGTGTCGACACTTGGTGTCGACACTCGCAGCGGCAGTGTGTGTCGACACCGGCCGCAGAGGTGTCGACACATCGTGTCGACACTGGGTACTGCCCTTGTTTTGGGGTCAGGGAGACTCGGGGTTGATTTTGGTTAGGCGCGCAAGGCCGCGTCGGTTGGACCCGACGTTTTTGCCTTGGGTTCGTGTGTTTCTCCGGACTGTTAGTGAGACTTTTCCCTATGAGGGGGCATTGGGTGTTCGGCTAATTTTTCTGCATGCCGACTCTTGGGTTGTGGCAGGTGGTGGAGTTTTGGTGGCCTCTGGAGGGGTGGTTTTATGTGGAGAGCTGTGGCCACCGCCTTTTGCCCCGGTTTGGGTTAGTGTGTGTGGGACCCTAAAGCTGCCACTGTTTGACCCCTTAGCCCTTTTTGGGTCTGATTCTGGTTATGCATTCAGACCCATGTTTTGACCACTGCCGCTTACCCACGTGTTAGGACTGTTAGTCCCTTTCCTGTTTATGCTTCCTTTCTTTTGGCATATGTATATGTCTTGGTGCTGTTGCAGGCTCTCTCTTGATAAGGCACTTTGGTTTTATTGCTCGCACTTGGTGTGCTCTGCGGTGTTTTTACTGTACTCTTTTCCTTCTGTCATTCACCTTTTCTTTTACTTATAGCAGTTTGTTGCCGGGTTGGTACCCCTTCATCTTATTGCTCATTAACCTATTGCTCTATTTACTCTTGATTGTTTCCTTGCTGAGGTGTTCTTTTCTTGAATGCCTCATGTCCAGGTGGTAGCCAGTTCAGCGGCTAGTTCTTTTGGAGGGGCTCGTTGGTGGCCTCTAGGGTAGCTGAGATTGCTGATTCCGGTTTTGTTGAGAGGTAGTTCCTTACTTTTCTGTATAGACTTACATACTCGTCAGTGGGTTCGTGTCAGGTTGTTGACGCCCACTGGTGGCTCCTTGTGATGCTGGATATGAAATTAAACTGCTGATTTTGCCTTTTGTGCTTGGTTACTTGCTTCTGGGAAAGATTTATGCTAGGTTGCATGTTAGATATTTTTAAACCTAAAAGTATATTATACGTACCCCATGCATAACATGTTTTTAAATCAAACACTACCTTTCCTCAACGTAAAACACTATTTTTCATACCTATTATATTCACCTTAGAGTCATGCACGTATAAGTCGTCCCCCGGGGACACTTATGCTCATTTAGGGTGTCAATTTAATTGAACCAAAGTATTTTCTGCTGCGTATAAATATAGTTTTAACTGTGGACTAGCTGATCCACCGGGCCAAGGGATACGACCAGTCATCGTAACTGATTTCCTTTCATATCAAATCAACTTTTTCCTCAAAATCTAATGTCTGGAGTTTTGCCTGAGCGTGTGCAGTTATCCCCTGCACGTCGTGGCATCACGACACGTGTTTTCTCTTACTCTGATACGATTTTACCATTGAGAAAACGCGGGTTGTGACAAAAGCTGCCGGAGATTGTGATCGCGCAGAGAGCAATAGTTGTTTAAAGACGACGCCTACAGTAACATGTAGGACTCGCCGGAGTTCGCCTCACAAAATCCGAGGGAAATCTGCCGGAGTCCGCCTCGACTGGCCCGATGATTTTCCACTTCGATCGCCTATGTTACGTTAGAGAAGAAGAGGAAAATCCGAAAAATGAAGTGGACCCTGCGTTTTTGAAAGCGGTATTTAAACGCGCTCCTACCACAGAGAACACTACACATATCAAAATTTTTTTAGTTTTTTACACGTCATTACAGCCAGGGTTGGTTGGCTCCGCTGTTCGAAATCCTTCATCTGTGAGGAAGCTGCCGCCTTCACGAAGAGCTTCGACGAGCGATTTGCTTCACTAGATCTCGAGGGCGGCGGGTCCCTCTTCCACAGCGAGCTCCGTCGCGCCTTAAAAACAGCAAACGATTTTGGCGTCGACAACGCCACGCCGCCGGAGAAGATCGCCGCCCTCTACGATTCCATCTTCGATCAGTTCGATCTTAGCATTTCGGGACCAAATTTGTACTACTGTTAAGGTGAGCGGCAATGCTCCACGCAGTAGAACGGCGATGAACAAGAGCATGACGTCAGCCCTTCCATAGCTTCTTCTGATTTTATTTCTGGCCAGGGTTGCTTCAAGTTGAGCATGTCTCTTTAAGACTTTGTTTTTTCAGCTTTGTTGCTCTGTTTATTCACACAACTAGACTTGATTGTGCTGTTATGTGGTGTACTTTGGTTAACACTATCGATGTAAGTATGTAGCGTCGAACCTGACTTTACCATTTATTTATCCTTATTTCATTTGGATTTAGGGTTTAGGTACTATTGTTTGTTCTAGTATTTATTATGAACTTTTATTTGCAATAAATAATACTTGAAAGGAAGGCATCTAACATCCTCCTTTTTCTTCAGATTAAAAATTAGATTTCAGGTCTAATTTGAAGGTTGAAATGCTGGTTATCCCATTTCCTTGTTAACAATTATTTGTTCCTGGAAGAAATTAAATCATCATATTCAACAAAATCTATGGCTGGTAAGATTTCTGGAACTATATCTGTCAGCAGAGGATGCAACAACGTGGAAAGTTTCTTTTCAAGTTCGTACTCAAAATCAGTACGTCACCATGGTTCTCATCATAGAATGCACAAGAATCAATTGACATTGTTAAGGAAAGGACATTTTCTCAGAAATGTTCCTTCTTCCTTACTTTACTGTTCTTGGTGCATCAGTAAAAAATCATTTTCTTGGTTCCAAAGAGTAGAACATATTGTGACATGTCATTCTACCAGCACTTGCTGCAGGGATGATAAAACGTGTTCAACCAAAGAATGTTGCTCAAATGTTTATAGGTATGCATGCTTATACTCCTGCACTCTATTTTCTTTGTGATTATTTAATCATCATTTGGGAACCTGCATGCACAATTTTAACATGGTCAGTTGGTCACTACAAAAACCCCTGATTGTAATTGTATGAATAAAAACATGAATTTGGTACTAGAAATGTCAAGAGAGTAATGTAGTGCGTAAAGATTCAACTGATTTTGTTGTAAAGTTTATTGTGGGATTGCTTAGTTGTATGTTTTCAGAATGCATGTGTTGGAGAACAGGAAATTGAATAATTGATAATGAAAGGAGGCTCTCTCCTATATATTGGAGGGAGGCAATACAAGGAAAAAAAATATAAAAGTAACATAATTCCAATACTCTCCCTCAAGTTTGGCATGCGATATCTTGCATGCCTAACTTGCACATGATTTTTCCAAATACGTTCTGACTTACTCCCTTGGTGAGAGCATTTGCTAATTGTTGATTTGAAGGGACAAATGGTGTGCTCACAACACCTCGTTCTATATTTTTTTTTTGATGAAGTGACGATCAACCTCCACATGATTTGTGCGGTCATGTTGGATAGGATTGCAAACAATGCTAATGACGGTTTTGCTATCACAATAAAGTCTCACGGGATCCTTGTTTTCCATGCCAAGATCCTTCAAAAGGGATGTGATCCATAGTCATTCGCAAATACTATGCGCCATAGCCCTAGATTATGCCTCTGCACTTGACCTGACAATTGCATGCTGTTTTTTACTTCTCCATGTTATCAAATTACCACAAACTAGCGAACAATAACCAGAGGTGGACCTCCTGTCATCAACAAAACCCGCCCAATCAGCATCAGTATAGACTTCCACAATCAACTCCTTGCCTAGGGAGAACAGGATACCTTTTCCAGGAGAGGACTTGAGATACCAAAGAATTCGGTGGGAAGCTTCCAAGTGACTTGTTTTTGGTGAGTGTATGAACTGACTAATAACACAGACTGCATATGAAATATACGAACGAGTATGAGATAGGTAGATAAGGCGATCAACCAGTCATTGAAATCCAGTGATATTAGACGCTACTTCCCCATTATCTCTACCAAATTTGTGGTTGGCTTCAATTGGGATGTTAGTAGGTCTCCACCCACTCATCCCACATGACTGGTGCAAGTCAAGGATGTACTTCCTTTGTGATATGAATATACCATGATTTGATCGAGCGACCTCAATTCCCAGGAAATATTTGAGATTTCTCAGGTCTTTAACTTCAAATTCCGTTGTCAGTCTTTGTTTCAAAATCTGGATTTCTTCAGTATCATCGCCCGCGATAATGATATCATCCAAATCGCGAGTCTCCCTTGTTTGTGCTTTACAAATAAAGTATGATCTGCATTGCTTTTAGAGTATCCAAATGTCACCATAGCTCTATGAAATCTCCCAAACCAGGCACTAGGAGACTGTTTTAAGCCATACATGGTCTTCTTCAACCTGCATATCTTTCTCCCAGATCCTGTCGAGGTAACACCAAGTGGTAACAACATGTAGACTTTTTCCGTCAAGTCCCCATGAAGAAATGCATTCTTCACATCTAATTGGGTCAAAGTCCCCCCTTTGTAGGTAACACTGAGAGCAAAACACGTATAAAATTCATCTTAGCCACATGAGTGAAGGTTTCTTGATAATCAATCCCCATAGTCTGGGTGTAGCCCCTAGCCACTAATCGAGCCTTGTATCGGTCAACGACACCTTGAGAGTTCTGCTTGACGGAGAACACCGACTTGCACCCTACCACGGTTTTGCTAGGTGGCAAAGGGACCAAGTCCCATGTGCAATTTTTTTCCAATGCTAACATCTCCTCATGCATGACATAGTTACGGGAGGAGGAATGGGTAAAGAAAGAGAGCTCACTTCCATTAGGCAAGACTCCCCCTGAAGTGAGGACTCATAGTAGGACTTAGTCTCCTTAAACGTGATGTCCATAGTAACGAAGGTCTTCCTAGAGGCGGGATGAAAGCATTTATATCCTTTCTGGGTCGGAGAATACCCAATAAAGATACACTTGAGGGTACGAGGATCAAGATTGGATGTGAGACACACATGGACAAAACACACACACCCAAAGATGTGAGGAAGGATATGTGAAGGAGAGATAAAAAGAGCCTCACAAGGGGATTTGTGGACAAGAACACGGGTTGGCAAGACATTAGTAAGGTATGCCGCAGTAAGAACCGCATCTCCCCAAAAATGCTTAGGGAGATGCATTTTCAGGAGGAGGCACCGAGCTACCTCCAGTAGACGACGATTCTTGCGCCCGACGACTCCATTTTGAGCCGGGGTGCAGACACAAGATGTCTGATGGATAATGCCATGATCTGTAAGAGAACGCTCAAATGAGGAGTCCACATACTCACAACCATTATCACTGCGCAAAACTTTAATGACAACGTTAAACTGAATAACAACCATTTTATGAAAACGTTGGAATAAGGGAAACACATCATTTTTATTTTTCATTAAGTAGACCCACGTACAACGAGAGAAACAATCTATAAATATAACAAAGTAGCGGAACCCTGAAATAGAGGCCACAGGGCAAGGACCCCAAACATTAGTATGAACCATAGCAAAAGGAGAAACACTAGGGGTAGATTCATGATTAAGAGAAACACGATGATGTTTAGCAAGAACACACACATCACACTTAAACATATTCAACGATACATTAGACATATGAAGAAATAAAAGATGCATAGTAGAAAAAGAAGGGTGCCTGAGGCGGCAATGACATGAGTCCACTGAGGGTTGAGTAGTAGAAAGATCCTTCAGAGTAGAGGCAGAGTCAGAGTCAGAAGGGTCAAACAGGTAGAGGCCATCACGCAGTCTACCAGAGCCAATCACTGTTCCCGTCTTCAGGTCCTGAAAGACACTAGCAGAGAAAGAAGGTTACAGAGCAATTCATAGAATTTGTAAGATGACTAATATAAAGGAGGTTGTGGGTAAACTTAGGAACATGAAGCACAAAATATAGGGTGAGGGAGGTGCAAGGAATGGACCCTTTCCCGGTAATGGGAAACAAGGACCAGACAAAGTAATATAAGATACAAAACCTGTAGCAGAATCAGTCATGTGGTCGGTGGCCCCAGAATCAATGATCCATTGGGTGGAAGAGCAGACGGTGGCGGAATGAGCACCTGGAACCCCTTGATGGGCATACGAAGAGTTGGAAACCTTAGATGAACGACCAAGCATGAAGCGGCAAAAAACAAGAATCTCCTCAGCAAAAAGAGCAGAAGGAGCCTCGGGGACATCAGGGCCGCCATAAGGAGCATGGTCACCATCAACATCAGAGAGATGGGCCGCGCGAGACGGGGAAGAGCGACCCAAAGTACGACCAGAGCTACGACCACCACGAGGAGTAGGACCCCCACAAGGAGGAGGAAAGCCATGAATCTTAAAACAAGTGTTCCGAGAATGTCGGGCTTTCCCACAGTAATCACACGTTAAATGGTCTTTGTCCTCCGATTTTGACCTAGTATCACGAAGAGAACGACTCACAGAACTAAACCGAGCAGCAAGAGCAGAGCCCACGACAACAGTCTCTGGTAGATGGATTGTCGGCGATCATATTCTTACTGAACAAAATAATACACCTAAGGTAAGGCAGATAGAGGAGGGCGACCCAGAATCTGAACACTGATGAGATCAAGGTCACGATGAAGACCATGAAGAAACTCGAAGATCTGGTTGCGTTCCTCCCGGGCACGGACCAACACTTCATCCTCTGGGGAGACAAGAGTAAGCAAATCAAAATTGTCATACTCTTGGTAAAGCTGGGTAAATTCCAAGTAGTAAGCAGCGGGGGGCTGATCCCCTTGGAACGAGAAAAATCCGACGCTGTAATTGAAAAATCCGCCGCCGTAATTGATGCAGGACAACGTGTAGGGTTTGCGTGTGCATCGTCGTGGTGGAAGAAGCGGCTCACGACCCGTGACTGAACAGTTGGACTACCATTATTGGAGCCCTAGATTGCCTGCCCAGCGCTGATCGGGAGGAGGCCACTGTTGGATCGGCTAAGGAGGACCTACTTAAAGCTGAACTGGGATAAGTAATTTCTGCTACTTGTTTCTGTGGCCCACTGGGGGTCTCCTGAACCGGCACTTTACTAATACACGTATATATATATATATATATATATATATATATATATATATATATATATATATATATATATATATATATTATATATATATATATAGATATTTATATATATCATATATGTATTACATATATATATATATATGTATTTCCAAATACAAAAATAATTCACGTCATTACGTGAATTGGAAAGTTACTAAAAATGCAACATGACACACAAAAAAACATGCAAAAACTCAGGCCGATAGAGGTCCGGACGGGTGCGGCGTTGGGACTTTTGCGACGTCCAGAACGAGGCTGGTCTCCACCAACTCTCCCCCTCTTGAAATCACTCATCCCTTGTGAGTGCTCCGAGCGGTAGTGCTGTAGAAGATCAACATCCATACTGTAACTCCTTGGTCAAGACCCAGCTGGTCTCGGTTTCTTGTCTGCCATGCCAACAAACCAGTATCTCTGAAGACCACCATCAGTAGTGGTCACTGTCTCGTCATCCAATATCTGCTCGGGAACTAAGATCTGTCGTGGAATTCTGTTAGCAGCTCTGGGAGCTGGTATGGAAGGATCTTCTGATGTCTCATGCTCAACCTAAAAAGTGAAAACTGTCAGTGGAAACAGGAGGAACTACAGTGGACGTGTCAGTAGCTGAATGAATGTCGGTATGTCCTAAATGTGGCTGCTCACTCCCACTCACCAACCCAGAAGAAACAAATGATGGAGAAGACAATGGAAAATTTAGTGACTCATGCGGATAATCATGGAATAAAGTCAGATCAACTACATTAAAAATTGGATTTGCTCCCCAAACGGAAGACATCTCAAGTTCATATGCATTTTGCCCAATCCTCTTTACCACTCGAAAGAGTCCAATTCTACGGTCAACTAACTTCTTTATGGTACCCGAAAGTAACTGTTTCGGATTTAGCTGAACCATCACCCAGTCATCCACTTTGAAACTAGTAGCTCTTTTATGCTTGTTAGCTTGAGTTGCATATTGGTCATAAGTACTATGCAATTTTCGCTTGTTTTCGTTTTGCAAAACATAATGAACTACTAACATGACTAACTCCATAAATCATGCAAATACAAAAGCAACTCCTGAGATAGAAACACGATCAAAAGGCTCGGAAGGTGGATCATAAAAGAATTCATCGTGGGGGCGATGAACACTCAAGTGCAAATCAGAGACATCAATGATAAGATGTGTCAACATGGTGTGCGAATTGTCTCTGCAAGTGAGGGTGATATGATATAAAATAAACGAATCAGTGAGTGCACCCTTAAACTCGACTGTGCAACAAAAGATAGATACATCCCGATTGTGCGGTGAACCCATATGTGGTTTATTTGGGGGTTCATTGGGAGGGGTATAATAAAATTCATCACAAATGTGACGAGTGCCAACGGAGGCTCCACAAACATATGGAGTGCTCCCATATAAATGACAATGCACATGAAGTGTGACAGTCGTGATAAATTTACTAGGGGAAAGTGAGGCATCATGAGGCTCTCTAGGTGGGACATATGAAAACTCTTCGCGAATACGATGGTCTTCAAAGTGATAATCATAATCACTGATAAAAAGACGTGACTCTAAGATGAGGTGATTACTCGTCACAAAAAAGAACACATTTGATGGGTCAGCATGTGGTGCGTCCCATAACTCATCTAGAGTGCGAGTGACCAGATAGATACGATTAATCCCTACTACATGGATATCATACTCAAAATCATCTATCCGGAACACTATCAACATCAGGGGCGCTAATGGAATTAATATCCATGTCTTAATTCCATTAGGGGCGCTAATGGAATTAATATCCATGTCTTACTCATCTGGAGACTCAATAGGAGGGTCGTCAAATGACCCATCAGTAGAGTGATGGTCTTTCAGAAGCAAACCAACAGAAGGGGTCGTCCTCCCAAAAAGAGTAGAGGTGGCGACCTCGAGATCACTACTAAGCTCTCGACTCCCGATCGTAATGTCACTCGGTGCGCCATTGGGTGAGGTGATATGACTCGGTGCGCCACCGGGTGAAGTGTGCGAAGAATCTACACTCAATAGAGAGCTACTAGATATAAAATCAAGGGCAGGTTCTCTAAGTGGAGTAGACTCTTGTGGGGGTTGACTACACACATCCTGTATTAGAATATCAGACATAGTGGATGAAGTTTCCCTACTTTGGGAAGTGGAGTGGTCTCGCCGACCCTTAACGACTGCCATCATGTTCGTTTTCGGAACACTAAGAGAATCACTAAGTGTGATGTAATCTTGACAAGAGTGACCTCTATAGGTATCTTGAGGGTAATTGTGAGGATTGTCCATAACATAATCATGTCGTGCTCGTGGGTGGTAATGAGTTCTACGAACATGTGGTGGTGGTCGCACATATACGTACTCAGATTCCTCAAATAGAGAAGACGTGTAGTATCGATAGCTGAAGTGATACTGAACTCTATCCTCATAATATGATGTCGAAGGACCAATATGATCCACTCGAGTGTGAGGATAAGAATGACGACAATCATTATACTGATCGTCTCTAGCATAATGAGAACGTATTGATGGATCAACACGATATCTGGAAGTGATGTACGATGATCGAGTATAATCATCGAATTATCGTAAAGATCTCCGTGATGAGACTCTATAAGAGTGAGAGTAAGTGGAGTCGTAATCCTCAAATAGAGGATTTCTCCCAAGTGTAGACCTTTCAGCATAGTGTGGTGGGACATCGTGATGGGGCCGCACAGAATGCGCATTTCGAATTTGAGGTGACATTGACGCTCAAGGGAGTACCTCTAAACTATGCATCCTAATACTAAGGTTTTCGAACACTTCTCGCAGTTGGTGTATACTTTCGACTAACGCCGCCATTTGGTGGACGAAAGGTAAAAACCATGGGTGTGGTTCATTCCCTTTGTTTACACGACTCGGTTGATCACGTTCAACTCGACGCATTCTATCACTAACCTATCACTACGCAAATGCATGAAAGACAGACAATTAGCAAATATATGATGATGCTAAAAAATTCTTTTTTTTTGAAAATAAAATGCTATGTGGGTTCCTATTCTATACATGATGGATCTCGAAACTTAGAAAAATTTTGTAACCTGCCTCTGATACCAAATTAATGTAGGACGACGCGTAGAGTTTGCACGTGCAGCGTCGTGGTGAAAGAAGCAGCTCACGACCCGTGACTGAACAGTTGGATTGTCATTGTTGGAGCCCTAGATCGCCTGTGCAGCGCTGATCGGGAGACGGAGGCCACTCCTGGACCGGCCAAGGAGGAGGACCTACTTAAAGCTGAATCGAGATAAGTAATTTCCGCCACTTGTTGCTGTGTCCCACCGGGGATCTCCTGAATCGGCACTTTACTGATACATGTTATATATATATCATATATGTATATATATATTTAGATATTTATATATATCATATATGTATTACAGTGTGTGTGTGTATATATATATTTCCAAATACACAAATAATTCACATTACTTGAATTGGAAAATACTAAAAAATCAACATGACACATAAAAACATGCAAAAACTCAGGGTCGATAGAGGTCCGGACAGGTGCGGCGTCGGGACTTTGGTAACGTCCAGAACGAGGCTGGTCTCCACCAGTAGGTAACCCTGACACGCTTCCAAATGTCGACCGCAGTGTCCCACACTTTAGAATTAGTGTACGGTGTATATCTCTCTTCCTATAGATGTATAAGTCTTGTATCTAAATATATACCAAGCGAGAAATTAGTAAAAAAATTATTTTTTTTCTCATTTTTCGTATGGTTCATTTGAGAAATGGTGAAGGTTGTGTTAGGTAGACGGTCAGCGTAAAATTTAGTAACTCTTATGAATATGGATCATTTGAGGAATTGTGCAAAAGCTAGGTTGTTCCCCTTAAGGAACGTGTCGCATGGTCTGAATGCGGCGTCTAGGCAAGAGCCACTGCATCTCCAGTACTTGAGTGTAGTGTTAAATATGCACGAGTCCTCATCGTATTGTCTGAATACGACGTCTTGAAATGGACCGCTGCAGCTCCAAGAGAGCTACGATGTAATGTTAAATGGGCAAAAATCCTCACATATTAAATGTCCTAGGGAAGTATGCCGTATGAATTGTGATCGACTTAAGTTGGAATATAGGTACGCTAACGGGAAAATCGATGGAGGTAGTGAATACGATGATTATGAGACAAATAAATATTTTATGCCTGAAGGAAACTAGATGAGTGAGTGAGAAAGCTAAATTTTTAGATAATTCAGGTTTTAAATTATGGTACGCTTGAAAAAATAAAACAAACAGTGAAATATGTATTATTGTGAATACTACTTGGAAGGATGAAGTAGTTGAGTAAGTAGAAAAGGTGATCGAATATTATCTCTTAAATTGGTCATAGGAAAGGAAATTATTAACGTGATCAGTGCTTACGCTTCACACGTAGGATTAAGTGAAACTATTAAAGTGCAATTTTGGGAAGACTTAGATGATTTAGTAAGAGAAATCCCACAAAGAGAGAAGTTTTTCATAAGAGGATACTTAAATGGACATATATGAAAGAAAAATGTAGATTACACAGCCGTTTATGGAGGATATGAATATGGAGAAAGGAATGAAGAAGGACAAATCATTTTAGACTTTGCCGTAGCACATGAGCTAATTGTATCAAATACGCTTTTTATAGAGGGAGAAAATTAATTACATTTAAAAGCAGACCAAATAAATCACAAATTGATTATTTTATAACTCGCAAAATGGATAAAATGATTTATAAGGATTGCAAAGTTATATCAGGAGAAAGTTTGACAATACAACATAGGGTAGTATTATTAGATATACAAATTAAATATAATAAATTTAAGACAAAAACAAAAATATTGCAAAAAATTTGGTGGTGAAACTTGAAGGTGGAAAAACAAGTTGCTTTCAAGACAACAATTATGAAACAACTAGTTGATGACCCTTATCTTGATCGTAATGTCTCATGTGAAGTTATGTCTTCATATTTAAAGATAAGTATAAATAACGTACTTGGAGTTTCAAAAGGTCGTGCACCTCCAAATAAAGAATCTTGGTGGTGGAAAGAGGAAGTGCAAGACAAAATGAGGGCAAATAGGGCCAACTATTAATCACTGTACTCTTGTAGGATTGATGAAAACTTAGTGAGATATAAAGTCGCCAAAAAAGAAGCTAAACAAACAGTAAATAAGCAAGAAATCAAACTTATGAAAATTTTTATGAGTGACTAGATACAAAAATGGAGAGCGTGACATATATAAAATTGCTCGAGCTTGCGAAAGGAAGACAAGATATTTAAGTCAAGTAAAATGCATAAGGGATGAGACAAATACAGTTTTGACGAATGATGTGATATTAAAGAGCGATGAAAAAGATATTTTTACCAACTCTATAATGTAACAAAGGATAATGAATTGAACTCGAAAAAGTTAAGTAAATCAGATGAGTATAAAACATAACGTTTTATCATAAAATTCAAGTATTAGAGGTAAAAGATGCTCTAAATAAGATGAAAAATGGAAAAACGGTTGAGCCGGACGATATACCTATCGAAGTATGAAAATGTCTAGGAAATGAAGGAATTTTGTGACTTACATGTTTTTTCAATTTGATACTGAAGTCAAAGAGGATATCAGACCAATAAAGAGAAAGTATCTTGATACCTTTGTATAAGAATAAATGAGATATATAAAATTGTGTTAATTACAGAGGAAAAAAATGATGAGTCATACTATGAAATTATGTGAACGAGTAATAGAAAAAAGAGTAAGACGAGAGATTAACATCTCAGACAATCAATTTGGATTCATGCCCGGGCGGTCGACCATGGAAGGTATACATCTCTTGAGTAGACTCATTGACATCTATCAAGAAAGAAAACACAAGATTTGCATATGTTGTTTATTGATCTTGAGAAGGCTCATTATAAAGTTCCAAGATAGATCTTATGGAGAGTCTTAGAAAAGAAAGGTGTAAATGTATCATATATTGACATAATCAAAGATATGTATACAAATTCAGTGACAAAGGTGAGGACATCTGGAGGATTAACACAGGAATTCCCTATCACTGTTGACTTACATCAAGGTTCAGCTTTAAGCCCTTATCTCTTTACCCTTATCTTAGATGAGCTCACCAGACATATCCAACAAGCAATATCTTGGTGTTTATTGTTTGCGAATGATATTGTTTTGGTTGATGAGACACACGAGGGTGTAAACACAAAACTTGAATCTTGGCGAGATACTTTAGAAAAGAAGGGTTTTAGGTTGAGCAGGGCAAAGATGAAGTATATGGAGCTTAAATTTGTAGTACAAGAAGGACGGATGACTTCGTTATTAAGTTGGATGATCAAGATATTTCCCGTAGTGAGTGTTTAAACATCTTGGATCTGTAGTTTAAAAAGACAGAGGTCTTGATAAAGATGTGACACATAGAATCCAAACGAGTTGGTTGAAGTAAAGAGGCGCGTCATGGATTTTATGTGATCGTAAAATACCACTAAAACTTAAGGGCAAGTTTTACCATACTGCAGTTAGACCCGCGATGCTCTATGGTTCTGAGTGTTGGGCATTGAATTGTGTACATGAGCAAAAAATGAGAGTTGCGGAGATGCGAATGCTTAGGTGGATGTGTGGACATGTGAGACTGGATAAAATTAGGAATGAATGTGTCTAGGATAAGACATGAGTAGCACCAATTGCAAAGAAGATGCAAGAAGCTCGATTAAGATGGTTTGGACACGTACAAAGGAGATCATTAGAGGCACCTGTTAGGCGTTGTGAGTGTCTAGTCACTGGACATGTTAAACGAGGGAGGGGTAGACCAATAAAGTCGAATGAAACTATAAGGAAAGACATGGTGTACTTAGGAATTAGTGAGATTATGACAAAAGATAGAGCACAGTGATGACAAAGGATCCATATAGCCGACCCCACTATAGTGGGATAAAGGCTTGAGTGTTGTTGTGTTGTATCTCATTTTTCGTATTTCTCCAAATGGTATCAGAGCTGATTGCTAGTGTTCCGCCTCATCTCCACATCATTCGGGCTCAGATCCTTTCTTCTTTCACCATTCTCTCTTTTTCTGATGTTTGCTCCATGCTTTTGAAGGTAACGCCCCCTAGATGCTCTCAGAGCTCTCTCTTCGGTTCTCCTCCAGCACTTGTCTACATCTCACCACGCTCCTCCATCAACTCGTGGAGGTTGTACCGACTACCTGGGTAGAAGTCGCAACGACAGGACTTGTCTCAAGTATACTCATTGTGGCTGGGATGTTCATCTTGAAGCAACATGCTATCGTAAGCATTGTATGCCTCCGTCACCATATGTCTCCATTGCAGTTGATGCGTCTTCCACCACCCGTACAGAAATTGATGCCTCGCGCACCCAGCTCCAGCATCTCCAAGGGTTAATCATCCGTCCTTCTGGCTCTGTTGCTTCTATCTCCAATGAAGATATCTCCTACCTATCTCATAATACAAATTAGATTGTGAACTCCAGTGCCACACACTATTACTTCACAGAAACCGTCTCAGTACTTGGACTCTGAGCACCAAAGTTTATCACAGTGACTAATAGTGACACCACACCTATTTCCGGTTCTGCTGATAGGACTCACTTCATCCATCTCCATTCACTTGGTTCTTCATGTTCCGTGCTCTCCTTTAAATCCTCTTTCTGTTAGTTGTCTTACTCAACCACCTTGACTGCTATGTAACCTTCTCTCCTTCTTTTGTTGTGCATGATTGACAGACGTTGAATATCATTTTGGTAACGGACGACTGTCCACCGTGCTCTACATTTAGGGCGTTTCTCTCACGATACTCTCCTTCGTTACCTCTTTTGAGTGACACCGATGTCTTGGACATGCTCCTCTCCGAATTTTCAAGAATGCTCTTTCCGATCTCTCCCTTAATGACTTTATCTGTGAGTCGTGCATTATCGACAAATAACATCGTTTTCCCCCCTCATTGTACTAGGAGCAATGTTCCTTTTGATTTAGTGCACTTTGATATTCTGGGCCCTTATAAAACGGCTAGTGTATATGTTTATCATTATTTTCTTACACAGAGGGACGTTGGTGTTGTATCCAGGCATCCACTGATTCAACCATAGCTTCCTTCTCTCTGCCCATCCGTGCTGCTGCACCACCTCCCGAGGTTCGTGATGAACTTCACATCACCACTATCTCCCTCAGCGGCAAGGCCAACTATGTCGAATGGGCTCATTCCGTTCGTCGTGTTCCGCAGACTAAGGGTCTACTCCCTTACCTCACTCGGGTCAAACCTGCTGATCCCTTTGATGACTGGCTTTGCGATGACGACAAAATATAATTAGCCCATTTGGGAGGCCCATGTGTATTGACCCATGTATAGCTTCTTTAGTCCCATATTGTAAATGTAGATTTCTCTCCCTCTATCTACCTTTATATAAGTGTATGTATTCCTATTATTTGTGTAATAATATAATTGAGGGTGATTTTCTCTCTCCTATTCTTCTCTTCCTACAAGTATAATATTTATGCATAGTATTATTCGACCAGTATAATCAAAAACTTTTGCCTCCCTTATCATTAGTATAATATTTATGTATAGTATTATTCGACCAGTATAATCAAAACTTGCTTGCTCAGGTAATACAAATGTTTGTCGTTGATTTCAGAATCGTGCCTGCTTTCTTTTCTTACTAATGCATGTGGAAGAATTAAACATATCGTTGACTACGAGCGAGTGTTAGTCATGTTGGCGCATTTGTGAATGCTTGGACGATTATCAATTGAAGATGCTCGAGAAAATTCACTGGTGCCACACATTTTAATTTTGATCCCAAATTATCATTTTTAAATTAATCTGTTGATTTAGGAATACATCAGTTTGGTATCAGAGCAGGTTCAATTCACTCCTAACGTGAATTAGACGATCCTGATCTTATTTTTATTTAGTTAAGTTGTATTTTTTTTAAAAAATCTTTTGAAATGAAGTTTTCACTTTTTTTTAAAAAGAAAACTAATTTTCTATTTAAAAAAGCAGTGTAGTGTTTAATTTTTTTTATTAATTAATTTTAAAATGGTGAGTCGCATAGATCACATAGTGGCCAACATAGGCGACTTAGCCAATCAAATGGGAGAACTGATGAAGACGGTAGAAGCACTCACTGCCAACGTGAGAGACACGATCCAAGTCGTGAACGGGTTAAGAACCTCCGTTAATAACTTAGAAGCCGAACGTTACCTAGGACTAAATCAACCACATCACCAAAATCTTAGGCAAGAGGAATGAAATCCTAGACCCGCAGAACCTGCACAATCTGAGCTTGGACTCCTTCGCCAACCCCATTGGGATGATGTAGTAAAGCTTGATGTAGATGATTTTGAGGGTCACGTGGAATCCAAAAAATGCCTCGATTGGTGTGAGCGTGTGGAACAATTCATGGCTTGGAAGCAAATGCCTATAAATCATCAAGTTGAATATGTTGTCCTTCGGCTTAAGGGACCCACATTAGTCTGGTGGGTTCAGCTGGAGCGTACATGAATCACCTTAGGCCTAGTCCCTATCACCACATGATTCGAGTTTAAGTTGCAACTGCAGAAGCGATACGTCCCCCGGACTATCTACAAACTCTCTATCGAAAGTTCCAAAACCTTCGTCAGGACAAGCTTTCTGCGGACAAGTACACACACGAGTTTTTGGTGTTGCAGTTTAGACTAGACGTACACAAGGAGGACGATATGACAGTGTCCCGTTATCTGAACGTGCTCTGTTATGCTATTAGGGATGAGCTAAAGTTGCACGACTTTAGAGATTTGAGTGAAATGCCTAGTAGAGCCCGCAGAGTTGAGGCCACACCTCAAAAATGAACTTCTGGGCATAGGTCTACTTGTAGGCCTTCCTTGTACACTTCCACCACTGCACCCACCTTTAGGATTCCTGATCCCTCTCCTCCTCTTGTCATTACTGGGACCCCAGCTTCTCCCACTGGCCCCCCCCCGGGGTAGGGAGCGCATGAGATCCAAGCCCAACTGTTATGCCCCTTTCCCTTGGATTGTGTCACCGGCGGAGGAGCGATGGTGGCGGAGGGGGGAGCGTTGGTCGATCGGGCGAGGGCTGCAGTCGGCGGGATTGAAGCAGGGTGTCAGCTAGGGCAACACGAGAAGGAAACCCATGAGTTTAGAGAGAGAGGGGGGAAGAGGGGAAATAAGAGAGAAAGAGGTTTTTTTCTTCTAATTTCTCCCTTCCTTTAAATGTCCAAAACACACATATAAATAGGTTCCAAAATGTGCCCCCCATTTAGGCTTACGACAATGGGTCAAATATGCTAAAAATAAATACGTAGAAATTAAAGATAAACGGCGCGAGCACGCCACGTAACATCACCGCCCCCATTCCTCAAGCTGGATCGAAAGGCATTGGGGCCCCGGCTTCACCCGTCATGTCATCCTGGGGTGGGTCATCGACTTCCAGCCAAAATAGGCGTTTGCATCTGTGTCCCAACGTGAAAGGATCATCACAATTGTAGCATAGACCCTTCTCGCGACGTTCGGCCATCTCGGTGCGGGACAAACGACGGCGGATAGTAGGTCGCGGAGGAGCGTCCGGGAATGGAGCCGTGTCAGGCCATCTGGCGAGAGAGGAAGCTCCCGAAAAGCCTCGACGTCCCAGGGGCGGGCGGTCTAAAAGCTGGCGTTGTTCACAAGCCCTAGCGAGGCTCATAGCCGTGTTGAGATAGGTGGTAGGAGGAATTCCACATCCCAACGTAAGCGCTCGTGGAGGCAGACAGTGAAGAGTGGAACCTGATGCTCCTGTAAGACGGACATCGTCTGAGATAGAAGAATCTGAAATTTTTCCAGGTAGGTGTTGATGGTACTGTCCTGTTTGAGGTTCGCAAGATCGTCAAGTGGGTTTCCCTGTAGAGCCGGGCCAAACCGAAAGGTGTAGGCCGTGCTGAAATCTGCCCAGGAAATGTTGGGATGTTCCCGTAGGAGTTGAGTGAACCATAATTGTGCTGGGCCGAGTAGATGGAAGGAAGCTATGCTGACACGTTCTTCATCTGGTGTGCGGTGGTTTGCAAAAAAAATATCGCAACGCGTAAGCCACAGAAGAGGGTCTTCGCGACTCTCGTAGATGGGGAAGTCCATCCGAATAGTACCTGCGTAGGGAAGATAGTCCGCGCCAGGAGGAGCGGCGGAGTCCACCCGGCTTGCCGAAGGATGGTCGGCCGTAGTCAGAGGTGGAGGAGACGACATGCCTTGTAGGGCATCCAAACGGGCGTTGAGGGCGTCCATCTTGGCGTTCTGAGTCACGAACATAGAGTGAAAAAGAGTCATGAGCTCGGCGAGTGAGGGAGGAGCATCTGCCATCAGAGATAGGGCATAACAGTTGGCCGGTGGTGTTGGAAGGAGGCCGGCAGACGAAAAGAGGCGCGGAGCTGTAGGAATGGGGCTGGAAGACCGGGAGGCAACCCCCAAATCGGCCGGAGAAAGGTCTCCAGAGCTGGACGACGGGTCGACGAGTGCGGGGTTGGGCTGGCTGTGCGTTGCCGACGGAGTGGGTGTGTTTTCCCGTGCGCCGGAGGAACGGTCGGCGGAATCGGCTGATGGTGCAACAGAGGCGCGCGAGGGCGGTTGCGGGTGAGCGGAGGAGAGGCCGGAGATGCCGTCGTTGGCCTCTGATACCAAGTTGTTATGCCCCTTGCCCTTGGATCTTGTCACCGGCGGAGGAGCGATGATGGCGGAGGGGGGAGCGCTGGTCGATCGGGCGAGGGCTGCGGTCGGCGGGATTGAAGCGGGGTGTCGGCTAGGGCAACACGGGAAAGAAACCCGTGGGTTTAGAGAAAGAGAGGGGAAGTTTGAAAATAAGAGAGAGAGAGAGGCTTTTTTCTTCTAATTTCTTCCTTCCTTAAAATGTCCAAAACACACATATAAATAGGTTCCAAAATGTGCCCCCCATTTAGGCTTACCACAATGGGTCAAATACGCTAAAAATAAATACGCAAAAATTAAAGATAAACGGCGCGAACACGCCACGTAACACCAACACTGGAGTATTCCGATACTTCAAGTGTATGGAACCTGTGTACAATTCTTCTGTGTGCCCACGACGCCACTTCGTCGCAATTACTGAGTCCACTGATGGGCATGCACCCGAATATGGAATATTTCTTAGTGACTCCAAACCTGAGGCCGAACCCGAGTCTGATAGCGTTATCGCGGTCGAAGGAGAGCAAAATGAGCACATAGTTTGCGTCCTTCGCTATAGCTTGGTTTCCCCTAGCGAGACCGCTTAGTGTGATTTTCAGAGACATGAGATTTTATGCACTATTGCGTGTATTCAGGACAATTTTGTTCCATCATCATTGACAACGGTAGCTTCAAAAATTTCGTTTCCCAACGTATGATGGAGAAGCTAGGACTCGAGACACCCCTTGGAGTGGCCTACCACTTATTTGGGGTTAATAGTCATCTGATTATGCCCGTTACTCATCAATGTCTTGTGGCGTTCTCTATAGGGGATGCGTATCAGAATTCTATTTTGTGTGATGTAGCACCCATCGATGTCTGTCATATCCTGCTAGGTAGAACATGGCAGTACGATAAACGTATTATGCATGATGGTGCGAGGAACTCTCACTCCTTTGATCACCATGATCGAAAGATTGTTCTTTTTCCTTAGAAGAATAGTCTTATCCCTAGGTTTCTTGGGTCGACCTCACCAACATCTGCCTCTCCTTTCTTAGTTATCACTGCACCCCTTTTATTTAGTGCTATACTTCTGCCTGGACCTCCACTCCAGGAAGGAGCACTTGACTCTAGTGAGTCATTCTTCTTGGATGTTGCTCACACATTTGGCGATCCGACTTATGGTTCACCTTATATAGATTTTGTTTTTGGTGATCGCACTTTTGGTTCACCTCACAATCTTACGATTACGAGTGAGTTTGATTTCAAATTTTCTAAGCTAAGTCATAGTAGGAGAATTGATGCAACCTGAATTGCATCGTTATTTTATTTTATCACATTTTATTTAAATATTTTGTAGCACATGTCGTCGCACAAGTTTGTCTTTTATTCAGTGTATTTGTGTGTTTGTGCTGCGCTTGCGCAAACGTTCGTGCGAGTTATTGGTGTGACCGGTCAATAAGATCTTAAATAAATTGGTCCGTCAAATTAGGACTAGGGTTAATTCGGGCAAGTAAGAAATGAAGTTATTAAATAATAGTAAATCTGAAATTAATAATTTAAAAGTAATAACTTTATTTAATATTAATTTCAGATTTAATCTTCAAATCTTTTTGTTTCCAATTAAAAACTCTCATTAACCTCTTTGAAACCTACAGCCGATCACTTTAATGTCATCCATTCCCATCTTTTCAATTCCCCATTTAACATTTTTAAAATAGCTGGCTGTCGTTTCCCTTTTGAAAATTGCTGCCTGCCCACTCCTTTTAAAACTGCTGCCCGCCCCCATTTAACGCCTTAAAATTATTTTTATACTCCATGTGAAGGATGGGAAGGCAGACGGGATTGAATCGAGAAACAGAGAAAATTGCTCTGTTTCTCGATAATGCCCGCAAAAACCCCGTAGTATCCACCTCCCGCTGCCCGTCGGCTGAGCTCCTCCCCCCTCCGCCATCTGAGGTTTCAGACGACCCCGACGACCACTTTTAGGTCCGCCGCTAGTCCATCCGGCGAGCCCAGTGCCATTCCTCTCCAGATTCCGACATTTCCTGCGCAGGATCCCTGTTCCTGCCGCAGGTTCCCTGTAACGGCCTTGTAATTCGCCGCTGGAGCCTTTTCCAGTCATCTTCCCGGTCACGTTCCCCCACCAGACCACCAGTGGACTGCCCCTGATGCCCTGCCCTTAGGCTGCGATCTTCCCGGGCCGAGACTCCCTCTTCAGAGCCTTCCACGACTGTTCCAGTCCAGCAGTCCTCTCCCCTAATTCCAGTCCTTGTACAGTTGCGATTCATCGTGTGCATTTGCACACGACATTGGTACAACTTTACTTAATTTGCATCTCGATTACTCTTAGTCTACTTTTCATGAATGCGTGAAAAACTTTAATAATTTTCAGAGCTTGCTTACCTCAAACTCAACCCCATCTCTGTTTATCGTTAATTTGTTAATCCGATTGTCGTTCTTTCACGTTGCGTCTCCTGTGGATGAGTTGAATTTTATTGTTGAAAAACAGACAAGTGATAGCCGCTTATGCGGGCTTGCAAATCTTTTGATTAAATTATTACATGTCAATCTCGGGATATCGTGATTTCACCGCTTTGTTTTAATTTGCGCATTATCTTTTAAAAATCAATTTTAGATTTTCGTATACATCACTGTCACAATATGTTCCTCAGTAATATCGCTCCTAACGACAAGCTCATCAAAGTAAGTCATATACTGATATGATCACGGATAAATTCCAGGAGGAATCTGGCAAGGGGAAGGGCCGGCGGGGGTGGGCGAGAATGAAGGAGGACGACAAGAGACGAAATTAGGGAGCAACCATAGAACCCTTCATACATTGCAAGATAAAGATTACAAGGTCCGTCGGCCCTCTTATAGTCGCGAGGAGCGAATATAAAAAGAAATACTGGAAATTAGAAAATACTGAAATAAGGAAATACTGGAAATACTAAAAATGCGTCAACAAACATAGCAACCTATTTATTATTAAATATTCTCCGCGGTCTCTGTGGGCCCTTGCGATATACGCGCCGGACGCGTGTAGACTTGTCATGGTGACTCGTCGTCATGTAGTTCCGTAACATTTGGACCCGTAACACTCCATCTTTCCTTCAAATGAGCTTTCCCTCAAGTTCGTGTACCAAGCAGGTGGCCGGATCATCTGGTACCTTGACCTCCCGCTAGAACAAGGCCAGGTAACACATAGCAGTGGCGGCGGCCGGCGGTGTTGGTGAATAGCGGCGGCGCCTTCGAAGGGACAGGTGGCAGAAGTAATGGCTTCCGCAAGGTCGGTGGGGAGGTGGTGAGCAACCGACACAAGGATGTCAGAGACGTGATGGCTGACAGCAGGAACGGATCCGTCGGGGATAGCGGGACATAGGGCGGCAGAAGAGGCAGCGATGCGGCCGGTGGAGGCAGTAGGGCATGGGCCGACAGAGCGAGAGCCGAGAGAGGAGACAGTGAGATGATCGGAGGGGGTGGCAAGACTGGAGTCGGCGGAGTAAGAGTCGGTAGAGGGGGTGGCAAGTTTACCAGATGGGGTGAAAGAAGAGGCGGTGATGCAGCCGGTGGAAGCGGCGGAGGGACGACCACCGTAGAGAGAGGAGGTGCATTAGCGATCGTGGAGAGAGGTGGCATCAGGCATGGCCAAAAAACTTTCGCATGGTGTAGGAGGCAGCCGTGGTGGAGACGGATTAGGGCAGGGAACCTCATGGGGGGTTGTAGAAGTCCGTCCGTGGTACACAAGAAGACGATCGACTTTGGCGTGGAGGGAGGCGCATGTGGCCAGGATTTGTGCAGCTAGGTCAGAGAAATCTAGCCAAGGGTTGATGGTCGGCGATAGCAAGAATAACGGCCCGGGAGCGGCGGATTGGGCGGCGGCCATGGTGCCCAGGATGTAGGCTGGATGTGATGTCGACGATGTCCGTGGTGGCACAACGGTCGGCCCAGCGGAACAGAGGCCCAGGGCGGTGACCTTCCTGTAGCAGAAATGGAAGGGGAAGTAGATCCGGCTGATAAAAGCCCTGCAACACGGGCGAAGGATGGTCGATACCTAGAGCGGAGCGGGGCCAAGCGCTAAGAAGAGAACGATGCAGAACAGAGGCCCTGGGCGGCGGAAGATCCGAAGGGCTGCAGCGGCGGGGTTGGGGCGTGGTTGGATCAGCCGGTTGTTGGAAGTGGCTGTGGCAGATCGGGGCGGATCGAGTGCGAAAAGGACGCCGGAGGCCGATCCGGTTGCTGGAGGAGGTGGAGAGGGCCGATCCGGTTGCTAGAGGGCCGATCCGGTTGCTGAAGGGCAGGACGTGGCGGATTGGAGCTGGTGGCGTGATGCCAGAGGCGGATCGGGGTCAGGATGTCCGACAAGGGTGAACAACGCGTCGGCTGGGTCACACATCATGCGAAACAACGACAACGATCGGGCCACTCGTCTTTCCTATGACGACGCAGGATCGGGTGTCGTGTCGCGGAAACAGGGTTGTGTCGCGATGACGCGGGTCGGCGGGGATTGGGTGCTGTTCGGGTTAATGGACTAGGGAGATAGATTTCTGAATTCCTTAGGCAAACTCGAGCACCGGCGGCGAGAGCAGGCGGTGCGGCAGGTCAGACTAATTGATACGATCACGGATAAATTGCAGGAGGAATCCGGCAAGGGGAAGGGCCGACAGGGGGTGAGCGAGAATGAAGGAGGACGAGAAGAGACAAAATTAGGGTGCAACCCTAGAATCTTTCATACATTCAAAGATAAAAATTACAAGGTCCGTCGGCCCTCTTATAGTGGCGAGTAGCGAATATAAAAGAAATATTGGAAATTAGGAAATACTGAAATTAGAAAATACTGGAAATACTAAAAATGCGTCAACAAACATAACAACATATTTATTATTAAATATTCTCCGCGGTCTCTGTGGGCCCTTTTGATATACCCCCGCGACGCGTGTAGAATTGTCATGGTGGCTCGTCGCCATATAGTTCCGTAACATTTGGACCCATAACATATACTCGGCTACAAAAATGGTCCCCTGTCGTAAGGTTTGAAGTTGATCTAGAAGCTGACTCGATATGAAACGGGAGATATTTTTCATTTTATTTTACTTCATGTCATCCCATCAAGTAATGAGATAATGACCATATCTATCTAAGGAGCGCTCAAGACTTGTCTAGTAAACTTTAGCTTGCCTACGCAATTTTATCTTGGCAAACCACACTCATCTTTCGTCAGTAATCTTGTACCAGTCAAAATAATTGTTCATGTCTAAAAGCCAATCACTAAAAACTTTCGGATCTAACCGATCATCGTAGAAAGGGGCATCGATAGAATGCGGCACATGATATTATCCTCACCAACATGACCTCTCCGGGGCTCATGATAATTCATGCACTCATCTTTACCTTGGTCGAATCGTGCATGGGGAATAGGACGATCTCTATGAAAATGATATCAAGGTTGAGGTCATTCTTCTTAAGGTAGGTGGTGTCGACCAACAATGGGATTTCTACGACGTTCATAAGCTAACAGACCCCCTTGGAAGTATGGAGGAGTCCGGGCAAGAGGATTGATGAACATATGGCCGAGAAGTCTCTCAATGTCACGATGAGCCTGACCTTGGATAACTTGTCGCCTATTGGTTTCTCGAGGATGAGGATTCCTATGGGGATCTAGACAATCCACTCTAGTGGTGAGGATTCCAAATTACTCTTTAAGGTCATCAAACTGTGCATCTATTTGGTCGAAGCGATTAGTCAAAGGTTTTTGGAAATCAGATATTGACATATCAATTTTAGAACTGGTAATTGCTTGGTTATTTAAGGGAGGTAACTTTGTCATGGTATGTATAAACACCTTACCTCTACGAACTATGCAAATGTCATAACCTGGGGCTCTGATACCAAAAATGACGCAAGGTAAGGTCCAATTGAGCCGAAGGGGTGTTTTCTAAATGCAGTTGTAAATCCAACAATTTAACTTGTAATAATTTTTTATATTAAACAATGTTAGATCGATCACAATAGTTAATGCTTAACAAGTAAGGAAATATGTGAAGTTGTATAAATGCAAGAGAGCTCGCAATCAAATAACTTTAGTAAACGGGAACATGCAATGTTACAAAAGCTCGGAAACAAAGATTACAAAATATTATACCTCAAGTATAGAATTAACATGAATTCAACATTAAATAAATGACCACAATCTAGAAACTACACAACTAGGAAGTAAAGTGCTTAGTGGGTATCTGACGAACTTCAAGTGGCTGGATAACTGGATAAGTGGCAATGGACTGGATTAGGGGCTCCAGAGAAACTCAGTTTACTGAAACCGGGCTGCTGCAGCACCGGATGACAGGCGACAACAACTGGTTGGGTTGCAGAGGGCTGTTCTGAAGGGCCGAATGGCTGTAGAACAATAAAACGTGTGCTGTGTTTAATTCCAGGGGCTGGTTTCTAGAGCTGGGAGAATTTCTGGATGGTTGGGAGACAGGAGCGGGGAAACTCGGGCTGCTAGAATGGATTTCAGCATCATGGGTCTGAGGTTGGGGAGAATTTTTGGACAACAGGCAGCTGTGGAACTGAAACCTGGACAATTGCAGTTGATCCTAAGGGCAGGCATGGAGGATTCCTGGTGAATGGGGCTGGAGAGAATGAAAGCTGGGCGGCTTAGAGGTTTCTTCCAGGTGGCTGTCGAGAGTTTTGACTTTCCTGAACAGGGTCCGGGTGGGAAGAGGTATCTATGGGAGCGAGGAAGGTAATGGCCGGCTGAAGGGCTGAGAATGGGGCTTTGTTGGAGACTGGAGGAGGTATTGACATGAATGGGGGAAATGGTAACGTGGAGTGGAGGAATGGAGGCTATGAGCATTTTTAGGAGGAGTGGGCTTAAACTTTTGGAATTGGGAATAATGGGATAGTGGAGTAGTGGGGAGGTGGTTTTGGAGTTAGGATGGTGGTGGGAGAGTGGTGGACTGTTAGAGGTGGCCGAATGCGATCGTTGGAGGTGGTGGTGTCCGAGGTGGCTTCTGGCGATTGCCGAAAAAACTGAAAATGAAGGAACTTAAGTGATTGTGGTGGAGTTTTAAGGAGGTGGGGGTGGCCTGAGGGAGGTGGCCAAAAGTGTTTTCCGGCGATCATCAAAAAAACTAAAAATGGTTGGAAATGAAAGGTGTATGAGGTCGGTTGGGAGGAGAATGCTGAGGTGTTTGAGTGAAAGCCGGTTGGAGGTTTGTGGGGAACGGATGGAGGTGCCCGGATGTTGGTGGTGGGTGGGGAAAGGAGAGGTGGATGGCTGGTGGTTGTGTGTGTGGGGGGGGGGGGGAGGAGGAAATCACCGACTAGTGAAAGGGGTGAGGGTGAGGGAAGGGAGAGGGTGGTCGTCTGGGATAAGTGGGGGGAAAGGAGGGGTGGACGGTTGGTTTTGAGTAAGGGGAGAGGGGAGTAGTGTCCAATCTTTGCACTTGGAGTTTCGGCTTTGGCACGGGGTGATCAAAAGGAGGCTCTTTGCTCTAAATTTCAATGATCATTCATGGATCCCTCTACTCTTATTTATAGACTAAAGAGGGCCAATGAGTGGTCATGGTTCTTCGTTCGTTATAACCCTCAAAACACTCAAATAAAATGAAAATAAAAAATAGAAAGAATAAAAAATATTTTAATCGGCCATCCCCTCGTAAATGTGTACTTCCTTGCACTCACCATCCTATTGCCCACTTCACCTCCTATACTTCTTCCTCGCCATCTCATCAAACTCTAGTAGTTTCTCTTGCATCTACCTCTATACCTATCCATTGACAGGAAGCTCTAAAGGATCTCATGAGGAAAAAAATCTACAATTGAGGAGATTAATGCTCTTGAAACGAACCACGCTTGGGATGCCCCTTTATTAAACATAATTCAGAAGGGGTGATTGAGATTTTCAAAGTTAGACTAGTGACAAAATATACTTAGCCATCGAAGGTTGGCTATTCTAAGACTTTTGCACACGTGGGAAAGACGAACACCATCCATGATCCCTGTACTTGTTTCCTGTGTGGCTATTATGGAATGAGAGTTGCAACAATTTGACATGAAGTAACTTTATCCATGAAAATTTAGAAGGGGAAGTCTTCGTAAACCCACCACCTGGATTCATCACAAAATACTCGAGACAAAATGCTTGTAAATCAAAGAAATCTATGTATGGGTTGAAGCAGTCACCAAACACTTCGTTTGACCGCTTCATGAAGTCTGCTGGATATTTTCAAACTGTGGTTGCTCACACTCTATATTGATCAAGCACAAAGAAAGAAAGAATGACAACTTTGATTTGCTGTGTTGATGATGTGGTTATCACAATAAATGACATGGGCGTGATAAATTGCTTAAAGAATCATCTAACAAACGCCCATTGAGATACTTTTTTTGGCATGGGGTAGCTAGAGTTAATAAGGGAATCTTCACATCTCAAAGAAAATATATTATGGATTTTTTGGAATATGCAGAGGTGCTAGGGTGTAAACTCATTGAATCTCCGATAGACACAAATCACTACCTTAGTTGAGAAGGTGAAGAGCCTATTGAGGAAGTGACTAGTTAGAAAACTCGTTTTTCTCTCACATACAATATCTGACATTGCTTATGCTTTGGGGATTCTTAACCAGTTCATGCATTCCCAACAACACTCAAGCCGTTATCCCACTATAGTGGGATCGGCTATATGAATCTTTTTTTGCCATTGTGACCTATCTTTAATCATAATCTCACTAATGCCTAAGCACATCATGTATTTTTTTTATAGTTTCATTCCAAGTCTTTATTCGTCTACCCCTCCCCCGTTTAACATGAATAATGACTAAACTCTCACAACGTCTAACAGGTGCTTCTAATGTTCTCCTTTGTACGTGTCCAAACCATTTTAATCGAGCTTCTCGCATATTCTATGCAATTGGTGCCACTCCTGTCTTATCCTTGATATATTCATTCCTAATTTTATCCAGTCTCGTGTATCTACACATCTACCTAAGCATTCTCATCTCCGCAACTCTCATTTTTTGCCCATGAAAACAATTCACTGCCCAACACTCAGAACCATAGAGCATCACTAGTCTAATTGCAGTACGGTAATACCCGACTTTAAGTTTTAATGGTACTTTACGATCACATGAGATCCCTGATGCTCCTCTTCACTTCAACCAACCTGCTTGGATTTTATGTATCACATCTTTATCAACACCTCCATCTTTTGAACTATTGATCTAAGATATTTAAAACACTCACTACAAAAAATATCTTGATCATCCAACTTAATAATGAAGTCATCCGTCCTTCTTGCACTGCTAAATTTAAGCTCCATATACTCTGTCTTTGCCCTGCTCAACCTAAAACCCTTCTTTTCTAAAGCATCTCGCTAAGATTCAAGTTTCGCGCTTACACCCTCGTGCGTCTCATCGATCAAAATGATATTATCCGTAAACAATAAACACAAAGGTATTATTTGTTGGATGTGTCTAGTGAGCTCATCTAAGATAAGGCAAAAAAGATAAGGGCATAAAGCTAAACCTTGATGCAAGCCAACAACGATAGATAATTTTTATGTTGATCTTCCGGTTGCCCCCACCCTCGTCACTGAATTTGTATACATATCTTTGTTTATGTCACTGTATGATATATTTACACTTTTTTTTCTAAGACTCTTAATATGATTTCTCTTGGAATCTTATCATAAGCCTTCTCAAGATCGATAAATAACATGCAATCTTATTTTCTTTCTTGATAATTGTCAATGAGTCTCCTCAAAAGATGTATAGCTTCCATGATCGACCGCCCTAACATGAATCCAAATTGATTCTCGGAGATTCTAGTCTCTCATCTTACTCTTCTTTCTATTACTCGTTCTCATAGTTTCATGGTATGACTCATTAATTTAATTCCTCTGTAATTAACACAATTTTGTATATCTCTTTAGTTCTTATGCAAAAGGTACCAATGTACTTTCTTCCCATTGGTTCGACATTCTCTTTGATTTCAGTATCTTATTAAAAGCATATAAGTCACAAAATTATTTCTTTCCCTACACATTTTCATATTTCGATGAATATATCATCTAGCCCAACTGTCTTTTCATTTTTCATAAAAAATGTATTTGTCACAATTAGCTCATGTGCTATAACAAAGCCTAAAATGGTTTTTCCTTATTCATTTTTTCTCCATACCCAAATCTTTTATGAACGATTGTATAATCTATATTTTTCTTTCCTATATGTCTATTTAAGTCTTCTCCCGTGAAAATCTTTTCTCTTTGTGAAATTTCCCTTACTAAATCATTCAAGTTTTTCAAAAATTGCATTTTAATAACTTCACTTAATTTCATTTGTGGCGCATACATACTGATCACATTAATAGTTTCCTTTTTTATGACTAATTTAAGAGCTAAAATTCTATCATATTTTCTACTTACCCCAACAACTTCATCCCTCCAAATAGTATCCACAATAATATCTACTTCATTGTTTGTTTTATTTTTTTCAAGTGTACCATAATTTAAAACTTGATTGTCTAAAATTTTAGCGTTCTCACTCACTCATCTAGTCTCTTGCAGGCATGAAATATTTATCCTTCTTCTAATCATCGTATTCATTACTTTCATCACTTTTACCATTAACATACCTATATTCTAACTTTCAAACCTAAGTTGGTCACAAATCCTATGTGAAGTTCATGCATGCCCAAAGAGCAAAATTTTGTTCTCCTCTAATGTGACTAATGTTCACTCTAAGTTAAGTCTGAAAGTATACAGTTACTGACGTGCACATCGACGAGACACCGTGGCAGATCTACGCGCGGAAGAAGATGACGACGGGTCCGTCTGGAGGCGAGACCGCAGACACATTGTCGAGGTGATTTTTTTATTTGTGTTCTGTTATGTCATATTATGTTATGTGTACACTTTCTATTAGCACTGTCTTTTCTCTATCCGCGCCTATAAGGGGTGGTGTTCTATTTTTTTTTAAATTATCTATGGATGTATGAGATTTAAGGTTGCTCCACAGCCTTTTCTCTCGATCCCTCTTTCCTCTCCCTCACCACTGTCCACCCCCCACCCCTCCTGTCGACCCTTCCCCTTGTTGGATTCCTCTCCGGTATTGTATCAATTTGGTCCGACCTGCCTCACCTCATGAACGTTGTCGTCGATTGCTTCTCAAATCCACGTTTGTGCTGTTTCTGATCCCCAACTGTGTTGCTTCGCTTCCGCCTGTCCCGCCAGTGCCTATCCGACAAGGCTTTTTCCGCTTCGATCGATCCGGCTTCCGCACGGATCACGCTTCCTCTTCGACACCAATCGATCCCCGATATGCTGATCCGCTTCAGATCGATATGCCATCCACTTCTTTCAGTCGATCTCTTTGCTTCCAGCAACGTGCGACCGCCAATCGTCAGTTTCTGCTCGATCTATCGTAGGAAGGCCCAGGTTTTCACCGCCTTCACCAGATTAGCCCACTTTTGACTGCCGTCCAACGTCTCCAGCCCATTATTGGAGCATGCGTTCCACACTCTTTGGTTTGAAAATAACAAATCCTGATTGTATTTGATCATCGTGTTTTTATGGTGTACAGATATCACAGGTATAATACTATGATAATTTTGGGTTAGCAACGCACAAAACAATTCACGAAGCAGAGATATTGCTGGCGATATCCACCTATCGCCGGGCGATAGTCTGATGACGTCAGCCAGACGTAGCCCATGTTCTCAATGGTGTCGGCATGAACTACATAACTCAATGATATCGCCGGACAATAACCGACTATCGTGGCGCGATAGGCCCACCACCGTACACGTTCTCCATCTTCCCTGCACGGTTATTGCAGAGTTGGACACGTGACAACAAACAGAGATATCGTAGACGATACCCACCTATCTCCAGGCGATAGCGCAAAAACTATATAAGGGCTAGATTTCAAGAATTTGAGGCTACACACCTCCAAGAGCCTTCATCTCATGCATCCCCAGCTTGATAACTCCGTGGAATCAAAGATAAACTCCTAAGTGCTCAAACAAGTTCAAGTGCAAAGAAAGGACCGTTTGTGCTTTTCAACTCCGGTGACCTTTGCAAGGATTTGTCGTCCTCTTCAGCGCTTAAGACTAGATGGAGTTTTCATTTCAGATTTCTTTTTATTTCCATTCATTTTGTAAACGGTAGAGAAATCACCGCCGTGTGAGCTATGTTGTTAAAGGCGCGCCTAAGGCTCCGGGCTCACCAGACTTAAAGGTTTGCGCTTTCGTGCGCCTTTGGACTTAAAGGAGCGTCTGAGTGTGATTTTAGTTGTAAATCTTTTTTTTTCAAAATAATGAAAAAATAATACAAGAACTCAATAATTCTTATATGATTGAGTGTCTTCGAAACAAAATCGATCGTTGAGACTTAGATATGATTCAAGCGACCATATTGATTTTATTTTTTAAGAGATATAAATGATAAAAATGAATGATTAATCAGTAGAATATATAGAGAATCTATTCAAGAAGATGAACTGATGTTTGATATTGATTATTTAAAATAAATGCGGTCGCGTCTTGACTTCTTCGGGCGCGCGCCTGCGCCCTTAGCTTTTTTCCTAGGCTCCAAGACCTTTTTGCGCCCTAGTGCGTCTTGTGCCTTTAATAACTAAGGCTTCATTTGGTTTAGCGGTGGTGGGTCAATCCGGCGGGTGGAAACGGAGTGTTCGAATCGGAGGGGGGGAGGTGGCTGCTCCAAACAGAGCTTTTTTGGGCATTTCTCAAGGCGGGTAGGTGGAAACGGAGCAAACGCCGCCGAAGATTCATTTGTTTACCCTCCTTCCGGCGGCGTTTGCCCAAAACGGAGCAGCAAAACGCCCAAATAAATAAAGCCTAAGCGTGTGAGTGGCGATTAAGCCCTTGTGTGATTTAGGGGGAAATCGCCGCCTTGTGTGCAACGACTAGGTCGTGGAGAGATCTAGGGGAGGCTAGTAGCTGTATCTAAGGAGAGATAGACTTTAGCCGGCTGGTACTTGGGAGAAGGACCGGTGAATTCTAAAAAGAAGACCTTTTATCATAGCCTTTGATTTCAAGTTTTATTGAAATCTCTTGTTCATGTTTTACTTCACTTATGAAATAAAAGTTCATTTCAATTCTCTTATAAATTCCTAAGTGTTTGTTATATATTTCTGGTTCTGTAAAAAGTTTGTTTGATTTTCATTTTTATTTGGCAAAGTAAAAAATAAAGTAAAAATTATTATTTGCCCATATTCACCCCCTCTAAGGGCACCTCAAGATCCAACACTTGGTATCAGAGATAGGTTAATTGTTGGAGCATGCGTTCCGCACTCCTTAGTTTGAAAATAACAAATCCCGATTGTATTTGATCATCATGTGTTTATGGTGTACAGATATCACACGTATAATGCTCTGATAATTTTGGGTTGATGACGCCCACAAAAATTCACGAAGCAGAGATATCGCTGGCGATATCCACCTATCACTAGGCGATAGCCTGATGACGTCAGCCATGACGTAGGTCATGTTCTCAACGGCGTCGGCATGAAGCGCATAATTCAACGATATCGCCAAGCGATATCTAGCTATTGCGGTGTGATAGACCCATGACCGTACACGTTCTCTATCTTCCCGGCGTGGTTATTGCAGAGTGGGACATGTGCCAGCAAACAGAGATATCACAGGCGATACCTACCTATCGCCGGGCGATAGCACAAACACTATATTAGGTTGGATTTCGGGAATTTGATGCTACACACCTCTAGGAGCCTTCATCCTGTGCATTCTCAGCCTGATAACTCCGTGGAACCAGAGAAAAACTCCTAGTGCTCAGACAAGTTCAAGAGCGAAGAAGGGACCGTTCATGCTTTTCAACTCCGACGACCTTTGCAAGGATTTGTCGTCCTCTTCAGCGCTCAAGACCAGAGGGAGTTTTCATTTCAGATTTCTTTTTCTTTCCATTTATTTTGTAAACGGTAGAGAAATCGCTACCGTGTGAGTGACGACGCGGCCTTTATGTGGTTTAGGGGAAAATCTCCGTCTTGTGTGCAGCAACTAGGTTGTGGAAAGATCTAGGGGGAGACTAGTAGCTGTATCTAGGGAGAGAGAGACTTTAGCCGGCCGGTCTTTGGGAGAAGGACCGGTGAATTCTAAAAAGAAGACTTTTCATCATACCCTTTGATTTCAAGCTTTATTGAAATCTCTTGTTCATGTTTCACACCACTTATGAAATAAAAGTTCATTTCAATTCTCTTATAAATTTCTAAGTGTTTGTTATATGTTTCTGGTTGTGTAAAAAGTTTGCTTGATTTCCATTTATATTTGGCTAAGTAAAAAATTAAAGTAAAAATTATTGTTTGCCAGGATTCACCCCCCTCTAAGGACGTCTAAAGATCTAACACCCATGACTCCTACCACTCGCTCCTCCAGCAACCCTGCTTCTGATATTATCGTTGAAGCTGTTAGCCGTTGCGTTGAGGCTTAAGAGCAACTTGTCGCCTCCATGCACGCTTCCATCCTCGCCCGCCAGGCATCCGCCATCGCCGTTTCCGCTGCGTCCAGCTTCGTCTTTGCTCGCTGATAGCTCTCTCCTCGGCGACGGGCCGCCGCCCATTCCCTCAGGAAACCATCCTTCGGTCATTCAGTGCTTGTCTACCCTCTCCCTCGATATTCCCTCTTTTGTTGGCATTGACCCGATGAGGTGGATCACTAAAGAGGAGCAATATTTTGACCTCAATTACACACCAGAGCACGACAAGGTGTCCACGAATGTGGTTGACCTGGACGGCTCGCCCATCCACTGGGATCGGTGGCTCCGTCAATCCAACCAGTGTCCCTCCTGGCCCGAGCTCAAATATGAGATGATCCGGCGGTACGACACCCGGTACTCTGGCTCTTCTGCTATCGAGCAACTATGCGGCGTCCGCCAGACAGTCGACCTGAACGACTATATTGACGAGCCTTGGTCACTCATGTTCCTGGATTACCACCCGACCATTACTTGGGCTTCTTCATGCAGGGGCTATTTGTTGGGTTTTACTATACAACACATCATATGTGCGCAGTGGAATAAGGTTCAAGAAAACCCTAAAGAGAAACTTGGATCTTGCGGTGAACATTGATCAAGAAGTAATCGCAACATTAGATAGGAGTATACCTGAGTGGGATTGATTCAACACTCAATCAAGATGCTCCAAAACTGTCTTAGTCCGGCGGGTGAGTTCACGCAAAATCGGACTTGCAGCTCTACAAGAATCCACACGAACGGGGAGAACATCGACACCTTGTCGAATAAGATCCAGGATGGAGAATGGAAAACCCTCTGTGTCTCCACAAACTGCTAGGTCTGTAGCAGGAAAGACACCGATGGTGGGCGCCAGAATCGGGGCTTATGGGAGCGACGAGATCGGTTCTTCGGGAAACACTTTCCGTCGAAAACTTCCTGATCCGTAAGTATCGGGGCTCTCACTTCTATAAAACCCTAAGACAACTACTATTTATACCCACGAGTATAAACATGCTTGAACCGTCGCTATCCGCAGACCCATAACAAATGGAATTAACTTAACGAATCATTAGCTGAGATGTCTCGACGAATCACTGAGATGTCTCGACGAATCATTGAGATGTCTCGACGAATCACTGAGATGTCTCAACGAATCAGCTGCATCCACTCGACGAATCATTAGCTGAGATGTCTCGACGAATCACTAAGATGTCTCGACGAATCAGCTGAGATGTCTCGACGAATCACTGAGATGTCTCGACGAATCAGCAGTATTGACTCGACGAATCATTAACTGAGATGTCTCGACGAATCATTAAGATGTCTCGACAAATTCCAATACGTCAAGTGTTCGGTTCTTCACTCATATCACATATGAGTATGACCAACACAATCCATTCCTCCAACTTCTCCAGACGCTCTTATGTGCGACCCTATAGGCTCATATCGCGTTGGTAATGAGACTACATGTGTAACGACCCCCTTATGGCTACCGCTACAATATAACTTAGCATTTCATAAGAGCAAAGTACGAACAGTCAGAGTACGTCAGTATATAAAAGAGTACTAGAAATAAAATAGCAGGACAAAATAAACCATTTCATTTCTTTAAGAGTTTCTGATACATATATATACATGAGTCCAAAAAGGTAGCCCTAACATACAAAAAGGGACCTACCATACTATACATATATAACTGACTCATATCACACAGCTACTATGTACATATATATATATATATATATATATATATATATATATATATATATATATATATATATATATATATCCTGATAACTAATATCATACTGACACTACATGAAGTAAAACTGGAACTCCTCATGGGGACACTCTGGGTCACTGCACCTCTCTCTGTGCTCCTCTAGTACGCCAAGGACTGCTGAGTAAACCTCCATCCAAAGACGATACTTCTTTTCGAGTGCATTGTCGACGTTGACTACTGGTGACTGAGACCGCCTCTTTCTTGACCTGTTTAGTTTTATTCTATATTAGTCAATTGACTATGTGAATTCTTGATTTTCCTTGTTTTTCCTTATTATGATTAGTTCTTAATATTTTGACATATTTCTTTTCCTTTATTTTTAGTCCTATGTATTTTACTTGTACATAATGTCTCTTTCTTTGTCTTTTAATTCACTTTTGAAAGGAAGATTATTTTCACGTGCCCTTATCTTACACTAAGATAATATTTTCACACTAAGATAATATTTTCAATTAAGTGTCCTTATCTCACACTAAGATAATATTTTCACGTGCCCTTGTCTCGCACGTACATATTACCAATCGTGCCCTTAACTCGCACGATAAGGAAGATTATTCTCCCCATCTTCCAATTGGTTTAACACTTTCCATAGCCCGCCACATCCCTTCATTTCCATGTTCCTTTTATTTCTTGCATTGTTACAATTTTCTTGTATCTTACGCACGTATTGCTTTCTTTGTCTTCATCTAAGCTTATATTCTCTTGTTTTCATTAATGCATATTACTTATAACCTTATTATATTATCTTGTTAATAGGGAAGATGTAAGTACAACATATAAACATAAAGAATAAAAAAACAAACATAGTATAGGGGAGAAGAACTCACCCCTACTTTCTCTTTGCCCTTATCTTTACGTTGCTCAGTTTCTCGTACTTTTTCCTTGCCTTTATCTGTCCTTCCTTCTTTATTTCGTCTACCACTGCCTTGCGACGTCATCTCCTATAATATAGAACATCAAATGATTATCAATTTGATGCTTTAGTGTATGGTATGTACATTACTCGGCTTTAAGTGGAGTCCCCTTAACTTAATTAGGTCAAACGAGGCAGGAAATCGCTGCCCTAACTCTAATTAATTCTAACCCAAGTATAATAACAAGGGTTTCTGCCCTATATTACTTATGCCCTCTTCCACATAAGATAGGTACTTAGTGTTATATTTAAAGTGAACAAAATTATAGTTTGTAGTCTCCTAATTCATTACAGAAACATTTTGAAGAAAAGGATCCAAGAAAATCCAAAATCTCTCAACCCTAGGGTTTTCTCCCTTTTCAATCCGTGTAGATCTTTGGAAAAAGGAACAAAAGGATTAGAGGGGAAGTGATTACCTTGCTTTTGGAAGAAAAATCGGAAGAATCAAAGGAGTTTTGAGGTGGCAGGAGCGATCGGCTTCGATCGGCTACCGTGCGGCTTCCTGCGCTTCCGTCGGCTGACTGAAGTTCTGTTCTGGAGGAAATGAAGACTGCGGGCCTTTCCTCCCCTTTTACCCGATGCCGCATGGTAATTGCGTGACACGCAATATTAGACCGCCACCTGCCGGTCTAAAGCTCCTCCTCCCGGTTATAAAGTTAACTTAGGTTATATATTTTCTTAACCTAACTTATTTCATAACATAATATATATTATAACATATAAAGCAATTTACCTACATACGTTTACGTGACGTCACAATTCTCCCCTCCTTATTGGATTTTTGTCCGCGAAAATCTTCATTCCGCATCTTCATCAAACAGAAAGGGAAAACAGTCACGCATAACCTCTTCTTTTTCCTAAGTAGCTTCGTGTACACTGTGTCCTTTCCACCAGACTTTGACAAATCGAACTTCTTTGTTTCGGAGTTGCTTGTTTTGCCAATCCACTAATTTGTATGGCTCTGTTGGGCTGGATAAGTCAACTTCAATGTGAATCTGATCAGAAGGGACTATCGTGTCCGGATCTGCTATAAACTTCCTCAAGGAAGACACATGGAATACATCGTGAAGATTCTGAACCGCATCAGATCACACCAAGCGATATGCGACTTCTCCAATCCTTTCATTGATTGGGAAAGGTCCTACATATAGTGGACTAAGTTTTTCAAGTCGACGAATTCGCGAAATTCCTTTGAACGACCTTATTTTCAGGCATACCATATCACCCACATTAAATTCAACTCTTCGATGTCTGGCGTTATAATATTTTTGTTGCCTGTCTTGCGGTACTTTCAACCTTTCTCGCACAATTGCAAGTTTATCATTTAGCTTATCTAATTGTTCCTTTTTGAATAACCTTTGTTCACCATCCTCCGCCCAACTTAATGGGGTGCGACACCTCCGCCCATACAATGCTTCAAATGGTGTCATCTGAATACTTGACTGGTAGCTATTATTATAAGAAGATTCTACCAATGATAGATATTTTTCCCATGATCCTCGCAGATCTAGCACGACCATCCTTAAGAGATCTTCTAGCATCTGAATGGTTCGCTCGGACTGACCATCAGTTTGTGGGTGGAATGCAGTGCTATATAATAAACTTGTTCCCAATCTTTTCTGTACTAACTTCCAACTATCAGATGTAAAACGTCTATCTCTGTCAGAAACAATAAATCGGGGAATTGCATGATATTTCACAATATTATCAATGTACTGGTCGACTAATTTTTGAACTGTACTGTCATTCTTCATAGGGACAAAATGTGCAACTTTTGTGAGTCGATCTACAATCACCTATATACCATTATTTCCTGCTTTGCTCCTTGGCAATCCCATCACGAAGTCCATCGTGATATCTTCTCATTTCCACTCCGAAATTGGTAAGGATTGCAAGTATCCGCCAGGTTTTTGATGTTCTGCCTTTACCAATTGATAAGTTTGACATTTGACAATATATTTGATGATATCAGTCTTCATTCCTGGCCACCAGAATTCCTGTTTGAGGTCTTGATACATCTTTGTTCTTCCAGGATATATTGAATAAGTTGTATGATGCGCTTCATAAAGTAATTCAGATCGAATTGAATTGACATTAGGAATACACAATCTTCCATTTAGAAATAACAATCCATCATTCTCTATAAATGTAGTTGTCTGGCCACTCCTATTCATTTCCAAAAATTTCATAAAATAGGATCCCGATTCATCATTTTCCTTACTCTTTCTTTAAGTGAACGTTCCGCTGTCAATTGAAAGAGCAAGTCTTGAGTTTGGGATGTCGAGATACACATAAGCAGTTCTAACTTTTGCAGATCTTGCAATAATTCTTTTTGCTCTGTTATTGGTACAATCATGGACTTTAGATTTTTCCTGCTGAGTGCATGAGCTACAACATTAGCTTTTCCGGGATGATATTTGATATCCACATCATAATATTTTATTAATTCCAATCATCGCCTTTGTCGCATATTGATTTCTTTCTGAGAAAAGATGTATTTCAAACTTTTATGATCCGTAAAAATTTCACATTGGACACCATAAAAATAATGTCGCCAAAATTTTAAAGCAAACACAATCGCTGCCAATTCCAAATCGTGAGTCGGATAATTACGTTCAGCATCTTTCAATTATCTTGATGCATAAGCGACAACTTTACCATTTTGCATTACGACGCACCCAAGACCTTTTAACGATGCATCACTATATATTTGAAAACCTTCATTACCACATGACATGACCAACACCGGGGCTGTTGTTAACCTTTCTTTTAAGCCTTCAAATGCATGTTGACATTCGTCAGTCCACATAAAAGGGACGTTCTTTCGAGTTAATTTTGTCAGTGGTAAAGCAATTGCTGAAAAGTTCTTTACAAATTTCCTATAGTAACTTGTTAAACCAAGAAAACTCCTAATTTCTGTGATAGAAATTGGTCTTGGCCAGTTCATAATGGCTTCTACTTTTGTTATGTCTACATATAATCCATATTCCGTAATGACATGACCCAAGAAAGAGACCTTTGTCAATCAAAACTCACATTTTGAAAATTTTGCGTATAAGGTGTGGTCCTTCAATACGTGCAACACAATCTGCAAGTGCTTTACATGTTCCTCCTTGTCCTTTGAATATATCAAAATATCGTCAATGAACACAATGATGAATTTGTCTAAGTAGTCCCTGAAGACCCGGTTCATTAAATCCATAAATACGGCTGACACATTTGTTAATCCAAACGACATAACTACGAACTCAAAGTGTCCGTATCTCGTGGTAAAGGCCGTTTTGTAAATATCCTCTTCCTTAATTCTCATTTGATGATAAACCCGATCTCAAGTCAATTTTTGAAAATACTTCCGCATTGACTAATTGATCGAATAAATCATCAATGCGGGGTAGCGAATATTGATTCCGGATTGTCAACTTATTAAGTTCGCGGTAATCGATACACAATCGTAGTGAAACATTTTTCTTTTTCACAAATAACACCGAGGCTCCCCACGGTGATGTGCTTGGCGGTATGAAATTTTTATCTAATAATTCCTGTAACTGACTTTTCAATTCTGTCATTTCCTTGGGAGCTATTCGGTAAGGTGTTTTTGCTACAGGTGCTGCTCCTTCCACCAAATTAATGGCAAACTCAGCTTCTCGAAACGGAGGTAATCCCGGTAACTCATCCGGAAAGACATCAATGAAATCACACACCACAGGAACTGTCGTTGATTCACCTTTCACTGTATCACTCCCCTTTAGCATTACTAAAATTGCTTCACAATCCTTCCTTAATTTCTTTATTGCTTTCAAAGAGGATATCATGATATTTGAAACTTCACTCATCCTAGTAAAATTACATCGTGTCTGATTATTTAATGTGAATGCAATTTCCTTCTTCTTACAATTGATGATCGCTTCATGCTTGATTAACCAATCCATCCCTAAGATGATATCGAATTCAGATAGGGGTAGAACTACAACATCTGCTTCAACTGACTGATTATCAATTTTTAGACGTACTGTACATCGAAGCTTTATATTCATTTCTGTATTGTTCGGCATTGTGACTTTTATGTCATTATAGGACTGATGATGTTCTATATTTAGATGTTTCATTGCCGCTAAAGCTATGAAAGAGTGGCTGACTACAGTGGCGAATAAGATTTTCATAATATTATTGTGAACAGAAACCGTACCTGTGATCACCGTATCAATTGCAAAGTTGAGCTTTGACCTGGACCTCCTCTGTTATCCCATCCAGCTTTTGTTTTCCACAAGGGGCATTCATGCTTCAAATGCCCGGGACGGTGGCATTTGAAACATATCCCGGTCCCTTTTAAACATTCTCCTGGGTGAGCCTTGCCACATTTCCCACAAATGGGATGACTAATAGTACCACTAACTGCAGTGACTGGCACTGGATGACCCTTTTTAAACTTTTTCCACTTTGAGCCTCCACTTTTACCTGAAAAAGTCCTACTCTATTCTTCTGGCAACCTCTTTGGTTGTAATTCAATCCTTCTCTGTGAGCTTTTCACATCCCTTTCAATTAATTTTGTTGTCTCTACCAACTCATTATAATGATGAATTTGTTGGGAAATTAGATGTACTCTCACATCTTCTCGCAGACCCAATTGAAAATGGAAACAACGTTCTCGTTTATTAGGAACAATGTCACTTACATAGTATGCTAGCTGAGTGAACTCAATTTCGTATTGTACCACCGATCGATTTCCCTGCATTAACCGAAGGAACTTCTCCTGAAGGATTCGTTTCTCGGACGGCGGCACAAACCAATTGATGAATTCATTCAAAAATTCATCCCAATGAATCTCAGTTGGCAATCGTCCATAGAATATTCCTTGTTTCAAGCTATCCCACCATCTACTAGCCTCGCCTTCAAAGAGGAAGGTAACTAGTTCAATCTGTCGATCCTCCGGACATCGCATTGCTTGAAAGATAATTTCAATCTTTTTAATGCAATCTTTAGTTTTCATTGGTGTAACACCACCACGAAAGGTTTGCGGCCTCATATCCAAAAACTACTTTAGATGTTGATCCTCCGCATCTTGAGCTGGTCGTGGTGCAGTATGTCCTATTCGGATTGCCTCTGCCAAGGCTTGCATAACTTCTGCTAAAGGAGGATTAGACCTGCCGGAGCTATAATTATCTTCTGTCATCGCAGTTCGTTGTCGTTCTAATTCTTCCCTTTCTCTTCTACTCAAATATGTTCGGGGAAGTTCATGAAAAAGATCATAAGGTATCAGACATACTATGATAGTATTTGTCCTCTGATATTTCTTTACGTACTCATATCACCTCATTGTTCGAAACCTTTCTCTGATACCAATTTATTGTAACGACCCCTTATGACTACCGCTACAATATAACTTAGCATTTCATAAGAGCAAAGTACGAACAGTCAGAGTACATCAGTATATGAAAGAGTACTAGAAATAAAATAGCATGACAAAATAAACCATTTCATTTCCTTAAGAGTTTCTGATACATATATATACATGAGTCCAAAAAGGTAGCCCTAACATACAAAAAGGGGCCTACCATACTATACATATACAACTGACTCATATCACACAACTACTATGTATATATATATATATCCTGATATCTAATATCATACTGAAACTACATGAAGTAAAAATGGAACTCCTCATCGGGATACTCTGGGTCACTGCACCTCTCTCTGTGCTCCTCTAGCACGCCAAGGACTGCTGAGTAAACCTCCACCCAAAGACGATACTTCTTTTTCTGCCGAGGAGTGCATGGTCAACGTTGACTACTGGTGACTGGGACCGCCTCTTCCTTGACCTGTTTAGTTTTATTCTATATTAGTCAATTGACTATGTGAATTCTTGATTTCCCTTGATTTTCCTTATTATGATTAGTTCTTAATATTTTGACATATTTCTTTTTCTTTATTTTCAGTCCTATGTATCTTACTTGTACATAATGTCTCTTTCTTTGTTTTTTAATTCACTTTTGAAAGTGAGATATCAGAAATGTAAATTAAGTGTCCTTATCTCACAATAAGATAATATTTTCACGTGCTCTTGTCTCGCACGTACATATTACCAATCGTGCCCTTAACTCGCACGATAATGAAGATTATTCTCCCCATCTTCTAATTGGGTTAACACTTTCCATAGCCCGCCACATCCCTTCATTTTCATGTTCCTTTTATTTCTTGCATTGTTACAATTTTCTTGTATCGTACTCACGTATTGCTTTTTTTGCCTTCATCTAAGCTTATATTCTCTTGTTTTCATTAATGTATATTACTTATAATCTTATTATATTATCTTGTTAATAGGGAAGATGTAAGTACAACATATAAACATAAGGAATAAAGAAAACAAAAATAGTATAGGGAAGAAGAACTCACCCCTACTTTCTCTTTGCCCTTATCTTTACGTTGCTCAGCTTCTCGTACTTTTTCCTTGCCTTTATCTCTCCTTCCTTCTTCATTTCGTCTACCACTGCCTTGCGACGTCATCTCCTATAATATAGAACATCAAATAATTATCAATTTGATGCTTTAGTGTATGGTACGTACATTACTCGTCTTTAAGTGGAATCCCCTTAACTTAATTAGATCAAAGGAGGCAGGAAATCGCTGCCCTAACTCTAATTAATTCTAACTCTAGTATAATAATAAGGGTTTCTGCCCTATATTACTTATGCCCTCTTCCACATAAGATAGGTAGTTAGGATAAAGCTTCCAATATGAAATAGGTACTTAGGGTTATATTTTAAGTGAACGAAATTATAGTTTGTAGCCTTCTAATTCATTACAAAAACATTTTGAAGAAAAGGATCCAAGAAAATCCAAAATCTCTCAACCCTAGGGTTTTCTCCCTTTTCAATCCGTGTAGATCTTTGGAAAAAGGAACAAAAGGACTAGAGGGGAAGTGATTACCTTGCTTTTGGAAGAAAAATTGGAAGAATCAAAGGAGTTTTGAGGCAGCAGGAGCGATCAGCGTCGATCGGCTACCGTGCAGCTTTCCGCGCTTCCGTCGACTGACTGAAGTTCTGTTCTGGAGGAAATGAAGATTGCGGGCCTGTCCTCCCCTTTTACCCGATGCCGCATGGTAATTGCGTGACACACAATATTACACCGCCACCTGCCGGTCTAAAGCTCCTCCCGGTTATAAAGTTAACTTAGGTTATATATTTTCTTAACCTAACTTATTTCATAACATAATATATTTCATAACATATAAAGCAATTTACGTGACGTCACAACCTGTTTGACTACTTCTAGATCACCACGGTAACACCAACGATCTCCCATTTAATCTTGAACGTATCAAACAAGAGTCACAAATAATGAGCGATATCTAGCAATACATCATTGCTCCTCAAGTAATAAGAGCTCAAAACTCAGTAAGTCTTTATGAACAATGTATCAGTGTTGGTCATGTCCCTTTGTCCCTTACATCCGGATAGAACTAGAGGCATGAACCGTGTCACCCTCATAATTGTTCAATCCAAGTTTTTTGATTTAGAATGAATTTCTGAAAATTGGTGAACTCAATATCACATATTGACTCAACTAAGCATAATCGTGCATTTCTCAGTCTCATTCCATCAAGGGGCCGTGGATGTAACTCCTGTCATATACGAGGACAAATCTCATTTCTGTCCACACACAAACAACAAAATGACTCGTAACATACCCAATAACCACCGTTATCATCAACCTTTCTCAAGGAAGATATTTGATGACATCAAAGTACGCTCTCCCTCACTTGATGAATGCTGTGACTTCAGGTCAAAGAACCACAAACACCATTGCGATGAATGTTGCGCGGAGCAGATCAGTGCCCCTCCAACATACTCGCCTGGAGGGCGCTGCCCGTTCTTCAAGGACCGCCTTTCTCTAGTGCCCTCTTCACTGAGCATTCCCCGCTTCCTCTCCGAGTTTCACCCATCGCCCTCCGGAGGGCACGCCGTGGCCTTCCGTACCTACTGCCGTTTAGTTAGTGACTTCTCTCTACTGGCCCCACATGTTCCGACTGGTCAAGGCATTACTAGCCGCCTATCTGGTCTGCTAGAGGACCAAGTACGAGATAGCGTTTCCAACCGGCCTCCTTCAGCCTCTTCCCATTTTAGACTGCGTTTGAGAGGACGTGTCCATGGACTTTATTGCTCGGATATCGCTATCCCAGAGATTCGACTATATCTTGGTCATGGTGGATAGACAGTCCAAATACACCTATTTTATCCCCCTTCGTCAACCCTACACAGCCGCCACAGTCGCGAACAACTTCATCAGCGGCGTTGTGCGCTTTCATGGGTTTCCTCAGTTGATCGTGAGCGATCGTGATCTACTTTTCTTGAGCACTTTCTGAACCACACTTTTTCATCTATAGGGTACTTGTCTCCGCATAAGCACTGCTTATCACCCGCAGACGGATGACCAGTCTGAGGTCCTCAACCGCTGCTTGGAGACGTAACTATGGTGTTTTATGGGGGAGCAGCCCCGCGGATGGGCCAAGTGACTCTGTTTGGCTGAATACTCCTACAACACCGCCTACCACCACGTAGCAGGTACCACCCTGTTCGAGGATGTCTATGGCCGGTCACCGCCCTCCATTCTCTGTCATCTACCGGGAGAGTGCCAGGTCGAGAGTTTGGCCACCGCCTTGTAAGACTATGACACCATCCTAGACCACCTGAAGCATCACCTCCTACGGGACCAACAAAAGATGTCCTCCTTTGCGAACAGTAAGCAACACGACCTCTTCTTTTAGGTGGGGGAGAAAGTGTTCATCAAATTGCACCCATACCGCAAGCTGCCTGTGGCCCGCAGGCTCTGCCCGAAGCTAGCCCCCGGTTCATTGACCCCGTTGAGATACTAGCGCATATCGGTGCGGTCGCCTACCGCCTCTGCTTCCCCGCCGAGAGCTGCATACCACGCTACCACGGATCACATTCCGGCTGTCGTCGATCTGGCCGGTGAGACGTCGTTTTTCCCGGCCAAGATACTCGATCGCCGCTGCGTTCTGCCGGGAGATCCCACTTCGGAGGAAATCCTGGTCGCCTAGGCTAATCACCCCGAATCCGATGCTATATGGCTTCCTCGGGATGACTTCCACTGTCGATTCGCTAACTACTGCCTTAAGGAAAAGACATATTTTCCAAAAGGTGGTATTGTTAAGGACATGCACGCCGATGAGACGCCGACACGCCATGTCGTGTCTACACGCGGAGGAAAACGACAACAGGTCTGTTTGGAGGAGGAGAGATCAAAGACGCGCCGCTGGGATGATTATTTTTATTTGCATTATGTTATGTCATATTATGTTTTGTGTACGTTTTGCTACTATCACCGTCTTTTCGCTATCCGCACCCGCACCTATAAGAGGTGATGTTGTACTCGTTTTTAATTATCTTTGGATGTATGAAATTTAGGGTTGCTCCCTAGCCTTTCCTATCGACCACTCCTTCCTCTCCCTCACCACCGCCGGCCCTCCCCCTTGCTAGATTCCTCTCCTGGATCGTATCATAATCATATACATTGATGCAGATTGAGCTGATTCTACCATCGACAAATGATAAACCACTTAATAATGCTCTTTTGTAAGTGGCAATCTCGTAACTTGGCGGAGTAAAGAAAAACAATGTTCTTTGTCGTCAAGTGTAAAACCGTTTTCAGATCGATGGTTCAAGGGATTTGTGAAGGGCATGAATGAGGATTCTGTTGAGAGTCCTCTAAAGTTTCTAACATGCACACCAATCAAGTTGATCATGATCAACTAACCCTATACCACATGATCAGATTAAGCATATTAAAATTGATAGGTATTACATTAAGGAGAAGATTGAAAATGGAATCATTTGTATCCCATTTGTTCAATCAAGTGATCAACAAGCAGATTTATTCACCAAAGGGCCACGCTAGGTATCTTTCCATCTCAGTGCCAACAAATCATGATCAACTAAGGGGCAATGTGAAGAGAAATTGATTCGACATGTTTCACCTCTTCAGGGGTACACCGACTTGGCAGTGGATAGCCTATTATGGCTAAGCTACTGATACGGGTTGTTATGAGATGTTATAGGGTGTTGTGGGTCTCGAGCATCGAGCCCTTTTATCTTTATTATTACTATGTCTTTATGTCTTGTTAGGTGAGTGTTAGGAGTTGTAAGAGTCATTATTATCCTGTAACTTATATAAAGGCATGAACATTGTATGATTGGTATGAATGAATGAAGTTCTAGTCTTATTCCCTTTTGTGAGATCTTGATGGCTCTCTCCTCCAACGAGAAACCCCGCTTAGGCAGTCGCAGTTCCGGCTCCGCGGTATCCTCCACCACTGCCATCTTCTCCACCTCCGGCCTCTCCGCCGACAACATTATAAGACCGTATCTACTTGGTATCAGAGCTATCCTTCCCCGGCTTGCACTTTGCTGTCCTCTTCCCTTCGTCTTTCGCTACACACCGTTTCCTCTGCCGCTCGACCACAAGCAAGCTGCACCCCTTCCTACAATGTTCAGCCACCGTTTCTGATCGCCCAGCTCCATCATTAGCAGATCTCCATCCTCTTTTTTCCTGTCTCTGTGTCCACGTCTTCTCATTGTAGACGAAACCCGCAAACCTAGTACCTGTAGCTTTGACGAACAACTCTGCATCACCGACCATCAACTTCAGCTTCGACGCCGTACAACTTCTCTGTTTCCGTCGCAGCCTCCATCCACCATCCACGTCTAGGGTCGACGCCGCCTCTCCGCCTGAATCGACGATCGTCCGCCGCTTCAGCCACCTACTCCGCTTCATCCACCGCTGACCACCGCTTCTTCCCTCGTCCAAGCCGCAGACGACCATCCGCTCTTTCTTTCGTCGGCCACCCCACAGCTGCCAGTCGCCTTCCTCGAGCTATACATGCTTTCTCCTGCTGTCTTGAGCCCAGCTTACTCCACGCCTTCTCCCGCTTTCTTGAGCACCGCACCACTAAAAGCCACAAAACCTTTCGGTGCTACATCTCTTGCGCCTGTGGTTTTCTACCTTGTTTACTATGGGCCCCACATCCATTTTCTTTTTACCAGCTGCCAACCGGTACCTCTCCTCCCTCTATTGGCTATTAAATTTCTCTACCCCCTGCCCTGCCCCTTTTCAAATTAGCATTTATTTTATTTAAAAAAGAAACAGCCACGCCTCTCCTCTCCCATAACCCGTATCAATATTGCACGGCTACACGGCTCCCACGACAACTCCCAATCAGCCGCCTCAGAGGACTATAGTAGTTCCATCACCGGCTCTCTCGCGCGTGCTACTTCCGCCCGCACGATGATCGACATTTCAGATTTCTTTGCGGCTCTCCAAGATTTCAGGATCTCCATCGGGACCCGCTTTCATGATGCTGAAATACGCCATCTGGATGCTGAAGCATGCCATCGGGACGATATTGCCTCCCTCACCCTCAAGCTTAATGAGTTGACCGCCACACTTCCTGTGATCACCACTCCACCTACGGATTACGCCAATAGTAGTCAGGCGTATCCGCCTCCGCCGCTTATTCGCCACGAGCCGTTGGCCTTCCTCTGACAAGAAGTGGATATACAGTCGCGCTATACCAGGTTGGACTTCCCCACCTATGACGACAAAACTGATCCATTTCCCTGGCTCACCAGGTGCGAGAAGTTCTTCGGCCACCAACAAATTCCAGCCGCTGATTGACTTCCTCTAGCCTCTTTTCACCTACTCGACTCAGCTATGCTTTGGGCCACTTGTCTCCTCAACGACCAACCAGGCTTGACATGAGATGACTTAAAGCGGTATTACAACCTACGTTTCAGCCCTCCCATCCGCAACAACCCCCTCGATGCTCTTACGACACTCCGTTAAACGGACATGGCAGATGATTACTTGGAGCAGTTTCAGCTCCTCCTGGCACACGTCACACTTCTCCCAACAATGCAAGTCTCCATTTTCACAGCTGGACCTCAAGCTCGCCTACAACTGGATGTCGAATTTGAGACCCCGCCAGATTTAGTGACTGTTATGAGTCTGGCCAGACTATGCGATCGCCGCCTCCAGTTGGCCCGGGAGGCCTACTTGCCCACCGACATTGGCACTCCACAAGGATGTCTTGAGGGTCCTCCCACACTGCCGGTCCGTTGCTTATCACGGACTGAGATGTTGGACCGCCGCACTCAGGGTTTATGTTTTAATTGCGACGAGTAGTACACTCACGGACATATATGCAAAAAGCTTTTCTACCCGCACGTCGAGGACTTGGACGAGGAGGGCATTGGGTAGCGGTTCCGCCACCAGGGGACCTCGTTCGAGCTTGGGGACAAGCTCGATTTGAAGGGTGGATGAGATGATACGGTTGTTATGAGATGTTATGGGGTGTTGTGGGTCTCGAGCACCGAACCCTTTTATCTTTATTATTTTTATGTCTTTATGTCTTGTTAGGTGAGTGTTAGGAGTTGTAAGAGTCATTATTATCTTGTAGCTTATATAAAGGCATGAGCATTGTATGCTGGTATGAATGAATGGAGTTCTAGTCTTATTCCCTTGTGAGATCTTGGTGGCTCTCTCCTCCAACGAGCAACCCCGTTTAGGAAGCCGCGGTTCCAGCTCCACGGTATCCTCCACCACCGCCATCTTCTCCACCTCTGGCCTCTCCTGCGACAACATTCTAAGACCCGTATCAACTACCCTAACAATGAAGGCAAGAGAATAAATATTTTCAAGTATTCCTCTTTTCAAGTTTACCCAATACAAAGAGACACTAAGTTAATATTGATCTTTGATGTAACATTGTCTAATTGAAAATTATATCTATTTCTACACTTCTTGGGATGGTAGTTATCGTCCTATCATATAAATCATTATAACTTTCAACATATTTTAAGACATAGTTTCTTCTCAATGTTCACCAAATCAGTCCTTTTGGTACAGAATTTTTACAAGATGAACAAGTGATATTTAGATCCACCCATTCTTCTGTATATTTCTGCATTATCTATTACACAATTGCCTCCAAGGACTTATTTATAGTTTATTTCTATTTTACTTAAAAAACTTGAAATGATAATTTATTCGTCAGGCTAGTTTTGATATTTCACCATGTCAACGCTGTATGTGCAATGTTCTTGAATAGTGTTAAGGATACCTCAAGGATGCAGTTAATCATCATGTCCACTAGCTTGTTAATATGAACCCTAAAATGTAAATTTTGTTTTACCTTACATGTGACGGTGATTGTGTTTCTATTTGTAGCTGTCAGATTGAAGATCAGAAAGATGGACATGATTCTCAATTTTGCGAGCAAGTCCTACCTCAAAGAATTTATCACTCAAATCAAGGCTTAGCCAAAGTTTGTAAATTTGTTTATAATGATGCCAAGTTCGTAAATGAAAGGGCACAAAGTGACATTATTTTACTTTCACGGTATAGTTCATCTTTCTTGTGATTTAGGCCGAGATCATGAGTTTTCATCACATTGATGTGTCCATAATTCGTACATTATTCACCTTGAACTTTTATTTTCTTTTTAGTATCTTTCATCTCCCTGTCATTTGGGTTTTCATGATGAAATACCATCATCATTACGTGTACGCAACCAAATATTAATCACCTTGAAGAATTTTTTCTGCATTTTGTGTTTGAGTAAATAATGTGAGAAAAATTATTTTGATGTTTGCAATATTGTGACACACGCACAATATATATATATATGTGTGTGTGTGTGTGGTACGACTAGAGAGGAAGCACAAAACATGATTGCATTAAACAAGAACACAGATACAACCCAAAGTGAACTCCGGCCAAGAATCAAGGAGGCTGGGCCCTCCAAAGATCCCTCTCTCAAAAATGAGAGCCCAAAACCCTAAATAACAAAAGATAACCTACCCCCCCCCCCCCCCCCCCCATATAGATGAGGGAGGGAAAATATAAAGGGAAAATACAATCTTAATAAGGTAATTAATATTAAATATTTTAATATTAATCAAATAATTAATAGCACTAATTACGATCATTAAACACGACGGCTTCCATATGCGCTCCCCGGGCGCCTGCAAGATTGAGAACTTCGGCAGATGTGACTTCGTAACAATATGCCGCCCTTGAAAATTGACCTTGTCGCCAAGGTCAAGACGACCAGATTTGTCAGGGTCTTTAACAATGTTGATGAGGAAAAAATTGTGCATGGCTAGGAGCTGGGGTGGGTGCCATGAGGAATATGAATGAAAAAAACTGGGTGAAATTGGAAATGTCATTTGCGGGTGTTGAGGAGAAAAAGAGTGGGTGAGGGTTTGGGGGCTAAAGATTGCAATAGATGGGTAGAGAAAAAGAATAAATAAAGTTGAAAAAGGCTGATGTGACTAGACCATGGATAAGAAAAGTTGATTTTGGCAGCTAGTAGAGAGTGACAACCATGACATGGTGGAGGACCGACTAAAAGGAGAAAACGTGGGCAGGGGTCTCGAGGAAATGTGGAATAGGGGCTCGAGGACTGCAGCTGGAGGAGGACTGCAGCTGGAGGAGGAGAGCAGCGCACGGAGGAAGGCTGGAGCGGCAGGATGGGTCGCTGGCTGGGTAGGCGGGAGGGTCCGCTGATAGACGATGCTGGACGTGTCCGATCCCGTAGACCATGGGGCCGGTCATGGAGGTACGAGCGTCAGCCGAGAGCTATACGGGAGGTGCGGTCGCGGTTGCTGCTGCCGGAATCGGGGCGACTCGTGGTGCGGGTGTCTTCTGCGACTGCGGATGTGCGATGGCGGATGTGCGGTAGCGGGTGTCTTCTGCGATGCCTGAGGTGCAGGGCAGGATCTGCTGCCGGAATTGGGGTGCTGGTGGTGCGGGTGACTTCTGCGGCTGCCGGAATCGGTGCTGGAGGAATCCGATCGTGTTCGTTGAGGCGATCGAGCTTATCGTGGAGCTGATGCGCCATGGAGAGAATGTTGGCGAGCATCTCGGTTTGTCGATCGAGCTTGGAAAAAATGGAGATGGCGTGGAGGTGTGTGTTCACCGTGGCTTGATCCCGGACGGCTTGGAACGAGCGGTCGGGGGTGGCAGGTCGGACCTTTGGTACAACTAGAGAGGAATCACGAGACATGATTGCATTAAACAAGAACACAAATACAAACCAGAGCGAACTCCGGCCAAGAATCAAGGAGGCTGGGTACTCCGAAGATCCCTCTCTCAAAAATGAGAGCCCAAAACCCTAAATAACAAAAGATAACATAAGCCCACGCATCCCTCCCCCTTATATAGATGAGGGAGGAAAAATATAAAGGGAAAATACAATCTTAATAAGGTAATTAATTAATATAATTAATATTAAATATTTTAATATTAATCAAATAATTGATAGCACTGATTACGAGCATTAATCACAGCGGCTTCCATATATGCTCCCGTGACGCCTGCAAGGTTGAGAACTTCGGCAGATGTGACTTCATAACTGTGTGTGTGTGTATATGTATATGTATATATATATACACAAACACACACATACATACATACAAGCAGTCGTGCGCGGGAGACCCCGTGCGGGGCGATATTTGTCATGAGGGCGACATTTGTCGTGGCGGCGACATTTGTCGTGTGGGAGACATTGGTCGGGGGGCGGCGACATTGGTCGGGGGCGGCGACATTGGTCGGGGGCGACATTGGTCGGGGGGCGACATTGGTCGTGGGCAGCGACATTGATCGGGGGCGGCAAAATTGGTCCAGGGCGGTGACATTGGTTGTGGGAGGCAACATTGGTCGTGGTGCGACATTGGTCGTGGACTGCAACATTGGTCGTGGGGGCGACATTGGTCGTGGACGACGACATTGGTCGTGGACGACGACATTGGTCGTGGACGACGACATTGGTCGTGGACGACGACATTGGTCGTGGACGGGGACCTCGTGCGAGGGCGACACCATTCGGTGGGGGTGGCGACATTCAGTGGCGGCGACAATATTCGGCGAGGGCGGCGACAATATTCGGCGAGGGCGGCGACATTCGCTAGGGGAAGCGACAATCACGGACGGCGACAATTTTCTGGGAAAATGTATGAAATTACCTCAAAATCCACAGACGCAGCCCCGAAAAACGCCTCCTCCCTCTCGCTTCGGCCTCCCCAAAACCCTCCCCACATTTCCATCCCCCAGCGCCCCTCTTGAAATCCCTGATCGACCACATTGTTAAGTAGCTCGCCGAACTCGGCAGCAGCAAAAAGAAAAGGGAATGGGTCCTGGCTTTCGATACTTCCAACCCCCAAACCTCCAGAGCCGTCTGGAGCAAAACGAATTTTACGGCGATACTGAGAGAAGAACCCCACTAATAATCATTCACATTTCTTTGCTCTTAAATTAGACAAAAATAATGGCTATGCCATTAACAATCAAATAAAATCATGAATAAAAGCTCCCAAACAATTTATTAGCAAAGGAAGATATGACCACCAACATGCCAGTTCAATTTAGTGGCAAATGAGGATAATGGCTGATCCTAAGATTTCAACCAAAATATTTTAACAGATTTCTCTATTTCATGTTTCAACCAAAAAACTTCAAACAGATTTATGTAATAAAGTTAGTTTGAATGACAAAGACAGTTAAAATCCTAAAATTTCTATGCAATAAATAATATTTCATCAAAAGGAAGTAAAGGGACATCCAAAATGATATGGAGAAATTATAAAAACACGTATGCATCAAAAGGGTGCATAGAAAATATGTTGTATGACGGATCATCTAAAAAAGATAAATAAAGAATATATACATACCTGACTCCTTGTGAGGAGTCAGGTTTGTTTTGCTAGCAAATGTTTGTCTGACTCCTTGGGATAACTATCATAATTAAACATTATAATAAAATATATCCAACTATTTAAATTTTTCATAGGTAAGGTTATTAAAAGAATACGATCTCCAATGAGCCTATTGAAATATCCAAATCATAAAGTAGAATCATAATTGTAACTGAGCAAACATGCTGGAAACATAAATGCTGGAAATTATAAAAGTGTCTGTTGCATAAATCTGAATAGCAAAACAAAACAAAATAAATAGCACTCGCTCTCTTCTTCCCCCATTCAGCTCCGAGAACCCCAGCTTTATAGCAAAAAAACAGAATAAATTTGGACTGGAATATTAAAGGCGAGCCAAACCTCTAGGACTCGATGTTAGATGGCCAGCGAGATAGCGCTTTGGCCGCTGCGAAAGAAAAAAATGTCTGGAATAAAAAAAAATAACACTCACACTCTCTTCTTAGGATAGCTTGAATTAAGAAAGGAAATCAAGAGGAAGAAGAGAGAGAAAGTTTTATCCTTCGATCTGATCTGATCTGGGAACCCTAATATGAATGCACGGGTTGCCTGAAAATCCTTCTCTCCAGGCCATCCTCAATTCATTGGTCCTTTCAAGGAAGAAATCCAACAATGGCAATCAAGGAGTAGTCACAAAAATTTTGATGGCTAAAGCAACAATCAAGCACCAGTCAGCGAAGTAGGAAGAAACACGTACCAGGCATGGCCAGAAACTACAGCGCAGGGACTCGCAGCAGAGTCGTGGGAAAGGTGCGTGCATCCAGTCATAAATTTTTGATGGCTAAAGCTTCCGGCGGTGGCGAAGAAGGGCGCAGCTTCCGGCGGTAGTGAAGAAGGGCGCAACTTCCGGCAGAGTAGAAGAATGGCGCAGCTTCCGGTGGCGTCCAATTCATTTTGTAGCTTCCTGCGGCGTCCAAGAAGGGCTCTGCCGAGGATGCGTCGTCAAAGCACTGTAGAGGATGAAGCTCTGTCGAGGATGCGTGGTCGAAGCTCTATAGAGGAGGCGTGATATGACCCATTCGGCGGGACGACAGCGGGAGAACATGAAGTGTCGTGCAACAATGGATTTTGGGGAGGAGATAAAGTGGCTCAGCTTTTGTTGTGGTTATTTTCGGCGGCAGAGAGCTTTTTCCGTGGAGTTGAGGAGGGATTTGAGGCGGGATTTGCCCGGATAGAGATTTTGCTGTGCATACTTGGAGTAGCTTATGCGGAAAGACTAAGAAACCGTGCTGGAGGTAGAAAAAAAATGCAGGATTATAGCTTGCTGGCGGGAGTATCCATGTTGGAGGGAATAGCAAATAAGGACAAATTAAAAAATAGTGATGCCAAATGACCAAAAATACCCCCAAACAAAATGAATAAGATTCAAAGAGAATGAGGGCAATTCTATATTAAAATGTTACACCAAACCCTCAAAACCTCTTTCCTTATGCATATATATATATGCATATATATATATATATATATATATATATATATATATATATATATATATATATATATATATATATATATATATATATATATGTATATACAGTTCAAATCTAGGTGGCATCTGTTATATGCATATAACATATATATATATATGCATATACATGCATATATATATATCCATATACATGCATATATATATATCCATATACATGCATATATATATATATATATATATATATATATATATATATATATATATATATATATATATATATATATATATATATATATATATATATATATATATATATATATAGATGCATATACATGCATATACATATGCATATACATGCATATACATGCATATACATATGCATATATATATATATATATATATATATATATATATATATATATATATATATATATATATATAATATCATCGTAATATGACCCATAACAGATGACACCTAGATTTGAACTGTATATGCATATATATATATGCATATATATATATATATATATATATATATATATATATATATATATATATATATATATATATATATATATATATATATATATATGCATATCTATAGATATATGCATATACACTTCAAATCTAGGTGTCATCTGTTATGGGCCATATTATTTATTTTCTTTAAGTTGTCTTCTTATTTAGTCGTATTTCAAGTCTGTTGTTGGTTTCCTATTTAATTGCATTCCAAGTCTGTTATTTTATTTCCATTAAATGTTAGTTGTACTTCTATTTAGAGGATTTATTTGGTCTTGTATTGATATGAAAAGAATTAATCTGTTTTTCCCTTCTTTGGTGTGTGAGATATTGGTAGCTCTCTCTTCTAACGAGCAAGCCCCGCTTAGGCAGCCATGGTTCTGGATCCACGGTATCCTCCGCTGCTGTCGTCACCTCTACCTCCAGCCCTTCCTTCAACTAGGGTCATAACAACTTGGTATCAGAGATATCAATCCTCTTCCGCCGACGCACACCAACACTGCCCTCGTTTTCTTCAGCGTCAACTCCATTCTCTTCGTCGACTTCAACCGCAATCACCACAGTTCGAGCCCTACCAACACAGCCAGAATCCTTGCTCGTACACTGGAGGGAACGACGATTCCAGCCTCATCTTCGTTCAGGCCTATCAACGCTATCGCTGCTCGCGCGCCTCACACGGAACTCCCCAATGTATTCTAGCGATCATCATCTTCCTCAAGCGTGCGCTGCACTCTTCTCTCGAGGCCGCAGTTTTTCCCCATAAAAGGCCAACCGCCCGTTTGAGTAAGCTGCACTTCTTCCTTGCCAAAAGCAGTGATCCTCGAGGTCGGCAGTCTGCGAGAGCCAAACATCATCGACACCTGCATCTTCCATTTCACATCGGTATCCTGCGACGACACAACACACGTCGTAACTGTAAAAGGCAATGTCGCCTCCGTCTCCGCTTTTTCTATTCGATGTGCACCTTCCAGTTTTGATTGGCCCTCACCCGTGGGGATGCATATGACTTTATTTCTTCCTATTCTGGCCGGGCCCTGACAATTAAATTATTTTTCCTATTCTGATGTGCTGCAATTTTCCATCTAGAGCCGCATCGAGTCCAGCCTCTGTTCATTGCCGAGAAAAGAAATGCTCGCCTTTTCTTCTTGAGCCCGTAATCAAATTTGTGTTGCCCCTATCAAGAGACGACGCGACACTCGTGGCATCACAAATTCAGCCGTCTCCGACGACTCCATGTGTCCAATTACCCGCTCCATCTCTCGACAAGCAAGTCTGCCGATGGGGGACTCACAAGATTTCAGGACTGATCTCCAGGACATGCTACAGACCGTCATGAACTCCATGGAAGCACGTTTTCGGGATGCCGAAACTCGGCATCGGGACAACATGGCCACCATCACTGCCATGCTTAATAAGCTGCCTGCCTCCCTTCCCATTATTACTAGTCCGCCTATGGATGAAGCCATCAGCAGTTAGGCACTGCCCCCGTCATCTGCCACGAGCCACTGCCACCAGCCATTGTACGCCCTGAGGCAGTTCCTCTACCACGCTACCCAAGGGGGGATTTTTCGACTTATGATGGGAGGACGGACCCATTGCGTTGGCTCACAAAGTGCAAACAATGTTTCGCCTACCAACAAGTATCGACAACGGATCATATATCTTTCGCCTCCTTCCAGCTCCTCGACTCAGCTCTTCTTTGGGCCATTTGCCTCCTCACCGACCAGCCGAGTCTGATATGGGCCGACTTCAAACGATTCTTCAACCTGCACTTTGGTCCTCCCACCAGTAGCAATCCCCTGGGGGAGCTCACGACTCTACGACAGATAGGCTCCATCGACGAATATCTTGAAGAGTTTCGGCTTCTCCTGGCACACATCCCACTTTCCCCTAGCACGCTGGTCTCCATCTTCACGAGGGAACTTGTGACCAACTGCGGCTGGATGTCGAGTTTGAGACTCCTCGCGACTTAATGACTCCTATGAGCTTGACCAGGATTTGTGACTGTCGCCTACAGTTGGCACAAGTGGCTTACATTTTTACTGACACAAGGGCCACACCGGGACGTACTGAGGGTCCTCTAGGCGCTCCGATTCCTTGACTCTCTCGTGTCGAGATGATGGACCGACGAGCGCAAGACATGCTGTAACTACGACGAGTAGTATACTCGCGGACATTGGTGCAAAAAGCTTTACTTTCTAAAAGTCAAGGACTCTGTCGATGACAACGGTGTCATATAAATCGGACACCATTGATCTCCCTCGAGCTTGAGGTAAAAATCTTTTTTCAAGGCGGGAGAGATGTTATGGGCCATATTATGATGATATTATTATGTTATTTATTTTCTTTAAATCTTCCTATTTAGTCACATTCTAAGTTTGTCGTTGGTTTCCTATTTAATTGCATTCCAAGTCTTTCGTTTTATTTTCATTAAGAGTCAGTTGTACTTTTATTTAAAGGACTCATTAGGTCTTGTATTGATATGTAATGAATTAATCTGTTTTTTCCTTCTTTGGTGTGTGAGATATTGGTTGCTCTCTCCTCTAACGAGTAAGCCCTGCTTAGGCAGCCGCGGTTCCAACTCCACGGTATCCTCCGCCGCCGTCGTTACCTCCACGTCTGGCCCTTCCTTCGACTTGGCCCATAACATCATCGTGCTCTCTTAGAAACGTTATATACTATTATATCTGTTACATTTATTTACAAGTTTAGTCAATGTTTTTTTAACCCGAGAGCCTACATAAAGTTAATGCATATTTTTTTTGAGTTCATTCTTAACGAAGAGTGCAGCCATATTCTTCCACAATAAGAAGTCTATTTTATTCAAGTACATATAGAGATAAGTCTACACATCGATAAGATGGCTAAAATTGCAAATAGAATAAAGCATAGACTATTACTCGGACTTCTTCCTCCTAATCTCAGTCATGTGCATGCCATCCATACAAGTAGCGGGTAAAGAGTACTCAGAATGAGGAATACCTTTAGTTAGATGATCGATCCCTGGTACATTCGTTAGAAGTCATTCTCTTCACCTTCTCCTTGAGCCATATTTTTAATATGAGAGAAACCCTAACCACTTATTATCATATGGTCACCTCCTAGTTACATTAAATTAGCTAGACTTTTAACACCCCCTCAAGCGAGCTCCATTAGCATCTACCATTCCAAGTTTGAGGGTGCTCCAATGAAGACTTTTTTCCAAACAATGCTTTGATAAGCTTATCTGCCAATTGAGCGTCGGAAGGCACAAAGGCATTCAAGATGATTTTTGTTAAAATAGCCCATGTATTGGGGCCCATGTTTTTAGGCTCATTTATGTTTTCTCTCCTTTAGTCCCACATCTTGTATAGGATTTGTTCTCTTTCTCTCTCTCCTATATATTTGTATTCTCTTCTTGTATTTACATACTCAATCAATACATACAAGCTTTGAGCTCTTTCTACATGGTATCAGAGCCAGGTTACGATTCTCGCGGTCTCCCCTGTTCTGACCGCACCTGTTGATCTCTCTCGCGGCCTGCCTTCCGCGGCGGCCTCTCTCGCGGCCTCTCTCGCGGCCTGCCTTAGCGGACTGTTCGTCTCTATCCGCTTGCCTCTGCAGCCTGCCCCCTCTCAGTCCGCTTCTTTTCTGCTTCCTCCTGTTACTCTTCTTCTCCCGTGGATCCACATTCCCCCCTTGCTTTTTATAGCCTTTCCTCCTTAATCCGTGGGGCCACCTTCTTTTCTGTCCGCTGCGGACTCTCTACTCGCCGCGGCCTGTCTTCAGTCCGACGATTTGCTCTCCGCTTCTGCCTTTTTGCGGACTGTCTTTCTTGCGACTTATTCCAGCTTGCCGGTTTCTGCTTTCATGATGTCTGCTCCATGATTCTCCGGGTCTCCCCTCCTCCAGATCCTCCTGCTCCTTCTCCACCGGCCCTTCTTCAGCAGACACCTCCGCTATTACCCTCCCCTCCCACTTCTGCTCGGGGGGGGGGGGGGGGACGTTCGGGCTCGCGGGGCCGTGGCCGTGGTGGCCGTGGCCGGCCAAAGTGCTCCTTCTGCGGGAAAGATGGTCATCTTGAGGCGACCTGCTATAAGAATATCGGCTACCCCCCTCGCCCGATAGCTTCTGTTGTTACTGACGTCAGTTCTCCTGATCTTGAGACCGTCCGTCTTCAGCTCCAGCATCTCCAGGGCCTGCTCAACCCACCTTCGGCCTCCGTCGCCTCCGTCTCCAACACAGGTACTGCTTGTCTCTCCACCAGCCCGGGTTGGATTGTGGACTCTGGTGCCACTCATCACATTACTTCGCAACAACCTGCAAAGTACTCGGAGTCTCCTTATCCGAAGTCTATCACTGTGTCCAATGGGGCGCTGGTTCCCGTCTCCGGCTCGACAGATCTTTCTCTCACCCACTCCCTCCCTCTTCGCTCGGCTCTTCATGTTCCGAGTTCACCCATTAATTTACTATCTGTTGGGCATCTTACTAGTGATCTGGATTGTTCTGTTATATTCACCTCTTCTTACTTTGTTATACAGGATCGGCGGACGCGGACTACCATTGGTAGAGGACGGCTGCGGAACGGGCTCTACCTTCTCGATGAATCTCCCACCATTCTGTCTTCCGTCTCCTCCACTGCATGGCATCGCCAACTTGGTCATGCCCCTCTACCAGTTCTACAACGGGCTCTTCCTGATATTCCTTTTTCTTCTTTTCAGTGTGATTCATGTATCCTCGGCAAACAGCCACGTTCTTCTTTTCCTTCGCATTGTACTCGGAGTGCAGCTCCCTTTGATCTAGTTCATTCGGATATATGAGGTCCTTTTAGGATTCCCAGTATATGTGGTTTTCGTTATTTTATTACCTTTATTGATGATCACTCTCGTACTACGTGCCTCTACTTACTCCGTGAACGCTCCGAGCTTCCCCGGGTTTTTCATGCGTTTGTCCTCGAGACCCGGACGCAATTCCACACCACTCTCAAAACCCTCCGCACTGACAATGCTCGTGAGTACACCAACCACGACTTTACCATTTTGTGTTCGGAATACGAGATTCTACATCAAACCTCTTGCGCGTACACACCCCAGCAAAATGGGGTTGCTGAACGCAAGAACCATCATTTACTCGATGTCGTCCACTCTCTCATGCTTCAAATGCATGTGCCCAAGGCATACTAGAACTTTGCGGTTTCCACTGTCTGCTTTCTCATCAACCGTCTTCCCTCTTCTGTGCTCAATTATGCTACTCCGTTTAGCATACTGTTTCCCTCCACTCCGGCTTTCTCTCTCCCACCTCGTATCTTCGGCAGCACCTGCTTTGTCCACCGCCTCGGGCCCTCCTCAAATAAATTGGATCCCAGGGCGGTGAAACACATCTTTGTCGGCTACTCACGCACCCAAAAGGGCTATGTCTGTTACTCACCCGCTACTCGCAAGATCACCGTTTCTGCTGACGTTACCTTCCGGGAAGAACAACCGTTTTTCCCTGCTCCGTTGCCTGCTACGCTACCACTGACTCCTCTCCCGCCACCTTTACCACGTCCCGTTATTCCTGCTACTACACCACATTTGCCCGTTTCCCCTGCCCCCGCTCCTGCTACCACCAAACCACCTGTCATCCGTGTCTACACTCGTCGCCCTCCCGTTTCCATTGCCCCTCCGCAACCTACTTCCACCACGGATACTTTGCGTCTTTCTGATCAGGTAACGCCTTCCACTGCCCATCCTCTGGATGCCTACGTCTCTCTTCATCGCCTCTCTCCCCCTCTGCACACTTTTGCTACTTCTCTCTCTTCGATTGCTGTTCCTAACTCTGTGCAGGAGGCGCTTCAACATCCGGGCTGGCGGGCAGCTATGGAGGAGGAAATGTCTGCTCTCTGGGCTAACCAGACATGGACCGTTGTACCCCTTCCTCCAGGTCAGAAACCGGGTGGGTGCAAATGAGTCTTTGTCATCAAACATGCTACTGATGGGTCGATTTACCGACTGAAGGCTCGTCTTGTGGCTCGCGGCTTCACCCAGCAACAAGGGCTCGACTATGAATAAACTTTCTCTCCGATCGCCAAGCTCAATACCGTTCGCGTCCTCATCTCTATCGCTGTTCATCGACAGTGGCCCCTCTTTCAACTTGATGTCAAGAATGCCTTCTTAAATGGGGATCTCCAGGAGACGGTCTACATTCAACAACCGCGCTGGTTTGAGACCACGGGGGAGTCTAAGGTCTGCCGCCTTTTTAAGGCTCTGTATGGTCTCAAACAATCTCCACGGGCCTGGTTCGATAAATTCAGTAAGGCCCTTCGTGATATAGGGTTCACTCGAAGCTCGGCCGACTTCTCGCTGTTCACTCGTCACCGACCAACAGGGACGGTCCTTCTGTTAGTTTATGTTGACGACATCATCATTACAGGAGATGATTCACAAGGGATACAGGTCGTCAAAGTGCATCTAAACTCGGTCTTCCAGACAAAGGACCTGAGAACTCTACGATACTTTCTGGGTCTTGAGGTTGTCAGGCGCCCGGACGGGCTTATTCTATCTCAACGGAAGTACTGTATTGATCTTCTTCATGATGCTGGTCTTTTAGGGTGTAAGCCAAGTGATACCCCCATGGATGTAAACCACAAGTTATGTGCTCAGGCATCTGACTCGGATCTACTTCTCCAGAATCCTGAATATTATCGACGAATAGTTGAGAAATTGATCAACCTCATGGTTATCAGACCAGATATTTCCTTTGTTGTTGGTCTTGTCAGTCGATACATGCACTCTCCTCAGAAATCTCATCTTCAGGCTGTTGAACGCATTCTCAGGTACCTAAAAATAGCCCAGGGTCAAGGACTTGTTTACCGGACTTCCTCGTCTGCTCCTACCTTAGTGACATACTCTGATGCGGATTATGCTGGCTCTCTTGATGACCGGCGATCTACTAGTGGTTTCTGCACATACTTTGGGGATCACTTGGTTACATGGCGAAGCAAGAAACAAGCGGTCGTTGCTCGATTATCAGCTGAGGCAGAATACCAGACAATGACATCTGTTGTATCAGAACTAACGTGGCTTGAAAGTCTCCTCACTGATCTGGGTATCAAATTACCTTCTCCGGCCCTTCCTCTTTATGATAGCCATGCGGCTATACATATCGCCAAGAACCCAGTCTTCCACGAAAGAACGAAACACATTGAAGTTGATTGTCACTTCGTTCGAGAGAAAGTTCAAATGAAGAAGCTCGATCTGAAGCATGTTCCAGGGACGGAACAAGTTGCGGATGTCCTCACAAACGCTCTTCCCAAGGCATCCTTCTATCAATGTCTGTCCAAGCTTGGTGCATACGATTTGTACGCTCCAGCTTGCGGGGGAGTGTTAGAATAGCCCATGTATTGGGGCCCATGTTTTTAGGCCCATTTATGTTTTCTCTCCTTTAGTCCCACATCTTGTATATGATTTGTTCTCTTTCTCTCTCTCCTATATATCTGTATTCTCTCCTTGTATTTACATACTCAATCAATACATACAAGCTTTGAGCTCTTTCTACAATTTGTTTTGACTTTTCTTTTGCGCAAAATGAGAATCAATCTCTGTGTTTGCTTTGTGCATGAAAGACTGGATTCGAGGTGATGTGAATGATAGTTTATCACAATGCAACTGCTGATGGATAGTTTTTTTTAATCTGTTTGGATACATTTTTTGTTATTTTCTTGACGTAAATGATGTCTCTATACAAATACTGTCGGCGTTCTATTCTGAACACTTGTGAAATATTAATAAATGTATAATAGTGCATCTGCTGATTGTAATCTTCTATGGAGCACACTGCACTAGGTTTCATTCAGTTGATAATATAAGCATGTGTATGCTTTATGATGCCTGAATGTACATAATTTTTAATATTTTTCCCAGTGGTTTGACAAGGCTGAATGACCGCGCTCGTCAAGATGTTGGTGTTCTAGAAACTGGATTTCTGAGGCTTGATGGTATTTTATCTTATTATCATATCTTATTATTCCTATGTCATAATCCCCATATCTAGTATCCTAGCCTCCTAGGAGGCTAGGATGGATTTCCATTAGTTTGTTCTTTGCAATTGAATCCGACGTCACCAGTTCTCTAAATCATATTCATTATGCTTCTGCAAGCTCGTGCAAGAGAGGATACCAAAAAGATCGATAATCACATGAGGAAGAAAGCTGCTCATTTGCGTAATATAGTCACTGTATGTATATTCTAAGCAACTCACTGTTAACTTCACCATTCATTAAATGAGCCATCTTTTTAAAATGTGGACATTAGATCATAAAAGTGAAAGCTCAGTGTAAACTGAAGAATATTGCAGATCAGCACTGGAGTGATGGGGCTCTGGAGGTACTTAGTGTTTTACAAATTTGTTGAATTTTACTTGAACATTTGAATGTAAAAAACAGAGTCAAATAACAAAATGGAAACCGAAGGGGAAAAACTTTATTATTTTGCTCTCAATTATCCTTCCAGTATATATTAGCAGCTGGTGGAACATATCTGTATTCACACAAGTTCGGGTATAAAGGTATAAAATTAACTTGTTTATTTACTCTATTGGAATATAATATATATAAAAATCACATTCTACCAAGGAGCACCTTAATATTAGATCAAGAGACCGGCGGCTTCGTGTCTTGATACACGCTCATGTATTTCTCCAAAATTTTGTATCGCAGCCCGCCTAAGCGCTCGTCGACTCTCTGGATCCTGTCATTTCTCTGGCTTAGGGGTGCAAACGAGTGTGAGCTTGAGCCGAGCTCAGCAGATTTTTCAAGCTTAAGATCAAGTTCATGCTTGCTATTTTGAGCTCGAGCTCGAGCTTGATGAGCTCACATATACAAGCTCAAGTTCAAGCCCGAGACCTATATTAGAGCTCAAGCTTGACTCATGAGCTTGTGAGGTCGAGTCAAGCTCGAGCTGCTCATGAACATTTCTATTACGAGTTGTATATATATATATATAACAACAATACTCAAACCTTTATCCCACTATAGTGGGGTTGACTATATGGATCCTTTGTCTCCATTGTGCCCTATCTTGTGTCATAATCTCACTAATGCCTAAGTACATCATGTCTTTCCTTATGTATTATATATATTTTAAAAATAAAAAACCCTATTAAAAAAGCTCCCGTGCTAATTCACAAGCTCATGAACAAGAATATATAAGCTCAAGCTCGACTCGTAAGTGAGCTCGAGTGAGTTATTTTGAGCCTATTCGTCAAGCTCACAAGCCAGATCAACTCAACTTGCATCGACCGCCCAAAGACTGATTGTACACTTCCACTGATTGTATCGAATGATCAAAGCCTTCGTCGATTGCTCCTCCTCCATCGACAACTTCCGAGGGATCGACCAGAGCCTCCGTCAATTGCTATTGCATCGACCAGAGCCTCCGCCAATTGTTACTGCATCGATCAAAGCCTTTGTCGACTGCTCCTCTGTCGTCTGCATCCAATTTGCCATTCGTGGTGATCTATTGACCACATCTATGTTGTCCTGTGCTGTCTGTGTGTTGTGTCGATTATTTTTATTCCATTTACGATTATTGAAAACGTTGTAGACACTATCTTAGTTTTTGTGTCATGTGTCGACTATCTCTGATTTCTGCAGTTGATTTCAACGTGACCTCTCCTAACAAAGGATTTTGCTGCTGATTTCTCTTATTTGTTTAAAACAATTTTTTCCAGAGTTTTCCGACTATTGGAACTGTGTTCACGTCTACTGATTCAGAGGTAATTTCTTGTCATAGACTCAAGAAGATTTACATGTCTAATAGTACCAATGATGGGGAGATTACTTAAATGAATTAGTCCCAGTAACATGTGGAATTCTGTCATATTACCTCAAAGAGGTTAACGTGCATTGAAAACTATATGCGATGGAAGTATCATGTTTGCATATACTTGACAGGAAGGGGGTAAACAATCTTATCTAATTGAAGTGCCTCCTGCTCGTGGAACTGCCAGCTCAAATGTGTAGGAACCGGAACAAGAAGATACTCAAATTGTTAGCCTAATGTTGGATTATATGGAAGATCATGCCTTTAATCTCTTCGAGAAGAAATCCGCTCGTAACATATGGAATTCCATTTCCCCATCTTCATGAGTTAGGTTGTGGATTGTGCTGATGATGAGTAGGTCTAGAGACAAAATCGACAAGAGATAGATCTTCCGTTGGTGCCGAATCAATCTCTCCGTGCAACTTCACTGGCTGGGGGACCTTCGTGCCAGTATGCAAGCTCGTATTTAGGCTAAGATAGGGCTGAAGCTCCCCTCATCTCGATTGACCGTGAATGGTGACAAGTGTGGCTCAAAAATAACCATTAAGATACCCTCCTCGTCACGACGGGAAAGAGAGCTCACCACTCCGTTCAGCTTCCTTGCTCAGTACTCGTCTGTGAAGTCAAACCTCATGATCCAACTGATCCGATGTTGCTGCGGGAAACGATAAAATTATACTCTAGAAGGTACTTGAGATTGTGGTGACCAATAGTGATGCTGAAGTGATGAACCCACAAGGCCTCTAGCGTTGTAGTTCCTTGACCAACCCGATCAATTCTCACTCATAAGCAAACATCTTCATATTATGCGTCGTCAGTTTGCTTCTGAAGAACGTAGTGGGGTGCTCCGGTTGCTGTAGAACCACATCAATCCCTCTCCCCGATGCATCACACTACATCATGAAGTCTTGTGTGAAGTTGAGAAGTTGTGGTACTAGGGAGGTTGCAAGGGCCACCTTCAAAGTCAGGCATATCTGTGATGCCTCTTATGTTTACTTGAACCTTTCCTTTTAAGCAGTCTCGTTAGTTACCCAATAGTTATGGATGAAACTAAGGTAGTAATCTGACAATCCTAAGAAACCTCGCAACTCCTTTACAGATTGTTGTTGTGGAAAGCTATTCACAGTGCCCAGTTTACCAAGGTTAGTTGAGACTCCTGGTTATGAACAATATGGTTTGACGTAGGCCACCAGCTCCTGTCGAAAGTACGTTTAGAGCACTTGAGGAACAACTTGTGTCTGCAGAAAGCTTCAAAGATCATCCATATATGGTGGAAATGTTCAATACAGGTGGAACTATAAATTAGAATGTCTTTGAAAAAATGCAATATACATTTATGAAGAAAGGTATGAGTACCACAATTGTTAGGCTTGGAAGATCAATGATGCATTGGTAAGCTCAAAAGGCACCACCAAACACTCGAAGTGAACATGGTGCGTCTGGAAGGCTGTTTTTTTCACATCTTCGACATGCGTCTGGATCTGATGGTAGCCAGATCACATGTCTAGCTTTGAGAGTAGGCGAGCTACATGTATCCTGTGCACAATTGGAATTGAAAATTTATCCTTGACGGTCTTTGTATTCAATTCCTGATAGTTTACATAAAACTGCCACAATTCATCCCTCTTGACCAGAATGACAAGATGAAAAAGGGGATTGGCTGAACCGTAAAATCCCATGTTGCTGCATCTCCTTGCATTGTTTATTGTTTTCATCATTTTGAAGGAATGTATACTGTATGGTCGGATGGCTACCGACACCCTCCCTAAAAGAAGGTAGATGTGGTGGCTTCGATCCCTGTGAGGCGGAAAGCATCCCTGTGAGGCGGAAAGCCCACCGGTTCCTCAAAGCGTGGCACATGCTCATCTAATATGCCATCCAAGATCTCCAGCTATGTCGTTGAATGCTGAATTATAGCTAGGCGTACGTAGCTCTTCTACTTATCACCAAGCCAACACGAACGATAAGATTGTTATCCATCCCGTGGAATGTAGAGACCCGTCCTGATGACATCAATGTGAACCTCTAACTATATGTCTGCACGTATGCCTGGGCTATGGAGCCTGTTACCATTGGTAATGACCATATGCATGCCCTGCTTAGGCTGAATGGGAAAGCCTAGTGCTCGTGCAATGGACTTCACAATGAAGTTTGTGAGTGTTCCCGAAATCAATTAGGAATCCTACGGGTCAGTCGACCACCCGCACCTGCAACTATATGGTCGGCAGATTTTATACTTCCATCATGTCATTGAGTGAGATCTCTCATCTTCCTTGGTTAGGAATGTGTCCCCATCATCCTCCACCTCCAACATAGCTTCTTGTACTAGTGTTAAGAGTACAAAAGCCTCGTCTCTGTCCACCTAAAGGCGGAGATCACAAATCCTCCCAAAAAATTTATAGTTGTAATGAGGTCAGGAGAACCTTCAAACTCTACAACCAAATGGAAGTATTCCTGCAATCCCATATTGAAGATGACGACCTGTCTCTCAGATCGGATGTTCGGCACGTGCGACAGGAGGGTCTGGAATTTCTCCAGCTAATCATTAATAACTCCACGTCGCATATTATGTAGCATGATGACAAAAACGAGATACGGGATACAATACAAAACAAATATGTGAAACATGATTTTTCAAAAAATAAGGATACTGGAAAGGTTTTTTAATTTTTTAAAATATTTTAATATAAGTATTAATTAATATAAAATAAGACAACTAACAAATTAAGTGTATATATTTTAGATTGTAACAAAACAATTTAATAAAACTACAACATAGACCATACATATGATGAGTTCTAAATAATGTATTATATATTGATTGACTATGTTTAAAGATAGTATGCAATGCACTTATAATGTATTATGCAATGCAATTGACCTATTTAGAAGCGCAATCAAACCAATACTAGATGCATTGATTGACCATGTGGAAACATTTTATACGAGTATAACATGATAAAGTTGCTTTTGATGGATTGAAACTTAAGTATCATGTCTTGGCATGCCAGGATACTAATATAAAGTTTTATATCATCAAAATATAACTTGAAGGTGCTTTAAACATACATATGCTATAAGTTAAGCTCTATGGATGCCTGACATAAGCGAATGCCAAGAATAACACTTTCACAAATATACCATGAAGTTACACTAATAGTCATTTCTATAGGAATAAATTTTGGGTATCTTTCTAAAAAAGTAAGATATTGGAAATGATAATGATCAAAACCTGGAAGAACAAGAGGAGGAAGATGAAGAAGAAGAAGAGGAGGAAGATGAAGGAGAGGAGGAATAATAAGAAGAGGAGGCATAGGATAAGAAGAAGGCGTAGGAGGAGGAAGAAGAAGAAGAGGAGGAAGAGTTTACGAGCAGGGCGGGATCGTGATGTAACACCTCAATCCGTCAAATAAAACATAACAGAGGATCCGACCGAGGCCCCACACCATATTCTACAGACAGTCTAGCGGAAGCTTTCAAGGGTTAATTTGAACTCAATTCATGTGAATGTCCACTAGTGTATATATATATATATATATATATATATATATATATATATATATATATATCAGGAATGTATTACAAAAATACACAAAAGTGATGACCTTAAGGCCTTACAATTATTCTTCAACAGTGTGGTTTACAAATATTGGCACGCAGGCCGGCCACACATGAAAGAAAACACTAAAGGCTCTTCGCTTGGCCTTCGAGGGTCGGCATAGCATCAAGAGCTGCAACCCACTATTTCCCGCTCGGCTCTCCAGCACCTGCACAGGGACATTCCACCATAAAGGTGACAAACAAGGCAACGGTCAGCTTTAGCTGACCAGTTTATAACGACCCCTACCCCATTCCCGGGGCAGCAGTATTCCTTCCCTACATGCATAGCTTTCATACATAGATATATCACAACAAGGCGGAACTCAAGCACCATTCAATATATTACAAACGTCTGCATCACTGCCAAACGTTCCGTGCACTCAGGGCACATTCTCGGTGTACTGAAAATGCCTAGCCCCACCACCGTTCAGAGGTCCACGACATAACGGTCCACTTTGATTATTTCAGTCTTTCCGGCACACAGCCTAAGACTCTTATTATGCGATCGACGAAGCCAATTACTTTATGTCTACGAGTCAGACAAGCATAACGCGGGTACAGATCAGCTACTGCCCATTGCTCAAATCGTCATGCGTCGAAAGCCGAAACCTTCATGGCTTTGACATGACGCGGGTCAACTTCCACTTGCCCGTTCAGCTCACTGACCTTTCTTTAGCTGAGCTCTTCAAGCTCCCAGCTTCGATCACTGCCCACTTTGTCTCGAGGACCAGAGCTCACAATCGACACATAATGACACTCACGACCATAGCTGGGTACCCAGGCTCACAACTCACCTGCTAGCCACACGGTCTCCGCGAGACAGGCGCTGCAAGTATAATGCTATCTGAGAGCTATCGCCGACAATACTCACTGTCGCCCGACGATACTCACTGTCGCCCGACGATACTCACTGTCGCCCGACGATACTCACTGTCGCCCGACGATACTCACTGTCGCCCGACGATACTCACTGTCGCCCGACGATACTCACTGTCGCCTGACGATACTCACTGTCGCCCGACGATATCCAATAGAACACTCTTCTGTCTCCAAACTCAACCACAACTGGAACATCTTTCCATAAAACCATGCAGCATCCTGCAGTGCCAGAAAACTGGTCTTTCACAAAAGATAGCTCACCAAGAGCTATCGCCAGCGATACTCACTGTCGCCCGGCAATATCCAACAGTTCTCCAAACCGTGGAAATTTCTGGGTATTTTCCTGGAGCGTATCTCCAATACTTCCTGCTACTCCTATTCACAGACACAACACTTCAGAATCCATAAACTACCCGTTTATACTCGGAGTTTTCTCCGACACGCAAAATAAAATATCGTCAATCCAGACCAACCTGTCCAGATGTGCTTCTCACATCATTCATATTCCGTACTGCGATTTCCGGATCTATATGTAAAACTACCCGGGGATATCACGTATTGACCCGTCGGAATTCCCTTCACTTTTCCACCTTTCGGTGGAGGATTCCATGCATATGCAAAAAGGAGGACTTCACTTGTCCAAGAAGGAAGATCGTTACCCTCGTAGTTCGTTTCGGAGCCATGGAGAATTATTCTATCCAGATGGAAATGATCGCCTCACTTTCCTCTTCATGGATCTTGCTTTGACTCTTAATTCCGACCACGAGATCTCCTTCACCAAGCTTACAAAGCTCAGCTTTCAGCCCTGTTCTTCCCTTCTTCCAAAGAGATGATGGAAAGGATGAGAGAGAGTGAGAAAGAGAAATGACTCTTCTTTTCTCCACTCCTTTGCCTAAGTAGCCTCGGGAATAAACTCAGCCACACGATCCTCTCATCAATAGGAATGAAGAGCCACGATTTCAGTTGACAAATCAAACATAACGATATCGCCACGCGATATCGGCTGTCGCCTGGCGATATCGGCCTTAGCGTTGAGTGCTTTGAGTGCTATCGCCAGCGATACCCACTATCGCCCGACGATAGCCTCCAGAGAGTTTTGTTTTCCAGTTTTTGGGGTGTTACACGAGAGCAGGGAGCGAGATCTGGAGCGGCAGTGGAGTGGCAACAACAACAGAAAGAGGGGAGAGCTTCGACGGGCGTGATGCCAGAGAGCTTCTATGTTGAGATCTCTCCTCTCGACGACGGTGTGATGCGGGAGAACTTCGGGTGCACGATGAATCACATAAACCTAAAGCTAAGCCATGAAATGAATAAGCAACGGGACTTTTACCGCATGGGAATCACGGGATACACAATTTTGAATTAAAAATGTTTATTTATTTAAAAATGCGTTTCCTAGAGTTTTGAAAACGCGTTTCCTGTATCGGATACGCTTCGGGGCCGATACTCAAAGCATTTTTAAGTATTCGTGCTTCGAAACTCCCATTTAACGTAACTCAGTAAGGACTTGTTCTCGTAACATCTCCAATGAAAGCCTTCTTCATGGTCGTGAGAAGGGGAACCTCCATGGTAGTTGCTTCCGACCACTTCACGACGGAAGTCTTCGCTGCTGTGCTCTGGAGGAATGAGACTCTCCATGCGGGCCGAGAGATTGTCGAAGGCCGCTTGCCGTCAGTTTTCAAAATATGCTAGTAGATTCATCATCAATTTGTGCATTCTTTCGAACATAACATGCTCAAGATGGCAAGATAAGGACCGGTTCACCAAACAGGATGCAACAAAGGTGGACAGAGAAAGGTTTCTATGACAAGAGTAGCCCCTGATCCCCTCGGGAACCTATGTTGGAATAAGGTTGGATCCTTACTGTTACATCGTAGGTGGGGTTGTCAGTGTATGGCGAAGGACGAGTGTAGGATCTCCTGCTTACCCGACTGATCCATAAGCTCGAACTTATGGAGAGAGCACAACTATGTTTCCTTAAGCAAATGATAGTGCTAAGCTTCATGAAAACATAAGGTGTTGCATGGCAAGCCTCATGGAATGTGCGGTTAGTCCCACTCGAGTCAATGGTTGGTGATGGTCTCAACCTTGCTCTGATACTCCTTATATGATTAATCACTTAGCAGATTGGTCCATAAGATCAAACATATGGAAATGACACAACTATTTCCCCTTAAACAAATGACATCACAAAACCCCATACTAAGTGTTTGGTGGACATGAGGTGCCACATCGTAAGCATGTTTCTCCTCCTTCCCCTTCCACTTTCGCATGATTGATCTCCCTCTTCCATCACATTCCAGCCTCTGAGATGTGACCATGGGATTCAAAGGGTGTCGATGGACCCAACAATGAGAGAGTCAATATAATGGGATATGCAGGGCATTGATTGCAGCACTAACTACAACACTTCGAACATGGGAGCCGACGGTTTCCTGCACTCTGGGTTGGAACCCACAGTCCATGGCGTTGCTCCAGGTGCTTTGTAGCTGAGAAAAATGACCTACCTAGGCTGTGCGGTGGCATTCCTTTGGGCCTAGGAGGCGATATTCAGAAGAGGGGAAAGAGGTGGAATAGAGAAGAGCCCTAACTCTTTGATGCTAAATTACTATGTTAATATTACGCATACCTGGTTCATAAGATACCCCACCCGCCTGGCATGCTATCCCCTGTCATAAATGCCCTGGGTGAATGCATCTGTAACATTTTTCACCCATAAGGAAATTTGATGCTTTTCATTTCTCTTTTTTGTGGAGTAAAACATATTTGTACAATGTACTGTTCTATGCGTATGTTATATTTCCTTCATTGACAAGGTAGGCTGACTTGAAGCGAGCTGACTCTGTTGCTAGACGAAGAGCCATGGAAGATGCATTTATAGCTTTGAAGGTAGACTGGGTCTTTTTATTATATTGCTTATCACATTTTCTGTTTAATACTATCTGATCAGGCAACTTAAAATTTAGTTTTCAGTATTCTTTCTAATCTCCTTCTCAGAATTTAAAATATAAAATTACTATTATTCCCAAAAAACTCAAAATTTACACTTGAACTCCTCTCTTTATATGAGTAGAGGAGACAAAAGAATCCACTTTTGAAGATGTGAGAGTAAATATAAAAAAAGCAAACATACAATGAAATTCCTTTTGGGGTTTTTTATAAATGAGTTTAACACTTTCCCTCAAGATGGTGCATATATACCGATCATTCCCAACTTGATCCAAATATCAAAAAAAGATGAAGAAATCAATTCGGTGAAAGTGCCAGTCAACTCTTTATCTGATGTACAAGCTTAGTGTATATTCGCCTGTTGATAACTTCTTCTCTGATAAAGTGACAATTTACTACTATATGTTATGTTCTTTCACGAAACAAATAATTTTTTAGAATTGTAGATGACAACTTTATTATCACAAAACATTAATGGATGATAGTTGTAAGTTTTCATCAAAATCTTTCAAAGTGTCCCCAACCATTTTAATTCACAAAATATTAGTGTATGTTTTGTTCCTCTCATATATGTGTAGTATCCAAAAGTGGATTTCGATCTTCATTATCATCTGCATAGTTTGCACCTGAATTCACTTCAATATACAAGTGATTGTTTCTTTCAAATAGTAGTTCTTTGCTAGAAGACCCTTCGATATGTTTTAATATATTTAATGCACCTTTAAGGCGACTTTCTAGGAGCTTGGATAAATTGACTGACTTTTTTAACGACAAGAGAGATTTTAGGTCTGGTTATGGAGAGATAAATGCGTTTACTAAACAGATACCTGCAACGAGTGATATCATTTAGAGGAAATTTCTCATCCCAAAGTCTGTCAGTGTGCACATACATTGAATTTCGAGTTAGACTTTGTGCTAAGAAGAAATGTTTCTTCAAGTAGGTCTAGGACATACTTCTGTTGGGAAAGAATTACGTTGTTATTGCATCTCACAATTTCGATTCTCAAAAAGTATCTTGGAGTGCACATATCTTTTGTAACAAAATATGCCCAAAGATACTTTTTTGCTATTTTTATGCCAATGGAATCATCTCCGGTGAGAAGAGTGTAATCTACATATACAACACGAATAACAAGTCCTTGGTTGGTCTTCTGCATGAATAGAGAGTGATTTGCATTACTTCTAGAAACAATATTGATAAAAAGGCCTTGATCGAACAATCAAGCTCCGGGACTTTGTTTAAGACCATATATGACTTTAACTTACAAACTTGAGACTCCCCGTAAGCAACATAACTGAGGGACTGCTCCATGTAGACTACTTCAAGTGGAAAAGGAGGAGAAAAATAATAATTATTGGTTACCCTAACCCCCCCCCCCCCCCCCCACACACATATATAACAACACCCACGTGACATATCACGTGAAATAAGAAGCGAGAAAAAATAAAACTAGAAATAAAATGCGTGCAACGCGTATATTCAACCCTCCCCCTTAAGTTGAGAATATATATCGATCATTCCCAACTTGATTGTATTGTTCATGAAGTTGTCACTGCTCAATTCCTTGGTGAAGACGTCAGCTAGTTGGTCATGTGAATTCACAAAAGGAGTGCATATATTTCCCTTGTTTAGGTGATCTTTGATGAAGTGTCTGTCAACTTCAACATGCTTTGTTCTATCATGTTGAACCGGATTGTGAGCAATATTGATGATCGCTTTGTTGTCGCAGTAGATAGTAACTGGTTTGTTCACCTGGAGACCCATATCTTGGAGAATTGTCTTTAACCACAACCCCTCACATACTCTGTGGGCCATATCCCTATATTTTGCTTCAACATTTGAGCGAACCACAACATTCTGTTTCTTGTTCTTCCATGAAACAAGGTTGCCTCCTACAAATGAGCAATACCCAATAGTTGATTTTCTATCATCTTGATTACTAGCCCAATCAGCATCTGTATACACTTCAATCTCCAAAGGTTGGCTTGCAAAAAACAGAATACCACGACCCAGAGACTTCTTGAGGTGTCTCAATACCCGGTGCACTGCCTGCTGATGTCGAATTGTAGGAGAGTGCATGAATCTACTCAGGACACCCACGGAGTACGTAATGTCAGGACAAGTATGAGATAAATATACGAGTTTTCCAACCAATTGTTGGTCCCCAGAGGCATCCACTTTCTCTCCACTAATATCAACATCAATCTTGTGATTTGCCTCAATAGGTGTATCCATGGGGGCACACCCAAGTATCCCAATTTCCTCCAGAAGATCAAGGGTATACTTTCTCTGTGAGATGAAGATCCCCCGACGAGACCTCACTACTTCAATTCCCAAGAAGTATTTCAGCTTCCCAAGATCCTTGTCTTCAAATTTTTTGCCCAACTGCTCTTTCAAATATTCGATCTCCTCTAGATCATCTCCTGTAATGATGATGTTATCCACATACACAATTAGATTTGATACTTGAGCTCCTCTCCTCTTGATGAAAAGAGTATGATCAGCCTGTCCTTGAGCATGACCTAGTTGAAGCATGGTCTTGTTAAACCGACCAAACCACACCCTAGGAGACTGCTGCTTCTGGACATATAAGGATTTCTACAAATGACAGACCTTTCCATTAGACCCTTCTTTGGTAAAGCCACGAAGGATCATGTAGACTTCTTCTTCCAGATACCATGCAAGAATGCATTTTTTACATCAAGCTGTTGTAACTCCCACCCATGACAAGCAGCATAAGAAAGTATCACTCGAATGAAATTCATCTTTGTAACAAGGGCAAAAGTTTCTTGGTAGTCAATTCCTTGGGTCCGGGTATACCCTTGAGCGACCAAACGAGCTTTATACTGCTCCACCACCCCATCTTGGTTTTGTTTTACAGAGAAGATCCATCGTGATCCAATCGTTCGCTTCCCAGGAGGAAGACGAGCAAGCCGCCAAGTCTCATTTTTTTCAAGGCACACATCTCTTCTTCCATAATCTGTTTCCACTCAGGTATCTGAACAGCTTCCTGTCAGGGCTTAGGAATTACAGTAGAGGAAAAAGATTGGATAAAAGTTTTGTGACACAGAGAAATGAGTGTAAGACATGTAATTAACAATGAGGTGTTTGGTGCCACCAGGTTTACCTTTAAGACAAGCAAGGGAAACATGAAGATCATCATCAGAATCTGGAGTGGAGACAGGCACCGACACCGGTGGAATGCCCACTGTCTGTACTTGCTCAACAGTCCGAGGTCTGCGAGAGTATGTATATAATATAGGTGCAATGGAGGTGATAGGAGCAGATGCAGTACTCGGAAGAGGAGTAGAGGGAATATGAGGAGAGAAAACAATTGGAAGAGGAGAATCGATTGTCCCGTAACTGTTACTACTCGTCTCCCCCTGACGCGGACCAAAGTATGACTCCCCCTCACGAAAGATAACATCAATAGTGCAATAATAGCGACGAGTAGGGGGTGATAACACCTATATCATTTGGTGGTAGAAGAGTATACAATAAAAATACATCAGAGAGAGCGAGCATCCAGCTTATCACGATGCGGGGTATGAACATGAACAAAGCAGACTGAGCCAAAGATGCGAGAAGCGATATTAGAGGTGTGGACTTTATTGTTCTTGGCTAAACGGGATAAAGACGTATCGTAGGAGATGGAGCGAGACGGAAGACGATTAATGAGATGAGCGACAGTAAGAACCGCATCCCCCAGTAGGACTTTGGAAGATTCATTGCAATTAACAAACATTGAGCAACCTCCAGTAAGTGCCTATTTTTCCGTTCGGCGACACCATTTTGAGTGGAAGTATGGACACATGTAGTTTGGTGAATAATTCCATGTTCGGTAAGGTAGGAACCAAATGCGCCCTGATCATCATATTCCCCCATTATCACTACAGAGCACACGAATGGTGTCGTTGAACTGATTCACAACCATGCGATGAAAGGACTAAAAGCAAGAAAACACATCACTCTGCTGTTTTAGTAAATAAAGTCAAGTAATGCGAGAATGACAATCAATAAATGTAACAAACTATTTATAGCCAGATAAAGATAACACAGAGGATGGATCCCAGACATCAAAATGTATAACATCAAGAAGACGTGAACTAAGAAAAGAAACATGACTGATACTCTGACGAACTTGTTTTGAGCGTTCACATGTGTTACAAGAAAATAATTTAATTAAACTACTGAAAGCAGGAAATAATTTTGTAAGATAGAGGGCAGAAGGATGTCCAAGGGGCAGATGTCAGCGCCGGATGTCATAAAGAGTCGGAGCACTGGTAGTGGAAAGAGCACTGGGAGAAGATGGTTGGTTCAGCAAGTACAACCCACCAACATTCCTACCACTGCCAAGCATCCGCTTCATATCCAGATCCTGAAACATACAAATATTAGGAAAAAAAGTTACAGAGCAATTTAAAGAACCAGTTAAGTGGCGCATAGTGAGAAGATTTTGAGGAAATGATGGGACATGTTAAACCGGAGAGAGAGAGAGAGAGAGAGAGAGAGAGAGAGAGATCAAGAGAACACACAACAATGCCTTTGCCCGCAATAGAAGAAAGGGAGCCGTTAACAACAATGAACTTATCACGGTCAGAGAGAGGAGTATTAGAGGTAAAACCTGAGGCAGAGCCAATCATGTGATCCGTCACACATGAGTTGATGATCCACTCGGAAGGAGAAGAAGTCACAACATGAGCACTGGAGATACGCGACATAGCAAACACAACAGTGGAATCAGAGGATGGATAGTCAGTCTGGGAACACATCATACGATAAATGGCCTCTAACTACATAGCAGAGAGACCCCCAGAGTTGTCCCCACACACCTCAGTAGAATGTGCAGAATACTGAGTACGGGCACCGGCTTGACGACCACCACAACGGTGACCACCACTCCATTGAGCACCAGAACCCCGGCCAGAGGGAGCAAGGTGAGGATGAAGACGAAAGCAGACGTCCTTAGTGTGTCCTTTCTTCCCACAGTGGCTGCATAGAGGTGGAGGACCTCGAGTAATCCCAGCCAGAGCAGAGTGGTCAGTAGAGGAACCAAGTGTGCGACTACGATTCTCATCACCGAGGAGTATACTGAAGGCTTCCCGAAGAGAGGGAAGAGACTCACGGTAGAGAACATGCAGACGAACAACATCAAATTCCATATTGTGTCCCATAAGAAAGACATGAACTCGTAAATGATCTTTATCCTTTTGAAGAGCCTGTGCATCGACAGTGTAAGCAGCTTTAAATGTATTGAAGTAATTTAGTTCCTGATACAAACGTTCGAACTCAGAGTAGTAGGCAGAAACGGTCATGGTGCCCTGCTTCAACTCCAAAACACGTCGAGTGAGCTCATAAATCTGCATCGAACTGCCTTCCTGAGAGGTGTCACGGGACCTTGTCCAAATGTCATAAGCCGAATCCAGAAGCATGTAGCTACAGTACACCTGAGGGGACAAAGAATGAAGTAACCACGAGACCCCAAAGGAATTGTCCGCATCCCATTTTATCCATAAGAGATCAGTACGTGGTGGCTCAACAGTGGTACCATCAATATGCCCATATAGCTGGTGACTTCGAATAGCATGTTGCGCTTCCCTTGACCATTCCAGATAATTTGTGTCATCCAAGGCAACGATAGTGATTTTCAAAGATCCAGATTGGTCGTGGCTCCGAGGAGGATCTGCAGAGGAACCGTGGAGGGCGCCGGTCTGAGGAGACGATGAGATTTCAGAGAAATAATCCATCGAGAACATGTCGAAGGTCGAAAAATTAGCAAGACAAAGATCTCAACTTTGAAGAAACCACATCCTACGAGTGTCCCTAGATCGTGTCTCCGGAGAGGACACCGGAGGATGTGACCGCAATGTCTCCGGCAGCCCCCATGGAGGACAAAACGGCCAGAGACGAAGGGCCGCCCGGAGAAACTCGTGCGGAGAAAGCCGCTGGAGAGAAGCGGCGGGCGGGGGATGCACGAGCGAGAGGTAGACGCGGCGCGCTGGAGGCGGAACTGGGCAGACGACGTGGCTGGAGCGGGAGGCGGAACTGGGCAGACGACGTGGCTGGAGCGGGAGGCGGAGCGGTCGACGCGGCTGGAGGCGGGAGGCGACGCGCTGAAGGCAGACACGGGCGGGTGCGGGGTTGACGACTACGTCAACGTAGCTGAGTGCGGACGGGAGGGGGAGAGCGGCGTGATTAACTTGGCTCAGATACCAAGTGAAAAGGAGGAGAAATAATAATTGTTTATTGCCCTAAACCGGGCCAAGGTATACATATATATATATATATACACACAGACATATATATAGACACACATATATACACACACACACACACACACACACACATATATATATATGTGTGTGTGTGTCTGTGTATATATATATATATATATATATATATATATATATATATGTATATATCAACACCCACGTGACATATCAATTGAAATAAGAAGCAGGAAAAAAATAAAAACTTGAAATAAAACGCGTGCAACGCGTATATTCAACTCTTCATGCATATCTCCATGTGTGAAGATATTTTTGGCGTCTAGCTGGAACGTTTACCAATTTCGGTTTATGACAACATAGAAGAGTACCTGTATAATACTGATACGGGAAATCAAAGAGAACATGTCAAAAAAATTAATATCATAAATTTGAGTGAACCCCTTGGCAAACAAACGAGCTTTCTATCTGTCCACAATGTCATAGAGGAGAAATTTGATGGCAAAGGCACGATTACCAACAATATCACCTTGACATGGGTAGGATTAAGAGTCCAAGTATCCCGAGATGACAAGGCAGGAATTTTCTTGTCCATAACAACTTTCCAGCAACGCATACAAAGAGCTTCATGTTATGTAGTAGAGACTGTGGTGGTTGATAATGCCAAGCTAAATTGGCTACAAGAAGGATTGAGATTTGCATAAGAGATAACATTAGTAATAAGATGTTGTGTACTCCCCCATACCCCCTTCTATAGAACAATGCGAATATCTTGATCTGAGTCTGCATGTGTGAAGGAACTGTCCGAAGAGGAAAGTTTACCTGGGAGCTAACGTCAGGGATTTAAGAGTGAAAGGTGCTATGAGAGCGGGAGGAGCAGGGCGTCAATTACAATGGTAAGGAAAATGTACGAGTGGAGGAGTGGGTATATGTCTAGGAGCTGGTGCAGAAGGTGTGATATTGGGTGGAGGAGCACTAATGATAGGAAGGGGGGACACAAAAGTATGGGAGGAGACATGATAAAGATAGGGGGAGGGATCTCAGGAGTAGGAGAACTGCCGTCCTTGGAGAAATATGAGATAGACTCGAAAAAGGTGACATCAACAAAGACATATTGAGTTTGGAAATATGGTCAAAACAATGAATAAACCTTCCGAGTAGGAAAATATCCCACAAAAATATAGTTGGCGGTGCGACCAGAGAGTTTGGCATGATCAAACACAGTAGTGTGAATGAAGTACAACTAAAGATATGTGGAGTAAAGAAAAAAAGAGTTATATTCAGATGAGGAGAAAATAATATCTTACTATGAAGAGTAAAGAAGTAGATTGATAAATGTTGAAAGTGCCCAAAGCTTGTATGTATTATTCCAGTATTTCAATACAAGGAGAGAATACAAATATATAGGAGAGAAGAGAGAAGAATAAATCCTATACATGATGTGGGACTAAAGAAGGAGGAGAAAATAAATAGAGCGGACCATTAAATGAGCCTTTTACATGGGCTTTTCCAATACTCCCCCGCAAGCTGGAGCGTACAAGTCGTATGCGCCAAGCTTGGATAGGCACTGATAGAAGAGGGTACTAGGTAGAGCTTTGGTGAGGATGTCAGCAACCTGTTCAGTACCCGGAACATGCTTGAGCTCGATTTTCTTCATGTGGACTTTCTCTCGGATGAAATGACAATCTACCTCAATATGCTTCGTTCTTTCATGAAAGACCGGGTTCTTAGCAATATGAATGGCAGCTTGACTGTCACATAGGAGGAGAGCTGGTGAAGGTAGTTTAACTACAAGGTCGGTAAGGAGACTCTCAATCCATGTGAGTTCAGAGACCACAGCAGCCATTGCCCGATATTCTGCTTCTGCTGAGGATCGAGCAACCATTGCTTGTTTCTTGCTTCGCTAAGTAATCAGATGTCCTCCAAAATAGGTGCAAAAACCGATAGTAGATCGTCGATCGTCGAGGGAGCCAACGTAGTCGGCATCAGAGTATGCCACTAGTGTAGGAATGAAAGATGAGGTTTTGTATACAAGTCCTTGGCCAGGAGCTGTCTTAAGATATCTGAGAATGCGTTCCACAGCCTGGAGATGAGAGCTTCGAGGAGAGTGCATATAGCGACTCACGAGTCCCACAACGAAAGATATATCAGGTCTTGTAACTGTTAGGTAGATAAGTTTCCCAACTAGGCGACGGTAATATTCTGGATTTGGTAGAAGAGAATCAGAATCCGAGCCCTGAGCACATATTTTGTGATTTGCATCCATGGGAGTGTTAATAGGTTTGCAGCCAGAGTAGCCTGCATCATGAAGAAGATCCAGACAATATTTGCGCTGAGAGAGAACCAGACCATCTGACCGTCTGGCCACTTCCAGGCCGAGGAAGTACCGAAGATGTCCCAGATCTTTAGTTTGGAAGACGGAGCTCAGATGTAGCTTAACGGCCTGTATGCCGTCCAAGTCACTGCCAGTAATAATGATGTCGTCGACATATACCAATATGAGAACCGTACCAGTGGCCCGGTGGCGAGTAAACAATGAGAAGTCAGCCGAGTTTCGAGTGAAGCCAATTTCCCGGAGAGCTTTGCTGAACTTGTCGAACCATGCCCGAGGGGATTGTTTGAGACCATATAGCGATTTGAGAAGATGACAAACCCGTGACTCCCCCGTGGTCTCAAACCCGGGAGGTTGTTGCATGTAAACCGTTTCCTGAAGGTCGCCATTCAGGAAAGCGTTCTTGACGTCGAGTTGAAATAAGGGTCATTGGCGATGGACAGCAACAGAAAGGAGAATTCGGACCGTGTTGAGCTTAGCGACCGGAGAGAAAGTCTCGTCATAGTCCAGCCCCTGTTGCTGGGTGAAGCCACAAGCAACCAAACGAGCTTTGAGGCGATCAATGGTCCCATCAGGAGCATGTTTAATGGCGAAGACCCATTTGCACCCAACAGGTTTCTGGCCGAGAGGAAGGGACACCAAGGTCCAAGTCTGGTTGGCTCAAAGAGCAGCCATCTCTTCTTCCATGGCCGCACGCCACCCAGGATGTTGAAGAGCGGCCTGGACAGAAGTAGGAATAGAGACTGAGGATAGCGAAGTAGCCAAGGTCTGAAGAGGTGGAGAGAGGCGATGGAGAGAAACATAGTCCGCCATTGGATTAGCGGTAGAGGCCGACACCGGAGCAGCAGAACACAGAGAAGCCGAGGTCGAAGCCGACTACAGAGGAGCAACGGGAGGAAGAGGGCGACGAGCATAGACCCGAATAACGGGGGGTCGAGGAGGGTCAATGGTGGGAGGAGGCGGAGGGAGGGTGGGAGGTGAGTGGACGTGGATCACCGGCCGTGGGAGGGAGGGTGTGGTAGGAGGTGGTGGTAGAAGTGGTGGCAAAGGAGGAGGGAAGAAGGGTTGATCCTCCCGAAAAGTAACATCAGCCGAAACAGAGACCTTCCGGGTGATCGGAGAGTAGCAAACATAGCCCTTTTGGGTGCGGGAGTAGCCGACGAAAATGTGTTTGGCCGCACAGGGATCCAGTTTGTCAAGAGTGGGACCCAGGGTATGGACAAAGCAGGTACATCCAAAAACCCGGGGGGTGAGGGGGAAGGCGGGTGTGGAGGGAAAAAGAAGGCTGAAGGGGGTAGCGTTCTGGAGAACTGGAGAGGGGAGACGGTTGATAAGAAAACATGCAGTGGACACCGCAAAGTTCCAGAATACTTTGGGAACGTACATGTGAAGCATGAGGGAGCGAGCAACATCAAGCAAGTGACGGTTCTTTCGTTCAGCGACCCCGTTTTGTTGAGGGGTGTAGGGACAAGAGGTCTGGTGAACAATACCGAAGTTTGCGCAGAGAGTGGCAAACTCGTGGCTAGTGTATTCCCGAGCATTATCAGAGCGGAAAGTTTTAATGGTGGTAGAGAATTGCGTACGAGTCTCTAACACAAAAGCCTGAAAGATACGAGGAAGCTCAGAGCGATCATGTAGGAGATACAATCAGGTAGTGCGAGAGTAATCATCAATAAATGTTATAAAATAACGATAACCAGAAATGCTAGAAACTTTGTACGGTCCCCAAATATCAGAATGTATTAAATCAAACGGAGCAGAGCTCCTAGTACAATGTGCGGGATAAGAAGAGCGAGGCTGTTTGCCAATAATACAAGAATCACATTTAAAAGCAGGAAGAGAAATGTCTGGAAGCGCCTTCTGGAGGATAGGTAGAGGGGCATGCCCAAGCCGACAATGCCAATCAGAAGAGGAAACAGAGGAAAGGGATGTGGGAGGGACATCGAGGAGGTAGAGCCCGTTCTGCAGTCGACCCCTACCAATGGTAATCCGCGTCTGCCGATCCTGTTTCAAAAAACCAGAAGAGGTGAAGGTGATAAAGCAATGAATATCAGTAGTAAGACGACCAACAGAGAGTAAATTAAATGGTGAGGCTGGCACATAAAGAACGGAACGAAGAGAGAGAGAGAGAGGGAGGGAGGAAGAGATCAGCGCAGCCGGAGACCGGGACAAGCGCACCATTGGCCACAGTAATAGACGGGGAGTGAGCAGCAGCAGAGAACTGGGGCGGCCGCATGGAAGTGATGTGGTGGGTGGCTCCCGTGTCCAGGATCCAGCGAGAGCCGGAGGAAAGACAGGCAGTACCTGTAGTGGAGGTGGAGACAATACCTGCATGGGAGGTGGAGGCAATGGAAGCAGATGGAGGGTTGAGGAGCCCATGGAGTTGTTGCAGCTGAAGGCGAAGGGCCTCAAGATCCGTACCAGTCGGAGGAGAGCTATCGGCAACAGCGACAGTAGGCGGGCGCGGAGGGTAGCCGTGTTTCTTGTGGCAGACTGCTTCAGTATGGCCATCCCGGCCGCAGTAGGTGCACTTGGGCCGTCCGCGGCCACCACGGCCCCGCCCACGGGAGCTCGTACGACCACCCCGAGTAAAAGAGGGTGGGGGAAGTAAAGGAGGAAGGGCCTGCTGAAGAAGGGCCGGCGAGGGTGGTGCAGGAGCCTCCGGTGGAGGTGGTACGCGAAGTAACATCGAGCAGACATCGAAGAAGGAAGGGGTAGTGGGTGAAGCCAGAACCTGGGCCCGGATACTGTGCAGGTGTGGCGGGACGCGAGCCATAATCATAGCAATACAAACAGCCTCCTTCTAGGCGCGTTGGGCAGCGAGATCAGTAGTCGCGGGCTGGTGCTGAATCCAGGCCTCCGTGAGAGTTTTAGCACGGGCCACGAAGGAGGCCATGTCCAGAGCTTTGCCAACATCCAAGGCCTGAAGATCAGTGATGATGTCAAAAAGGTGCTGAAGGCTGTCCTTCCCAGAGCACAACGAATGAAGTTCATCCCACATGGCTTTGGCGGTCTCATGATACATGATCATCTGGTACGGCTCACCCTCCACCGAGTTCAGGATCCAGGTCTGGACGCGACCGTCATTGCGGAGCCAATCATCAGTAGGAGGAGTTGGTGAGCCCTGGGTAAGGTGACGTGCAAGGCCCTTGGCCTGTAAGACCCGGCGGACGGAGTGGACCCAGGGGATGAAGTTGGACTTGCCAGAGAGGGAAATAGTAGTAATCCGAAGCTCATCGCGGAGTTCGAGAGGAGCCACGTGGTTGGCTGGGGGTTTGAGCGGTAGTGGAGTCGCTTGAGGACATGGCGACTGAGGATGAGCAGACAGCGGGGCACGGAGGGGACAAACCGCGCGGCAAGCAGCGGGTGAAAGGAGGTCGTGGCGAACTGGAGGAGGTCGCGGCGAACGGGAGCAGTCCGCGAAAGGAGGTCGCGACGAATTGGAGGCAGTCCGCGACAGAGGTCGCAGCAGTGTGGAGCAGATCGCAACGGACTGGGGCAGGCCGCTGAAAAACACCGTGGCGGACTGAAGCAGAGACCGCGAGGAAGAAGAAGCCACGCAGCGAGAAGAGGAGCGCACAACGGATACGAGGAGAGCCCGTAGCGGACAGGAGCAGTCCGCAAGAGACTGCGGATAGGGAGTCCGCGAGCACAGGGGCTCGAGCGGACAGAAACAGAGCGGGCTAGAAGGAGCAGTCCGCGAGCAAAGAGGCTCGAGCGGACACAAACAGAGAGTGCAGCGGACAGAAAGAATCGTCCGGAGCGGATAAGAGATGTGTGCCCCACGAGTCAGAGCAGAAGATGGCTATAAGAAGCCTGAGGAGGGTGGAATCACGGAGAGAAAGAAGAGAGGCGAATGCCAAGGGGCAGTCCGCAGAGGCCGAGCGGATAAAGGGAAAAACAGGCCGGCGTGGACAGACAGCCAGGCCGGCGCGGACAGGCAGCCAGGCCGCAGGGAAGGGCGGGCTGGGCGGTTTGAAGAAAAAGAAGGCCGCAGCAAGAGCGAGTAGAGAGGAGCAGTCCGCGAGTAGAGAGGAGCAGTCCGCGAGTAGAGAGGAACAGTCCGCGAGTAGAGAGGAGCACGAGCGGACAAGGGCAGAGGGGCAGTCCGCAGGGAAGGCAGACAAGAAAGGCAGTCCGCCGAAGACCGGAGCGGACAAAAAAACAGGTCGCAGCTAGACGGAACCTGACTCTGATACCATGTTGAAAGTGCCCAAAGCTTGTATGTATTATTCCAGTATTTCAATACAAGGAGAGAATACAAATATATAGGAGAGAAGAGAGAAGAATAAATCCTATACATGATGTGGGACTAAAGAAGGAGGAGAAAATAAATAGAGTGGGCCATTAAATGAGCCTTTTACATGGGCTTTTCCAATAATAAAAAAACAAGAGATGTGAATCACATGACCTCAGTAGGATCTATGAATATTCATTTGACATGACCTTAGTAGGATCTATGAATATTCTAATGAATGATGTCCTAAGAGATACAAAAAGACAAGTATTGGTGGCTTAATATTCTCACATTATTTCTCTGTAAGTTTTTTAGGATAAGACCATACTGAGTGTGAATTTCATTATAAAATTTTTAGAAAACAAAAAATAGTTCAAATCATTTTTTTCAAGAGATACATCAAAGTACATCTGGAGTAATCATTAATAAAAGTAACAAAAACAGACTTTCTCCACAAACAAACTTGGAGGGGCAAGGACCTAGATGTCTGAATGAACAAGGTCAAAAACTCGCACAAAACTCTTACAACAATTAGCAGGAAAACTCGCACGATGATGTTTGAAATATAACATACTTTACATTCTAAAATGGGTGCTGATGCAACCAGCGTCGACTCGTTTTTTTATTATTTTATCGCACGTGTCTTTTATTATTGTAGCGCACACTTTTGCGCATTTTTGGATTATTGTGTAACATAGAGTTGTATCACACACATTATTAGCGTTTTTATGTAATTTTGTATCGCGCATATTGTTGAAGCCAAAATTGACCTCTGTGGAGTTCGGGGTCCCTGAAAGGGGTGACCTCACACCTACTACACTCAAGAGAACGTCACGGACCGGAGACTTAGGAGACTATGAACAGACCCTCGGCTCTAGCGCGGAGGTCACACCTCACACCAGGAAGGCTACCTGAGCACTTCCCCTCCATAGCCAATGCTTGAGCTAGGGTGCCTTGAAGAGCTCTCTCTACTCTACCAAGAAGAAGCTAACGGAGGAGGAAGCTAAAAAAGAAGTCCCTCCAAAGCACCCAAGGGGGTCTATTTATAGTTTTCCAAATCTCAGGGGCCGAAAATAACAAAAATACCCCCACGGCCAAAAGGCCTCGGGCCAATAGGAAACCGCCACGCCGGGGGGTAGAGAAGGAAAAACGCGTCACCCAAAGCTAAAAGGGGACCCACCCTGCGGGACGGGGCGAGACCCGGCCTGGGGGCCGGTCTCGCCCGGCTGCCCGCGGGGCTGGGCGAGACCCGGCCCCTCGCCCGGCCTGGGGCCGGTCTCGCCCGGCCTACCCGCGGGGCTGGGCGAGACCCGGCCTGGGGCCGGTCTCGCCCGACCTATCCGCCGGGCTGGGCGAGACCCGGCCTGGGGCCGGTCTCGCCCGGCCTATCCGCCGGGCGGGGCGAGACCCGGCCTGGGGCCGGTCTCGCCCGGCTGCCCGCGGGGCTGGGCGAGACCCGGCCTGGGGCCGGTCTCGCCGGGCCTACCCGCCGGGCTCGGGGCCGGTCTCGCCGGCCTGAGGGGAAAGAAGGGAGAGGGGGAGGGCCTGCCGATCCCGCCTCCACACCCAAGTGGCCCGGGCGGGTGCCTACCAACCTGCCGCTCTCACACTCCAACTAAGGGGCTGCTGGGGGAGGCCGATTTCCCCTCCCTCTACTAGTATGTTTCCAAGCTAGAGCCAAAATTGGCCACCGAGAGTACAAAATCTCCCAAAAGCTTAAAACTATACAGGGGCGAATACGGGGTTGTACACAATCCCCGCTCTTTTCGAGGTTGGTACAAACTCGGAAAGAAATGTCCAACCCAACGTATTCGCTGAGTGCGATTTCCTTGCGCGCCTCTCCGGGGAGTCAACCCGCCATGCCAGCTATGAGAGCCTGGGTGGCGAGACCCCCTTCAGGTAAAAAATACTTAGCCTCCACGAGAGGTACCACCGGCCCTGCCATCTAGTGAGAGCCTGGCAGCGGGATTCTAATCGGATCAAAGGGGCTTTTACTCCCCCCGAGGCACATTCGACCCAACCAGCTAGTGGGAGCCGGGCTGAGGAGATCCTCTCAGGGGTGGGACTTGATCTCCCCGAGGCACATTCGACCCAACCAGCTAGTGGGAGCCTGGCTGAGGAGATCCTCTCGGGGGTGGAGACTTGATCTCCCCGAGGCACATTCGACCCAACCAGCTAGTGGGAGCCTGGCTGAGGAGATCCTCTCGGGGGTGGGGACTTGATCTCCCCGAGGCACATTCGACCCAACCAGCTAGTGGGAGCCTGACTGAGGAGATCCTCTCGGGGGTGGGATTTGATCTCCCCGAGGCACATTCGACCCAACCAGCTAGTGGGAGCCTGGCTGAGGACATCCTCTCGGGGGTGGGGACTTGATCTCCCCGAGGCACATTCGACCCAACCAGCTAGTGGGAGCCTGGCTGAGGAGATCCTCTCGGGGGTGGGGACTTGATCTCCTCGAGGCACATTCGACCCAACCAGCTAGTGGGATCCTGGCAGCGGAATCGTTATCGGAGCAAGGGACTCGGGCTACCACGAGAGATCAACCTACCCAGCCAGCTAGTGGGAGCCTGGCGGCGGAATCCATCTCGGAGCTAAGGGCTTGGCTTCCACGAGAGATCAACCTGCCCTGCCAGCTAGGTGAGAGCCTGACAGCGGGATCCATCTCGGAGCTAAGGACTTGGCTTCCACGAGAGATCAACCTGCCCTGCCAGCTAGGTGAGAGTCTGACAGCGGAATCCATCTCGGAGCAAAGGACTTGGCTTCCACGAGAGATCAACCTGCACTGCCAGCTAGGTGAGAGCCTGACAGCGGAATCCATCTCGGAGCCAAGGGCTTGACTTCCACGAGAGATCAACCTGCCCTGCCAGTTAGGTGAGAGCCTGACAACGGGATCCATCTCGGAGCTAAGGACCTGGCTTCCACGAGAGATCAACCTGCCCTGCCAGCTAGGTGAGAGCCTGACAGCGGGATCCATCTCAGAGCTAAGGACTTGGCTTCCACGAGAGATCAACCTGCCCTGCCAGCTAGGTGAGAGCCTGACAGCGGAATCCATCTCGGAGCTAAGGGACTTGGCTTCCACGAGAGATCAACCTGCCATGCCAGCTAGGTGAGAGCCTGGCAGCGGAATCCATCTCGGAGCTAAGGGACTTGGCTTCCACGAGAGATCAACCTGCCCTGCCAGCTAGGTGAGAGCCTGACAGCGGAATCCATCTCGGAGCTAAGAGCTTGGCCTCCACGAGAGATCAACCTGCCCTGCCAGCTAGATGAGAGCCTGACAGCGGGATCCATCTCGGAGCAAAGGACTTGGCTTCCACGAGAGATCAACCTGCCCTGCCAGCTAGATGAGAGCCTGACAGCGGAATCCATCTCGGAGCTAAGGGCTTGGCTTCCACGAGAGATCAACCTGCCCTGCCAGCTAGATGAGAGCCTGACAGCGGGATCCATCTCGGAGCCAAGGACTAGGCTTCCACGAGAGATCAACCTGCCCTGCCAGCTAGATGAGAGCCTGACAGCGGAATCCATCTCGGAGCAAAAGGTACCTGACCTCCACGAGAGGTCAACTTGCCCTGCCAGCTAGTGGGAGCCTTGCAGCGGAACCGTCTCAGAGCAAAGGGTACCTGACCTACACAAGAGGTCAACCTGCCCTGCCAGCTAGTGGGAGCCTGGCAGCGGAACCATCTCGGAGCAAAGGGTACCTGACCTCCACGAGAGGTCAACCTGCCCTGCCAGCTAGTGGGAGCCTGGCAGCGGAACCATCTCGGAGCAAAGGGTACCTGACTTCCACGAGAGGTCAACCTGCCCCGCCAGCTAGTGGGAGCCTGGCAGCGGAACCCTCTCGGAGCAAAGGGTACCTGACTTCCACGAGAGATCAACCTGCCCTGCCAGCTAGTGGGAGCCTGACAGCGGAACCATCTCGGAGCAAAGGGTACCTGACCTCCACGAGAGGTCAACCTGCCCTGCCAGCTAGTGGGAGCCTGGCAGCGGAACCATCTCGGAGCAAATGGTACCTGACCTCCACGAGAGGTCAACCTGCCCTGCCAGCTAGTGGGAGCCTGGCAGCGGAACCATCTCGGAGCAAAGGGTACCTGACCTCCACGAGAGGTCAACCTGCCCTGCCAGCTAGTGGGAGCCTGACAGCGGAACCATCTCGGAGCAAAGGGTACTTGACTTCCACGAGAGGTCAACCTGCCCTGCCAGCTAGTGGGAGCCTGGCAGCGGAACCGTCTCGGAGCAAAGGGTACCTGACCTCCACGAGAGGTCAACCTGCCCCGCCAGCTAGTGGGAGCCTGGCAGCGGAACCATCTCGGAGCAAAGGGTACCTGACCTCCACGAGAGGTCAACCTGCCCTGCCAGCTAGTGGGAGCCTGGCAGCGGAACCCTCTCGGAGCAAAGGGTACCTGACTTCCACGAGAGGTCAACCTGCCCCGCCAGCTAGTGGGAGCCTGGCAGCAGAACCCTCTCGGAGCAAAGGGTACCTGACCTCCACGAGAGGTCAACCTGCCCTGCCAGCTAGTGGGAGCCTAGCAGCGGAACCATCTTGGAGCAAAGGGTACCTGACCTCCACGAGAGGTCAACCTGCCCTGCCAGCTAGTGGGAGCCTGACAGCGGAACCCTCTCGGAGCAAAGGGTATCTGACTTCCACGAGAGGTCAACCTGCCCCGCCAGCTAATGGGAGCCTGGCAGCGGAACCCTCTCGGAGCAAAGGGTACCTGACTTCCACGAGAGGTCAACCTGCCCCGCCAGCTAGTGGGAGCCTGGCAGCGGAACCCTCTCGGAGCAAAGGGTACCTGACCTCCACGAGAGGTCAACCTGCCCTGCCAGCTAGTGGGAGCCTGGCAGCGGAACCGTCTCGGAGCAAAGGGTACCTGACCTCCACGAGAGGTCAACCTGCCCTGCCAGCTAGTGGGAGCCTGGCAGCGGAACCGTCTCGGAGCAAAAAGACTTGGTAAAGAAAAAAGACATTACATACAACCTACCCTGACCTAACTTGACAGGGGATACTCATTACAAGGAAAATACATATGGAACTCTGGGCGAGTTAGGGTGAGATCTCTCCACTCACTCCCTATTCCTTGGGGCCTCGGTTCCTTCCCCCTGAGCGATTCCTCCTTCGTCTTTTTCTCCCTTGGCCGACCGCCAAAACTTGATGTGGTGGAGATGGGAGTTGCCTGGGTTCCTGCCTCCCTGGGGCACCCTCGCCTAACCACCTTGGGGCAGCCTTGTCGAGATCCCTGGAAGCTGTCTTGTCGAGATCCCTGAAAGCTGTCTTGCCGAGATCCCTTGAAGCTGTCTCGCCGAGATCACTTGAAGCTGTCTCGCCGAGATCCCTTGAAGCTGTCTCGCCGAGATCCCTTGAAGCTGTCTCGCCGAGAATGGGGGGAGCTAGCTCCTGGGGGATCGGGGTGGAGCTACAACCCTGAGGAGCAATGCTTCGCAACATCTCCATGATGCCTTGGATGGAGGCCATGAACTCTTGTCTCCCAACAAAGGGTCCTGGGCTGGGGAGCTTGCCGAGATCATCACTACCTCCTTGACCTCCCGTCATGACACTCTCTCGAGATCTTCTGTGCTGGTCACTCTCCACGCTCACCGCACCAAAGTGTTGAAGCCAAAATTGACCTCTGTGGAGTTCGGGGTCCCTGAAAGGGGTGACCTCACACCTACTACACTCAAGAGAACGTCACGGACCAGAGACTTAGGAGACTATGAACAGACCCTCGGCTCTAGCGCGGAGGTCCCACCTCATACCCGGAAGGCTACCTGAGCACTTCCCCTCCCTAGCCAATGCTTGAGCTAGGGTGTCTTGAAGAGCTCTCTCTACTCTACCAAGAAGAAGCTAACGGAGGAGGAAGCTAAAAAAGAAGTCCCTCCAAAGCACCCAAGGGGGTCTATTTATAGTTTTCCAAATCTCAGGGGCCGAAAATGACCAAAATACCCCCACGGCCAAAAGGCCTCAGGCCAATAGGAAACCGCCACGTCGGGGGGTAGAGAAGGAAAAACACGTCACCCAAAGCTAAAAGGGGACCCACCCTGCGGGACGGGGCGAGACCCGACCTGGGGGCCGGTCTCGCCCGGCCGCCCCGGGGCCGGTCTCGCCCGGCCCGGCGGCCCGCGGGGATGGGCGAGACCCGGCCTGGGGCCGGTCTCGCCCGGCGGCCCGCCGGGCTGGGCGAGACCCGGCCTGGGGCCGGTCTCGCCCGGCCTACCCGCCGGGCTGGGCGAGACCCGGCCTGGGGCCGGTCTCGCCCGGCTGCCCGCGGGGCTGGGCGAGACCCGGCCTGGGGCCGGTCTCGCCCGGCCTATCCGCCGGGCTGGGCGAGACCCGGCCTGGGGCCGGTCTCGCCCGGCTGCCCGCGGGGCTGGGCGAGACCCGGCCTGGGGCCGGTCTCGCCCGGCCTACCCGCCGGGCTCGGGGCCGGTCTCGCCGGCCTGAGGGGAAAGAAGGGAGAGGGGGAGGGGGAGGGCCTGCCGATCCCGCCTCCACACCCAAATGGCCCGGGCGGGTGCCTACCAACCTGCCGCTCTCACACTCCAACTAAGGGGCCGCTGGGGGAGGCCGATTTCCCCTCCCCCTACTAGTATGTTTCCAAGCTAGAGCCAAAATTGGCCACCGAGAGTACAAAATCTCCCAAAAGCTTAAAACTATACAGAGGCGAATACAGGGTTGTACACATATTGTTCGTGCAATTTTGGTTTGGCGCGTTGGTGTGACCGGCCAACGTGACCCTAAATGCATAGGTTCGGTATTTTAGGGGATATGTTAATTAGGGCAAGTCTATTTTAATTAAGTTTTTCAATATGTAATGCCCCCCCCTCCCCTAAGCCCATCTTGAAGCCCACCTCCAAATCCCACCACCAAAGCCCACTTAACTCAAAACCCTAATCCCTCCTATAAAATACCCCCACACTCATTCTTCCAAACCATCTGGAATACAACGAAACGAATTGATTTCGTTCGGTTCACCTCCAGCGTCGCAAAGCTCGAAGCCACGACTCTTCTCCTCTTCCTACTCGACGAAGCCCGACACCGTCTCCTCCTTCCCGCACCTCCTCTTCCCATCAGAGCCTCCGACGATCCAGCCCGCGCCGTCCAACACTTTGCTCCATCTTGGCACCACCAGGGAAACACTCTCCCGCCTCCATTACTGCCACCCGAAGCTCCAGTGTTCATATTCCCCGACGAAGCTGTTTCCTGAAGCTCTGTCCGCCGCCGGCAAGGTCACCAGTGCTCTCCTAGGGCTCCGGCGACCCTCCATCATCCAGCTGGCAGCATTTTCCGGCTGTCCCAACAAAGCTCCAAAAAGCTCCCTCCTTCCCTTGTCGATCTCCTTCGTTTCCCGAGCAATCCAGAAAACCCCCACCACTTTGCCAGTCCCTCAGCGCCACCCCATTGCTCCACAACCATCCTTCTTGGAATTTGGCTGCTTAACCACTGCCATTACCTCTTCCCCTCTGGTATACCTATCTACCTCTCTTGCTCTCAACCACTAGTTATTTGGTGCTTATGATGTTTAAATGATTAGTAATTATTAATAGCTTGCCCTAATTAATTGTTATCTTCTCATTACCGTTATTTTGTTACACGAGCGTGCCACCAAATATTTCTGTGCCTGTGGAAGCGTGATTTCATTACGGTAATACGCATGTGCGGTAGTCCTACGTTCGCGAGCAACGCTTAGGGTCTTTTTATTGGTTTAGAATAGCCCGCGAAATCCTTCGCGCCGCATTAATTTTAAAAGATCGCTATTTTCTATTTTAAAAATACAGCCCTAGGTTTTAGGTTACATCAGGTGCCCATCAAAAGGTCTACAAGACAGGTGAAGGAGATGAAGTGGAGGATGATCAAGTTGGTGATGCCACTGAAGCAGGAAAGGCATTACGACAAATGTTTAGAAAGTCGGAAGATCGTCTAGGTAGTAAAGTGTAGTGGCGTATATTGCCACTTAGCTACATATGTGGCTACATGCATTAATACGATGAGTTGGCAGTTTGTGTCAAGCCTTCTTAATAACAACAATCATATTTCGTAAAACCCACTTGACAAAATGACCAAGCCTCCTACAATGCCCACAAAGAGGGTTATCCCCTCATATCCTCCAGTGCGGCTCCTACAGCCACGTTTTACTCCACGACCAGTGGCATGAAAATAAATCTCAGAGGGTGGAGGAGATGCTATTAGAGGTCGACACAAAAGGTTTGTCACAACAAAGATATGAGTTTGCAGTAGCATCCAAGGGGAGACGATCAAATTCTCCCAAGATCTATTGCCGTTTCATGAAAGTGCGAAAAAATTATTAAGAATTATTCTAGAGGGGGGAGGGGGTGGTGTGAGTGAATAGAGTATTTAAAAATCTTTACACAACCAATCACAATTAATGCACAGATTTGCAGATTATATAATCAGCTAAGTAAATGATAGAAAATAAGTCTATTTATAAAATAAGCACATCTAGACGACGCAAGAAATTTTATCGAGATTCCCTTTAAATTGGGTACGTCCCCTCTTTTATCAAAGGTAGGAATCCAGTATTCACAAATGACTAAAATCTTTTGATAAGGAGACTTGAAGAACCAGTCCACAAAATCTTTTGATAAGGAGATTTTAAGAACTACTTAGTTTATACCCTCCCCCTATATTATGTTTGAATCGGTTAAGGCAAGGGCATCGAGAAATTGGTTTCAATCGCTCAGTCCTCTACGCTTGGTGCGACGCTGAGTGATTGGTGCGACACTAATTCACTGCTTCCTTCTCCAGGGTGTCCCAACGCCTCTTCCACCCTTCCCATGCCTCCAAAGTCTTGGTTCGAGCCTTCCTTTACGCTCTAAATACTATATGCACACTTTTGGAGAAATCGATGTATGTTGAGAGACTTCTCATCATGCGTCGAATACTTTTCGATGCGGGTCAATTACTTCTCAACGCAATTAAGTTTATTTCCATGCTTTCCAAATCTTTCAACCGAGCTTCTGCTTGTTACCTGTAAGGTAAAAACAGACAACTTTTCTATTTAGACTAAAGAAAGATCCTAAATCATATATGAAATAAAAAAAATATTTCCCAACATATCATTTCATAGGAATCCGGAAGATGTAGGAGATAACAAACAATTAGTACTTCCTGAAAATGTTTCTGTTGAGTTGCAAGGTCAGTAGAGAAAAGATGATGTTGGAGAAGTTATTCTTTGAGAGATTGAATTTCCTGATACACAACATTGGGAGAGAGAGTTGGGCGAATAAAGAGATCCCAATAGACATCATAGATTCAAGAAGTTTTGGCACCTTTGGACTATATGAACATGAGTCAAGCTTGAGAATTATTAATGTTAAAGAAGCATAGGTATGAAGTATTGTCCTCAAAACTATTAACTACCAAAGTATATTCCTTTGAGAATGATAATATTGAAGAAACCTAGGATGAAGTAATCCTTAAAACTTCTAACATTAAAATTATACTCCAACTGTAAAGCTTAGATGTGGACATTCATAGTAGAAATGCTGAAATCTTAGGTATATATCTAAGGAATGTTTTCACCATTCAAAAAGAGTATCTATGCAATGATATTGACAACCTTACAATTAGCGGAATCAAATATGAAACTGTTAACTATTTTTGATTGTATATAAAGTTATCAATGTTGTTGATTTATATTTGGGAAGCTTAAGGATGAAAACATATCAGAAGCTCAATATGGAAGTTAAAATTATATATGTTTTTATTATAGGACTATTTTGCCTCTCGTATACATGGACACGTGCATGTTGTATATTACACCTAAGGTCAAGAATTAACTTTTTATTCATCCATGCTTCAAAAATCCTTAAGATTTGGAACTCTTTTCTTTCAACTTTCGATCCCTTCTAAACGAGTCTTATATCTCTATTTATAGATTAAGGAACCACCTCGAATAGCCATGTTTTTCCGATCATGATGACCTCCAAAATATATTAAAATAAAATTCAGGAAAATAAAGTAAAAATAACTAAAAAACATGAGACTCCGATCGTTGTGTAGACCCATATGTGTCGTGATCCCCACCAATTTTCTTTGGTAATTATTTTCTCTTTGCTCATTTAGATGAAATTAAAGATACTATTCACGTTGGTTGCATTTTCAAAACCTAGTCTTAAAATTAAAAGCTAAATAAAATTAAAAGCTACTTGAAGATATTGTTTAACTTATAGTTGCAATGAAATATTAGGGACTTAAAATTGTGAAGGACGGAAATGAATGAGTAACAAGATGAAACTACGGTTTTGTAGAAAAAGGTATGTTGCCATTTTAACCATCCAATGTTCAATAAAGGATCACTTGATGGTCACAAAATCTTTTTTAACTCCTAGTTTATATCTTTGTTTAGTGTTAGGTGTCACTTTAAGGATGGCAACTAAGTTGAAGGACCAAAGTGACATGAAAAATATTTTTGGAACCCAATTTTATGGTTTAAAAATATGGACTACCATGAAGCAATTCCTTGATCACAAAGATCCGCAGTGTAATTTAGCATTATGATTTTAGATTATTTATTTTTATAGATGGACAAGGAATGAATAGATATGATTATGTAAATGGGTTAGTGTGTGGTTCGAGGTGAATGTATGCACCTTACCTGGATGAAATGCTTAGTTTATGGACAAAGCTGAGGTGATGGTCATAGTGACTCTATGTTAGCGAGATAGAGAACAAAGCACTTTCTTGGATAATATGCATACTTCTATAGAAAAAAGAATGCAAATGTCCACTTGTTTCCATATGATTCTAAACTTAGACAATTTATTTAAACAATAAATGTAACTACTGCTTTTGCTTAGCTGAGCTGGGATTTTCGCTCCTTCTAAACCATGATGCCATTTCATTGATAACAGAAATGTCCTTTCTTTGTTGCCTTCAGCCATGAATTAGCTAAAAGAGTTCCTGATTTTGTTGTTTTGATCTTATTTCAGTTTGTCAAGAAAATCCATGACATGATGTCAAACAAATTACACCGGCAGTGAGTACTTTTGCTAAAACACGGATTTATAGTTTTCAATTATTTATATCAGGAGTTTTAAGTGATTAGTCAAGGACAAACATGTTTCCTTTTAAATATTAAAGCCATATTGTCGTGTAGGCCACAGAAGGAAGGCATGTTCTCTATCAATGACATGGGTTTCATCACACTTAAAAGGAATGGAGTAACTCTTGATCTCCTTGGTGGAGAGATCTATTCTGATCGCATAATTGCAATTCAGGTTCCCAGACTTGTCTTCCTTTTGCTTGACTTAAGGAGCATGCTTTCCGTGTTCTATATTTCTTCACTAACATGTCTCAGTACTCAGGAGTCATACCAGAGCATGACATCTGCTTTGTCTGAGGCTGATGGTATTGATTATACCGATCCGGAAGAGGTTTGAGACCTGCAAGCTATTTTTTAGGAAGAGATCCATCACTCTTAGGGTTTTATTATTGTTCTAAGTTTTTCTAGTCTCTGTATTTGCAATTTTGGGATGTGACAAGCTTGAGTTACTGGTAGCTACTTTGATTGATCTTGATGCAATGGATAGCAAAAGTAGTGTTTCATTGTTGATGGAGTGCTCCAGTTCCCCAGATGTTAGTACAAGGTATGCCATTCATTACCAATTACCTTCGTTCCACTGTTTTTTAATCATGGTTTTTTAAGCCAACTATATCAGCGGTCATATTACCATTTTTTTATAAAAGATTCCTAAGGTAGCATGGCACCTTTCAGTAGTAGCTGCAGTTTATTTATTTACCATAACATAAATGCTGGTTTTCTCCGACTTACGGTTAAGCTTCTTTGAGGTTTGATGCGTAGTGTAGTCATGTCCATCTTGCATTTTGCAAACATTTCCGGTTGAGCTTATGTTTCATGAGGATTGACTATGAAATATATGTGCTAAGGTTTTTGAAATAAACCAAGTGTGGTCTCTCTCTTGGGTATGGTTCCCACCGTAGGCTTCGCCTCTCATGATAGGGTCCACACTTTGCCCAAATGAACTCTCATTTGGGTGTGTGGTTTCCAATGCGGGCTCCACCTCCCTTGATAGGATCAATACATTGCTAATTTGGTATTTTTACCTTTTCCTGCTTTAGCTCGCCCGCACCGAACTGTAACCTCTAGTTAGATCGCTTCGACCTCCTTGGTTAGAGTTAACAGTTTGATGGCTTCGACCTTCTTGGTTAGAGCGACACTTAGAGGAAAATAGAATAATGATTCGATTAATTTTACACTAGGCTCTCATATATATATGGGTGTACATGATGATACACACACTAACACACGCTAACATTGTAACAACATAAAACTTAATATTCAAGCATATTCCAAAACTCCCCCTCAAGTTGGGTGTGTAATGTCTGTCATGCCAAACTTGCCCAGTATTCTGTCAAACGAGTTCAAACTCAGCCCTTTTGTAAGCACACTTGCAAGCTGCTAGTTTGATGCAACAAACATTGTACTCACAATCCGCCTAACAATATTTTCCTTGATGAAGTGTTTGTCGATCTCCACGTGTTTGGTGCAATCGTGTTGCATCGGATTGTGGGCAATGTTGATTGCAGCTTTACTATCGCAATAGATCCTGATTGGATCGTCACACTCCACGCCAAGGTCGTTCATGATCGGCTGGATCCACAACCATTCACATAACCCTGTGCCATAACACGGAATTCTGTCTCTATGCTGGATCTGACTACAACATGTTGTTTCTCGCTTCTCCACGTTGTCAAGTTTCCTCCAGCAAGAGAACAGTACCCGGATGTTGACCTCCAGTCATCAACTGAACCTGCCCAATCCGCATCCGTATAGACCTCCACGGTCAATGCCTAATTGGATGATAACAAAATTCCCTTGCCAGGAGTGGATTTGAGATACCTTAGAACTCTGTATGCAGCATCCAGGTGATGTGATCTAGGTGAATGCATGTACTGACTACAGACCCCCACAACATAGGATATCTACGGTCGAGTGTGAGAGAGATAAATAAGCTTTCCCACCAGTCGTTGGAAGCCAGATACATCATCAACAACTTCCCCTCCATCTCTTACAGGTTTGTGATTGATCTCAATTGGGGTATCTGTCGGCCTACACTCGAGCATTCCAGTTGTCTCAAGCAAGTTCTAACATGCTTTTTTTGAAATATAAAGATTTCATGTTTGGATCTAGCCACCTCGATGACCAAAAAATACTTGAGGGGACCGAGATTCTTCACTTCAAATTCCTTAGACAGTCTGGACTTTAGAAGTTCAACCTCTTCGGTATCATCGTCAGTTATTACTATATCATCCACATAAACAATGAGAGCAGCCACCTTATCCTCGCTATGTCTCACAAATAAGGTGGGATCAGCATTGCTCTCTTTGTACCCAAAAGAGATCATAGTTCGGTGAAATCTCCCGAGCCACGAGCTTGGAGATTGCTTCAAGCCATACAAAACTTTCTTCAACCTGCAAACTTTCCCTGCCGATCCTTCTTGGCTAACACCAGGAGGTAAGGACATGCAAACTTCCTCCTCAAGATCACCGTGGATAAATGCGTTCTCACATCCAACTGAAGGAGACTCCACCCTTTATACACAACGACTAAAAGCAAGATCCTGATGGAGTTCATTTTTGCAACTGGAGCAAATGTCTCCTGATAGTCGATGCCCGCTGTCTACGTATATCCTCTCGCCACCAGTCTGGTTTTGTATCGTTTCACAAGGCCTTGTGAGTTTTGCTTCACAGAGAAAACCCATTTGCATCCCATCACTTTTTTCCCTTTAGGGAGTTGGACCAGCTCCCAAGTATTGTTCTTGTCAAGAGCGTCCATTTCTTCCAACATTGTTGCCTTTCAGTCACTATGCTCAAGAGGTTCATGCTAAGACCGAGGAATAGAAATGGAGGCCAAGGAGGTGACAAACATTCTATGTGTAGGAGACAGAGAGTCATAAGTCACGAAGTGGGAAAGAGGATGCAGGGTAGAAGTAGAACTACCTTTGTTAGTACCCTGCAAGGAGCCGTCACCGTGCCAGAATAGGTAGTCTCTGCACGCTTCCAAATATCTGTTGCTGTATCCAAGAACAGATAGTTCCGAGAGATGGACTTTGTCATAGAGTTAATCAGTCAAGACATTACCGGGGAATTGTCTGACTCAGGAGAGTCAGACGCTGGAGCCGTCACCGTGCTACTGATATAGCCAAATAATTAGCGGCTTTTGAGGGCAAGACTGATGGAGCGAGCCCACGGGAGGTAGTTGGAACCATCCAATTTCATAGTGGTGATCTGAGGAGTACCATGGTCTAAGGGGATGTGGTAAGGTCCAACAGAAGCCAGAGTAGGAGAGACCACTCCACCGGAAGACATGGTGATAGAGGATTCACTTCCAGCCATAAGGAAACCCCGAATAGAAATCAAAGACGCACCAAATAATCACAAGGATGTTGAAGGAAAAATAACCCTCATAGAAAGAGGGGAAGAGATGAAGGGACCGCCGACAACGAGGAAATCGAGACTCCATGGAGCCGGCGTCCCTAGAGCACGAGAAAGGAGTAGTAGAAGTAGAGGCCCGAGGAGCGCGGGTTACGTGACGGGCTGGGCGGACGAAGCGACAGGAGGCGCGACCGGGACTGAGCGGGAGAAGCGGCGTAGCCAGAACTGTGTGGGAGAAGCGGCTGGGTCGGAGCTGTGCGGGACGGGGCTGTGCGGGAGCTGCGAGATCGGAAAAAAACCCTATGGGGGCTCTGATACCATGTTGAGGATTTGATTAATTTTACACTAGGCTCCCACATATATATATGAGTGTACATGACAATACACACACTAACACATGCTAACACCGTGCAACATAAAACTCAATATTCAATCATATTCCAACAAAGTTTATAGCATGCTCGTCCTATGGATAATGTTCCTATTACATCTTCATCTTTCATCGTATCTGTTAGAATCTGTTAGAGGTCCGCATCTCTTACCGCAGCTCATCCTCATCCACTTTATTTTAAAGTTTACTGTTTTAGGACTTGAAACTTTTGTTGCACCTATATTTGTTGTTAACTTGTTTCCTAGTGCTCTTCTTTTTTCTTCCAAAAATTGATGAGCTATTTTAACATCAATTTATGCCAGATTATGATGATAAATTTAATACATCTTCCATTAAGGCAAAAGGCAACTCGGTTGTGTGGGGTGCTAATTTCAAGGACGAGAAATTTCTGCTTTGAAGTTGTCCCGAAGAATGAAGATTGATCTACATATAGATTGTTTTTTTTGTTTAGATCATAGTTAACGACCGTACCAATGGGCCAAGATCGGCTCAGATCAAACTTGAATTGAGCCGAGTCTGAATCAGATCGAGCTAGCTCGATATCGAGTCGCAACATATATCATTTATCAATGAATACACATTCATGTTTATGTATATAGTATAATCTAAATTAATGTTATAGTGCATCTATCAGTTCAGAGTTTTGCTGAGGATATTTTTTGATGAAGGTCAATTAGAAATTAAAAAACCATGCCTAGCTCAAGTAAAATGACTTCATGCCGACCTTGAGTCTGGATTTGGTTGACTCAGGATGTTTATAGCCTACCCAAATGCGTGGTGATGGATGATAAATCCATACTTTGCCTTTATATTGGTGCATCATGTTTTTTTACTTACTTGCTTTGTGCACTTAGATTCATATTACTGTTCCACTCATAATACTCCTTTTTAAACACTACTATAATGCTTCAATCATTTGATTTTTTTCGGTTTTCACAGGAAAGCTCTTGCAAATGCCTTGGCATCTGCGCCTTCAGCGTGGATCCTGGGTAATGTTGGGATGGGTGCATTACAAGTAATTCATTTAAACTTCAATTTCTTTTAAGATATACTTGATTTGAAGTAAAAGAAGGTGCAATGAAAATGAAATTGTCCCGAAGAAATTGAATTTAATTTGCTGTCAGGTGCTTGATTGAGATGAAAACATGCAGAAATTTCTTTCTTTTTGTTTGATTGAATGGGAGATTGAATTTTATTAATGTAGATATGCATGAAAATAGAGAAAAATAAAAGATAATTTTACTAATTTCTCAATCATATATGTTTACATACAAGTATTTGTACACTTATATAGGAAGAGAGAGAAGTAATCTCATTTTAAGATGTGAAAGTAAATCCTAAAGAGCTAGTGGGCTCTAGCTGGGCCTTTATACATATTTCCTTCAACACTCCCCTGCAAGCTGGAGCATACAGATCGTAAGCACGAAACTTGAACAAAAACTGATGATAATGTCAGCAACTTGCTCGACAACAAGAACATGTTTTAATTTTAGTTTCTTCAGTTGAACCTTCTCCCAAATGAAATGACAATCAACTTCGATGTGTTTGGTTCGTTCATAAAATACTGAATTCTTGACAATATGCATAGTAGCTTGATTATTACAAAATATAGTGGGCGGTGAGAAAAATTTGACTCCCAAATTACCTAGGAGACTTTCTAGCCAAGCAAGCTCAGACACATCATCGTCCATTGAACAATACTCGGCTTCAGCAGCTGAGCGAGCAACGAAGGACTGCTTCATACTATGCCAGGTAATAAGGTGTCCTTCGAAGTACATAATCCACTTGTGGATCGTTGATCATCCAGAGAGCTAGCATAGTCAACATCAGAGATAGAAAAGTAGAAGGTTTATATACAAGCTCTTGTTCAGGAGCAACCTTAAATATCGGAGGATGCGGTCGACAGTATGGAGCTGAGAAATCCATGTAGCATGCGTGAATCGACTGAAAACTCCAACAACAAATTAGATATCAGGTCTTGTAACTATAAGATAAATAAGCTTCCATGCAAGATGACGATAATACTCTGGGTTTGAAAGTAGTAGATCAGAGTCAAAGTCATGAGCGCAAAGCTTATGATTGACATCTATATGAGTATCAGCAGGATTGCATCCAGAGTAGCTGACATCATGAAAAAGGTGAAGACAGTACTTCCGTTGAGATAAGACAAGACCATATGGACGTCTCGCTTCCTCTAGACCAAGGATGTACCGAAAATTTCTCAGATATTTAGTTTGAAAAATTGAGTTCAGGTGCTTTTTATCATTTGTATTCCTTTAGAATCATCACCTGTAATCAGAATATCATCGACAAACATTAAGAGAATCATTGTGCATGTCAGTTGATGATGAGTAAGGAGAGATGTCAGTCAAGCTTCGAGTGAATCCAACATCACGAACAATCTTACTGAACTTGTCAAACCATGTGCGAGGTAACTGTTTGAGACCATAAATAGATTTTTTGAGGTGATAAATAAGATACCCCCGTGGTCTCAAACATGGGAGGTTGGTTCATGCAGACGATCTTTAGAAGGTCGCCATTGATCATTGATGACATTCAATTGATGTAATGACCACTATTGATTAACAGGTAAGGAGATCAAAATATAAACATTATTCAACTTTGCTACTGGTGAGAAGGTCTCATCATAATCGAGGCTCTGTTACTGGGTAAACACCCTGAGCCACAATACAAGTCTTGAGGCATTCAACTATCCCGTCCGGATCATGTTTGATTGTAAAGATCCACTTACAACCCACACAAGTCTGTCTCGGAGGAAGATGGACAAGATCCCAAGTCTAATTGGCTCAAAGGGCAGATATTTCTTCATCTATGACGTGCCCGAAATATCAGAGTGCACTAAATCAAGAGGAGCATCACTTCAAGTACAATGAGGGGGGGGGGGAAAGAAGAACAATGTTGTTTGCCAAAGATATATGATTCGCAGGTAAAGCCAAAAGATGTAGATCAGGAAGAGCTTTCTTGAGAATTGGAAGAGAGCTCGGGACATGAAGGACCGAACAAAGAGAGATAGAGGAATTGAAAGACATTGGCGGAACTGGAGATATGGGTGGTGTCACCATTGACCACTGTGATAAACTTGGAATGCATAGAGTCCAAGTACTGAAGTGGTTTCTGCGAAGTAATATGGTGTGTGACACCGGAGTCTACAATCAAATGTGGACTATGGGAGAGACAAGAGATACCTTCATTGTAGATAGAAACAATAAATCTAGACAGACGATTGAGTAACCCCTGGAGATGCTGGAGCTGGATGCACATGCCATCAATGTCAACACGAGTAGTAGAAGGCGTATCGGCAGTAATGGAGGCATGGGATAGAGGAGGCATACCATGCTTACGATAGCATGTTGCTTAAAGATGTCCATCCTTGCCACAGTGAGTACACTTGAGATGAGGCCTGCCGCTGCGACCTCCACGAGCTGATGGATAAGTGGGATGGAATCTAGATGAGTACTGGAGGAGAGCCAAAGATTGAGGTTCGAGAGCATCTGGGGGTAGTGTCGCTTTCAAAAGCATGAAACAAACATTGGAGAGAGGGAATGGTGGAAGAAGAGATGATATGAGTCCGAATGTTGTGGAGATGAGGGGGAACACAGACTATCATCATGGCAATACCGACAATCTCTTTTTGAGCACGTTGGGTAGCAAGATCTGCAGTTTGAGGCTGATGTTGAATCCATGAATCGACTAAAGTTTTGGATCGCGCAACAAAGGAGGTTAAGTCACCATCAACCCCTAAGTCAAGAGTTTGAAGGTCCGTGACAATGTCAAACAGGTGTTGAAGGTTGTCCTTGCCAGAATAGAGGGAGTGCAGTTCATCCCACATTACCTTTGTTGTTTCATGATACATGGTCATACAATAAGGTTTACTATCCATGGAGTTGAGGATTCATGATTAGGCACGAGTATCATCACAGAGCCTTTCCTCAGTGGGCGCAAAAGGGGTGACCTTAGTTAGATGATGCAAAAGGCCCTTGGGCTGAAGAACACGAATGGAATGAGCCCACTCAACAAAATTCTTCTTCCCACTAAGAGAAATGGTGGTGATCTGAAGCTCATCACGAACTTCAGGAAGAGGGGTTGATGCATGAGCGGAAAGGGACAAGACATCATCCAAGGACATTGCAACAAAGCAGGAGTACGACTGTCAGTCTTTTGCGGTCACCAAACTGCGGTTAGATAGAGGAAGGCTGTCGCGGGCGGGCCTTTGCGGTTAGAAAGAGGACCCCTGATGGAGACCATGCAGTCAGGCTTCTGCGGAAAGTGAGCATCGCCGAGCTGACGAGTTGACAACAGACATGTGAGCAGCGATCATGCGAGCATGAAGTCTATCAAGCAAACAGTCGAGGAACTGGGATTTGCGGCCAGCTAGGCGTTCAAGCGGTAAGCATGAGGAAGAACACCATCGATTTGACGACGGCAGTCGGCGGTTGCCAGCGACGCGCAGTGACCGGGTGTTGCGAACAAACGTCCTGACGAACAAGAGAGCTCACAAGAAGCCTCTATTTGGAATTTGCCATCAATATTCCTAGATTTGAAAAAGTGCACCATGCAAGGATAAATGCATTTTGTATTTGATGGTTGTCTACTCTTATGTTTGTAGTTCAATAGTTATAGCTGCCAATTAAATTCAGTAGGACAGGAGATGAGTTAAGACAAAAATTGAACCAAGTTATAACTTAGAATTGGTCTAAGGGCTGAGCCGTGAAGTTCTCACAAATACCGTTTTGATGGGCTTAGTACATCAAAACGATATCGTCTTGATAAGAAAGCTTCAAAACGATATTTATTATTTTTATGTCCAGAAAGGCGGGATTTGAAATTACGGAGGCGCAGAAAGTAAACGTCACATCGGTGATGCATTAAAGTCATTTTGTCTTATTATCAGAAGGATTTCCGACCGTTTGAGATATCAGATGTGCAAAGGTCAATGGAAGGAGCTCTATATAAGGGAAGATCAAAAAGTTAGAAGCACGAAGTAACAAACCCTAACTTGCGATCTGCCGTCAAAAAGCAAAAAGCTAGCAGCTGAAAACTGAACTCTGTAATCTTGGTACTGCAAGTTTGCTTACACATCAAACAATCCGGAGGAACAACTTCCTAGTGAAGAAAAAGAAGAACAAGTCTTTCTTCAGAGAAGTGGATCAGCTTTGGAACTGCTACAACACAGTTCCATTGCTGAAGAAGATAGCTTTCTTAGCTATCTTCCAAGAAAGCTTTCTTAGCTATCTTCCAAGAAAGCTAAGTAGGACTCAAGACTTTAAAGTAACATTTATTCTGAGTCATATTGTTGTAAAATCTTATAAACATTCATTCTTTAGGATCTCTTTGAGATCTGAGTTGTAGGGTTGGGCTGCCAGCTTGAGTGTAGGGCTGATTAGGAGGCCTGAGTGCAGGACTTTGTTGAAAGTCTAAGGTAGGATTCAGGGGTTGAATTTGAGGTAGGAAATCATCTGAATTTCTGAGGTAGGGTTGTGGACAACCTAAGGTAGGGTCTGCTGTAGACCTAAGGTAGGATCTTGCAGTGGATCTGAGCTGTAAGATTTTGATCTGAGAAGAAGAGGAATTTACCGAATCTAGCACACTGCTAGATAGGTGGAGAGGGGCAGTGGTGTACACATACTCTAGGGAACCACTAAAAAAATCTTGTGTGCCTTTCCGTGTTCCTTGCCTGTGATTTTTTCATCTGCTATAGTTATGCAAACTAATTTAAAAGGCCTAAAAGTTTAAAATACTTATTCACCATGCTCTAGGTGATTTAGACTACTCATAATCCTTCAGCCTCGGCGACCAGAAGCAGCAAGTAGGAGGCTTGACGGGAAGGAGGGCTTTCAGACAGATGCCCTTGGAGATCAACCTATACGCGATAAGGAGCACAAGGATCAACGAGCAGAGCTGAAGAAGCTCGGAAGGGGAGGGACACAAGTAGAATGGGCGAGCAATTACAAGACTAGTGAGACCGCGAAAGCGGCAGTCGGCTGGGGCCCATAGTGACATTGAGGAAAAGCTATAAAAGCAGTTGGGTTGGGTTGGGGGCGGGAAAGGAGGGGCAGGAGCAGCCACAGAGCTGAGGTCAGAAAAGAGCTAACTGCCAAGACAGGCTGGAGGCGCGGGTGAATGTAAGACCAAAAAAATTCTTGCGATCGATTATCCTCTGATACAATGTAGAAATACACTCTAATAGAGAAAAATAAAAGATAATTTTATTAATTTTTCAATCATAGTTGTTTACATATAGGTATTTGTACACTTATATAGAAAGAAAGAGAGATGAGAAGTAATCTCATTCTAAGATGTGAGATTAAGAGGTAGTGGACTCTACATGAGCCTTGTTTTGGGCCTATATACATATTTCCTTCAACAATTTATAAATTTTGATCTCATTTTTTTTCACGGGTTTGGGCATAATTTTGGGGAAAATTTATTTAGATTGTTTTCATTTTGAAGGAATTGAAAGAGTGAACATGAAAAAGAAGGGAGATGTAGACGAAACGGTAAAAGAATTGGAATCAAATTACTTTTTCACGCACTTGTTTGGTTGGTTGAAAATAAGGGAGATTTTTTTTATTGCTGATTTGATTTGATGTAGCCGATCTCAAGGTAGTGGGATAAAGGCCGAAGTGTTGTATGATATGTATGATTGATGAAATAGAACTTGCATTTTGGTTTTGTGAGGAAAGGGAATTGAATAACAACAATAACCTGAAAGTATAACTTTTTTATTTTTTATTAGGTTTCGGTTGAGAATATTATCAACAAAAACACATTCACATTCCCGTCGCTAAATCCAAATGCTTGTTGTGTACATGCGATCTAACAAACACTAAATTCCCTCCAATTGCTTGAGAGAACAAACTACAGTGACATCCCATGTAATTGTTAGTTAATACTGATTGGTTGAAATGAAATGAAAAAAAGAAAGACAAAGTGATTGAACTGAAGTTGGTTTCCACCTATTGTTTAGCTGCGTCTAAATTAAGTGAGAAAAGTTTCTTTGATTTTCGGGAATGAAAAAATAAATATAAGTTTTGGTCATGCAGAGACTCGCTGAAGATCACAACGCTGCCGTTGCAGCTGCTGCTTCCAAAGCTATTGATGAACTGAAGCAGCAGTGGGAAGTTGAAGGAGATAGTCTCAGGTTTATAATGAACCAGCAACATTTGCAATTCCATGTGGATGATATAAAGGAAGAAAAACCTGATGATGATGATGGTGTTGTTTCTTGATGGTGTTGTTTCAGAGGACAACATTTATTAACCTCATAATAGTGTATATCATAGAAGATGTCTGCTTAACTGCTCATGTTGAGCATCAGTCTGAATGAAATATCATATGTAATACAAAGAAATAAATAGTCTCTGTGTGGGCGGGTCACTCTCTATCAATGAAGTGAAGTGGAATTTAGTTGTTATATATTTTCAAAGTAATTTAATAAATTAGTGTTTGAATTTACTATTTATTTATATACTTATTTGCAATGCTTGTGAATTAGCCTATTAAATGCTCCTCTCCATTGATCTGAATACTGAGCTTAAATTTGTTTTGGAAATTGCGGCTTCCTTTAATAAATTAGTATAATTGGATGACTGAAGATTTCAGCAACATATGTATTATCGAAGAGTTATGGCCCCTGGATGATTGGTTGTAATTATTGGGTAAAATTTAACTCGACAATCACTCACTCACCATCAAGCCACTTTTCCTTATTTTGGAAAATCAAAGTAACATACAAGCAACATGGCATAGGGTTCTCTTGTGCCTCGACACTGACAATAACTTTACCGCCAAGAATCTCTGATGAAAAATTGTTTCATAAAATACAAACAAGAAACGGCAAGCAGCGGGAGCGTAATGGTGTCGAGGCACATGGAAACCACTCTTCATGGTTGAACCAGGGGACATGACGGAAGCAGGATGAGGGGTGGAGAGGTAGAGCGAGAGTATTCTTCCAAAGCTTCTGTCCTTTTATCTTATCACATAGAAGGGTGAAGAGTATGCTTGCCCAATCAATCTTCACTAGCTAATGCTGTCATATGCAGTCCTTTTGCTATGGAATCATTATCCTATGATGTCAACCAGTAGTTTTATCTCATGAGGAAAATACAGTCTTTAAATTGGAGGGCATGCCACCATGATAACCCATACGTCCTAGAATAAGAAAAATCTTGAATATGTACAGACATGTAGACTCCCCAATTCTTGTAGTTGTTCGATGCCTGTAAATGGAGAAACACATGTTTCTTCAGGATATTTCCAAAATCTCATAAGTAGTGCTAAATGAATGTTTAAGTATAAAATTATTTTTATCAATTATATATAAAAAAGTTCATAGTTTTAGCATTTAAAATACATTCATTTTTTTGATAGGATTTCGAGAGATAATATTATTTAAAACATTTTAGAGATTGGGAAATAAAATAAAAAAGAATGCACACGCACCTTCAACATCACCGACATGCAAATCTGAAGTCTTTTTTTCAAATGTTACAAGTATCTGCCAGTGAGTAGGAAATATGGAGCAATATTACGTGTTTATTGAGTAGGATGTCATTGTGAGTTACAATAGAGCAGGGGTGAATCAAGTTGTAATAGGTTTATTGATAGTAGATCATGATATATAAAATATGGATGAAATTGTTAATCCACACATAGTACAAAGATTTGCAAACACAAAGGGTCGCGTGACCACGAGATGGCTCCCCTGTACCCGACTGCATAGTCGTCTCCTCGGCGATCCGTCTACAGTCCCCTCGGCCATATCGGTCTTAACGCGGGGGCCGGTTCTGGGACCATAGGAGCTCGCCTCGTCAGACTCCCTCGCCTTGCCGATCTCCGCCACCTCGGCAATCTTCGGCTCCTCACAGATCTCCGCCTTCTTGACGTTCTCCTCGCAACGAGCAAAGGCCGCATACCACTCGCCCAGGTATTGGACTCTTCAATTTAATTATTGTATTCATGATAAGAGTCTCACTCTCTAAACATGGTTACCAATAGGTCGCGATGTTTCGTCGGGCGCCGCTCTCCAGGATGCAATCGGTCTACCATTGGCCGAGTATAAGATGATGGTCATTACTGCTTGCCTCAATCTAGAAGCAAGGATCGACCGGATGGCGGCATGCGAGCTAAATCGCCATGGTTCCCGTGCAGATAAATACCGTTGGTATGGTGATTATCATGGGATATTTATGCTTCCCGCGCACTAAGAACATTGTGTTCGATATGTTCGTCTTCCGCAAGGTGTTCTACATAGGTGCGACTAAGAATAGGGTGATCTACCTCGGGAGCCACACATGCTCGCTTACCGACACGTCGAACAAAGTCCACTGCTTGGAGGAAAGGTTCGTGTTCGTCACGGCCGACTTCAGTACCATTCCTCGACGACCGCAATAACCATCAAGCCGAGGTCTTTTAGTCCCCCCATCCTTCGTGGACTTCGAGAAGAGCTGCAGAAGGTGCTGAAGGATCAAAAGTTTAACGTCATATTCTGGCGTCAACGAGTTGACCAACTTCCCTATCTTTCATCAAGGGAAGGTAATTCTAGGAGAGTTTAGAGCTTGCAGAACTCGACACGTTTCTCCATTATTAATGTTTTGTCGCTTTTTAGGAACTCGCACGATTCCTCGGGCCATTCTCCTTATAGCTGACGTCTAACAAGGGCGGTCGGGAAGAAGGGGCGATTACAGTCTAACGGTCCTTTCTCGCACCCTAACTTCGGACAAGGGTTCGGGAGTATAGATCTTTATGGTCGTCCCTTGCTCGCATGGGACAAACAGAAGAATGAGATTCACCTCAGTTCTAAACTCCCGCCCTGGTGCGCGGATTGGGAGTCAAACGAGGATGTGTTTGATCTCCCGTTCGGTCTGAAGTTTTGGGATATGCGTCACCTCGGTATCTCGCCAACCAGAGCTCTCTAGCAAAGCTTCGGGTGTTGGATCTCTCACACCAAACTGCTCGGAACCTACTCGCATTTGAGGCGAGGTACAAGCTGCTGGAGAAGCTTCAAATCAAAATCGATAAGGCACTCGCTGCTGCTGAGAAGCGGGTTGCTGAGGTCGAGGACAAAGTTTACGAGAGCAAGGGATAAAAGGTGGCCTTGGTAGACATTTGTTGATCTTTTTATATCTATGCGCTTCCATGGCGGATTCATTAATGCTTGTCTGCCTTTATTACTCTCAGGAGGCTGAACTACTCGCTACTGAACGTATCTCCCAGTTAGAAGAAGACTTGGGAGATAGCCAGTCAACCTTGGAAGTCGCTCATATTCGCATTGTCAAGCTGGAATCTCGGGAATCGGGACGGCGACCTCCAGAAGTCAGCTCCTCCAGTCGCGGGAAGAGTTCGCATGCCCCCCATCGAGCTACCGTGATGCGCCGAGAAATCGTGACTCCCGCCGACGACATGATGCTGAACAAGCTGAAGCTAGGCATCTACCTTTCTCCGAAGGGCGAGAATCTGAAGACCGGGGATCTCGTTCCTGAGATCTTCGGGGAGGATGATGAAGAACCTTCTAACACCTAGGATTACGCACTATCTGATTCCTAGGATACTTAATGCTTGCCAGGCGCGAGCTCCCACGGGCCGAGGATTTTTTCTTTTGGCATTTTTTGTCTAGTCGAATTCAAATGTAAAGGACAATACATTATCTATTTTTACTATAATGTCTTGCTACCATAGAAGGAAACAATATTTATGATAGTTCGTCTTCTCTTTTTCTTGTTACGTGCTTGCTTTTTCCTTGACTCGCGAGAAGCGAATACTTGTTAGGCTCTTAGGCTCGCACAACTTGGATGCTCGTTAGGCTATTAGGCTCGCATGATTCGACTACTCTCTAAGTTCTTATGCTCGCATGACTCGAATACCCGCTAGGCTCTTAGGCATGCGTGACTCGAATTCTCGCTAGGCTCTTAGGCATGCGTGACTCAAATACTCACTATGCTCGTGCAACTTGGATGCTCAACAGGCTCTTAGCCTCGCACGACTTGAGTTCTTTACTCACCACCTGCAACTCGCGAGTTAGGCACTTACTCGCTTTTTCGAAACATGCAATCTTACCTCAATATTTGAGAATAGAACGGGCTCCCGGGGGATCAACTAGGCCAACATGCAAGTGAGGAGCCGATCTTCGTCTACCTTGTAGACGTATGGTCTTACTAGAACGCTCCAAACACAAGGCGTGATCCTCGTCCTTTAGCAGAATTTTGAACAACGTCACGGGAGGGAGACGCTCTCGGGGGGGGGGGGGTCTACTAGACCAACATATAAGTGAGGAGTTAATCTCGGCCTATCCTGTAGAAATATTGTCTTACTAGGACGCTCAGAACACGAGGCGTAATCCCGCCCTTAGCAGAACTTTGAAGAACATCAGGGGAGGGATAGGCTCTCGAGGGAGACATGGGAAGCTGATCTTGGCCTACCATGTAGAGGTATGGTCATACTAGGAAACTCTGAACACGAGGCGTGATCACTGACCCTTTATCGAGGCTGTGACAAGGAGGGTGTTGTTGTAGGATTACAAACTCCATTTCTGGAGATTCATCATCCTGTCACTCAATAATCAAAGGAGAGTTAAAAATAACAACTCTCGCTATCAAAAAATATTGAATTTAACTATAACGCTAGAGTGAGAATTTATCGATCCTTTAATTACTCGCAATTGTTATTATCCTTTCAAATGAAGGGTTCCTCACGAAGGAAAATCGATCTACCTCTTGTCGGGTTGGGGGATGACTCCAAACTCTCCTGATAATATCTCCATACGAATGAGAAGTGTGCTCGAGGGATCGTTGGCCAACATGAAAGGGGGGAGTTGATCTCGACCGTCAGTGCAGAGGCTTGAACATAGGAGGATATACTATTATCCTGAGACGCCGTCCCATCATTCGTACTGAGTTTTATGAGTTGAGTCGAAGGTTCGCCTCCCAACATGTCCGCGGGGACCGATTTCGCTTTTTTGTTGGGCTCGAGCCATATTTACAAGTAAAAAAATTTCGTTAGTTCCAAAATATCACTGACAATTTTACACATAAAACTCAAGCTGGATAATAGTGTATCAAATAAAACTGCCTCCCTTTACGGGTAACATATTTTCAGGTCGTCTTTGCTCCAGGTATTTTCGAGAAGTTTCCCATCAGAGTTTTGTAGGCAGTACCCTCTGGTCTTGAGCACTTCCCGCACAATGAAGGGTCTTTCCCAGTTCGGGTTCAACTTCCAAACTGCGGCAGATCTGTCTGCCGCATCAACTTTCTTCAAGAGAAAGTCCCCTATTTGAAATTGTTTGATGCAAACATGCTTGTCAAAGTGCTTTGTCATTCTTCGCTTGATTTCTTCATGTATGAACGACGCAAGTTCTCGATGTTCTTCAATGAAATCCAGAGAGAGTTTTTGATTTTTCTCATTCTCAAGGCACCGTGCCTCGTCTCCCTCTTCCGCCACCATTACAACGAGTTTCAAACCTCGAGCTCCACTGAGATGAGGGCTTCCGAACCGTACGACAACTTGAAAGGCATCTCTCTAGTGGCACTTTAAACCATTGGACAGAGCAAAGTTACTCGGCCTAGTTCCACTTTAAATTTTCCACCTTTTTCAAGAAGTTTATGATCAACTTATTTGCAGCTTCCACGTGCTAGTTACTTCAAGGATGGTGGACGGATGAGAAGCGAAGGTCCGTCCACAATTGATTGCAGAAGTCGGTCAACTCCAGACTGACGAACTGCAGACCATTGTCGGTGACGATCGCAAGAGGGATCTCAAACCTGCATACAATCTTTCCTCAAATGAAGTTCTTCATTATTGTAAAGAAAAACATGACAGAGAAAAAGTAATCCGAATTTTATTAATTTCTCAATGCAGAATACAAGTATGCATACATTTATATAGGAAGAGAGAGAGAGAGGGAGAAAATCTCAATCCTATGATGTGAGACTAAATAGAATGTACATGGACTTCAAGAGTGGGCTTTGGTGAGGATACAAGTCATAGGCACCAAGCTTGGATAAGAACTGATGATATAACGATCGAGAAAGGGCTTTGGTGAGGATATCAACAACTTGCTCGGTAGCAGGTACATGCTCTAGTTCCAACTTCTTTGATTGAACTTTTTCACGAATAAAGTGACAACTGACAATCAACTTCAATATGCTTGGTTCGCTCATGGAAAACGAGATTTTTGGCAATATGTATAATTGCTTGACCGTCACAAAACAAGGTCGCTGGTGAGTAAAGTTTGAATCCCAAATCATTAAGAAGGTTCACAAGCTAGGTGACCTCAGAGACAACAGCTGTCACCAGGTAATAAGGTTTTCACCAAAGTATGTACAAAAACCAGTGGTGGAGCGGTTATCATCAAGAGAACCCGCGTAGTCGACATCAAAGTACGCAACAAGAGATAGAGAAGAAGATGGTTTGTAAACAAGTCCTTCTGGAGCAGTCTTCAAATATCTGAGAATGCGCTCAACGGCTTGAAGATGGGATGTCCGGGGAGCATGCATAAATCGAATCACAACTCCAATAACAAACAAAATATCTGGTCGTGTAACCGTAAGATATATTAGCTTCTCCACCAAGCGTCAATAGTACTTTGGATTTGTAAGCAATGGATCAGGGTCAGATTCATGTGCAGAAAGCTTGCGATTGACATACATAGGGATATCCGCAGGTTTGCACCCTGAGTAGTCGGAATCTTGAAGAAGATCAATACAGTACTTGTTGGGATATGACCAGGCCATCAGGTCGTCGTGCGACCTCCAGTCCAAGAAAGTATCGAAGAGTTCCCAGGTCTTTTGTCTGAAATGCAGAGTTTAAGTGTTGCTTGATTTGTTGTATCCTCGTGGAGTCGTCGCCCGTAATTAGAATGTCGTCAACATAAACAAGGAGTATTACGGTGTTTGTTACTTGATGACGAGTGAAGAGGGAGAAGTCAGCCGAGCTTCGTGTAAATCTAACTTCACGAACAACCTTACTGAACTTGTCAAACCAAGCACGAGGAGACTGTTTGAGACCATATATAGACTTTCTAAGATGACATACACGAGACTCTCTCGTGATCTCAAACCCTGGAGGCTGGTGGATATAAACAGTTTCAAGGAGATAGCCATTGAGAAAGGAATTTTTAATATCTAACTGATGTAAGGGCCATTGACGATATACGATCAAGGAGACCAGAACCCGAACGGTGTTTAATTTTGCGATCGGGGAGAAGGTATCATCATAATCAAGACCTTGTTATGTGAAGCCCCGGGCCACGAGGCAAGCTTTTAGGCGATCAACAGTCCCATTTGGAGCATGCTTGATAGAAAAGACCCACTTACAGCTGACACAAGACAGGTCGGGAGGAAGGGGAACCAGATCCCAGGTCTGGTGAGCCCATAGAGTAGTCATTTCTTCATCTATGACCGTACGCCATCCCGAATGTTGTAGAGCCTCCTGCAAAAAGTTAGGAATAGAAATGGAGGAAAGAGAGATGACGAATTTGAGGAGTGGCGGAGTGAGGCGATGAAATTATACACAATTTGCCAAGGAATGGCCGTAGAGGTTGATGCTGAATCGACGGGCCGCGAGATAGCATTGGTGGAGGGAAGCTGTTGTAGGGTATCCTGCTTGGAAGAACAACGAGTATAGACATGAAGAGGTGGTCGAGGTGGTGTTGGCATCGGAAGCGGTGGAGGAAGAAGTGGGAGAGACGGAGTCGTGACGGGGACAATAGGACGAGCGACAGGGGAAGGTGGAGACGGTGTGGAAGGAGAGGAGTAGAACGACTGATCTTCAAGAAAGGTAACATCAACCGGGACGATCATCTTGTCATCAGGAGTAGAGTAGCATACATAACTCTTCTAAGTGCGGGAGTAGCCAACAAACATACATTTGGTAGCGCAAGGAGCAAGCTTGTCAGTAGACAAACCAATAGAGTGGACATAAACATGCACAACCAAAGACACAAGGCGTGAGAGCGAATGGAGACTTGGAAGAAAAAAGGAGAGCAAACAGAGATGCGAAGCCGAGTACGGAGGAGGGCATGCGATTGATGAGATGACAAGCAGTAAAAACAACAAAGTTCCAATATCTTACGGTTATTCGACCTGATATCTCATTTGATGTGGGGGTTGTGAGTCGTTTTATGCATGCTCCTCGGACATCTCATCTCCAAGTTGTTGGCCACATTCTCAGATATTTATAGACTGCTCTGGGACAATGACTCGTTTACCAACCATCTACCTTTCTATCTCTTGTTGGGTATTCTGACACTGACTACGCAGGGTCTCTTGATGATAGACGTTCTACAACTGATTTTTGTACATACTTTGGTGGACACCTTATTACCTGGCGTAGCAAGAAGTAGACCGTTGTTGCTCGTTCGTCTGCTGAGGCCGAGTACCGGGCTATGACTGATGTATCTGAGTTAACCTGGCTTGAAAATCTTCTTAATGATTTGGGACTCAAACTCTCATCTCCTGCGACCTTATTTTGTGATAATCAAATGAACGAACAAAGCATATTGAAGTTGTCTTTCACTTCATCTGAGAAAAAGTTCAATCAAAGAACATAGAATGGGAGCATGTTCTCGCTACAGGACAAGTTGTTGATATCTTGACTAAAGCTCTCTCTCGACTGTTATACTATCAGTTCTTATCCAAGATTGGTGCCTACGACTTGTACGTTTCAGCTTAGGGATGATATCGAGTTGAGTTCGAGCGATTTTGGCGAGGCTCGAAATCAAAATTTTCGACTCGAACTCGGCTCGAAATCGAAATTGATTTCGAGTCGAATCAGCTCGACTCGAAATGACTTGATTCCGAGTCGGCTCAAAATCGAATCGGGTCGGCTTGAAATCGAATCAAGTCGGCTCGAAATTGAATAATTTTTTGTTTTTTTTCTAGTTTGTTCAAAATTAAATTAGGCAACCTATAAATTTAGCAAATGAAACACTTAAAGCATTCATTATTTTTATTTATGTTTAAATTTTGTTATTTTTAATCTTAAAATAAGAATATATAAATAAATTCGTAATTTTTTTAATTAATTCGAGTTGATTCGAATCATATTTCGAGCGATTCAAGGCTGACTCGAAATCGTCTCGAAATCAGATTCGAGTCAAATTGAATTGACTCAAATTGAGTCGAATAAATTTAAACCGATTTCGAATCGACTCAATTTTCGAACGATTTTCGAGCGACTTTCGAGTTTCGAATAATATGCTCAGCCCTACTTCAGCTTGCAGGAGAGTGTTAGAAAATGATCTTGTAAATACCTATTTACTGGCCCATTTAGGTCTTCTTCTTCCTCATGTAATAGTCTCACATCTTGAAAAAGGGATTCTCTCTCTCTCTCTCTCTCTCTCTCTCTCTCTCTCCCTATATATTTGTACTCATACTTGTATTTTTTGTTTCAAGAAGTATATACAAGGTTTACACCACTTTCCAACAATTTCTACAATAATAACAATGAGACTGTAACGATCTAATGTCGTTACAAGATCGCCGGAGAGATTACCGACGTTAGAAAAGTAAGAATTGGGAAAGGCCAAGTAGAGGGGGCGGCCGGAGACGAGAGAGAGGACGAATGGCTGGGAGATGGCCGGAGATAGGAGAGGCGAAGGGGAAACGAAAGAGATGAACAACTACAAGTTTATTATTAATCTTCCATGCTCATTACAATGACAACCCCTCTTTATATAGGAAGAGGCATATGCTAGATCCATCATATTTACAAACATGCCATCCACTCCCTTACATTACATGTCATCCACTCCCTTACATTCCTACCCTGCACATCAAACGACGACCTCGTCGTTTATTCTTAAAAAATTCGGATTTTGAAGGCTGGTGGAACCTCCAAATATGCAGTTTTTTCTTTAGGGCAGCAACTGATCAATTTTCTTGGCTGCTTGTCCATTTCTCCAGAGTCCTCCAATGAATAACACCAAAGTTTAGTGCTTCTTCCTGGATATTGTCTGCCTTCTTCAAGTGTTGGAGATGATGTAAGGGAGTGGATGACATGTAATGTAAGGGAGTGGATGACATGTAATGTAAGAGAGTGGATGGCAGATGGTCGACGGCTCTCCAACACCTTTCTTGATCGTCGTTCTGTGGCTCAAGCTCACTGTCAAAATGGAGCTATGTGTGCTCACCAAAGAGAGATGGACGTTCTGGGCACAAAAAAACTAGTGAAATTGAAACAAAACTGCTGGCGGTGGCGGCGGAGTGGCGGTGGCGTCACAGCGGTGGCGTCGAAGCTGCAGTGACGGCGAAGCGGGGGTGGCGGCGAACCGTTGGGGGCTGCGGATAGGCGGCGGCTACGCCGTAAAGAGAGGCAAGAACGGAGGATTTGTGGATTTCAAACTTTTCTTGCTGCAACAATGATTCAGAGATTTTTTTTTTAGAAGTCGCTGCAACTTGATTCGTGGTTGCAGATGTAGGAGCTTCAAGAACGGTGATTCTGGAGTCGCCGGAGTTCTTGATCGCCGGAGATGGTGTTAGCCGGCGTTCATCTCAACGAGAGCACCAATTGTAACGATCTAATGTCGTTACAAGATCGCCGGAGAGATTACCGACGTTAGAAAAGTAAGAATTGGGAAAGGCCAAGTAGAGGGGGCGGCCGGAGACGAGAGAGAGGACGAATGGCCGGGAGATGGCCGGAGATAGGAGAGGCGAAGGGGAAACGAAAGAGATGAACAACTACAAGTTTATTATTAATCTTCCATGCTCATTACAATGACAACCCCTCTTTATATAGGAAGAGGCATATGCTAGATCCATCATATTTACAAACATGTCATCCACTCCCTTACAGAGACACAGTAGATAACATAATTATTAGGAGTATGAGTTAGTCAAATGAAAGGAAGAGAGTAATTCTGTTTATATATCTCAACTACGTGTATGCAAAGTCAAGCCTTGCTGATGTGGCAGGTTCAAGCACCTTTGAAGGCCAAAAAAAGGATGAGGTGGCATCATCATCCTCAGATTTTTTGACCATATGTTCAATCCGTACTTCTTTGTGTGTGTGTGTGTGTGGGGGGGGGGGGGGGGGGGGGGAGGATTCTCTCCATTTATAGTGAAATGGATAATATCCATTTGATGGTCTAAATGTATTTCAGGATGATCTGACAGGTTAAGTAATCCTATATTTTTTATATTCTCTTTTAATCAAAAAAATGTGCACCATTAGATGTATTTCATGATGGTTTTGTTCATTAGTTGGACAAATGGATAATATCCATTTTGTCAGAAATGGAGAGAATCTAGATTTGGGGTGGGGGGCAAGCTTTTTATACGAGTAAGGAGATGTGTGTGGTTTTTGAGAGGGGAGAGATAGGGTGATACATATACGTCTGGCGAGCATAGAGGCAACGACTATTATGGATTATCTCGTATTCACAATTAATTATGTATGTTATCATGTAGTGATAGCTCCATGTATATAAGAAGCTCTTGTTGTGAGTCTTTTCATCTTATGAGTCTTACTCTTTTGGGCTCTCTTGGGAGAGAGGAATACTTCAGAAGAACCGGCTGTACAACCCCGTATTCGCAGAGTAGGGTCTCATCGGCAGGCGCAAGACCAGCTTTGTATTCTTAAGCTTTTGGAGTAGTTTTGCACACTTGGTGTCCAATTTAGGTCTAATCCTTGGAATATACTAATAGGGGGAGGAAAAATCCGCCACCCCCCTTCCCTCTTTTTTAGGGAGGCTGGTGCGGCAAGTTGGTCAACACCCGCCCCAGCTTGATAAGTGTAAAGTAGGGGCAGCGAGACGGTCGAAGGTCTGGTCTCGCCCGGGCGGCCTGCCCGGCGGGCGAGGCGGCCGGCGGCCTGGTCTCGCCCGGGCGGCTTGCCCGGCGGGACGGCCGGCGGCCTGGTCTCGCCCGGGCGGCCTGCCCGGTGGGCGAGACGGCCGGCGGCCTGGTCTCGCCCGGGCGGCCTGCCCGGTGGGCGAGACGGTCGGCGGCCTGGTCTCCCCCGGGCGGCCTGCCCCGCGGGCGAGACGGCCGGCTCTCGCCCGGGCGGCCTGTCCGGTGGGCGATACCGGCCGGCGGCCTGGTCTCGCCCGGGCGGCCTGCCTGGTCTCGCCCCCAGGCTTTTGGTTCCCCCGCGGGATTTACCCGTTCGCCTCGGGTGTCCGGTGGGGTAGGGGGCATGCTTTTACCGTTATACCTCTAAGGGCGGAATTACCTCTTTGCCCCCCAGTGTGGATGTTTTCTATTGGCCCAAGGCCTATTTGTCATAGGGATATTTCTGACATTTTGGTCCATGGGATTCGGAAAACTATAAATAGACCCTTGATGGTGCCTTGGAGAGCATTGCATCTCAGGCACAAAAAATCTCTTTGTTTTCTTCCTCCAAGGCACCAAGCTCGGCATTGGCTGGGGAGGGGGAGATCTCCAAGGTCTTTCGGGTGTGAGGTGGGACCTCCGCGCTAGAGCCGAGTGTCTGTTTCTAGCTTCTTGATCTTTTGGCCTGTGACGTTCTCCTGAGTATAGTAAGTGTGAAGTCACCCCTCTTTTGGGACCCCGAACTCCACATAGGTCAATTTTTGGCTTCAACACTTTTGGTGTGGTGAGCGTGGAGAGTGACAAACACAAAAGATCTCGGGAGAGTGTCATGGCTGGAGGTCAGGGAGGTAGTGATGATCTCAGCGAGCTCCCCAACCCAGGACCCTTTGTAGGGAGAGAAGAGTTCATGGCGTCCATCCAAGGCATCATGGATATGCTGCGAAGTATTGCTTCTCGGGGTGACAGCTCCACTCCAACCCCCCAGGAGCTAGCTTCCCCCCCTCGACGAGCCGACTCCCAGGGGTCTAGGCGAGGTGACCCTAGCAGGGGGAGAAGGAAGTGTGCCGGGAAGAAGTCCCGGGAAGGAGAGGAGGGGCGATGGGGTCGAGCGAGACCTCACCGGCCGGGAGTTGTTCTCCACCCCGGCGAGTGCCAGCCTCCCAGGCGAGCCGGTCGCACGAGTAGAGGCTGCGAGACCACCCCTCAGGGGGTCACCCTTCAGCGAGCTGATCATCTCAGCTCCCGTTCCCGAGGGGTTCCGAGAGCCTGACATGGCTTACTATACCGGGAAGGATCACCCCGTCCAGCACTTGCAATGGTTTGAGGATGTCGTCTCCATCAGGCCGATGACGGATGCCTTCAAGTGTCGCCTCTTCGCGATCACGTTTTAGGACAAGGCAAGGGACTGGTTCCACCAACTCCCCCCGAGATCGATTTATGGGCTTGAGGACTTGAGCCGGAGCTTTCAGCTTCGTTTCTCCACCACCAAGAAGAGGAAGAAGAGTCCTGAGTCCATCTTCCAGATAAGGCAGGGGCCGAGGAGTCGCTGGCCTGCTACGTTGATAGGTTCCAGGAGGAGATCCTGGATATCCAGGAGATGCCGGGGCATGCCCTCTAGATGACGTTCACGGTGGGGTTGCGCGAGGGGTTCTTCAAGATGAACCTGACCCGAAAAACCCCCCTTTCCTTCGAGGAGCTGATGGAAAGGGTGGCGGAGGAGATAGCAACTGAGGCGGCCAACCCGACGTTTGTCAAGAAGTTGGCAAGGTTGACAGAGGCAAAGTCGAAGGAGCAAGGTGGATCGAGGCATCAGGAGGGAAGAAGGAGAGAGGAGCAGAGAGCTCAGAGGTTCCAAGGACCTCAGGAAGGTCCGGAACCAGGCTGGAGGCAGCAGGGAGGACCGGTTCAGGGTCCAGGAAGAGGTCTCATCCAAGATGGGGGGAACTTCCATGGAGGACAGGGGAGATTCAACTTCGAGAGGCAAGCGCTTAGGCAGCTCCTACCCCCACCGCAGCAAGCCTTGACGATAGGCAGAGGGGGAGGAGGCGACAGAAGAGACCGTCGAGCCCACCGAAGGAGGGGAGCAAGAGCATTGTCATACTGTAACTTCCATCAGTTGGAGGGTCACGCCAAGGCTACTTGCCCCGAATTTCTGGAGCTGAGAAGGACAAGAGCTTCTGCACCCCAACCTCATCTTCCTCAACAAACGCAAGATCCGGTGCGGATTGAAGAAGTCCAACCTGAGGCGGCAGAGGAGAGATGTGAGGACAGGGTTGATGTGGGCACCCGGGGAGGGATCCGATGATTCACGAGGGAAGAGGGAGGTAGGAAAGAAGTGAATCATCTCCTGTAATGAGCTTCGCTTGCATTGTATCAACTATGAATAAAGACAGGGACCACCGAAAAATTTTTGTGATCCATGAAAGACCTCACCTCGAGATGATTCCGCTGTCAGGCTCCCACTAGCTGGCAGGGCAGGTTGATCTCTCGGAGGAGGGAGTAGTCCCGTTTGCTTCGAGACGGTCCCGTTGTCCAGGCTCTCACTAGCTGGGCAGGGCCGGTGGTACCTCTCGTGGAGGCCAAGTCTCTTCGCTCCGAGACGGTCCCGCTGTCCAGGCTCTCACTAGCTGGGCAGGGTCGGTGGTACCTCTCGTGGAGGCCAGTTATCTTCGCTCCGAGACAGTCCCGCTGTACAGGCTCTCACTAGCTGGGCAGGGCCGGTGGTACCTCTCGTGGAGGCCAGTTCTCTTTGCTCCGAGACGGTCCCGCTGTCCAGGCTCTCACTAGCTGGGCAGGGCCGGTGGTACCTCTCATGGATGCCAGTTCTCTTCGCTCTGAGACGGTCCCGCTGTCCAGGCTCTCACTAGCTGGGCAGGGCCGGTGGTACCTCTCGTAGAGGCCAGTTCTCTTCGCTCCGAGACGGTCCCGCTGTCCAGGCTCTCACTAGCTGGGCAGGGTCGGTGGTACATCTCGTGGATGCCAGTTCTCTTTGCTCCGAGACGGTCCCGCTGTCCAGGCTCTCACTAACTGCGCAGGGCCGGTGGTACCTCTCATGGATGCCTAGTTCTCTTTGCTCCGAGACGGTCCCGCTGTCCAGGCTCTCACTAGCTGGGCAGGGTCGGTGGTACCTCTCGTGGATGCCCAGTTCTCTTTGCTCCGAGACGGTCTCGCTGTCCAGGCTCTCACTAGCTAGGCAGGGTCGGTGGTACCTCTCGTGGATGCCCAGTTCTGTTTGCTCCGAGACGGTCCCGCTGTCCAGGCTCTCACTAGTTGGGCAGGGCCGGTGGTACCTCTCGTGGATGCACAGTTCTCTTTGCTCCGAGACGGTCCCGCTGTTCAGGCTCTCACTAGTTGGGCAGGGTCGGTGGTACCTCTCGTGGATCCCCAGTCCTCTTTGCTCCGAGACGGTCCCGCTGTCCAGGCTCTCACTAGCTGGGCAGGGCCGGTGGTACCTCTCGTGGATGCCCAGTCCTCTTTGCTCTGAGACGGTCCCGCTGTTCAGGCTCTCACTAGCTGGGCAGGGCCGGTGGTACCTCTCGTGGATGCCCAGTTCTCTTTGCTCCGAGACGGTACCGCTGCCCAGGCTCTCACTAGCTGGGCAGGGCCGGTGGTACCTCTCGTGGATGCCCAGTTCTGTTTGCTCCGAGACGGTCCCGCTGTCCAGCCTCTCACTAGCTGGGCAGGGACGATGGTACCTCTCGTGGATGCACAGTTCTCTTTGCTCCGAGACGGTCCTGCTGTACAGGCTTTCACTAGTTGGGCAGGGTCGGTGGTACCTCTCGAGGATCCCCAGTCCTCTTTGCTCCGAGACGATCCCGCTGTCCAGGCTCTCACTAGCTGGGCAGAGCCGGTGGTACCTCTCGTGGATGCCCAGTTCTCTTTGCTCTGAGACGGTCCCGCTGTCCAGGCTCTCACTAGCTGGATAGGGCCGGTGGTACCTCTCGTGGATGCCCAGTCCTCTTTGCTTCGAAACGGTCCCGCTGTCCAGGCTCTCACTAGCTGGGCAGGGCCGGTGGTACCTCGGTGGTACCTCTCGTGGATGCCCAGTTCTCTTCGCTCCGAGACGGTCCCGCTGTCCAGGCTCTCACTAGCTGGGTAGGGCCGGTGGTACCTCTCGTGGATGCCCAGTCCTTTTTGCTCCGAGACGGTCCCGCTGTCCAGGCTCTCACTAGTTGGGCAGGGCCGGTGGTACCTCTCGTGGATGCCCAGTACTCTTTGCTCCGAGATGGTCCCGCTCTCCAGGCTCTCACTAGCTGGGCAGGGCCGGTGGTAACTCTCGTGGATGCCCAGTTTTTTTGGCTCCAAGACGGTCCCGCTGTCCAGGCTCTCACTAGCTGGACAGGGCTGATGGTACCTCTCATGGAGGCCAAGCGTTTTTACCCCGAGGCCGTCTCGTCACTCAGGCTCCCATTAGCTGGCATGACGGGTTGACTCCTCTGGAAGCGGCCAAGTAGTTTTCGGCTCTAAGAAGGCCACTCAGCGAATACGTTGGGTTGGATGTTTCTTTCCGAGCGTGGAACTCGCTCGAAAAGAGCGGGGATCGTGTACAACACTGTATTCGAAGAGTAGGGTCTCATCGGCAGGCGCAAGACCAGCTTTGTATTCTTAAGCTTTTGGAGTAGTTTTGCACTCTTGGTGGCCAATTTAGGCCTAGCCCTTGGAATATACTAATAGGGGGAGGAAAAATCCGTCTCCCCCCTTCCCTCTTTTTTAGGGAGGCGGATGCGGCAAGTTGGCCGACACCGACCCCAACTTGGTAAGTGCAAGGTAGCGGCAGCGAGACGACCGACGGACAGGTCTCGCCCGGGCGTCCTGCCCGGCGGGCGAGACGGCCGGCGGCCTGGTCTCGCCCGGGCGGCCTGCCCGGCGGGCGAGACGGTCGGCGGCCTGGTCTCGCCCGGGCGGCCTGCCCGGCGGGCGAGACGGCCGGCGACCTGGTCTCGCCTGGGCGGCCTGCCCGACGGGCGAGACAGCAGGCGGCTTGGTCTCGCCCGGGCGGCCTGCCCGGCGGGCGAGACCGGCCGGCGGCCTGGTCTCGCCCGGGCGGCCTGCCTGGTCTCGCCCCCCGGCTTTTGGTTCCCCCGCGGGATTTACCTGTTCGCCTCGGGTGTCCGGTGGGGTAGGGGGCATGCTTTTACCGTTATACCCCCAAGGGCGGAATTACCTCTTTGCCCCTCTGGTGTGGATGTTTTCTATTGACCCAAAGTCTATTTGTCGTAGGGGTATTTCTGACATTTTGGTCCATAGGATTGAGAAAACTATAAATAGACCCGTGAGGGTGCCTTGGAGAGCATTGCATCTCAGCCACAAAAAATTCCTTTGCCTTCTTCCTCCAAGGCACCAAGCTCAGCATTGGCTAGGAAGGGGGAGATCTCCAAGGTCTTCCGGGTGTGAGGTGGGACCTCCGCGCTAGAGCCGAGGGTCTGTTCGTAGCTTCTTGATCTTTTGGCCTGTGACGTTCTCCTGAGTGTAGTAAGTGTGAGGTCACCCCTCTTTTGGGACCAAGAACTCCACAGAGGTCAATTTTTGGGTTCAACACCGGCCTCTGGGGGCTTGGCGGGAGCGTGTCTCCCGAGCCTGTATCAATGGTTTCATTCATGCAATGTCATTTCATCATTCTTGTTCGTGATTCTTGATACATCGCAATTTCTACGTTTCAATAGGTCTGACCTGCCACTCATTTAGGGTTTCGACCGCAACCCTAAGTGGATTTCCTTCCTAGTTCCTAGAAACAAGCACCGTATTGAATTTCCTCACCCCCATCACGCTTGCACCTATCTCTGTTCATTCAATCTCTCATTTTTCCCTTCCCTCGTACATGGCCCACACATCCGAATCGTTGCACCGATGTATCGATCGGATCGAGGTCGTCATGGGCAGCCTCCTCGCTATGGCGCGTGACCTTCACCATCATCTCTGCACCCCCTTCCCCTCGCCAAAATCAGCTCTGGCGTCTTCCCTTCTTCCCCACCTGACCATTTCCTCATGTATTCCATCCCCCGCTCATTGTCTCCTTTTTTGCCCGACCAGCCACATCTACTGCCAACTTTGCGACCCCCCTCTGCATCTTGTTTGACGCCACTCACCTTGCACACGACAACATTCGTGCTACTCACCAACAAGCCCCTCTGCTCTTCCTTCTAAAGCTCAACCCAGTCAGTTTTTCCCTGCAAGGCAACACGCTCTTATTCCCTATTTCCTCACCAAGCTCCACGCTTGCCATGTGGCCCATGTCCTTCCAAACCCTTTAGCCCCTCAAATTTCATCCACGCTCTACCGTCCATACTTCCTTCCCGACATATCTCCTCTACTCGACTGGCCCCCTCCTTAAATATGTGCTTCCCCGCTTCATACCATTTTCATTCCTTTCTCACGGGGCCATCTCGTGCCATATCCATCCTCTCGCCGTGGAACGCTCCATGACATGCTTCCTTACGATGCCACCATAATTAAAGACCCGAATAAAGGGACCTATTACCATAGTCTAATTTAGGATCATCAACCTTCATCGTGCCATCATCTCACACTCGCCAGGGCAGACACGTCTACGATCTTGAGGTTTCACATGAAACGCCCACCAGAAGAAACTACGGGATCTTATTATCATGCCTCCATTATTGTTTCAAGGCTCGTCCTTGGGGATAATACATCTTTTCACTTTACGAGCAGAGTCCTAATGAGCTCTACACTAATTTTGAACAGAATTACCAATGATTTGCATCACCCGGGCCGGAACGACTCATCCACGCTTTTAATGTTTCACATGACCCACCCACCAGTGGAGCTGCTCGAGTTTCGACGACGAGTGCATGAGACCCTTATAGACATGATCTTGGGGACCATGGAGCTTTTCAAAACGGATGTGTTGATATGTATACACCTGGCGAGTAGAGGCACATTGACTGTTAAGGATTATCTCATATTCATAGTTAATTGTGTATTTGTCTTTATGTATTTTGTCCTATAGTAAGAGGTTCATCTATATAAGAAGCCTTAGGTTGTGAGTCTTTCATCTTTTTAGTCTTATACTTCATTTGGGAGAGCGGCTGCGGTTGTGAAAGAATTTATTGTAAATGAAAGTTTGCAAATGGAGTTGTTGGAAACTGATTATTGTAGATATAGATCTGTTTGGATATTCTGTGTTTGCAGAGTTTTTCAAAACAGAAAATCATTTGGCAAAACAACAATGTGAAATTATTGTTATAATTTTTTTCATGCCACCAATATAGAATTTATCAACTCAAAACACACACACACATATATAAACTAGAAAACATATACATCAACGTATGCAGAAACTCGAAATACATCTAAACATCAAAATATTAAAAACTCGAAATACATCTATTGAGTATGCAAAAACTCCAAATACGTTCAAGCTCTGTGTAGTTGTTCGGCAGTGTAGTCACGCAGCGCCGACATCGCATCAACACCTACTCGAATGCCCATAACATGATCTCCACTTGAGCTTTCATTAATTTGTCAAGTTCTTCTTTGAAGACCCGAGGGTAAATCAAATGCTCGTCTTCATCACAAGCTCGAAAATGAGCGTCCGAGTGGATGAGTGCCTACGAATATAATTATGCAAAGTCATTGTTGCAATCATAATGTCTTGTTTATTTGCTAAAGAACATGGAAGTATATCCCTAAATATCATCCACTTCTTTTTCCATACTCCAAAAGACCGTTCTCTAACACTACCCAAGAAAGAGTGAGCTTGGTTGAATACTTCACATCGTCCTTGTATAGGCCTACTGTCTTTTCTAAAATCTAATAAATGATACCGTGTACCTAAATATGATTTTAAAAAAACCACGTTGCAGTGGATATTCGGCTTCAACCAAATAATATTTACTTGCAAGATTATAAATATTTAATTAGTGAGTCTAATAACAGTAACAAATCAAAATCTGAGGTCTATCCCGAGTTGGCCACAAAAGCGGATGAACTCTGCACTGGAGAACTACGGCTTATTATCCTTGACAATGACATGAGGCACGGTAAAATATACGACTGTCTTGAGTAAAACCCTTCCAACCAGCTATTACAAATGTGAAACACATTGAAATCACAAACCGCCATAACATTCTGCGTTGTACCATATCGACCAATGTAGGAAATTTGTTGATCAGCAGGAGCTCGAGTACCAACATGTGTTCCATCAATAACTCCTATATAGTCTTTGAAGGACGACATGTATCGAACATCATTTAGTATTTGTGGAGGAATATTACTGAAATGATGATCTGCATGTGTGATGACATCGAAAGATAATATCTTTATAACAGTGATACCTTTTGTAAAATATCAACTTATAGTTCTGTCGAGAGTTGAAATTGTCGCTTGAAAGTTGCATTGATAGATTATGACCTAAAATGTGCAATGTAATTGCAAGTACTTCTTGTGGTAGAGTTCTTCTGGATTCTTGCAGTCCATATTGTTATGAGAAGAGTAGTAGAAAATTTCCAAATATAAGCTTCAACATTCTAAAAGAATTGAAAACTCTACTAGGGTGTATATCAAGAAGTTCACTAACTCATCTAGCTCTTGTTTGTGTTGATGTCATGCATAAAGATAATATCTTTATAACAGTGATACCTTTTGTAAAATATCAACTTATAGTTTTTGTCGAGAGTTGAAATCGTCGCTTGAAAGTTGCATTGATAGATTATGACATAAAATGTGCAATGTAATTGCAAGTACTTCTTGTGGTAGAGTTCTTCTGGATTATTGCAGTCCATATTGTTATGAGAAGAGTAGTAGCAAATTTCCAAATATAAGCTTTAACATTCTAAAAGAATTGAAAATTCTACTAGGGTGTCTATCGAGAAGTTCACTAACTCATCTAGCTCCTGTTTGTGTTGATGTCATGCATAGTATAATTGATGATCCATTAGCCTCAAATAACTGATAACCAAGTGATGTTAAATATTATTGACCACAGATTGCTCTATTACGATTAACCCAGCCAGTTACTAACTGCTGAGTCTCCTCAATAGAAGTATCACTGCAATCTGAGGAAGACATTGTAAATCTGCGAACATTGCACATTTGAGTCTCCAACATTGCACATATTAATAAAACATTACACATACTGCGAATTATACATAATTGATGAGAAGTCAAAGTAATATGGTGCATCCAACATATTGTCCAAAATACAAAACACAAAAAACATCAACAGTAATATAGTGCATCCAACATATTGTCCAACATAAAAATCACAAAAAAAACATCAATAGTAATATAGTGCATCCAACATAAAAAAAAAACATCAACGGTAATATAGTGCATCACAGAAGAAACATAAAGTACAACTACTCCGAATTCTTTTTCCATAACGAGATTGCAACCATTTAAGTTTCGAATCCGCTCGAATGCCCATGAAAGTTCATTGATTATGCTTCTCTCTTAGAAACATGGTGCAGTAGTCGTACAAGTCAAAGTTGGACTCCTCCATAACCTTCAGATATTTTTTGAGTTCTGCAATAGCCTCAGGAATTGTATATAAGAACAAAGATATCTTGATGCTAGGAGGATCCATCATGCAATGCCCGATTATGAGCAATGTTTCAGCTATCTCATCCATGGTGGAACTCATTGTCTTCTTGTTTGTCGTCTTACTTTTTCCCTTATCCTTCCGTTTTTTGCTTGCTTCAACAGAATTTGGAAACTCATCCATGTTCTGTGTGTCATCTCCAGGAGACAAGTCATGTTCGCCAATTGATTCGTTCCTAAATTTTCTGAAATTTGTAGCCCATGCAAGATCTCCAATTGCTACGACTTGTCTAAGCATCATATCTAGCTTCTCTTCTAACTCATGGGATATGTCAGAGTACTGAAACTTTCTTGCAACCAGAAGAACCTAACATGAATATATATTTGATAAATCATCCACAATTACAATATAGTAGATGCATGAAAAATAAATAAAAATTTTAATTACATTGAGTCGTTCTTTCTAACATTCTTCTGAAGCAACAATAGTTTTGTGAATCAGATCCCAGCCCAAGTCTGTCTCACGTCCCTTAAGCTCTCGCATAATTTCCATTCTTTTTTTAACTGATCCCACTTAATCTTCATTTGAGTTCGATCATACGACTTCACCGTGCATGCAAAGAAATTATTTGTCAGGTTGATTCACTAATCCCTGCTAAAGTGTGTGATAGTGCGATTACTCAAATCAATTTCTTTCAGACAAAGGTCACAAAATATTAGAACATCATTGACCTCCTAATTTGCACAAACACCGCCTTTTTTATGTTTTCCCATGAATTTTCAACTGGATGGAAGAACAATGTAAAAACTATTAAAATACAAAAAAATACAAGCCTACACATACACATCACACAACACACACATTAGACACATACACACATCACAACATTCATACAATAGTGTGCAGTATAAACCCAAACACACCAAATACACATACACATACACACACAACATATGAGAACACAATAGTGTACACTATAAACCCATTGAAAATGCACAAACAAATTTTTGGATAACTCAAACAAATTTCTGGATAACTCAAACAAATTTCATTTAATGCTTTTCAGTATTCTGGTGTTTTTTGTTTGAACACTAAAAACCATGATTTATGGATAACTAATTTTTTATCTACAAAATCCCAACACAGATCTAAAAAATCCAAACACACGGATCTCATAAATTGCTTACCTACAAAATCCAAACACACAGATCACACTCTTACCTTCAAAATCCAAACACACGGAGTGCATAAATTTCTTACCAACAACATCCAAACACACACATATAGTACAGATAATTTCCAAACACATAAATCCAAGCACATAAAGTTATGAGGAAACACATAATTTCTTATCTATAAAACACACAAACAGATCGACGAGGAAGCAGATGGGCTCGCGGAATATACCTCACAGATCGGACAAGCTGAAGCTGCAGAGAAAGCCAGAAGAGAAACAAATCCAGGTAAAGAGACGAGGCAAGGCAGATCGATCCAGATCCAGAGCAGGCAAGGAGGGAAGCTCGATGGAGAACCCAGATCCAATTGTTTTCACGCAAATTGAGCTCCCTGAACTCTGCTATCACCGTCGCCAGAGAATAGGAATGAAAGTTCCGCTTTTCGTTAATGGAGAATAAGGAAGAAACGACAGATTGGCTGAAGTTCGTGGATGGAGAAGAACGACAAGAAGAAAAGATTGGCCCTCTTCCTGTCGTTGAACAAGGAGAAAACCTCGCAGCAGGAGAACAAGGAGAAAAGCTCGCAGTAGGGCCTAGCCTTTGATGGATATAAGGGAAAAAGGAAAACGCCGGTGACTGGATAGGGGCTTCACGGGTTGCGGACGTCAAAAATGCTTCACGGAGCTTTTAGACGTGATTAACAAATTAGGCAGAAAAACAAATGCATTTTATTAGGGGTGGTACGTTTGGACAAAACGTGTTGGCGTCAAAAGCCAATCCAAATGAAGCCTTAATGTTTTGGGCTTACTTGGGAGAGAGGAGTGCTTTGGAGGATCAGTCTTCGAGTACAACGACGGGAAGAGGGCCAATCTGGAAATTTATTGTTGTATACCATTAACCACAACATATATTTACTGTTGTATTTCTTTCTTTTAAATTAAGTCAAGGTTGGTTGATGAGTTTGTTCGAAGCCATGTTCATTTTTGACATGTAATAAATGTATGTTAATGTGGAGAGAGAGGCTGCATGTTTTATTTGCAGTCAATGTTGTAAATATCGGATGTCAGCAACATATCAGATTGAGTTTTTAAATGTTGGATGTTGGAAATCGGAGACACGTCGGAGATATTTTAAAATATCAAATTTTCATGTCTTATAAATAAAATTTTTATTTTTATGTACATTAACTACAATTATATGTTATAAAAATAGAAAAATAATAAAACAAATAAATAAAAAATGAGTCATTTATATTACGAAATAAAATCGAATAATATCTAAGATAAAAGATTAATAAGAATATAAAATGATACATTGTAAAATATATTTAATAGTATATAATAATTTTATTTTGATAATATTAAGTTTATTGCAAATAAACAAGAATTAAAAGTTACAAAGTCTTGATTAATTATAAGTCTTTTCAAACTTATAAATTTATATTAAAACCATGTAGTTAGAACCCGCCAACCCATTAGTTCATCTCAAAAACCAGGTATTGAGATGAAGGGTGACAGAGTACTTGAACACAAAGGGGAGAAGACTACAGACGGTGTCAGATTAACCCCAACCACAGAACCGCGGGGATATTCCGCCACAAGGGGCCCACCGGGGTCAACACCCAGACCAGGAACGCGATGGGGAAGCCAAACACGCGGTCCCACACACATGAGTCCTGCTGGATAATATAATCTCAACACATGCAAATAATCAACTAATAAATGTATTAAATATTTTCATATTTTTTGTAATATGAAATTAAAATTTTTTGAAACAATTATACAAAATTGGTTGTAAGAATAAAACGTTAAAAAAATCAAAACAATAAGTTTAATCAATTTAAACATACATAATATAATATATATGTGTGATTTAAATATATGTTACTAGTCTGCTAATATAATATAAAATAAAATAGTGGACGATATATTTAAAAGTCGTGTCGGCCGATATATCAAAAAAAATCAGTCGTGTCGGCCTATATTTTACAAAAGGACAATCTATTTTTTAGAAAAACATATTGTTTTGCCCTTAAAAATTACACGCCGGAAGATATGTCAGACATGCAGGAGGACATTTTAAAAAATGTTTGCAGTTGCACATAATTGCAACTTGTGCGCCACAAGAGCAGACAAGCATGAACGAAGTCTGTGCGCCCCGAGAGCAGTTGAGCGCGAACAAAGTCCGCGCGCCCCGAGAGCACTCAAACAAGGATGAAGTCTATGTGCCTTGAGAGCAGTTGAACACGAACGAAGACCGTGCACACCCAAAGCATCCATGGACGGGCAAAGCCCGTTCTTCCCCAAAAGTAATTGTGCATGAGTGTAGCTTTAGTTATTAAAGGCTCAAGGAGCACCAAGTCGCAAAGGGGTCAAGGAACCGAGGCGCAAGGCTCAAGATACAGGCGCACGCCTAACGAAGACAAGGCACAACCACATCTATTTTAAATAGTCAGCATCAAACATCAGCTCATTTTCTTGATCAGATTTTTCATCTATTCTACTTATTAATCATTCATTATCAACATTTATATTTCTTAAAAATATATAATTAATGTAGTCACTTGCATCATATATAAGTTTTAACGCTCGATTATGCTTCACAAACACTTAAGCATGCAAAAATATTAAGTTTTTATATTATTTATTTCTATATTTTGAAAAAAATAACACAAATCTCAACCATACGCGTTTTTTATGCTCCAAAGGCGCAAAAAAGTACACGAAGTCGCAAACCTCTGAGCCTGGTGAGCCTTAGGTGCACTTTTAATAACATATATAGCCCCGGGTAAAACGGTTTGTATTAATTAATATATTCCCCCATGCATATTTGGCATCAATTTTTTTGGTCTTATTTTATACCCTCTTATTCCATGTGATCTTTCCAACACAACTGGTCTTTTAATGAGGTTGATGAACCATAGGATCTCGGTCCTATTTCAGTCTCTCTTCTTTGGAATGAAAGCCTCCCTTAAATATATTGCAATCTGCCCATAATGGAAGTATATCCTTAGTATTACTTGTTCGCCTCTTAAAAAGGATCATGATCAAAGCTTGCCTAAATATATATTCCACTGTTAAGTATTGGACCTTTTTATTTAAGAAATTTGTAGAGAAATGTGGAAAAATAAATAAAGAGAATTTTTATTACTCCAAAAAATAAATATTTATACCATTATTGCAATCTGCCCATAATGGAAATTTGTAGAGAACGGTATTTAACTTGGCGACTGGTGAGAGTCTCATCAAAGTCAAGGTCTTGTTGTTGAGTGAACCCACGAGCCACTAGCTGGGCTTTTAGTCGTTCAACTGTCCCGTCGGGAGCATATTTGATTGCAAAGACCCACTTACGACGGACACAGGTCTGTCCTGCAGGGAGAGGAACAAGATCCCAAGTTTGATTAGCTCAAAGAGCAGTCATTTCCTCATCCATGACCGCACGCCACCCCGAATGTTGGAGAGCCTCTTGTAAAGAGTTAGGTAGAGAAATGGAGAGAGAGAGTGCAAATTTGAGAAAAGATGGAGAGAGGCGATGTAAGGATACATAATTTTTCAAGGGATGAGTCGTAGAGGTCGATGTTGGATCAATAGGCCGCGAGATCACACCGGTACAGAGAAGCTGTTGTAGGACATCAGATTTGAGAGGACGAGTGTATACACGAAGGGGTGGTTTGGGTAGGACGGATGTGGTATTGGGTGTGGGAAGGAGAGGTGAAAGCGGAGACGTGACAGGAACTGTAGGCCGAGAAAATGAAGGGGGGAGAATAGGAGATGGAGGGGAGGAGTGAAACGGTTGGTTCTCAAAAAAGGTGACATCAGCCGAAACGACCATTTTACCATTGGTAGGAGAGTAACATACATAACCTTTATGAGTGCGAGAGTATCCAACAGACATAAATTTTGTAGCACGAGGGCCAAATTTGTTAGTAGGTGGACCAAGGTTATTGACATAACATGTACATTCAAAAACACGAGGTGTGAGAGAGAACGTAACCTTTGAAGGAAAAAGAAGATTAAACGAGGCCGCGAAGTTTAGGATAGACGAGAGCATGCGGTTGATGAGATGACAAGCAATCGAAACAATAAAGTTCCAGTACAGTGGAGGAACCTGCATTTGATACATGAGAGATTTGACAACATCCAGAAGGTGATGAATTTTTTGTTGTCACTCCATTTTGTTGAGTAGTTTACGCGCACAAAGTCTGATGGATAATGTCAAACTCTGTGCATAGATTAGAGAAGGTACGACTGGTATATTCACGCGCATTATCGGTGCGAAGAAATTTCAAGTGAAAAACTGAGTGCGAGTCTCCGTAAGAAATGCACGAAAGATAGAGGGGAGTTCGGCATGATCACGAAGTAAATACAACTACATAACACACGAGTAATCATTAATAAAAGTCACAAAATAACGATAACCAAAAATACTAGAGATCTTATATGATCCCCAAATATCAGAATGCACTAAAAAAGGAGCATCGCTCCGAATACAGGGAGAATTAAAAGAGACATGATGTCGTTTGCCAAAGAAACAAGATTCACAAGTAAACTCATGAAGAGGAATATCTAGAAGAGATTTCTTGAGAATCTGGAGAGTAGCATGCCCAAGACGACGATGACAAGTATCAGAAGAGACGGTGGGAGAACTGTAGGTGGAACATCCCGAAGATACAACCCATTAGGCAATAACCCCCTACCAAGTATATCCTGCGTTTGTCGATCCTACACAATAAAGGAGGAGCGTGAGAAGGTTACACAACAATCAAAGTCTTTAGTAAGACGGCTAACAAAAAGCAATTTAAATGGAGATCCCAGAACATGAAGCACTGATGATAAAGAGAGCGTTGGAGTGAGAGACGCATCAGAGGCGCCAGAAACCGAGGTAGTGTCACCATTGGCCACTGTAATGAACTTGGGATAGTCCGAGTCCAAGTATTGAGGCGGTTTCTGCAAATAGATGTGATGTGTGACACCCGAGTCCACAATCCAGTGAGAGCTTTGAGAGAGACAAGATATACCTTCTTTGAAGATCGTCTCCATGGATCCAGAGAAGCGACCAACCACCCCTTATAGCTGTTGGAGTACACGCAAAGCAGCAATGCCATTACAGGTTGCAGAACGAGGATCTGTAGTAGCGGAAGCAGTGAGGTGAGGCAGACCATGCTTGCGATAACAAGTGGCCTCAAGGTGACCATCCCGTCCGCAGTGAGAACATTTAAAGAGGGGTTCGGCCAGCACAGCCTCGTCCCCGAGAATGGCGACCTCCACGAGCGGGTGGACCATGAGCTGAATGAGCAACAGTAAATAGGGGTTGCTGGAGGAGAGTCAGAGTTAGATTTGTAGGAGCATCGAGGGGGGGGGGGGGAGGTAACCTTAAGGAGCATCGAGCAAACGTCCGATGTAGAGGGAGTAATGGATGAGGACAGAATGTGCGCCCTAACATTATGAAGGTGGGGTGGAACACAAGTCATCATCATGGCAATCCCAACTGCTTCTATCTGCGCCCGTTGCGCAACCAAATTCGTGGTGGGAAGCTAATGTTGTATTCATGCCTCAACTAGAGTCTTGCCCCGAGCAACAAAGGAACTCAAGTCACCAGTGACCCTGGGGTCAAGTGTTTGAAGGTCAGTAATTATGTCGAACAAGTGTGTTTTTTTCAGAATAGAGGGAGTGAAGATCCTCACACATAACATGGGCCGTCTCATGGCTCGATGTCCAGGAAATTGAGAATCCATGATTGGATACGACCATCATCACAGATCCACTCCTCGGTGGGAGCAGTGGGAGGAGCCCTTATCAGGTGATAAAGAAGGCCTTTTGTTTGCAGAACACAGTGAACTGAGTGAACTCACTCAACAAAGTTCTGCTTCCCACGGAGAGAGATGGTGATCCGAAGTTCAAGAGGGGCAGCAATAGCAGCACGAAAAGGAAGGGAAGAAGTCGCAGTCGAATCCATAATAAAATTCAGGAACTGGCGAACAGGCTACAAGAGTAGAGAGCAAAGCAGGCGAACTGGGAACAATACAGGCTCTGGCGATCAAAGAAGAGCAATCTGAGCAGCAACCCGACAGGCGACAAGAGCAGTGAGCAGCGATATGGGAGCAAAGCTACGCAAAGCGAGCATGCAGACTTGGCGGGCGGTCAGGGAGCAGCGGTTGAGCGACTAGAGCACAGCGAGCAAGTCGCGGCTAGAGAATTATCAGCACGGCTAGAGAATTATCAGCACGACAGAGAATTATCAGCACGACAGAGAATTATCAGCATGGCTAGAGAATTATCAGCACGACAGAGCACACACCGACAAAAACACCAAGGATGTAGCGGCCAGACAATTAAGAGAATCAGGCGAGCCGAAGCAGTAAGCAAGTTGCACGACTTGGAGAAGAGAATCGGCAGCCAGAGGCTGTGGACTGGAGAAGCTTCTGCAAATAGAAATCTGCGACCTAGAACTGGCAAAGAGAGGAGACAAGCCGCGACTTGAGGTTGGCGAAAGAGCAGCGGGTTGAGGACACGGGCGGAGCAGCAAATTAGGGAGCGGTCAAGAGAAGAAGCAGCTGTTAATCGCAGGCCGCGAAGAGAGGAGTGGGACCCAACACAAAACACCTTATAAAAACGAAGAGGGGAGGTGGGCAGAAGCGGGCGTAGGGAATCCCAGCAACCCGCACAAAGAGCTGCGGCTAGAGATACCTAACCGCACACAGGAAAGAAAACACCAACGGGCTACAAATAGGAACTTGAAGCAAGAGAAACGAATCAGGACCGAATTGGCTCTGATACCACGTAGAGAAATGTGGAAAAAATAAAGAGAATTTTTATAACTTCAAAAATTATTCTTTACAACATGTATTTGTACATATTTATAGGAAGAGAGAGAGCAGAAGTATCCAAATCCTAAGATGTGAGATATACAAGAGAACAAAATGGCCAAAATAATGGGTCTTTTTACATGACTTGCTCTAACAAAGTTATTTGGTCGATCAAACCAATAAATTATTAATAATGCATCGATACAAAATACAACTGGTCATCTAAGAAATACCAGTACCATAAAAAAGGTCTCACGAATAGGAAAAAATAGCTAGTAAGGTGAGTAACGTCTGATGCATCTAATGCAAAACAAGTTGCATCATATGTTATGAAGGAGATGAGCTGTACCAGTTTCATGAATAAATTTGATCTCGAATTGAGCGCAAGAATGAAGTGTGTAAAAAGATGTTGATCGACGTAAGAAGCATGCCATATTCACGCCAGAGGACTTGGTTTGGGTACCTTTAATGTTCATGTTCTCTCACCAGTCATTGAAGAGGAACTATCAGATTCAGGGTAAGTCTTCGTCAAAAAGAGGGATTGATGCATCTGCAAAATACAATCATCAAATGGATCGAGATATCAGGGTGGTTAAACCTATGCGAGGATGTTTGCTGCAAGCTTTTCCGGGGGGGGGGGGGGGGGGGGGGGGGGTGTTTGGGTACCTTTAATTCTCTACATGGTTCAGGATGAGCTAACGGCACCTTGTCGTGTTCCTTCATGTTTGTTTCTCCTCGGCGGTCATGGACTTGAATGATGCCTCATCTCTTCTGTCTCGTGATGCGACTATTCCTCCTGAAGTTCAGGATGAGCTCTGGACAACAACTACTTCTCTTCGTGGTCGGAAAAACTTTGTGGCGTGGGACCACTCGGCGCAACGTGTCCTCCAGACCAAAGGACTCCTTCATCACCTTACCAAGTCACAACCTACTACCCCCACCGAGGAATGGCTCCGCATTGATGGGCGCATCCAAACTTGGATTCTGAACTCTGTGGACAGTGAACCATACTGTATGATCATGTATCATGAAACGACCAAAGCTATGCGTGATGAACTTCACTCCTTATTCTCCGGTAAGAACATGAAAGTGCAGTTAGATCTGATATACTTTAGAGGGAGGTGAATAGAGTATATGGTGCGTGAAAACTTTTTACAACAATTGTTGTAATCTGAGTGAGCAGAGAAGCAATTATTATAACTAATCACAGAGCTAAACTAATCACAAAATAATCACAGAACAATCACAGCCAGAAACAAAAATAAAGACAAGCAAACCAGAAGACACAAGAAAATATAGTGGTTCCCCTAAATTTGGGTATATCCACTCTTCTACCACCCTAGGTAGGAATCCACTGCAGGATGAGTTGATCAGGTGTCCTGGGCACCAATGAGCTTTTGATAAGGTGCTCAAAAACCAAATCAGATTTTTTAATCAGGTGTCTTGCCACCAATGAGCTTTTGACAAGGTGCTCAAAAACAAGTTCAAACTTTTGAAGGGAGTTTGAGAAACCCTTTACAGAGATAGGGGTGAGAGAATGATGGAAGTCTTCTCTTTCTCAAAGCAACTGAGAAGACTATGTGGATTTGATGGTGTCAAAGCTCCCCCTGAGTCCTTGAGATGTTCAGGAAAAGAGGCTTTGCTGTAGGGTGATAGACCTTCAGAGGTTGAGCTCCAGCAAAAGATGATTTCAGCAACAGCTGAAATGTTAGGTGTCTGGAGTCTTGAAATATGTTGGCCCAGAACACTTCAGATAAGAGAGATCAGAATATTTCAGAATGTTTGATCTCCTTGGATGGGTGTTCTTCAGAGAATTCTTTGAGACAGAGAGTATTTTGTGCTTGTTCTTCTTGTCTGTGTTCTGAGGATTGATGATGTCTGTCTCTCTTGATCATTCAAAAACAAAAAAAACTTGTCTTTTATTCTCTGGTACTGAATAGAAAAACATCCACTGTCAAGAATAACCGTTGGCCAGCATTAATTGCATCCTTAATTGCAAAATGTCCTCTGGAGGAAGGTCCACAGAAATATTCCTTGAAAATCCCTTGAAACTTGGTCCAGAAATAAATGAAAACGGCTAGAAAATCTTCTGAATTAATTGCAGAATAACTCCTTAACTGATCTGAATTTGAATCTTGAAACATCCTTGAAGTTATCTGAAAACGTCGAACTGAGCTCTGCTATCGTCGAACTGAGCTCAGCGAAATGAACTTATACTGCAACAAAATATCGTTGATCTGAGCTCAAAGATCGTCGAACTGAGCTCAGAGATAGAGATCCAATACTGAGTCAAAATCGTCGAACTGAGCTCGCAGATCGTCGAATAGAGTTCGACGATATGTGGAAGTTGAGCTCAGCGATCGTCGAATGGAGTTCGACGATCTGTCGAAGTTGAGCTAGACGATCGTCGATCGGAGTTCGACGAATCGTCGTGCGGAGCTCGACGATATGACTTAGTCTCAAACTGAAAGATTCTGGGTCTAGAGGACAGCTTCCAACCTAGACTACTGACCATTAGACTCAATTCTAATTGACCTTTTGAGCTATACAGGAGGTCAAACATTAGTTTCCTAGAGACATAGTGATCCTGACCCAAATCAGTAATAGGGTGTTCCAACAGTCTCCCCCTATTTGGGTTAGAATTACTATTTACAGAGTTTTGGAAAAATTAAATAACACATACAAGCAACAATACAAAAAAGCAAAAAGCTGGACATAGCAGAACCACAGATATATATATATATATATATATATATATATATATATATATATATATATATATCATCCCAGATAGTAATCAGAAATCACAGAGATTGTCACCTCACATAGTCATTTCTTTTCCTTGCTCTTAATGAGTTTAATTTCTCTGTTGGGGTTGAGAGCTTCCTTCTTTGATCTTGTATCATCTGCTGCACCTAAAGATATTTGTTGTTTGAGCCTGAGAACTACAGCTTCAGGATGCAGCTCCATGTATCTTTCAGAATCAAAGAATTTGCTTGACCCATATCTTTCCAACTCTTTCTTTCTCTGATCAGACATTGTAGAGATGTTGGATGAGTCTCTTCCTTGCTCTTTGGCTTTCTTGATCTGGTCTAGTGCAGCAAGTTCTTTCATCCTTGCAGTCCAAGCAGCTGGATTGTTCTCAGGGTCTTCAAAAGGCACTGGTGGCTCATATCTATTAGAAGGATTGTCTTGAGGAGGCCTGGATGAAACTGTTTCCTTCAATTTATAGGGAAAATGACCAGAGGTGGTGTCAGATGATGTTTGTCCTTCCCTGGAGTAGGGATGTTGCCTAGAATATCCTTTTGAGTAAACCTGGACTTCTCTTTGATTGCCTCTATAGCCTCCTCTTCTGGATTGAGAACCCCTGGACTGGCTTCCCCTATGATAGGATCTAGCATGTGGCTGATAGGGGGTTTGACTTCTAGCAGGGGGTTGAGCAGCTGAACTTCCACCTGCACCTGCATCAGGAGGAGGTGGTGGAGGAGGATGAGAATGTTGGAATTGAGAAGAGCCCTTTTCATATTTCCTTTTCTTCTTCATTGCTTTGAGTTGATTCTTTGAGTACTGCATCCAGTGCTCAGTTATGGGGCAATCATGAAGAATATAGTATGGTATATCATTGTTATCCTTGACCTTGGCAGGAGGTACTCTCTTCATGGCTTTGCTCCTTGCCTTTCTCTTCCTAGCAATGGTAGCAGAAGAATCATCAGAATCTGTTCTGAACTCATCACTTTCAGAACTTTGATCATCATAAAGGGCATCAATCTTCTTCATCAAATCTTTCTTGAGCTGGATTGAAGCAGATGAGGCAGCAGAGGTTGAAGTAGCAGAAGTTGAAGCAGTAACAGTAGTGACAACAGCAGATACAGAAGGTGTGGCAATTGAAATTGAGGCAGAAGCAGTAACAACAGCAGTTGGGACAGCAACAGTTTCACTGACAGAAACAGCATTATCAGCAGCAAAAATATCAGCAGAAAAAGCAGAAGTCTCAAACTCATGTGCCTCTGTTATAAGGATCTCCTTAGAAATTGGCTCATCAGCAGTAACAGAAGTATCATCAAAACTTTCAGCAGCAGGAGGGGCAGCAACATCAGAAACAACCACACTGCTTTCAGCAGAAGTAGCAGCAGCATAAACTGAGTTGACAAATGAAGTGATGATGCTGGGGTCACAGCAAGAGAAAGGCACAAGGGCCTTGGACAGATCCTCTGGGGGCTGGATAACAACTGTCTCTGGAAGACAAGCTTTCTCTGGCAGACATCTGAAATATATAGAATCAAATTTTGAGAGCAAAGACTTGAGTTCTATTGCAAAGACTGCAGCAGGAGGAACTGGATCTTGAGACACAGCAGCAGGAGCAGCAGCATGAGCTGAAGAAACAGCAATAGCAGCAGCAGGCAGACTCACTTCATAGGGCATCTCCCCCTGCCTAGATTCAGACATGGCTGGATCAAGGCACACTGCTGAAGGAGCTGCCTGAGGGAATAAAGAGGAGAGCCTGGCAGAAAGGGCTGCCACTGACAGGAGTAATGGAGCCAAGGAGGTCTCCAAAAGAAGAGATAGCCTGGGGGCTAGCAATTCATAAAGCCTGTCAGCAAGGGCTGGAATGTCTACTTGCTCAGTAGTGACTGGAGCAGAGGTAGAGGATGGAGGTGTAGCTGTTGATGATGGTGGTGGAGAGCTAGTGTATGGAGGAAGAGATGGTTGAGGTGTGGGTAAGGTGGATATGGAGGACAGTGGGATGGAGATAGATGGTGTGAAGGTAGGTTGATCAATGATTTCTTGCAGAAGATCTTTGTAAGAGGTTGAGGATGAGGGTAGCTCAGGAGGAGAGGATGGTGAATCAACCATGAAAGAATCATCAATGAGGTTGAAGGATGGAATGGAGGGTGATGAAGTGGCATCTGGTTGAGGGTAGGAGTATAAAGGATGGAATTGTTCTTCTGTTGTTGGTAGAATAGGGATTGGAGATGGTATGGATGTTGGAGAGGGGCTGGAGATGATGATAGTGAATGGATTTTGAAGTGTGGATGGAATTGGAAGAGATGGAATTGGAGGAGGAGGAGAGGCATCAGCAGGCAGGTCAGCTGCAGGGGCAGAGACCTGTGGGGAAGTGACTCTGACAGTCCTGGTGCCTGAAGGAGTGCTGGAAGAGGGCCTGCTGGGCTTGAGGATCTGCTTGTCCCATTTACCAAAAAGGGCACAAGACAGTCTTTTGGAAGCATTTATGTGTATCCCAGAGGATACCAGCAAAGCATGACACCTATTCTGCAGAAAAATTCCTAAAATCCTTCCAAAGTTTATAAAACTCTTATTATTTTTCTTCTTAATGAGGTCAAAGAAGACCTCTCCCCAATTCAGGTTCTTCCTGTCTACTATGGCTCCCATTAAGCAGAGCTGATACCATGAAATTGTATCATGGACAGAGTGCTTAGCCAGTAGAACTTTCCCAACTACATCAGCCAGGAATCTGTATTCCACAGACAGATTCTTTTTCAATAGCTTGCTAGGGTTAGCCTCAGAATGACCCATTCTGGCAAACAAATCAGCATATTCTTCTCCAGACAAATCAGTAGAATCTCCACCAGTTCTTAACTCAAAAACCTCTGTTAGAATTGCTGGGGTCAAAGGTACTTGAGTGCCAGAGATTGATCCAACAATGGTGTTGTGGTCCTGATTGTGGGCAGTGTAGACCCACTCTTTGATTTCATCAGAAGCAAGCTTAATCCTTGTAGTCATGATTGCCGCCAGTTTCTGCTCTTTGAATAACTCTAAGATATCCTGAAAAACCTGGTCTGTTGTGCTGAAGGATTCCATGTCTATGTCGAGGCCAGCATCAAATTTCATGGCGGCGAGAACAGCAACAGACACAGCCATAGTTACCTGCAAAGATTCAACAAACAAAACGACCAAGTGCAGAAATGTTTGGAGAGAAAGAAAGTTTTTGCAGAGAAATCGAAAGCGCAAAGGAGAACGACGGCGAAAAATGAATTTTATATTAGTGTTCGACGCAGAAATGGAAAGATCGTTGAACTCAGTTCGACGATCGGGGCTTCTAAAGGAAACTGAAGAGTCTGCAACATCGTCGATCTCCGTTCGACGATATTGGAGAGCGTCGAGCTCTGTTCGACGATCGTTCAGGGAACAAAATCGTCGAGCGCCGTTCGACGATCACTGACCGGAAGAGATAGTTCATACTATCTGAGAAACGCTGAACTCAGGTCGACGATTTCAGAAATCGTCGATCTCCGTTCGACGATCTGGGGGAAAATCGTCGAGCGCAGTTCAGAGATCAGAGAAACTCTAGACACACAAAAAAAATCAAGATGTTTGTCTAGTCTTGGTCAATTTTTAAACTTTTTAAATCTTGGATATTATTTAAGACTTCCTCCATCTAACATTCCTAACTGATTTAGGAAGAAGGTGTGTTTCTTTTCATCCAAGGGCTTGGTGAAAATATCTCCCCTTTGTAAATCAGTTGGGATATATTGTAGTTCAATTTTATTCTTTTCAACATTATCTCTTAAAAAATGATGTCTAATCTCTATGCGTTTTGTCCTACTATGGAGGACTGAATTTTGAGCTATAGAAATAGCACTGGTGTTATCACAAAAGATTTTAGACTTCTCTAAGTTGTAGCCATAGTGTAGGAGTTGGTTTTGAATCCACATGATTTGTGAACAACAACTGCCTACAGCCATATATTCAGCTTCAGCAGTTGAAGTTGACACAGAAGTTTGTTTCTTACAAAACCAAGAGACAAGCCTGTCACCAAGGAACTGACAAGTTCCACTGGTGCTTTTCCTGTCAATTCTGCATCCAGCATAATCAGCATCAGAAAATCCAGTTAAATCAAATGCTGAATCTTTTGGATACCAGAGACCTAGATTTGGACAACTTTTAACATATCTGAGAATCCTCTTTACTAGTGTTAGGTGTGACTCTCTATGACTTACTTGGAACCTAGCACATATACATGTAGCAAACATTATATCTGGTCTACTAGCTGTAAGGTACAGTAAAGAGTCAATCATTGCTCTATATGTTGTCTGATCAACAGGTTTCCCATGTTCATCAGCATCCAATACAACATTAGTAGGCATAGGTGTTTTCATACAAGATTCTTCAGACATGCCAAATTTTTTAACCAATTCATTTGCATACTTGGTTTGAGAAATAAAGATACCTTCAGCATGTTGCTTGACTTGCAATCCTAGGAAGAAGGATAGCTTACTCATGCTACTCATTTCAAATTTAGAATGCATTAGGTTGAAAAACCTTCTGCACAATTTTGAGTCAGTAGAACCAAAAATAATATCATCTACATAAATCTGCACTAGTAGGGTATGAGACTTATGGGTTTTAATGAAAAGAGTTTGGTCTACTCTACCCCTTATAAATCCATTTTCCAAAAGAAAGCATGCTATGTTCTCATACCATGCTCTAGGAGCTTGCTTGAGACCATATAATGCTTTGTTCAATCAAAAACATAATCAGGATAAGTTGGAGAGATAAAACCTGAAAGTTGTCTGACATATACTTACTCTTTGATGTCTTCATTTAAAAATGCACTTTTGACATCCATCTGATATATCTTGAATCCTTTATGTGCTGCATAAGCTAAAAAAATTCTGATGGCTTCCAATCTTGCAACTGGTGCAAAAGTCTGGTCGTAGTCTATTCCTTCTTCTTGAGAATATCCCTGAGCAACTAGTCTTGCCTTGTTCCTTACAATTACTCCTTGATCATCCAGTTTGTTTCTGAACACCACTTTGTTCCAACAATGGAGTGATCCTTAGGCTTTGGCACTAGTTCCCACACTTTGTTCCTTTCAAATTGATGCAACTCTTCTTGCATTGCAATGATCCAGTATGAATCTTGCTCTGCATCTTGAATGGACTGAGGTTCAATTTGAGATAGGAAGCAGGTGTGCAACAGGTTTTGGTTGACCTGATTTCTGGTTTGCACACCAGCTAAGATGTCTCCAATTATTTGGGAAATTGGATGGTCTCTTGATGTTACTAAATCAACAGGGGGTGTTGATTGTTCACCAACCTGTGTTGTTGTTTCCTCTTGTGGTACAACAACTGGCTCTTCACGTTGTTCTTCAATATGTTGAGCACTTTCTTCATCTTCACTGCTTTCATCCTTTTGAGTAACCTGTAACTTGTTCAAGTCTTCAACAAGAGAATGTTCCTGCAAAGGTGCTATGGTAGAAAAGATCTTCTCCTTGAAAAACATGTTAGATTCATCAAAAGATATATGAACAGATTCCTCAATTTTTAGAGATGATTTATTATAAACCCTATAAGTCTTGCTGATCATAGAGTATACCAGAAACACTCATTCATCAGCTTTAGCTTGAAATTTTGCTAAATATTTCTTGTCATTATTATGTATGTAGCAAATACAACCAAAAACCCTAAAATAATCAACTTTAAGTTTCTTCACTTTGAGTAATTCATAGGGAGTCTTTCCCTTTATTTTATGTATCAAACTTCTATTCAGCACATAGTTGGAGGTGTTCACTGCATCTGCCCAAAAGGATAGAGGAAGGTGAGCATCTGACAACAATATAGTGGCAGATTCAGTAAGGGTTCTATTTTTCCTTTCAGTTATCCCATTTTGTTGAGGAGTTCTAGGAGCTGAGAAAGTATGTCTGATCCCTTCACTCTGACAGAACTCTTGCATAAGAAGAGAATCAAACTATGTCACATGATCACTTCTGATCAGGGCAATGTGAGTATTGAACTCAATCTGTATACATTTGAGAAACTCTGTCAGACACTTAAAGTTATCAGACTTCTTCCTTAGAAAGAACACCCAAGTGAATCTAGAGAAGTCATCTACAACTACTAAAGTGTAAGATTTCTCTCCTATGCTTTGTACTGTGATGGGTCCAAAAAGATCCATGTGTAACAAATACAATATCCTAGGTGAATCACTCTTATTAAGTGACTTAAAGCTGTTTTTAGTTTGCTTGCCTAATTGACAAACCCTGCAGAGTCCTTCCTTCTTGTAGGGGCCAGAGGGCAGTCCTCTGACAAGGTTGTCCTTGGATAGCCTAGCAATAGTTCTAAGGTTTAGGTGTCCTAGTCTCTTATGCCATAAAATATTTGGTCTACAAACAGAATTGAACAGACAAATATCTACATTTGTTGAAAGAAAATTTACTAGATAGATGTTACCTTTCCTTTTACCTGTCAACACAGTTGTGTTGTCCTCTGACTTGATTTTGCATAAAGCTTTGCTGAAAGTCACCTGACCAGCCTTCATCACACAGCTGACTGATGCTTATTAGGTTGTGCTTCAGTCCTTCTACATAAGCTACCTTCTTGAATGTTACTGATCCAATCTGGACTGCACCATATCCTTTGGTTTGTCCAAAGTTTGAATCACCAAAGATAACTTTGGGTCCAAGCTTGGCTCTAAAGGATGTGAGGTTGTCCTTGTTTCCTGTCATGTGCTTAGAGCACCCATTATCCAAGTACCATTGCTGGTTAGATGTTGGATAGGTCTTCACCTGCACATAAAATAATTCATTTGTTTTTGACCCAGTTTACCTTGGGCCTAGGTTGATAACCTTTAAATTCTGAAATAAAAGACATCCCAGGTTGACTCCTATAACCTTCAGGATGATATCTCCTTGAAGGTATAATCCATTCAGTATAAGGATTAAAGATTTGGGATGAAGGACCCTTAGGATTGGATTTTGATTTGCCCTTGAAAAAATTTCCAGAGCTCTGACCTCTGTTCGACGATCGTAGAGCTGCGTTCGATGATCTTGGGTCAGATCGTCGAGCTCCGTTCGACGGTCGACTATGGCAGATTTCAGGAACTTGAGATCGTCGAGCTGAGTTCGACGATTTTGCCTGAGATCGTCGATCTGCGTTCGGCGATCGTCGATCTCCGTTCGACGATTTCTGCTGGGACTTTGTTTTCTTGGGAAGATCAGAATTTTTCCTAGCTACCTCTACAACTCCCTTCCCTTTATCAGAAATGAATTTGATTGGAGTTGTTAGAACTATGGGTTGGCTGGATGAAGCACCCAAGCCCAGTGTACTATTGAATCTGGAGTTCACTGTGCTTGTGATGTCCATCAGCTTGATGCTTCTCCCATTAAGGGATTCTTCAAGCTTCTTGGCCTCAGATAGCTCACTTTTCAGTGAAGCTATCTGCTCCCTACAGCACTCCAACTCCTGAGAGAGTTTGAGGTTTTCTGACTTTAAGGTATTATGTTCAGATAAATGATTTCTGAGAGAGATAATTTCTTTCTCAGATTTTATCAGGTCTAAACATAATGCTTTAAATTCAGATTTAAAGTCCTCTGAATTAAAATCAAATGAACTGATTACCTGATCTTCTTCAGGTTGAGTCTCTGAATCTGACTCTGACTCTTCTTCATCTGAATTATGTTGTGAGGCATTGATTGTCATCATGCAGAACTTTTTCTCTTCTGCATCATCTTCATCATCACTGGAGCTGGATGAGGCTTCTGACTCCTCTTCAGTCTCACTGCAGGATTCAGCAACAAACCCCTTTCTTGTGTGTTTGTTTTTGCTTGATGAGGGTTTGCCATTGTCATTCCTCTTGGAGTCTTTCTCCTTTCTTCTTTCTTTCTTGTCCCTTCTGTCCTTGTTTTTGTTTTCTGGACAGTCAGGAACTATGTGCCCTAGTTTCCTGCAACCAAAGCAAACAATTTCTTTATTATTAATTGACTTGTCATACCTTGGCTTATCATGTTCTTTGTATGATCTCCTTCTGAAGTCCTTTCTGGCCATCTTGTAAAATCTTTTGGCCAACAGACTGAGCAGTTCATCATTGCCTGTGACTTTGTCTTCAGGCTGATCTTCAGTTGCCTTGAAGGCAATTGTTTTCTCTTTTCTTGTGGCTGGTGAGGCAGCCTTCTGTTCTTCTTCTCTGTTCTTGATGAGTAGCTCATAAGATTTGAGCTTACCCAATAGAGCTTCTATGGTGATCTCATTCAAACTTCTGGCATCCTTGATTGGCCAGATTCTTGAATCCCAAGTGCTAGGGAAGCACATTAGAATTTTGTCATTGAGTTCAGTTAGTGAGATCTCTTTATCCAAGGTCTTGAGTTCACTGACTATTAGACTGAGCATGTTGTACATATCTCCAACTGACTCAGTTTCTCCCTTCTTGAAATTCTCATATTGAGATATGAGGTGGGATCTCCTATCCTTTCTCTCATCAGCTGAGCCTGAGACAATTTCAGAGAGTTTATCCCAAATTTCCTTTGCTGAATTGCATTCAGCCACTTTTTGAAAGATGTCATCAGACATTGTCTGGGCTAAGATGTTCATAGCCTTGGCATCAGCTACCTTCCATTTCTTGATGTCAGCATCTGTTCCTGATGGAGGTGGAACAGCATTTGTACTTGAGTTCTCTGGAGGTCTTGGACAAACTGTCAAAACAGAGTTAAAAATATTCTCGTCAATAAAATTAATGTATAATCTGATCCTTGCTTTCCAAAGTGCAAACTTGGATAGATTGCACACTGGAGGTCTGGTGCTAGCATAATCTTTGTTTTGGGCCATGATTTGTGAAAACAGAATCTAATACTAAACTCAAAAGAAAACAGATCTAACTAGGAATCTTTGAGTTCAGGTGTTAGCCTGTGCAACCACCAAGGTGTGGTATGTTTAACCAACCTCCCTCTGATACCAATTGAAAGTGCAGTTAGATCTGATATACTCTAGAGGGGGGTGAATAGAGTATATGATGCTTGAAAATTTTTTACAACAATTGTTGTAATCTGAGTGAGCAGGGAAGCAATTATTATAACTAATCACAGAGCTAAACAAATCACAAAATAATCACAGAACAATCACAGCCAGAAACAAAAATAAAGACAAGCAAACCAGAAGACACAAAGAAATATAGTGGTTCCCCTAAACTTGGGTACATCCACTCTTCTACCACCCTAGGTAGGAATCCACTGCAGGATGAGTTGATCAGGTGTCCTGAGCACCAATGAGCTTTTGATAAGGTGCTCAAAAACCAAATCAGATTTTTTGATCAGGTGTTTTGCCACCAATGAGCTTTTGACAAGGTGCTAAAAAACCAAGTTCAAACTTTTGAAGGGAGTTTGAGAAACCCTTTACAGAGATGAGGGTGAGAGAATGATGGAAGTCTTCTCTTTCTCAAAGCAGCTGAGAAGACTATGTGGATTTGATGGTGTCAAAGCTCCCCCTGAGTCCTTGAGATGTTCAGGAAAAGAGGCTTTGCTGTAGGGTGATAGGCCTTCAGAGGTTGAGCTCCAGCAAAAGATGATTTCAGCAACAGCTGAAATGTTAGGTGTCTGGAGTCTTGAAATATGTTGGCCCAGAACACTTCAGATAAGAGAGATCAGAATATTTCAGAAGGTTTGATCTCCTTGGATGGGTGTTCTTCAGAGAATTCTTTGAGACAGAGAGTATTTTGTGCTTGTTCTTCTTGTCTGTGTTCTGAGGATTGATGATGTCTGTCTCTCTTGATCATTCAAAAACAAAAAAAAACTTGTCTTTTATTCTCTGGTACTGAATAGAAAAACATCCTCTGTCAAGAATAGCCGTTGGCCAGCATTAATTGCATCCTTAATTGCAAAATGTCCTCTGGAGGAAGGTCCACAAAAATATTCCTTGAAAATCTCTTGAAACTTGGTCCAGAAATAAATGAAAACGGCTAGAAAATCTTCTGAATTAATTGCAGAATAACTCTTAACTGATCTGAATTTGAATCTTGAAACATCCTTGAAGTTATCTGAAAACGTCGAACTGAGCTCTGCTATCGTCGAACTGAGCTCAGCGAAATGAACTTATACTGCAACAAAATATCGTTGATCTGAGCTCAAAGATCGTCGAACTGAGCTCAGAGATAGAGATCCAATACTGAGTCAAAATCGTCGAACTGAGCTCGCAGATCGTCGAATGGAGTTCGACGATATGTGGAAGTTGAGCTCAGCGATCGTCGAATGGAGTTCGACGATCTGTCGAAGTTGAGCTAGACGATCGTCGATCGGAGTTCGACGAATCGTCGTGCGGAGCTCGACGATATGACTTAGTCTCAAACTGAAAGATTCTGGGTCTAGAGGACAGCTTCCAACCTAGACTACTGACCATTAGACTCAATTCTAATTGACCTTTTGAGCTATACAGGAGGTCAAACATTGGTTTCCTAGAGACATAGTGATCCTGACCCAAATCAGTAATAGGGTGTTCCAACAGAACAGTTTGCAACACCTGTTTGATAACTTCACCGACCTCCAGTCTCTTGATCCAGGGGTCGATGGTGACCAGACTTCCTTTGTTGCGCAATCCAAGACTCTCATTGAAGCATAAATTCAACATCAACCTCCCACGCCGAATCTCACTGCCCAACGAGCCCAGAAAGAAGCTATTGGTATAACCATGATGATGACCCGTGTCCCCCTACATCTCAACAACGTTCGTGCCAACATCCTATAATCCTCAACCCTGCTCTCTCTCTCCGATGTGTGCTCCATTCTCATCAAAGTGACACCGCCTCCTGATACTCTCGGCGTTGTCTCTTCAGCTCTTCTCCAACAATCTCCCGCTACACACCTCACTCCTCTGTCAGCTCGTGGAGCTTGCACCGGCTCTCGGGGGAAGAGCGATCTGGTAGGCTGCGTCCCAAGTACTCCTATTGTGGTCGGGATGGTCATCTTGAGGTTACTTGTTATCGTAAGAATGGTTTCCCTCCTACACAACTTGCGTCTATGGCGGCCTCTCCTCTCACTGCCACTTCCCCTGGCGTTGTTGCATTACGCACTCAGCTCCAGAATCTCCAGGGTCTGTTTAGTCAGTCTTCAGACTCTGTTGCAACCATCTCCAATGAAGGTATCTCCTATTTATCTCATAGTCTAACTTGTATTATGGACTCTAGGGCCACCAATCATATTACCCTGCAGAAGCCTCCTCAGTATTTGGACATTGTTTGTCCCAAGTTCATTATTGTGGTCAATGGTGACACCACTCCTGTTCATGGTTCTGACAACATGGACCTGACCTCATCTCTTTCTCTTTGAAGCCTTTCAGCCACTATTGATGATTATTCACGCATGACCTGATTGTACTTACTTCACGATCGCTCTGAATTACTTTGTCTTCGAAGCCTTTCAGCCACTATTAAAACCTTTCGGACCGATAATGCCCACGAGTATACAAGTCATGCATTTCAAAACATTTGTACTAAGTTTGGTATCATCCACCAAACCTCATGTGCCTATACACCACAACAAAATGGTGTTGCCGAGCGCAAGAACATCATCTCGTGGATGTTGCTCGTTCACTTATGTTTCAAATGCAGGTTCCCAAGGTCTATTGGCATTTTGCGGAATCCATCGCCTGCTATCTCATCAATCGCATGACATTCTCCATTCTCAATTTTGCCACTTACTTTAGTCTTCTCTTCCCCGGCCTCCACCCCTCCCTTTCCAGTAACGCCTCGTGTTTTTGGCTGCACCTGTTATGTTCACTTTCTTGGCCCTACAACTGACAAGCTACTATATATATGTTTGTTGGTTACTCTCGCACCCAAAAAGGTTATGTTTATTATTCTCCTTCCACTCGAAAATTAGTAACAACTGCGGATGTAACTTTCCTGGAAGATCAGTCTTTCACTCCTCACCCATGGCTCCTTCTGCACCTCCTCTCGTACCACGTCCTTCCATTCCTGTCACCTCTCCTTCCCATGCCATCCACCAGACCCACCAACCCAACTAGTCGTCCCCGCTTTGATGCCCCAAGGCGGGTACCCCCTACTGATGAAGCTTTGCGCTTTACTGATATGGATATGACTTCTACAACTCACCCCATAAATAATTTTGTTTCTTTGCATCGATTATCTCCAGTGCTCCACACATTTGCGACCACGTTGTCATCTATTTTCACCCCTACTTCTTTGCATGAGGCTCTTTAACACCAGGGGTGGTGGACTGCTATGGAAGAGGAAATGACTGCTCTCTGGGCTAATCACACCCGGTATATTGTCCCTTTCCCTTCTGCACAGACTTGCATGTGTTGCAAATGGGTATTTACTGTCAAACATGCTCCAAACAGGACGGTTGAACGTCTAAAGACTCGTCTTATTGCTCGTGGTTTTACTCAACAATACGTTGTTAAGTACAAAGAGGCCTCACCTGTTGCAAAGTTAAATAGTGCCCGTGTCTTGATCTTTCTGATTGTTCATCGTCATTGGTCGTTGCATCAAATGGATGTCAAAAATGTCTTTCTAAATGATCTTGTCGAGACTGTCTACATGAATCAACCTCCCGACTTTGATACTACAGGGGAGTCCTTTGTATGTCACCTCAAGAAATCTCTATATGGTCTCAAACAGTCTCATCGGGTATGGTTTGATAATTTCAGTGAGGTTGTTAGTGAGGTTGTTAGTGATGTTGGGTTTACTTGAAGCTCAACTGACTTCTTTCCATTCACCCTACATTGCCCAGTAGGCACTGTGATACTCATGGTTTATGTTGATCACATGCTAATTACAATCGATGATTCGAAGGACATCCACATGATCAAAAAACACTTGGCCTTTGTATTCCAAACAAAAGATTTGGGGAATCTCTAATATTTTCTTGGCATCAAAGTAGCTCGTTGTCCTGATGGCATTGTTCTATCAACCAAAAAATCATTGTCTTGATCTTCTTCATGATGTTGGCTACTCTGGTTGCAAGCCAGCTGACATACACATGGATGCCAACCACAAGCTCTATGTTTTTTCCTCCGACTCTGATACGCTCCTACTAAACCTAGAATATTATTGTCTTCTTGTGGGAAAGTTGATCTATCTTACAGTTACAAGACTTGATATATCGTTTGTTGTTGGGGTTGTTAGTCGGTTTATACATCTTTCACAGACCTCTCATCTCCGGATAGTTGAGCGCATTCTACGATACCTGAAATTTGCTCATGGACAAGGGCTCATATATACTCCCTCCTTATCTTTGTCTCTCATTACCTATTCTGACATGGATTATGTTGGATCCTTGGATGATCGGCGTCTCACAAGTGGGTTTTGCGCATACTTTGATGGACATCTTGTTACCTAGCGAGGCAAGAAGCAGTCTGTCGCACGCTTTTCTGCAAGAACTTAGTATCGATTAATGGCCTTTGTCGTCTTTGAACTCATATGGCTAGAAAGCCTTCTGGGAGACCTGAGTGTCAAACTCTCCTCTCCTGCCACCTTGTTTTGTGATAGTCAAGTTGCTATTCATATTGCCAAAAATCTTGTGTTCCACGAACGTGCCAAGTATATTGAGGTTGATTGTCACTTTATTCGGGAAAATGTTCAACAAAAGAAATTGGACTTGAGACATGTTCCTGCTGCAAAACAAATAACTGATATTCTTACCAAAACCTTACCGCGACCACTATATTTTCAGTTTTTATCCAATTTTGGTTCCTACGACTTGTATGCTCTATTTTGCAGGGGAGTGTTGAATAACTTGTAAAGAAATGACATATAATAGACACATGTAAGCCCTCTTAAGGATTAGTCTCACACCTTAAGATGGTGTTTAGGCTCTACTCTCTCCTCCAATATATATGAACAAATACCTGTGTTGTAATGATGAAAAATACATGAGAAATTAATAAAATATTGGTTTTCTCTCACCCGTCGTAATTCTCCACACTCTCCTTCAACTCTTATCCTTGGCGTGCCACTTGCGTGGCAAGTCACTTTTATCCTTAGGAGGCGGCAGGTAACCTTATCCTCCACCAGTGACGAGTTTATATCTTCGTAGTCCATTCTGTCTTAGGCTCTATTTGTTTGGGCGTTTCGGAGCTCCGTTTTGGGCAAACGCCGCCGGATGGCGGGTAAACAAATGAATCTCCGGCGGCGTTTGCTCTGTTTCCACCCGCCCGCCTTGAGAAACGCCCCAAAAAGCTCCGTTTGGAGCAGCCACCTCACCCCTTCGTTTCGAACACTCCGTTTCCACCCGCCGGATCGATCCGCCACCGCCGAAACAAATGAAGCCTTAGTTTGTTCACATAACTTTATTGCAAGTATTGCCAAAATTTTAGACTTGAGCAATTTTGGGTTTATATGAGCCATTTGGAGGTGTTCCGACAAGATTTGAGGTGAAAGTGGGCTCTTTTGCATTGGAATTTGGAACTATTTTATTTCTGTGGGAAGTCGATTAGTATTTTTCCTACACTGCTCTGTTATGGACAGAACTCTATAAAAGATCGGTGGATCATTTTTCTATGTTTGTTTCGTGATATCTGTGCAAGTTCCGATGTTGTGGCTGTTGACAGATTTTTGATGAAAGGTATTTGTTGAAGCCGGGAAAATCCCTACTCCAAAATATTCAGATTAATGCATCCTAAGGTTACTGATCCTGCAATCGAACTCCATGGCTCGGACAGCTAAAACAGGAGCGAGAAACAGACTACAAGCACACCCCAAGTGCTCCAGCAAGCAGGTCCCACCACATACCCGGAAGTTTAGGAGAAGTTTCCCCATCGCAACCAAAAGTTGGGCAAGGTACTAGGCAAGCATGGTCTTAGCGAGTATCCAACTTGGGGGGACCTCAAACTCTTCCAAAAATCCATTTCTAGTACTCCTGGGGGGATATTTATAGAGAAATCCTAGGAGGGTGACCAGTATCCTGCCTCTGCTAGCGAGTTACAAGGGCTACTCGCCATACTCGTGAGGTACTCGCCCAAGCTCGCATCTGCTCGCTCAAGCTCGCCTCTGCTCTCCCCTGCTCGCCCAAGCTCGCCTTTGCTCGTGGCGAGGTCTGCGAATAGCCGTTTCGTTAGGCGTTTCTGACCTCGACGAATTACGGGTTATACACAATCCCTGCTTTTTTTGGCCTCGACTCGAGCTTGGAAAAACAATGTAAGACTCGTAGTTTAGAGAGAAGGTACTAGACGATACGCTGCGCGAGGTCCTCCTAGGAGTAGAGCTCAACTGAAGGAGGAAAAAATGTCGACACCTCCCTGGGGTAGAACTCAACTGAAGGAGATGGAGAAGAGTCGACACCTTGAAGGCCAAGCTTGGCTGGAGGTGTAGAGAACGTCGACGGCTCACAGGAGCCAATCTCAACAGGAGGTGGAGAAGTGATCGACATCTCATAGGAGGAAGCTCAACTAGAGGTGGAGAAGAGGTCAACACCTCACAGGAGGAAGCTCAACTGGAGGCGGAGAGAAAGCAGACAGCTCACAGGAGCCGAGCTCAACTGGAGGCGGAGAGAAGGCCGACAGCTCATAGGAGCCGAGCTCAACTGGAGATGGAGAGAAGGTCGACAGCTCACAGGAGCCGAGCTCAACTGGAGGTGAACAGAAGGTCGACAGCTCACAGAAGCCAAGCTCAACAGGAGGTGGATAAGTGGTCGACATCTCACAGGAGGAAGCTCAACTGGAGGTGGAGAAGAGGTCGACACCTCACAAGAGCCAAGCTCAACTGGAGATGGAGAGAAGGACGACACCTCACAGGAGGAAGCTCAACTGGAGGCGGAGAGAAGATCGACAGCTCACAGGAGCCGAGCTCAACTGGAGGTGGAGAGAAGGTCGACAACTCGCAGGAATTGAGCTCAACTGGAGATGGAGAGCAGTAGCTCGCAGGAGCCGAGCTCAACTGGAGGTGGAGAAGTGATCAACATCTCACAGGAGGAAGCTCAACTGGAGGTAGAGAAGAGGTCGACACCTCACAGGAGGAAGCTCAACTAGAGGCGGAGAGAAGACCGACAGCTCACAGGTGCCGAGCTTAACTGGAGGTGGAGAGAACGTTGATAGCTCACTGGAGCCGAGCTCAAGAGGAGGTGGAGAAATGGTCGACATCTCATAGGAGGAAGCTCAACTGGAGGAGGAGAAAAGGTCGACACCTCACAGGAGTCAAGCTCAACTGGAGATGGAGAGAAGGTCGATAGCTCACAGGAGTCGAGCTCAACTGGATGTGGAGAAGAGATCGACACCTCACAGGAGCCGAGCTTAACTAGCAGTGAAGAGAAGGTCGATAGCTCACAGGATCCGAGCTCAACTGGAGGTGGAGAAGAGGTCGACACCTCACAGGAGGAAGCTCAACTGGAAGCGGAGAGAAGGTCGACAGCTCACGAGAGCCGAGCTCAACTGGAGGTGAAGAGAAGGTCGATATCTCACAGGATCCAAACTTAACAGGAGGTGGAGAAGTGATTGACATCTCACAGGAGGAAGCTCAACTGGAGGTGGAGAAGAGGTCGACACCTCACAGGAGGCGAGCTCAACTGAAGGTGGAGAGAATGTCGATAGCTCACAGCTCAACTGGAGGTGGAGAGAAGTCACACTCAGGGGGCAAGTAGCCATATGCAGGAGAGAAGATCGTGCAGGGACTCGGAGTACGGCAACACCACACTCGAGGACTTTCCATCAGTGCTGAGATCACTCGTCGGGCTACTTAAAAATTAGACAGAATTAGATGACAAAAGGTCTCAATTTAAGGGAGGGACGATCCTCTTCCTAGCGAAGTGAAAAATCGGCACTGGATCCTCTTCCAATAATACCCATGGTCGGATGAGAAGTGCATTCGGGGAATAGTCGGCCAACATGTAAGGGGGGAGCTGATCTCGGCCGGCAATGCAGAGGATTGGACTTAGGAGGTGGCAAGTCCCGATGCAGTGTCCCATCATCCGCCCAAAGCACTATCGGTAAAGGGAAATGGCTTTCGGGAGGTCCTGCAAGACACACGCTCGAGGCAGCCATCCTTTTTTACCTGGCAAGGAACTGAGGGGACCCAGCGATAGGGAATGGTTGTCGGGTGGGGGGGGGGGGTCACGCAAGACGCACACTCTCGAGGCCTCCGTCCTATTTCAGATTCTCACCTCATGGAATGCCTTCGCTTAGCCGCTTTCCAAAGCACGATGGGTTATCCCACCTAGGTAACAACAAAGACGCATCATGCATCGCAGGGCAAAAGACACCAAAAGTGGGCTTTTAGTATTTTCAAAGACCGAGTACGCCTTTAAACAAGGGGTCACTTTGCGAGGTCGACCTTTTGTCGATCTTGGGAGGTTGGCATCCTGACCTATTCCTGATAGTTCCTCCAGTCGGAGTAGAGATGCAATCAGGGATATCTAGACCGACATATAAGGGGGGGAGTTGATCTCGACCGTCAATGCAGGGGTTCGGTATTACAAGGACGCTTTAAATCTTGACACATCATCCCATCGTCCGTTCTGGGCTTTTTAGGAGAATCAGGTCAGATGCATGTTTCCGAAACTGATTGCGGAGGTTGACTTCGATGCTTCTAGCTATCTTGAAACACTTCTTGAAAAGAAAGACAACCCACTCAATCCCATGTTTCAGAGGGCGAGGAAATTAAAACAAACAACTCTGTACATTGTGGAAAGCGTACCCTTTTGTGATATGGATAGAACCTTTTCAGGTCATCGTCGCTCCAAGTGTCAGAGAGATCCTTGTTAGTATCAGAATTGCATGGTTGCTGAAGGGATGACCTCGCGAGTATGAAACTCATGGAATTGAAGCAAACACCAGAGTTGCTGAAGCGGCCACTTCGCGAGTATGAACTTGCGGAATTGAAGAGAACACCAGAATTGATGAAGCGGTGACCTTGCGAGTATGAACTCACGGAACTGAAGCGAACACCATGGTTGCTGAAGCGTCCACCTCGCGAGTACGAAACTCACGGAATTAAAGGAGAGCACCATAGACGTTGAAGTGATAACCTCGCGAGTATGAACCTCAAGGAATTGAAGAGAGAACCCTATCTATCGAAGCGACGACCTTAAGAGTATAGAACCTGCGGAATTGAAGGAGAGTACCATTGTTGTTGAAGTGACAACGCCGCGAGTATGGAACTCGCAGATTTGAAGATAGCACCCAGTAAGCCTGAAGATCATCACGAGTGGGAGCTCGTAGAATTACTAGCTTGAAGACGTCATGAGTAAGCCGCCTCATGAAATGTAAGCTCTTGGTAAAGATCATCGCGAATGGGAGCTCGCAGAGCACCTCATATGCTTTTCCCTATTAGTGAACTCGGCGTGAATTGTCATGTTTGTTAGTCATACAAAAAGTACTTACGGGCTTTACCAAAGCACCCGTAAGTATGAACATGTATGAAAAACACCATATTGAAGAAAGAAGAGACTAAGCCGGGGTAAGTGTTCCTTTTGACACTAGACCCCTACGCAGAGGTTTCGAGGGTTCCGCTGCCCGGTCAACGAACGAGGGTCAGGGGGCAGCGACCCTTGCAGGGTCCGGAGGCAGCGCCCCCAAAAAAATTTTCAATTTTCACTCCCAACTCGCCCAGATTCTGAGCTCTCCCGGCCTTGCGAGTAGGTCACCCGCAGAACTTGCATATGGGTGAGCAACAAGGATGCTCGCCTCTTTGAAGTCGCCAATCCCACGTATACTCGCCTATGGGCAAGTAGCAAGGAAGCTCGCCTCTTAAAGGTCACCAATCCTGATGTCGCCAACTGGAACTCGCCAATTGGAACTCACCTCGTTGAGGTCGCCATCCTGCATATACCGTCTATGGTTGTCGCCATACGAAACTCGCATATGGGCGAGCAACAAGGGAACTCTCCAATCTGTGAGTAGGACATCTGTGAGTTGATTTGGAACTCGCTATCTGGAACTCGCCAAAACATATCACCATCTGCAACTCACTTGCACGAACTCGTCCGCGCATACTCGCTAACTGAAGCCGTCATATGGAACCCGCCTAAGGAGGTCGCAATCTGGAACTCTCTTATGAGCGAGTAACGGGGAAGCTCGTCTCATGAAGACGCCGAGCATGGAAGTCGCCACCGTGAAGTCGCCTATGGGCGAGTAACAAGGATACTCGCTCAACTTGTTGAGAAATCGCCAACCATATCAAATACTCGCGAGTTGTTGTCTTTGGTCTTGAGCCCGTCATCATAAGCTATGAAGTCTTCTCGCAAAAATTTTTCCTCGGCTACGATCCACGCTCACTGCACCAAAATGTTGAAGCCGAAAAAATCCCTACTCCAAAATATTTGAATCAAAACAGCCTAAGGTTACTGATCCTGCGATCAAACACCACGGCTCAGACAACTAAAACAGGAGAGAGAAAATGACTATAAGCACACCCCAAGTGCTTCAGGAAGGAGGTCTCACCACATACCCGGAAGTTTAGGAGAAACTTCCCCTCCGCAACCAAAAGCTGGGCGAGGTACTAGGCAGGCATGGTCTTGGCAAGTATCCAACTTGGGGGGACATCGACCCCTTCCAAAAGTCCATTTCTATTACCCCTGGGGGGGGGATATTTATAGAGAAATCCTAGGGGGTGGCGAGTATCTTGTCTCTGCTAGCGAGTTACAAGGGCTACTCGCCCATACTCGTGAGGTACTCGTCCAAGCTCGCCTCTGCTCACCCAAGCTCGTCTCTGCTCTCCTATACTCGCCCCTGCTCGCCCAAGCTCGCCTCTGCTCGCCCCTGCTCGCCTCTGCTCGCCCAAGCTCGCCTCTGCTCGTGGCGAGATCTGCTAATAGCCGTCTCCTTAAGCGTTTCTGATCTTGACGAATTATGAGTTATACAGTATTTTCAGGTTTTTAAGTTCATATTTTCCTCCTCTCATCCAATTAAGTTTGCAAACTATGCATCTTTGGAAAAGAAGTTAAGAGTGCACCCAAAAAATCTCGGTCAAACTCCATATATTTGAGTGGCACTGTATAATATTTGATGCATATGGAGAAATGAGGAATATGATGAACACTCATGAGAGGAAGCTATTGAGATACACATAAAATTAATTAAGTAATCTCAGTCAGAAGTAAAAGAATTACGTCCTAATATCTAATAATGACAGTTACCATTAGCTTAAGCTTTGAATCCCTAATCTTACCCTTCATAATACTTTTAATTGAGTTTAGGGTTTTCCCCTTTATGAAACAACATCAATATTTTTTAAAGTCCTCTTTAATATTTGTAGAAAAGAAGAGACCAATTGAGAAAAACAATAATTTCTCAAATTTAATGGTACCATCATACATACATAGAATTATATATTTATACATTTATATAGGAGAAGAAAGAGAGGATGAATTCTATTCTAAGATGTGTGACTAAACAAGCAACCAAGATGGGCCTCAAGATGGATCAATCTTTGAGTTTTTACATATATTCTCTAACACTCCCCCACAAGCTAGAGCAGACAAATCGTATGCACCAAGTTTGGACAAAAACTGGTAGTATAGCAGGCGAAGTGAGGCTTTGGTGAGAATATCAACAACTTGCCCAGCAGCAGGAGCATGTTGTAAATCTATCTTCTTTAATTGAACCTTCTCCCGAATGAAGTGACAATCAACTTCATTGTGTTTTGCATGGAAAACGGATTCTTGGCAATGTGTATAGCCGTTTGACTATCACAAAATAGAGTAGTCAATGAGGAAAGCTTGACCCCTAAAACACCTAGGAGACATTCAAGTCATGTAAGCTCAGACACAACAGCTGTTATTGAACAATACTCGGCTTCAGCAGATGAGCGAACAATTACAGACTGTTTCTTGCTACACCAGGTAATGAGATTTCCTCCAAAATAATATGCAATCAGATATAAAGGAGACGAAGAGAGCTTGTATACAAGTCCTTGTCTGGGTGTCCTCCAGTACCGAAGAATGAGCTCAACTGCCTGAAGATGAGAGATACACGATTCGTGCATGAATCGACTGACGACTCAAACAACAAACGATATATCAGGTCTTATAACAGTGAGATAGATCAGCTTTCCGACAAGACGACGGTAATACTCTGGGTTCGGAAGGAGAAGATCAGAATCTGAGGCATGAGCCCAGAGCTTGTGATTACTATCTATGAGAGTGTCGGCAGGCTTGCATCTAGAGTAGCCCGCATCATGAAGCAAGTTGAGGCAGTAGCCATCATAATCTAGACCTTGTTGCTTAGTAAAACCACGAGCTACAAGAAGAGCTTTCAAACGTTGAACTGTCCTATCCGGACCATGTTTCATGGCAAATACCCACTTACAACCCACGCAGGTCTGTCCAGGGGGAAGGGGGACAAAATCTCACGTGTGGTTTGCCCAAAAAACAGACAATTCCTCGTTCATAGCTGTCTGTCATCTCGGATGTTGGAGAGCCTCTTGTACAAAAGTCGGAGTGGTAATAGACGATAAAGAAAGGGCAATTTGTCGGAGTTCCAGTGAGAGGTGGTGTAAGAAGACATAATTCACCATTGGGTGAGTAGTAGAAACAGTTGACGGATCTGCATGCTGCAAAATATCACCAGAGGAGGGCAGCTCCCGTAGGGTAGTAGATGAAGGTGGACGACGAGTATACACACGAATGAGAGGTGGTTTTGGTGGGATTGGCGTGGTAAGGAGAGGTGAGTTTGGTGGGATGGGCGTAGGAAGGAGACGTGGAAGGTTAGAACTAACAGGGATAGCATGTCGTGAAAGGAGAGGCGGAAGTGGAGAATCAATTGGTTGAGAATGATAGGACTGGTCTTCGTGAAAGGTGACATCAGCAGAAGTAACAACTTTGTGATTTGTGGGAGAAAAGCAAACATAGCTCTTCTTAGTACATGAGTAACCAACAAACATATATTTTGTGGCACGTGAAGCAAGCTTGTCAGTGGAAGAAGTAAGATTATGAACATAGCAGACGCAGCCAAAGATGCGAGGTGAGAAGGAAAAGGGGTTTGTGGAAGGAAACAAGAGATTAAAGGGAGAAACAAAGTTGAGAACGAAGGAGGGCATGCAGTTAATAAGGTAGCATGCTATCGAGATCACAAAATTCCAAAAGCGTTTGGGGACATTCATTCGAAACATAAGAGAGCGTACAACATCAAAAAAATGATGATTCTTGCGTTCAGCAACACCATTTTATTGGGGGGTATAAGCACACGAGATTTGATGGATGGTCCCGAACTCAGCACACATGTTAGAAACCCCATGACTCGTATACTCACGGGCATTATCGGTTCGAAAGGTTTTAATAGTAGTATAGAACTGATTGTGAGTCTCAATAATAAAGGAATGAAGAACCCGAGTTAGAGCGATCATAAAGTAAATATAACCAGGTCATTCGAGAGAAATCATCAATAAAGGCAATGAAGTAACGATAACCAGAAGTACTTGCGGTTTTATAGGGTCCCCAAATATCTGAATGAACAAGATCAAACGGAGCAGCGCTTTGTGTACAAGAAGGTGAGAAAGTGGCACAGTGTTGTTTTCCATAGATACAAAACTCGCAGGTGAAGTCGTGGAGGTACTGATCAGGGAGAGCTTTTCAGAGTATGTGGAGAGGAGCATTCCCAAGACGTCGATGTCAGTCGACAGAGCTAATACTGGAGAGAGTCGTAGGGGAAGAGGTGTCGAGGATGTAGAGCCCATTTGATAGTTTGCCTTTTCCGATGATATTTTGCGTTCGGCGATACTGCACAACAACAGAAGTATGAGAGAATGTCACGCAATAATCAGGATCTTGAGTGAGACGATTAATAGAGAGGAGATTGAAGGGGGAGCCTGGAACACGAAGAACAGAGCGAAGAGTGATGGAGGGAGTAATGCTGACATCTGTCGAGCCAGAGACAAGGGTGGTGTCCCCATTAGCCACTGTGATGCACAGAGTCCAGGTATTTGGAAGGCGTCCATTTTTTAATAAGATTTTTTGGACTTGTTGTGCGGCTCATATTATTAATCTACTGTTACAAGATATAGGAAAATTAAAGCCAATAAAATGTGATATCTCCTTGGGCCGCCAACTCTCTATCTTCATCTATGGTCACATCATCTCTCTCGACATGTTTAGAGAGTCAACAAAGGACTTGGACTCTCATGAGCTTATTCGACTAGGTGTGACTAGATTCACTACAACATTTCTATCTTTAGAGAGCATCTTATAGAAGAAGAATCAATTGAGGGGTTAATTCACATCTGCAAAGTGGGTTGCAACAAAGTTGGTCAGTAGTGTCGGGGGAAAGCACGTAAAACTATTTCATCTTTATTCATTTCATTTAAAATATATGTTTTGAAAGTTGCCCTTTATAGTATTTTCTTAATAATTTATTTTGCATATGGTAGACTGCAATGATAGTGATGAACGTTAGATTTTGGGCGAATGTCAAGCTGGCTATAAGTATATTCTTGTGAAAGTTTTGAGAAAAATCGACGGGAATACACCATTCATGGAGTGGTTATATGGGGATATCAAAAAAGCTAGGGAAGAGGTTGTTGTTCTCGATCACCAGGAGAACAAATATCCTCTTATATGGAAGTTGATTGATAATAGATTGGAGAAGAAGATGAGCAGCCCTCTGCACCTTGCAGGTTCTTACTTGAACCCAATTTTTTTATTATTTTTGTCGAGTGGAGATTGAACAGCCCTCTGCACTTTGTAGGTTATTACTTAAACCCATATTATTATTATTCACATCGAGTTGAGATTGAGGCCGACGAAAAGTTTATGAGTGGTTTTGTTGAGTGTCTCTCAAAGATATATAGAAAAGATCCTTCTACACAGGATAACATCAGTGCTGAGCTTGATGTTTACCAATACCAACAAGAGTTATTTGGTAAAGAGATGACAAAGAGACAGCTACAAAATCACTACTTAAATACAGGTACATTTTAATATATATATTTATTAACTTTAATGATGTATTTATGTATAATAATTAATACATTGTGTTGTCATTTTAATTTTCACAATACATTGGTGGAGCCTTAACGGTGCTGATACGTCATACCTTAAAACTATGGCTATGAAAATTTTAAGTCTGACTACTTCATCCTCTGGCTGTGAGAGAAACTGGAGCACATTCGAGATGCTATGCATTAATTTAGTATTTTAGTTAAACATTAATATCTTATTATATGAGTGTACGCATTATTTAACTTTTTTTAATTTTGTAGATACATTCTAAAAAGAGTAATAAACTTGATAGCAAAGGATTGAATGATTTAGTATTTGTAAAGTTCAATGCTTTGCTGAAGTCGAAATATTCAGAGACATTTTGAGATCCATTGGCAGCTAAGAATGTTGATTCTGGAATGATACAAGAGTGGATGTTGAATGTTGATCCTGAGGAGGATGAAAATGAAGATGGTGATGATGAAGTCTTTCCTGAAGAGGGGCTGACATGGGCGCAAACTGACAATACAGTCGACGCTGAACATGATGACAAAATGCCTCAAAGACTAACTACAAACAAAGAAGTGGCAATTAGTTATCAAAAAGGGGAAAAGAGAAAAGTATTTGAGGTGGACGAGGGAGATCTAGAGGGTTCATCAGATGAAGATCATATTATATCTACTCTGCCAACTATAGACGATTGTTTAAGTGATGAAGAATGAGGTATGTTTGAAATTTGATTTTTGGAATTTTGATCTTAAAATCACGAGTTTTACAAATTTTCATCTTTAAAGTGTTGTATGTTGAATGTTACATATAGCTTTTAATATTTAAAAGTTCAATAGGTTCTAGAATAGGTAGTATTGTGACATGTATAAAAAAATAACATTTAATTACATATATAATTAATTAAGTATTAAAATCTGATATATGAATTATCCCCGGTATATAAAAAACCAACAAGAAAACTCAAACCGACCTGTCCCCGACATCCAACATCTGCAACATTGGACCCAACTGAGAGAACTATAAGAATGGGGGTAGGAGGGGAAGAACGGGGAAAGAGAATGCAAAGGAGCTTGCAGAGGGGTTGCGATTAGAAAAATCCTAACTACCCAAAGGAAAGAGGAACCCGCAAACGAGTCTGCAGAAGGGGCTGCGGTTAAAAAAAAAATCTAACCGCCCAAGAGAGAAAACAAGGACCGTTTTGGCTCTGATACCATGTAGAAAAGAAGAGACCAATTGAGAAAAATAATAATTTCATTAATTTCTCAAATTTAATGGTACCATCATACATACATAGAACTGCATATTTGTACATTTATATAAGAGAAGAAAGAGAGGAGGAATTCTATCCTAAGATGTGGGACTAAACAAGCAACCAAGATGAGCCTCAAGATGGGCCAATTTTTGGGCTTTTACATATATTCTATAACAATATTAAACGTCACCCCTTCTCAAATATAACAATTACCCACTCTTTTCTATGGTATCATAAATTTATTTTGATATTTGTACTTGCACTGCCTACTTAATCCGATTGTTAACGATTTCTTTAATAGGTAAATAAAACAAAAACATAACCATACAAAAACAACAACACACAAGCCTTTATTCCACTATAGTGGGGTGGGCTATATGGTTCCTTTGTCCCATAAGCATAGAAAATAATGAGTCACTAAAGATTACCTCAAATGGCAGAACATATTATTATAGTTATATTTGGTTGACTATCTTATATGACCATGGATTATTCAAGATACCCTAAGGCCATAATAAAAGATTGCAGTAATATTCTGTGATTACTAAATACATCGATTAAAAGTCAGTGCAGAGCCAAGCACAAATAGCCATTGAAGAAGTTGAGAAAGATGGAGTTGTACTTACATGCCTCCAGACAACAAAAGAAATACTTATATTTGATTGAGGCTTGCCCTTCTCAGTGGGTAGTGTTCGCCTTCTCAAAGAAATGCTCTATATTAAACTGACTCCTTGGCTTGGCAACATGTTTCGGCATCTTCGAACTGCCCTGGAGGTTTTGGTGAAGATGTAGCTTTCCAAATTAAATATCTCCTAATAATAATAATAGAAAGTTAAGAATCCTGAAAAATAAAATGACGAACTCGACCTGAATCCTGGAACCCACAAAGATTTGTTCATTAGATTTCAGCACTTTAATCATTCCTCCTCTCCCATCGGGACCAACAGTAATCAAATCCCCGCTACTGCTAGATGACTGGATCGGCCTGCACCACCTTCCAGCACTTCTGTTTGCCCCTTCGGAATCGACAGAAGCAGAAAAGCTAGGTTTACCTAATAATGTATTCACCAAAGACGGGAACAATACAAAACACATCAGACCACAGTTTGAGAGTGTAAGAATATAGAAGATTGATTCTACTAAACTATTTTTGAATTAATGAAAATAATAATCAGCAAAAATAATCATATTAGAGGGATATTAGGATAATAATTTAGTTATACAGACTTGTAATTATCAAAATTATAATCACACTTATTCATTAAACATGTATGCCTAAAATACTTAACAATAATGTGAGTACTTTTGAGTTAAAAAATTAGAGGGAACTAGGTTGTAAATTGGCATACATGAAGTTTGCAAATTTAAACTTGGAACAATAAAACAATTTGAAGAGGAGACAACAATAATCTTTTATGAATTAAATTAACAAATCAGTTCTTGTTGGATGGGTTTAAAGAAGAAATATGTTCGAAAAATGTCTTGGGGGCGCATGTTCGGTTGTTCGCTATGATGAAACACATGGAAGAGCCAAGAGGGAGTATTAATTAGAAGCATTTTATTTTAATTCACGTAATCTTTATTTCATGCAAGTTATTTTTGCAATTTAATCTTTGTTTGGGCCTTTTTGAAAAATGGACAAGCATGTATTAATACCAATGAGAAGCAATCACAAGTAAATTTTACCCTAATATGACAACATGCTCAAACATGCTATCATTCGACCAAGTCAATCCCCCTTTCTCATCACCTGTATTGTTGGTCAAACATGGTATCATCCGCTGGAGCTACCACCCATTCCCTGATGTCGCTTGGATTTTCCCAGGGGAGCTTGCGCTACTTGTCCCCAGGCTTCGCTGAGCGCATAACTATCTTCAGTCATCTGAGATGAGAGCTATCAAGTCGGGGGGATTTGATGGAGATTGCAGTGATTCAATACTCATTTAGACAATCCGAGTTCGTGGATGCGTCTGGATGGTCGATTCGAGTCATCTTCATATATATATATATATATATATATATATATATATATATATATATATATATATATATATATTATTTTAAGTTATATTTGACACTTGATCGGCTCAGACATTTTGGGCCGTCCGATCTAAGTGCCCTGGCTTATTTTGGTATATATTGGAGGCGTTGGCAGTATTGAAGGCATCATGGTTTTGAATTTCAGATTGGAACCGTCGGTCATCCCCTCTCCGGTGCGACGCCGAGAGAACCCCCTTGGTGCAACTCCAAGGTAACTCCTTTCCGTTCGACCTAGTCTCCTCCATCTTCATTTGCCCCGCAGGCCCCGCAGGCCCCGCCATCTACCTAATCGTGAGCCCACCATCCCGTCGCTCTCCTCTCATGTCGATCACTCCACAACCTGCTCATGTTCTTCCTGCATGCAAACCTCTCGTTAGCCATCCCTACTGTCAAGTGAACCAACTCCCATGCTGCTTGATTCAACCTTTCTACTGCCTGAACCTGTAGCCTTCCTCTAATCCTTAACCTGCACCAATAGCCCATTGGAGTTAAATTCCCCCTTTTTTACGCTTGTAGCCCCACAACTTACCGAGTTGTCCAAGTTTAGCATTTTCCCCCAATCCAACCCCTCCTACTTCCTAACCGACCCCAGATTCCCCCGATCTACCTCTAGAGACTTTCGTCCCTTTATCTGAGGTTGTTCTTCACTCAATTCAGCAGATTGCCGCTGCATTCCAGCAGCCCAGCTCCACTCTAGAAGTTCTCCGATCGTCGCCATTTCCATGCTTAGCAGCCACCTACATATGTAAGTTGTAGTATGATTTCATTCTCCTATTTTGCATCTGGGATCGAACAAAGCAAGCGGCGGACCAAACGAACGACGAAATGAACAACCCGGGCAGCGGCGGCTAGGGAACCAGGAGACCTGGCTCTGATACCATGTTGAGGGAAATGAAATAATATTTGATTAGTTGCAAAGAGCACAAGTTCCCTTTATATATGGAGGCAGACCAAGATAAAAATGTGATAATGCGATATTACAAAAGTTGTAAATAAAACATAAATAATACATATTGTAACATGCTCTAATTCTCGTGAAACCCCTGATTTGCTAGACTTATTCGGTGTACCCTAAATATAATTGCACCTCACATATTTGTGGATTCACTTTGCTATTCAATTCAATTTTCTACTATGAACAATTGTGCACTTGTTGGATTCTTATATTAATTAATTATTTATTGTCAATTTAAGTCGGACTTACATTTGTATTCACATTGACCTGACATTTTATTGGATTGTGTGTGCACTCATATTTTAAGGTTGATCATAGATCCATTCACGTATGTCGCGTGTCCGCTTGCATGGTACTTAGGGTTAGGGCATCGGTCCCCCCACGCCACCACTAGTAGATTCATGCTGCATCAGATTTGTATCAGGGTCTAAGGTTCAGGCCGCATTTATAAATGTACTGGTCGGTTTTATAGTCTTTAGGTTCATTTATGGTAGTTATTGTCGTCCTTCATCTCCTCTATTTGGGGATCCCGAGCCTACCTATATTTGATCCCATAGAGCACTTTTAGAGAAACCGTTATGTTATTATGATGATAATTATCGCTCGTCGCACACTACTCCTGGAGATCGAGTCGACCCCTTGACGCGATTCCATTATGCTAGAGACGATCACCACGATGAGAGATCCTCACGTTATCATCATTACATCTCTAAGACTTTATGATAGTCGAGTTGAATATCATTTGAATCATCGTCGCTACGCATCCCCTATGTTTGAGGAACCTGAGTATGAATATATGCGAAAACCACCACACATTCGTAGGGATCACATCCACCCACGAGACGATCTGATTATGTTAGGAACGATCGTCTAGATGATCCTCAGGAGTCCTATAGAGGTCACCATCACTGGGATCACATCACATGTTAACATTCTTCCAGTGTCCCACAAATAGAGATACCTGAGGCCGAATTCTAGTGTTTAGTTATTCACCAATTTGATCGCTTAGATGCTCATTTTCATCACTTGAGATCTGCCTTAGGAAGAATCAATAGAAGAAAGCATAGAGATTTAGGTCAAGCCAACAATGTGTCTATTAGTGCTCCCACTAACATGAGAGGTCGGACACCGACACCTTTTGTTGATTCATCTTGTCCGGATGAGACTCAGTTCTCACTTGATTTTGGAGGTAATTTCGATCATGACTGTTTGACACGGGTGGAGAGTGATACTAGTATGACTAGGGAGCTTGGTCATGAGAGTGAGGACGAGCGACCCAGTGACACTATGATGGTATATTTGTCCTCTGCGGTTCACTTAGATCTAGTGTCCCCTTTGTCTAGAGAGCCAGTCCTCGACACTATATTGATTGACCCACATTTCAATAGGGGCTCTTCTCACTCTCCCTTAGCATTGTCTCGAGCCACATTACGATTGAGAACTAAGGTCCTAGTGTCGATCTCTTAGTGGTTGCCTCACCCATTTTTGGGAACACCACCCTTTTCGATGATATTCATATGGAGGATCATGACCATATTGATGGATGCTTTGATGAACCCCCTGAAAAAACTCCTGATGAGCCACCGCTCCCTTGTGAAAGTCAAGGGGCTAGCATTGACTTTGTTGTGGGTGTCCTCGTTCCCATGGACACTACCATTTTTGGTGCCTTCCCCTTGGAGGGCCATCCTGCCATTGTTGCCTCCCCAGGATTAAGTCCCCAAGAGGCTCATTTGACGAGCTCCCCTTCCAAAAGGCATTCAATCTAGTATGAATGGCTTGTGTCATCACAATAGTGATCATCAGGTATGCGATGAATTTTTGTATACATCTCCTGGAGAGCCACCCGACAGGCTTTATGATTTAAGAGGTATCCATCACACCCGTGCGTTACACTCTTTTGTCACTATCTGCGGCGTTCCTTCGAATGATGGCGTCATTCATGCTGAATTTTTCCATTGATCGCTTGGTGAGCCTCCTGATGAATTGCATCCCTTGGGAGATATTCTGCAACTCACTATCGATGTCTTAATCAGTTAGGTGGTCTCCGTAGTCTGTACACTAAATAAGTTTTTCTACACTTCACCCAAAGAGATTCCAGATAAACCGCCCATCCATGAGTACTTTCATTGTTATATAACATATGCATTTAGTCTGCATGCCATGTCAGTTGTCATTCATTTGCATCTGTTGCATGACTTGCATGGTCATTCTCATATAGTGCACGAATCTCCTACATTACATGATTCGACTCCATGGTATGTTTTGCATCATTTGCATAAGCTTCATGGATTTGTCTGATGTGAAATTGCAATAAACAATGACTATTATAAAAACCTAGCAGACCAGCACAAGCGGGATCTAATTTTGAATTTGTGGAATAGAGGGCGATTCACATATGATTTGAGAGGTTCCCAATAGGAATAACAAAAAAATTAAGCGCTCGCCGAATGATTCTTTATACAATCATGTGATGGTACCACTTTGCACTGTTGTATGAGTCACAACTATGATGAGCATGTGTATGTGAACTACTTTTTCCCTCGCATGTAGGAGCCACAACTCCCTTTGTTGCCTTCCACTTCGCCCCAACCTCCACCTGATGAGTCACACCATATGGGTCACTTAGCACCGTTGACGGTTCCTCCTACTGCATATGACTTCGCTAATGTGGACGGGCGAGATACGTTGTGATACCTTGTCCGCTGGAGCTACCACTCATTCCCCGATGCTGCTTGGATTTCCCCATGGGAGCTTGTGCTACTTGTCCTCAGGTTTCGCTGAGAGCATAACTATCTTCATTCATCGGAGCTGAGTGTTATCAAGTCGGGGGGAAATGATGGAGATTGCGGTGATTTGCTACTCATTTGGATGATTCGAGTCCACGGATGCATCCGGATGGTCGATTCGAGTCATATTCATATATTTATTTTTTTATATTTTAAGTTATATTTGACATCCAATCGGCTCGGACATTTTAGGTCGTCCGATCGGGGTGCCCTGACTAATTTTGGTATATATATTAGAGGCGCTGCAACATTGAAGGCATCGTGGTTTTAAGTTTCAGATTGGAACCTCCAGTCATCCCCTCTCTGGTGTGACGTCGAGAAAACTCCCTCGGTGTGACTCCAAGGTAACTCCTTTTCGTTCGACCTAGCCTCCTCCAACTTCATTTCCCCCGCAGACCCCGCCATCTACTTGATCATGAGCCCACCATCATGTCGCTTCTCCTCTCATGTTGATCACTCCACAACCTGGTCATCTTCTTCCAGCATGCAAACCTCTCGTTAGCCATCCCCACTGTCAACTGAACCAACTCCCATGCAGATTGATTCAACCTTTCTACTACCTGAACCTATAGCCTTCCTCCAATCCTTAACCTCACCAGCGGCCCATTGGAATTAAATTCCCCTTTGTTTTGCGCCTATAGCCCCACAACTTCCCAAGTTGTCCAGGTTTGGCATGTTCCCCGTTCATACTTCCTAACCGACCCCAGATTCCCGTGATCTACCTTCAGAGACTTTTGTCCCTCTGTCTGGGGGTCGTTCCTCACTTGATTCAGCAGGTTGCCACTGGACACAGTCATACTACCTGTTGTCCTTGTATTCCAGCAGCACGGTTCAATTCTAGAAGCTCTCTGATCGTCTTCATTGTCATGCTTAGCCGCCACCTACATATGTAAGTTGTAGTTTGGTTTCATTGTCTCCTATTTTGTATGCTTGGACTATAGTTCGGTGGATGTGATATTATATGTTTTAATTCCCATAAAATATTTAATTTGCTAGACTTATTCGGCACTCACTAAATACAATTGCATTTCACATATTTATGGATTCATTTTACTATTCAATTCAATTTTCTATTGTGAACAATTGTGCAATTGTTAGGTTCTTATATTAATTAATTACTTATTGTCAATTTAAGTCGGACTTACATTTGCATTCGCATTAACCTGACATTTTATTGAATTGTGAGTGCACTCATATTTTAAGGTTGGTCATAGCTCCATTCACGTATGTCGTATATCCTCTTTCATGGTACTTAGGGTTAGGGCATCAGTTTTCACCAACATGTAGATTCGAGTTGCATCAGCTGCTACGAAATAAATGCCATGCCTGTGAAAGACAAGCTCCCAATTCAAATATTCGAATAACCATTTCACGAGTTGCATGAAGCCAATATGTGTTCTCCATGATGGCCCTCATATCAAGCAATTGCAAAGTGTGAATGCATCAGGGAGACTAATAAGATGGTTTTCAGCACTCATCATGAACATTTTGAGTTCTTAATTATGCATTGGGTCTAAGGAAGACTAGCTCCATTTTTCACGATCGGACAAATGAGGTATTTTTCCAACACTCATGAAAGTTTATTCTCGTTTTTTCCATGACATACATAAGATAAGACAAAATCGAAATATCTACATCATCTTCAGACTGCACTACAATTGATCAAGGGACAATCTGCTCATCAAGAGAGAAAATGTACTTTTGGGGTGCCTCCATTGCATATATGGGAAATATAGTACATGTTGAAGGAGATAAAGAATGACAAGAGCCAAAAATAATTAGTGTTATGCCTTTTCTATATCTCACAGGATACTACAACAAATTCATCAAGATTTTTTGGAGAATTGCAGCTACGCTAGCCAACTTTCTCAGCCTTAGGCAGGGCTCATTTCAATGAATACCAATGGCAAATCAAGCGTTTCTCGGTCTTCGGGGGGCTCTCAATTGTGGTAGTTTGACATTTACCAAACTTTCGAAAGGAATTTAAGGTGGAATGTGATGTTTCAGGAAGTAGGATGGAGGTAATCCTACAACAAGAGGGACCCCATATTGCCTTTTTCAACGGCAAGCTCCCCACAAGTCATGAAATGCCCAAGAAATTATAATTATGTTTAATTGAATTTAAATAACATAAAATATATATTAATAATTAAGTGAAAAAATGAAATGAAAGGTTTTTAATAAATAGAATAAAATAATTATGTGGTAAGGAAACATCACTATAATATTGAAACTACTAGGTGCTTGTTGCAAGAGATGCAAGTTCCAAAAGGATAGTGGGATGAAAGTGTCCTTACTTTTATATCTATCATTAATTGGATGTGTCCATTGGGACTTCTTCCATGAATTCCTTTATTCAACCTCACTCCCAAAGTGTTCGGCCGTGTTGCCTTTGTGCACATTGTTGGACCTAATAAAAATAAATTGGGACCACATGCTGTCAAATGTTTATATGCTGGGTATGTTGCTAATCAAAAAATGTTACAAATCCTATTGCCGCATATAAGGATTATCTTCAAGGAGCTCACCTTCTTGGAACATACCCCCTTTTACTCCGAAGGAAAAAATATTACTATTCAAGTAGAGAAAGATATTGAGAGTGATTGTGTGATACCCCCTCTACCTACCATTGAGGATGGTATGACAGTAAATTGCACTAGCAAAACAAAGGGGATAATAAGTTGATACTATTGATACTCTTTTCTATAATAGAAGAAAGAAACTACAAATCTCTCATAGGAAACAATCCAGGGAGTGAGATCAGCCTATTGATACTCATGATCCACCATCCATTCCCACCTCATCATATGCGAATATCGGGATGACTCCTGGAGATACCTTATTGAAAAATATATTGGGTATCACTCTATCTCTCCCTTTCTAAAATCTTATTTGGTTATATTCTTTTGTCATTCCAAGTAATTTTTCAAATGCCAATTCCAACCCTCATTGGAAGAAAGCTATGGAAGAGAAAATGGAAGCTCTTCAATTGCAGGATACCTGGGAGAATGTTCCTATACCCAAGAGGTGTGCCATTGTGGGATGAAAGCGGGTATATACAATTAAGTAGTTGCACGACGACAGACTTGGTCATTATAAAGTGAGATTAGTGGCCAAAGGATTCACCCAAGTTGATGGAACTGACTTTCAGGAGACTGCTACGGGCTTCCACATAGTGTGCCAATATCTTCTCAAATAGGAAGTTGAGGGTGGAAGGGATACAAGAGAGCCAAACTTAACCTAAGGGGAAAAGGGGGGGGGAGCCTTGCTCAACCCGAACCGTAACTTGAGGAGGAGAAGAGGAGAGAAACAAAAATTAATGCATTAATTTCTTTCATTCATGAACTTAAGGATCAATAAATATACATAAGGGCATACAATAAGCTAGACTCGATAAGCATAAAATACGATGATTACAATGACATGACATTAATAAAACAAACGCAATAACAGATAACTGATCATGTGAAGTATTGATAGAGAAAGTTTCATATAATTTTTTCTTCTACCCCTGAGCTTGAATTAGGTTTTAAGAAATCAAAAGAAACTTGGGATAAGTATTCACAGAAATCTATGAAATTGTGCTCCTTTGAGACAGATGAATGGATATTTTTAATCACAGAAATCTATGAAATTGAATTAGGTTTCTATGAATTTTTTCTGAATATTCTTCGGCAAGAGCGCCCTAAAAATGGTTGCTAATCAAAGTGATCCTAAAGGAAAAGAGATACAAGTTGTCTATTTTTGGGTTTCTAAATTTTGTTATAGGTGTTGTAACAACCCAATATTTAAAATAAAACAAATTGGGTTTTTTATAATATTAACGATGCGATGACAAATTTGCGAACAGCCTAAATCCCCCCGTTATTGTTTTCCCCGCACCTGAGTCAGCCCCCTCCCGATTTAATTCTTCTGGTATAGGGTTCCCGAACAGCTCTCTGCAGCTTCCGCAAGCCACGCCGCTCTCGATAAAACCTGCTCATGCCCGATTCTGCTGCAAACTCGTCACTCTCGCCTCCTGCGCTCGACTCTCTGCCTGACGCCTCTTCCTACTCCCGCCGGCATCTCTTCCCGCGCCTCTTGTTCCTCTGGTTGTGGCCGGTGTCGCCTCCTCTAGATCTTCCTTCCATCTCAAGTCGACGGCTGCTCCTCTGCCAAAGCCGACAGTTTCTGTGGCCGGCAGCCACCTCTTCTGCCTTGGCCGGCCACTTCTTCTCCTCCTCAAGGTCGGGAGACGCCTCCTCCTCCGACAACCCCTTTCCTCGTCGTCTTGGCCGAGATTTTCGAGAAGGAAGCCTAGGGTTTTGCTCAAATCCTCCTCCACTCAAATTTTGGACTCGATTTTGGTTTCTCTTGGTAAGATCTCCTCTCTTTCCCCTTATTTCAGATTTTTTTGGTCAATTCTATATTGATTTCGTGCCCTAAATTTCATATTTTTGTGATTAAAGCTTGTGCCGCCTTTGTTATCGTCTAACTACTGTGTATTTGTGATTTTCGGCTCCGCTCCTCAATTGAGTTGGTGGGATCATGCAAATCCCTCTCCGAATTAGGGTTTCCCCAACCTTAAGCGCCGCCAATTCTTGGATTCGTCGTGGTTTCTCCTCTCTCCTCACTTTTGAGGTAGGTAAATCTCTAACTCCTCTCCTGTTTAGGTTATTCGATGATAATTTCATGTGCTAGCGCAAGTTTTTTCGTTATGTCAGGTATCAATCTCGTTGTTCTTAAACAGGTTCAAAATAAAGTTATTGGATTTTGCTTTCGCTGCTTGGCCGCCTCGGTCAGCTTCAGCTTTCTTAAGGCAAGTAAAGATCTCTCTCTCTTGCAAGCATTGAGTTTAATTTATTGCATCTGTTCGTTTGACCACGTGACTTCATTCTTGCATATTTTGATTTGTCGAATAAACTGGAATGCCGAATGCCTAATCTGACAAGACAATATATTAGTGGTTAAATATTTAATTTGTTTGGATCGACATGAGTTTGTGATCATGGTTGATTTTTACTTAGTTGAATTGCGTCTTATAGGATGAATAATGAGAAGATGAGTTAGTAAATGAAGGTGATTGATTTTTATTGGATTCTCACTTAGGTGAAGTGTATCTCATTTGATGGTTTATTGAAAGACTGGTAGTTCTTTGTGAGCATGAACATTAATTATTGTAATAATAAATATTAAGATTGCATGCTAGCAAATAAATGAATTGTGTTTTATATGAAAGTTTTGATCATACACATCTTTACTTGAGAGAAAATTGTGTCTTAGAATGATTTGATCTAGATGAGTATTTATTGCCCTCAAATCGATGCATGTCAAACTTACCCAAGCGTTTTACTTGAAAAATCTTCTTGTTAATGATAACTTAATCCCTCGGACCCGAAAGGTTCAAAACTCAATCCGTAGTTCTTGGTGTCATTGAATCTTGTTTTTTTAGTCTGTCTTGTTCAAAGACTGTGGTAAATTACATTACTTGACTCGATGCCCCCTTGTTTATGAACCTACTCTTGTGCATCAGAATCGACAAATTTGTAATATGTTTTATATGATAAAAATCACTAAATTATGAATCCTTAAAGTCATTAATATTATAAGCAATCATTGAAAGGTAGTGTTGAATTGATGTGACATTTTGACTCGAGTTTCCGCTTGACTAACAACGGAAACCAACAAATAGTCATATCAAACACAATTACTTTGATAAGCCTTGCATTTAGACTTATATTAGAATTATGTGCATCAAATAAAAACAGTCACATTTTACTGATTACAGCTTATGTCATTGCGTGTTTGAATCTATGTTATGCTCTGGAGTAAGCTAATAATTCTAGTTATTTCTGTTTGACACATTTACTTGTCTGTCTTTTTAGCATTGCTTCATGAAAACTGGCACTCAATATTTTTTCCCCTGCTCGTAATTAACTTTACTTTGCTTATGTTCTAAGATTTTCCCTTCTTGTTTTGGATTTGTCGTAGCATTCGTGCTTGCGCCGCCTGCTTCCTGAGCCTGATCCGCGTCAAACTTCAGATTTTGTGTTTACGTTTCTTTTCCTTTACTGTCAGACATTTATTTTATGTAATAATTATGATCAGTAAATCATGGATAACTGCTAGGATAAATATTAGATGTTCTAGAATTTAGTATCATTTGCATGTTCATTTATTTGAAATTTACATTGCATGAAAATAAGTATCAGAACTTGTATTATAAGTTTTAATGAAATGCATGTGCACATGTTTCACACTGCTATATTTTAAAGCTTCTGCATAAAAACAACTATTTTCCTTCAAAGTAATTATTTTAAAACTAATTATCAATTTTTTGCTCCCGCCTTACAGTCATGGATTTCTTTTTCGCCCATGTATGTGGTATCGCGACCCGCCCCATAACGCACTCTGACTTTTGTTGAGACAGGTCATAACAATTGGTATCAGAGTCAGGTTAGTTTATAAAGATAAAGTATTTTATAGTTATCACATATTTTGAATGTTATTATGTAAATATATATACATTCATCATTGTTTCACTCACTTTGTCATTATCTGTTGTCAATGTTTTAAATGTCGGATGTCGGATGTCGGATGTCGGAGACATGTCGGAGACATTTGAAAATGTCGGGTTTTATATTTTTACAGCTTTTTATTATTATTTATATTGTTAAAACAATGATAAATGACAAATATTTAACTTTCTTTATTTGCATGTTTGTTAGGGGCTTAGGGCTATCAAGAAAATATTTCTGCAGACATATAACAGTGAAATACAACAGCAAATGAATATGATGAAAATGTAATTTCACAATAGTACAATACTGGTTTGTTAAGTGCTAGGTATACTAATTAACCTGGAAAACATAACATTTATTGTGCGCAACAAGTATATGCGTCTATGCAAATTTCAATCAGTAAAAATTGAATATTTTAAACTATTGAATGACTTACTTAAGTTGGTCTCACGGTCTCACCTTAGTCATCCCCGATCCCTTCCGAATGCATTGTTTGATTTGTTTCATCGTTATCTGTCTCGTAATCACCTTCTGAAATCTCCTCTTCAATGAGGTTCTCCTCTGATGAAGTAGAAAACTCTACTTCCTCTTCTTCATCAACACAATCTAATTTTCTTTTGCCTTTCTTCTTTGATGATTTAGTATTTGGAGTCATTGAAGATTGACGAGACTCACGAGAGCTTTTTCTTGGTTCTGTATCAACATCCATACACTCTGCCACTTGCTGTCAAGTTAACCCCTCTCCAGGAAAGACCTCATCATCTTCATCATCAATTGATTTCTTTGAAGAACTGGAGCCCACCAACCACTCTGTCACTTTTCCATCTTCAAAGTTTTTTGCAGCTATTGGATCTCTTTTAGCTTCCATTGACCTTGTTTTTAGAGTAGCATTGAATTTTACGAAGATAAGATCATTCAATTTTTTATGATCAAGTCTATTTCTCTTTTTTGTATGAATCTGTAATTTATAAAGTCAATCAATGCAATTAATATAAAATTTGTGATAATCAATATATACAAATTTAATTACAACTTATAAATAAATAATAACTTACCAACTCAAATGTACTCCAATTTCTTTCACAACCTGAAGAGCTAGTAGTCAATCCGAGAATACGTACAGCCATATCTCTCAAATCAGGTGCGTCATTCCCATTAAACTTCCACAAATTCACTAATTATTTTTAAACACAAAATAGTAATAAAAAAATTAGCAACATGAAATTATAAATAAAACTATTCAGTAAAACAAGTGAATAATTTAAGAAATTTAAAATTATTTATACCAAGATCAAGAGAACTATTAAGACTTTGTCTCTTTGCAATTTCTCTTCCAAAAGATCCTCTCTTATTTCGATAGAGACATATTTGATCAGCAATACGATCTTGAAGAGCCACATCCCTCCCATACATCTTAGACATACAATCAATTACCGCATCCATGTATTTTCCGTCTTTCTCCATTTTTTCCCAATTTGCAAAATAAAAGTATGGATTAAGGTAATGACCAACAATATGAAGGGGAGTGCTCAACTTACTATCAATCCTTCTTTCAATTAGCTTCCATATGGGAAGATATCGAGATTCATTACGATTTAGAGCAATCTCAATTTCTTCTTTAGCCTTTAACATATCTCCGTATATCCACCCCATAGAAGGCGTATCTCCATCAGCTCTTCTCAACACCTTCACTAAAGGAGCAAATATACTAACAGCAATCTCCGCATCTTTCCAAAATTTCACATTATATACAATTGCAACGACCTATAATTTTAAATAAAGCAAAATTGATCATAACCGTTTAAGAACTAAGAAGTAAGAAGTAACACAAGTTAATCATAATTTAATTATAAAACAAAGTTTTGTATTTTACCCTCTTTTCAGCTGGTGTGCTAGCTAACTTTGAGTTTTCCCATTTTTGCGATGAGAACATGTTCCTTAGCTCTTTCTTCTTATCTAAAATGCTTTGCAAAGATAGAAATGCAGTAGCAAATCTAGTCACTCCTGGCCGAATAAGTTCATGAGAATTTAAATCTTTTGTAAATTGCCTCAGCAAATCAAGAGAAATGGTATGTCCATATATAAACACTGTCAAAATACGACCAAGGGTGATGGCATTTTTGATTTGCCTTATTTTTGCAATATCTCCAAGTAATAAATTAATTGTGTGGGCTGCACAGGACGTCCAAAATATGGCAGGTCTTTTAATAGATAGCATCTTTGCCGCTAACATATTATTAGATGCACTGTCCGTGACAACTTGCACCACACTGTCTTCTCCCGGTCCAGACTCAGATCCGATAGCCTCGTCAACAAAATCAAAAATGAATTTTCCATCATGAACGTCAGATGAGACATTCCTTGACATCCAAAATGCTACTCCTGCTTCACAGTGAACCATAATATTCATAATACTCCTTCCCTTTCTGTCACTCCATGCATCAGTCATAATGCTACAACCACTCAACCTACAAGTAGCGGTGAATGTGTTTAATGATTCTTTTGTTCGCTCAACCTCAATCTTGAGATGTTTGTTACTCAACTCATATGGTGTAGGGCCTTTCAACCCTTGCCCACACTGCCCAATAGCTTGTACCATGTGATCAAAGGAAGGAAGCGTCACAGAATTAAAGGAAACACCGGCCTCGTATATCCATCTTGCGATATATGCGTTTGTTTCCTCCCTTATTTTCTTCTTCCACCTATCTCCTCCTAATGCAAACTTCCCACTTTTACTTGTTTGTCCAACACTATCCGCAGGTATTTGGAAATGTATATCCAACGGTCCTTTTGTCTTCATTTTAGAAAACAAACTTCCATGTGATTGAGAGTTGTCTTCTGAATTCATTGCACCTCCAATTACTACTTCATCACGGTCTGCCTCCAATCTAGCAATTTTGGCCTCTTTCAGTGCTAGCTGTGACTTTAAAGCAGCATCAACTTGAATTTTCACCTCAGTTGGTACTTTTGGGCATGGTTTAACATTGCCTCGTATCCCAGCTAGATGCGCCTTCAATCGACTCACCCCACCACTTAGTACTTGACTGCAATACCGACATCGAACCCTATTTGTGTCCTTTGCATCAACCTTCTCACCGTGAGACCAAAAAAGATCTCTACCTAGCTTAGTACTTGATTCCTTTGTGGAAGCTTCAGACGACATCACGAGTATTCTAAATAAAGAAGATCAAAAAAATGAAAGAAATGTAAGTATAAATGTAATATTCCAAAATAGAATAACTTACAACTTACAAATAAACACCTGCTCTTTTGACTTTGAGCAATTTGTATATATGCAAATTAAAAGGGAAAAATCAAATGATCAAAAAATATAAGGTATAAAGAACAGTAAATTTATTTTGGCAAGTGCAGCAATGAAAGATTCAAATGTAAAGGCTAACCACCTTTGAATGTTCACTTCACTACCTTAAAAGGGTGCATGGTTCATGTGCTCATAAGTTTCTTCACTACCTTAGTACAATTACAATGAAGTAAATAAATTATTAATCGCTTTCTTCACTATCAAGATGTTTATGTAAACAACTAGAAATGACGACTCAGCAGAATGTCATGGCAGGAGATTTTAATAACAATTTTGTCTAAATTTATTGTGTCCGGGATTAGCGGAAATCCTAGTTCCGCCACTGCAGATACCCAAGCAAAATAGAGCTTTAGGTTTCTTCTTTCTTTCCACTCTCAGACGTAAACCTAGCAACATAGGATAAACTCAAGTTTTTTCCTGCAACACAAGGAGTGTTATTTTATCAATTCAACATGAGCTATGTTTTAATCGCACTTGCATCATTTTGGATAATTATGGAACGTGTTGTAAGCTGTCAACAACATAACTTGTCAATAGGTATAGGTCTCTCCACGAAGTGCTACAAAAATGTACCAAAAGATCGGAAAAGTGTTAGGCGCTGAGATTTACAGATTCATATCTCAGATTATAACATATAGTATCTCTGTTTTTATAAAAACAAAAAGCACAACATATTCTTTATATTCAAGGCATAATTATTTAACTTTATCAAATTTCCCATATCTTATATTTCCTGTAATATTATGCCTTCTTGTGATACACAGTGTGCCTTTTATCCACCTCTTTAAAATTACAACACTATAAGTCTATAACTGTGTATTTCCAAGACATGTTAGAGTTTCCAATTTTTTTGATTTTGTTTTTCCCTGTATCTTTGGTTCTCTTTGTGGTCTGTATTTTGTCACCCCTATATATAAAGAAGTGTTTCTTGTTTATGAAATAATTCTGATTACTTCCAGCACATATAACAATAGATCTTAGGTGATTATACTGGAATCCACAACTAAATATAAGCAATTTGGTACAAATGACTGTATGTTTATAAAAGGAATAGTTGTATTCCTTTAAAATGGTACCTATTTGAGGAGGTAGAAGCTAGAAATAGGACGTGCGGAGAAGAGCAGCTCCTGAAATGCTCTGCCGAAGGCCAAGGGGGCGAGTGGTTGCGAGGAGCAGAAACTTCCGGCAAGGAGCTGAGACTTTCAGCGAGAGCGGAGAATTTCAGCGAGAGCGGAGACTTCCGGCGAGGAGCAGAAACTTCCAACGAGGAGAAGAATATAAATCTAGGACATGAAGGAGTCGAGCATGCGGGATCTGAAGGTCGACGGAGGCAGAAACTTCTTCGTTCGTTGCTCACCACCGATAGAGGAGGAGGAAGGAGCAGGGCTTCGTTCGCTGCTCAACGCCGACGGAGGTGGAGGGAGGAAGAGCAAGAAATGGCTGTTTCGTTCGCAGCTCACCGCCGACAGAGGAGGGAGGAGCGAACTTCCTGCTCTGCTTCTGCTCAGCGCCGCGCTACAGCTCGAGAGGAAATTTAGGGCACGCGGCTGTTAGGGCACGGGCTGCTAAAACTTAGATTTTATACAAAATAAAAAAAACCGACATGTATTAAAAACGGGCGACGTTTTAAAAATCGGACTCGGCCGACATTTCGGATTGTTACCGAAATGTCGGCCGAAATAATTAAAAACGCTAATTTTGTGTTCGATTGAAAAATTAGATCGTTTTCCCTTCAAAACAGACATGTCGGCCGACATGTCGGACATGTCGGCCGACATTTAAAACATTGTCTGTTGTTCACGGCTGAAACACGCGCATAGTCACTCATAAGCATAAGTAGTATGCACACGAATGTTAAGGGTTTATGGGCAAACTTAACATTTTTATGCATATGAATTTTCAAAAGGATATACACTGCTTACGAATATTAAATGATATGAGCGGTTTAATATTTTCAAGAGTGTTGACATTAAAATCATAATATGCATGACATGTTAAGTGAAATGAGTCCTTAAAATGGCATGTGTATCCATTCATTTACATTCATATCATAAATCATCGCACAAGTGTTAAGCTAAGAGTAACAATAATGATTGTACACGTATAATTTTACTATTTGATTGTCATCGAACATGATCTCATTGTTGCACTTGCATGATCATTATCTAGAGTTGTCGAATGAAAATGTTATAATTATTACATAATTTAGGTACCTGACAGCAGTGTTGTGGATATCAGCCGACATGTCCGACATGTCGGCCGACATGAAGGTTTGAGAGCAAAAACGACACAAAACCGGCACAATTTCATTTCGTGGCGTTTTGAAAATAGCGGTCCGACATGTCGGTTAAAACCGACATGTCGGCACCAAATAACGTCTGATATCGGGCATTATTTTACCTTTTTTATTTATTTAAAAAATTATTTTATTAATTTTTATTTCTTAATAAAAAAATGACCATGCTCATTTCACAAGACCCTGCTCATTTCACAAGACCCCGCTCATTTCACTTCATCCCGCTCTGCCCTAGCTCTCCCCGTCGCTCCTGCCCTAGCTCTACCGCGTGCGTCGGCGACACTGTCTCTCTGGTTATTTCGTCTCCCTGCTCGCTGGTGCTCTCTGGTTCTCTGATTCTTCGGTGCTCTCTAGCTCGTTGGTGCTCTCCCTCTCTCACGCGCTGTCGGCACTATCTCTCTGGTTCTTTCTTCTCCGTGCTCGCTGGTGCTCTCTGGTTCTCTAGTTATCTGGTGCTCTCTAGCTCGCTGGTGCTCTCCCTCTCTCGCACGCTGTCGGCACTTTATCTCTCTGGTTCTTTCTTCACCTTGCTCGCTGGTGCTCTCTGGTTTTCTGGTTCTCTGGTGCATTCTAGCTCACTGGTCCTTTCCTCTCCCTGCTCGTTGGTGCTCTCTCGTCTGGTTCATTCTTCTCCCTACCTCCCCTTCTCATTCTATCGCTCTGCATTTCATTTTTTAGTGTTATAATATTACACCAAACATATTATCTAATATTAACTTTTTAATAAGAATGAATACGTTCAATAGGTTGTAAAATAGGTAGTACTGTGATATGTATAAAAATTAAAAAATAACATTTAATTACATATATAATTAATTAAATATTAAAATCCGATATATAAAATATCCCTGATATATCCCCCGATATATAAAAAGCTGACATGAAAACCCAAACCGACGTGTCCCCGACATCCGACATCTGCAACATTGCCTGACAGTAGGAAATGTGTTGAATCTCTAGTTTCAAGTCCCTGATATGATGGGGGAGAATCAACAATGAAGCGCATGCAACAATATCAATGGTGCATTGAATATCCATTCGAGGCAGTGACTCATTAGGAAGCTAGTCGGGCATGATGCCAGAAAACTCATTGAGGATGTGATGGATATCCAGATGTGGCTCAGGAATGTCAGTAGGGCCCTCAAACGTCATTGTGGTGGCCACTATATATATGATGCCAAAATCGACTCTATCTCTCAGGCACTCACTACGTCCCAACATATGCAGGGGTCTCGAGGAGCTTGTGTTAATCGAAGGCTCAACCCAGTCATTGGATTTCTCCTTGAACTGGGTGGGGGATAGAGTAATCTTATGACCCTTATCGTTGAATACACACGTGTTCGAGTGATTGAAACACGTGGCATAACAATTATAAAGCCAAGATCTCCCTAGTAACGCGTGAGCGGCATTGAGATGACATCGTATCAAACATAATCTTCAAAGGAAGCAAGACTAATCGACGTAAGGCGCTGTTGGGTGACTTGGATTACAGTTTTATCAACCCATATAACTCAGTAAGGGTGTAGGTGTGGCTCATCCTTCACCTGCATCCACTCAAGGCCCATTTGGGCCACGATGTTCAAGCAACTCTCACTATTTATAGCTAACGAGTATGGGTCGCGTCTGCTGGAGAAATAGGTATAAAAAATAGTGGTTCATCATCAGTCTGCATGCGGGGCATGCAAGAGGTTTTCCAACTTCTCTGCCCAGGTAATGATTTGTTTCAACGAGTGATTCAATGAATTTACATCACAGCATCCATGTTTCATCAAACAAAGTCGCGATATACTTTCTCTAGGAGATGAAGATTCTCTGATTAACATTGACAACCTCGATCCTACAAAAGTATCATAATAGGCCAAAGTATTTTACTTTAAATTCATTTGTTAGACGATCCTTCAGACAGTTTGTCTCCTTCAAGTTATTCTTTATAATAACCATATCATTAATTTTGACAATCAAAGTTGTCAACTTTGCTTTTCTATTCTTGATAAAAAGTGTGCATTCAGCCGCACTTTGTAAATATCCTACAAACATCATCAAAACAGTGAATCATGCAAACCATGTTCTTGGTGATTTTTTAACCCACACATAAATATTTATAGCTTCTAGATTTTTTGTCCTCGTTTCTTGCAAAAACCTATAAAAACCTATAGTGGATTCATAAACACTTATTCTAAATTTTCATGGTGGAAAGCATTTTTACGTCGAGTTGATGCAATTTCCATCTCACAATAATTGCACAAGAAAGAAGTACTCAAACAGTATTCACCTTTGTTGTAGGCGCAAAGGTCTCTGAGAAATCAATTCTTGCAGTCTGAGTGCATTCTTTTGCCACCAATTTAGCTTTATTATACTACCCCTTCAAAGTTTTGATGTAGGGGTAGGCTAGTGGTGCTCGGAAGCTAGAACCCTACGTGCACATGTGAGGGGAGATGCGAATGCAATGATACATGCAATGAACAGTCGGATAGCAACGATTAGTAATTTAAGCAATGAAAATTAGCAACGCCACGCAATTAACCGAAATAAAGAAACAATTAAATAACTTTGGCAATTAGGCAACGGCTTCCTCCGCGCGGAGGGCCTTAGCAAGCGGCGGCGACTAATTCCACAACAACTATTAGCATATAAGACAACAACTACCAAACTATAATCACGGCACAAATATGGATAAACAACCAAGTGCAAATGTCAAGTGCAAACATAATACCATAAAATACTCACGATGCAGTGGGCTGATCCGAGGCGATGGAGGATTTGACGAACCAGATGCAAAACGAGCGATCGGAAGTGGAACCGGGGGCGAAGAGGCGATGGCGGTGGCTGCCTTTGGCAAAAAGTGGCGGTAACGGATGGTAGACGGCGGATCCGGCCACAAATGAGTAGATCCGGGCCGGGGGTGAATAGATCCGATGATTTGGAGCGGATCCGAACAAAAATGGAAAGTTTGGGTGGAGGGAATAATGGATCGGAGGGTGGTAGCACTAGATCGAAAGAGATCTAGGGTTTTCGGAGCGGAGGGAAGTGGATCCACGAAGGAGAAGGGGGAGGGGTGGTCGGCTAGGACTGGAGAGTCCCTTGGGGGGCCGGTCTTGGAGGGAAAGAGGGGGCGGAGGGGTTGGGGCTGGTAGCAAGGCCGGCGGCCGGTTTTTGGCACCCAGGCGGCGGCGGACAGGGGGGGAAAAGGGGCGAGTTCTGGCCGGTTGCTTGGCTGCAGACCGGCTGCGGTCGGCTGGAGATTTAGGGGGTTTCCGGTGGCGGAATAGGGGGAAACAAGATGGAAAATGAAGGAGGAGGGTAGGGTTTACCTTTGGGGGAAGTTTGGCGGCCTAGGAGTCGTCACCTAGGGTTCCACGGCGTCGGCACCGAGAAGGGATCGCAGGAATCCGGGAAAGCACTTCTCCAAATTCTACAATACCCCAAATCAGCTCCCTAGCATCCTATATATAAGAAAACATGACTTAGGGCAACCACAATCAACGACTATGATTGGCCGGTGGGTTAACCCATCAAATACACCAAAATAAACTCAAAAGATATAAAGTAATATAGCGTTTTGACTCACGGCGACGTTCCGGACGCAACCGCGGAGTCCGATCGGCGATCCGATCAAGTCTTCCTGCGTGAGTACATGTATGTGGGCCCCGCCTTGCGGCGAGCTCCACCAAGTGCATCCGATGGCTCCCCATCAACTCCCCCCGACTGAAAGGCCTTCATCTCCGATGAATGGAGATGATCGTACTGAAGTCGAAGTCCGGGGGCGAGCCGATCTAACTCTGCCGGTAGTATCCAAGTATCATATGTGTCAGGTCGGCCCCGCCAATGTACCAAGTAGCGGCAACGCGGTCCGGCCGAGGTGGGAACAAACTGGTGGGATCTGATCTCTGTGACACTCTCATCTCTCGCCTCTCGGAAGGTGGGTCCCGATGCGATCGGTGGTGCCTGCGGGGGAACCAAAGGGGACGAAATCCCAGGTGGGTGGGTGGCAATAGTGGATGGGCTAGGATGGCTAGCAGGTGGTGGGGGTGGCTGAGCATCCCCCTCGCTCGGGTCCACATACTCATGAGGCTCATAGTATGAAGTCAGATCCTCAACGTTAAACACGGGGTGAATTCCCATACTGGCCGGGATGTCAAGCCGGTAGACGTTGGTCCCAATACGACTAATAATGGAATATGGACATATTCGCCTCGCGCTTAACTTTTTGGCAGGCCCCGAAGGGAGCCTCTCGGGGCGGACTCGCACCATTACCTTCTCGCCTACATTAAATATCTGCTCTCGCCTTCGCTTATCTGCATGGGCTTTATAATTATCATTGCTTATTATTATTTGTCGGCGGACCGACTCATGCAAATCATGCAAATGTCGTGCAAATGACTCAGCAGACTCACTAGGGCGGGACTCTAGAGGGCTCGGGACAAGGTCTATAGGTTTCCTAGGGTCGTATCCTGAAACTACGTGAAATGGACTCAACCCGGTGGACCTATTGACTGAGCTATTGTAGGCAAACTCGGCGATCGGCAAATCTAAGTCCCAACTACCTACATGCTCACCAGCTAGACACCGCAACAGATTCCCTAAGCTCCTATTCACTACCTCAGTCTGACCGTCCGTCTGTGGGTGATATGCCGAGGAAAACCTAAGGATAGTACCAGTCTTGTGCCACAGGGTTTTCCAAAAGTAGCTCATGAACCTCACACCGCGGTCAGACACGATCGACTTGGGCAGGCCATGCAACCGAAAGACATCCCTCATGAATATAGATGCAACGTGGGTCGCATCAGCCGTCTTGCGGCAAGCAATGAAGTGTGCCATCTTCGAAAACCGATCAACCACCACGAAGATGGAATCGTGTTTCCGTAAGGTGCGAGGGAGTCCGAGAACAAAATCCATGCTGATGTCCTCCCAAGGGCGGTGTGACACGGGTAGGGGCGTGTAAAGGCCGGTGTTCTGCTTATTTCCCTTGGTCGTCTGACAGATACGGCAGTGGCGCACAACCCGAGCTACGTCCTTCTTGAGGCTAGGCCAGTAGAGACGGTCCTCAACAAGGGCTATGGACTTATCTCGCCTGAAGTGACCCGCGGCTCCGCCCGCATGCAGTTCCCAAATCAGGTAATCTCGGTAAGACGTCTGAGGAACGCATAGGCGGGAAGCCCGGTACAGATATCCCTCGTAAATCTGGTATCCCTCAACAGGGTCTGGTGGGTCTCGGGATAGGGCGGTATAAATCTCACCAAAGTCAGGGCACGTAGGGTAATCGAGCATCAGTCGCTCAAGTCCCTGCACACTCGCTGTCATCGTCTGCAATAGGGACACGCGGCGACTCAATGCATCGGCCGGCTTGTTCTCAACACCCGCGCGGTGCTTGAGAACGTAATGAAAATCCTGCAGATACTCAACCCACTTCGCATGTCGGTGGCCCAGCTTGCGCTGCGAATCGAGGTAACGGAGGGCCTGGTGGTCGGAATACAACACGAACTCCCGGGGAAGGAGATAGTGTCGCCAGTAGCGCAGAGACTGGACAATAGCATAAAATTCTCGATTGTAGTTCGAGTACTTTTGCTTTGCGTCATTCAGCTTCTCACTAAAGTAGGAAACTGGGTGTCCCTCTTGGCTCAATACGCCACCTATACCGATACCGGACGCGTCGCAGGCGACCTCAAAGGCGCGACTGGAATCTGGTAACCTCCGGACGGGAGCTGTCGTCAATCTCTCCTTGATCTCCTCGAAGGCTCTAGTGGCTGCGGGGGTCCACTGAAACTCTCCCTTCTTGAGACAGCTCGTGAAGGGGGCCATGATCGTGCTGAACCCCTGGACAAACCTCCTATAGAAGGTGGCAAGCCCGTGAAAGCTACGAGCCTCGTGGATATTCCTAGGTACAGGCCAATCTCGAATAGATTTGACCTTCTCAGGGTCCACGGAGACTCCAGTGGAGGAAATAATAAAGCCTAGGAAGTGGACGGACTCGGACAGAAAGGCGCACTTCTTCAGGTTCACATACAGCTTCTCTTGACGGAGGGTGCCGAAGAGAAGTCTCAAATGATCGAGGTGAGCGGCTTGAGTCTGGCTGTAGACTAATATGTCATCAAAGTACACCACCAGAAACTTGTCCATGTAGGGCCGCAACACCTGCGTCATAACTCGCATGAATGTGCTCGGGGCATTGGATAGCCCGAATGGCATGACTAGCCACTCATACAAACCGTCCTTGGTCTTAAATGCGGTCTTCCACTCGTCCCCCTCGCGAACTCGTATCTGATGGTACCCGCTGCGGAGGTCGATCTTGGAGAAGATCTGGGCACCAGACATAGTATCCAGTAAGTCATCGAGTCGTGGGATGGGGAAGCGATACTTGACCGTGATCTTATTGATGGCGCGACTGTCGATGCACATACGCTAACTACCGTCCTTCTTAGGGGTAAGGAGGGCGGGGACCGCACAAGGACTCATGCTCTCGCAAATGAACTTCTTCCGAAGAAGCTCGTCAACTTGCCGTTTGAGCTCAGCGTGCTCATCCGGGTGCATGCGGTAGTGGGGCAGGTTCGGGAGGGAAGCTCCCGGGACTAAATCAATGACATGCTGAATGTCCCGAGGGGGAGGCAGCTCATCGGGGAGCTCGTCCGGCATAATGCCCGGAAACTCGCCTAACAGGGGACGCACCGCCAGTGGGAAATCGACTGGGGCGTCCTCAGTAACCTGGGTAGCGGCGACTACATAAATAACGTCGGACTCCGCACTATCCCGCAGAAACTCACCTCGCCTCAGAATATGCAGTGGTCGCGAGGCGTTCGTGCTCGGAGATGACTCTACCACACCCTTGGGTCGATCTCGGGGCTGGGTGGGTGTCAACGTGATCTTCCGCCCCTTATCATAAAAGACACACGTGTTCGAGCGGCCGAAGCACGTGACATCACGATCAAAAATCCAGGGGCGGCCAAGCAACACGTGAGCGACGTCCATGGGAATAACATCGCACCAGACCTTGTCCTGAAAGGACGCAATGGTGATCGGGACTAAGCAACGCTGGGTGACCTGAATCGACGTCTTGTCAACCCAGACGACACGGTACGGATGGGGGTGAGGCTCTGCCTTCACCTGCATACGGTCAAGCGCCTTCTGGGCTACAATATTCACGCAACTCCCACCATCAATGGCTAGCTTGCAGGGACAGCCTGCACTAGGGAAGTACGTATAAAAGATGGTCGTGCGTCGCCAGTCCTCGTCCACACGTGGGGTGTGTAGGAGGCGTCGAATCACTCCCACCTCTAATGATCGCTCGACGTCACTCTCCCAACCTTCCTCGACTGCAGCCCTAACCTAATCTGGGGCCTCCTCTTCACCCTCTAAACCTTGTTCCTCCTCTTCCTCAAGTAACAGGTTCCGCGTGGGGCACTGCGCCGCCACGTGGCCCCTGCCAGAGCATCTAAAACATACAATGCCCCCAGATCGCTGGCCATCAGTGGCTACGGCTTTACCCTTCGCATCCGCGGGGATGCGCGAGGGTGCGGTCGTGGTGGTCCGGGGCGGAGCGGGTTTCCTAAAGGTCGAGGAATCAGTCCGAGAGGTGAACTGCCTCGTACTAGACGAACGAAGGTACTGCTCATACTCGAGGGAGAGCTGGAATATCTGATCAACGGTCTCCAAGCGGTGGAGAATCAACTCTCTCTGAATATCGGAACGAAGGCCCGCCTTGAAACGGGCGGCAGTGGCAATAGGTTCCTCTGAAATATCACTCCTGACGATCAGCTCATCGAAGCGAGCCATGTACTCGGCGACAGTAAGTGTCCCCTGTCGTAAGTTCTGTAGCTGCTCAAATAGCTGATCTCGATATGACGCGGGGAGGTACTTCTCCTTCAGTCTCTCCTTCATCTCGTCCCATCTGGCGATGGGGTAGTAACCATCCCGCTCTAGATCTCTCTCGACACGAATCCAGAACACCTTAGCTTGCCCGATCAACTTCATCTTTGCAAAGCGGACGCAACGCTCGTCACTCATGTCGTACCACTCGAAGTAGTGGTCCATGTCCAAGAGCCAATCGCTGAAGGCTTTCGGATCTAGGCGACCATCGAACGAAGGGGCATCGAGTCGGATGCGACGAGTGATGTCATGATAGTGGCCCCCTCTCCTAGGATCGGGGTAGTCCTCGGGGTAGTCATCATGAGAGTAGTCGTATCGAGCGGGTGGGGGACCAAACTCTTCGACCCGGGAGATAATAATCATCCTGGTGATGGTCGCGACGACCGTGTGGGGGCACACGATCTCTGGGGTCCGGCTGAGGCTGACGTGGCATACGGTACTCATCACGCTGGGGTGGCAGCCTATTCCTCGTCGGGACTTGCCTATAATCTCTCGCAAAATCAGGATGTCGCCTTACTGGCGGAATCGGGGCTCGATGAGGACTATCACGATGGTGACGGTCTGCGGGAGGTGGGCCATCCCTCAGGCGCTGCCCTCGACGTGGAGGAGCGTCAGGGTCGTCCTCAAGAGAATCGTCACGCTGCGTCGGAGTGTCCCTGACATCCTCTAAGTGGCCTAAACGAAGGTTCACCTCGGCAAGGTCATGACGCACATCGTCGAACTGGGCTCCTATGGTGTCAAGGCGACCTAGGACAAGGCGTTGGAACTCAACGAAAGCGGCGTCCGAATTCGAACTCGTCGCTCGGTCCTCAGTGTTCTGTGGTTCTACAATGCTTACTCTAAAAGTCCTACCACTACAGAGCATGCAAGTGGCCTAACCTCGCTTTGATACCAAATGATGTAGGGGTAGGCTAGTGGTGCTCGGAAGCTAGAACCCTACGTGCACATGTGAGGGGAGATGCGAATGCAATGCTACATGCAATGAACAGTCAGATAGCAACGATTAGTAATTTAAGCAATGAAAATTAGCAACGCCACACAATTAACCGAAATAAAGAAACAATTAAATAACTTTGGCAATTAGGCAACGGCTTCCTCCGCGCGGAAGGCCTTAGCAAGCGGCGGCGACTAATTCCACAACAACTATTAGCATATAAGACAACAACTACCAAACTATAATCACGGCACAAATATAGATAAACAACCAAGTGCAAATGTCAAGTGCAAACATAATACCATGAAATACTCACGATGCAGTGGGCTGATCCGAGGCGATGGAGGATTTGACAAACCGGATGCAAAACGAGCGATCGGAAGTGGAACCGGAGGAGAAGCGGCGATGGCGGTGGCTGCCTTTGGCAAAAAGTGGCGGTAACGGATGGTAGACGGCGGATCCGGCCACAAATGAGTAGATCCGGGCCGGGGGTGAATAGATCCGATGATTTGGAGCGGATCCGAACAAAAATGGAAAGTTTGGGTGGAGGGAATAATGGATCGGAGGGTGGTAACACTAGATCGAAAGAGATCTAGGGTTTTCGGAGCGGAGGGAAGTGGATCCACGAAGGAGAAGGGGGAGGGGTGGTCGGCTAGGACTGGAGAGTCCCTTGGGGGGCCGGTCTTGGAGGGAAAGAGGGGGCGGAGGGGTTGGGGCTGGTAGCAAGGCCGGCGGCCGGTTTTTGGCACCCAGGCGGCGGCGGACAGGGGGGGAAAAGGGGCGGGTTCTGGCCGGTTGCTTGGTTGCAGACCGGCTACGGTCGGCTGGAGATTTAGGGGTTTCCGGTGGCGGAATAGGGGGAAACAAGATGGAAAATGAAGGAGGGGGGTAGGGTTTACCTTTGGGGGAAGTTTGGCGGCCTAGGAGTCGTCACCTAGGGTTCCACGGCGTCGGCACCGAGGAGGGATCGCAGGAATCCGGGAAAGCACTTCTCCAAATTCTACAATACCCCAAATCAGCCCCCTAGCATCCTATATATAAGAAAACATGACTTAGGGCAACCCCAATCAACGACTATGATTGGCCGGTGGGTTAACCCATCAAATACACCAAAATAAACTCAAAAGATATAAAGTAATATAGCGTTTTGACTCGCGGCGACGTCCCGGACGCAACCGCGGAGTCCGATCGGCGATCCGATCAAGTCTTCCTGCGCGAGTACATGTATGTGGGCCCCGCCTTGCGGCGAGCTCCACCAAGTGCATCTGATGGCTCCCCATCAGTTTTGCATAACAATAAACACTCATTAACGCACAATTGCATGTCTGAAGTATTATTTTATCCAAAGCTTTCATTTCCTTCATCAGAACATTTTTCTACTTGGGATTCGTTAGAGCGTCCTGTCACTGATTAGACATCAAACTATGTAACAATCATAGCATGAAATAATTTGAAACGAGAAAACACTTCATTCTTAGAACGCATCAAATAAACTCAAGTGATAGGAGTGAAATCTATGAGATTAACGAACTAGCAATGATCAAACAAAGATGGAGTGGGAGAAGGACCTCAAACATTAGTATGAATTAGGGCAAAAAGTTCAACGTGAGGCAAACATGCATAATTAAATGAGAAATGTTTGTGTTTAGCAATTTCACAGTCGTCACAATGAAAATTTTGAAATGTTACAACAATAAAAAGGAAAAAGACGTGGCTTAAAGGTAATGGAGAGATGCATCATCTGACAATGCCAACACATAAGAACTATAGAACTGGTGTAAGTAAAAGCAAAGGTGGGGGCACAATCCAGAACATAGAGGGCATCCCACATCTTACCAGAGTCAAGGACCCACTTTGTGCTCAAATCTTGTAAAACAATAAGAGAAAGGTGAGAAATAGTGGCATAATTCAAGCTATAAGTAAGACCGCTAACAGAAAGGAAATTCCTGGAGGCAGGTAAATGAGGAGCCGGGGATAAGGTAAAAGTAGGGTTGCAAGTAATACTTCTTTTGCCTAAGATGATTGTATTGGAGTCATCCGCAGGAGTCGCTTTATCTTTCCTGGAATGAGGATTATATGATGTGAAGCTATGAGATGAACATATCATGTGATCAGTGACCCCTTAATCAATAATCTACTCAATACGTTAGCAGAAGAGCTTGTGCTAGAGGAAGACATAATGGGCTAGGCAGAGTACGATATGGCTTGTCTGTCTAAAGATGCATTCATCTCTATAGTCATTCATTGTAAGAAATGGCTCATGGCCTTAAGTTTCCTGCCAGGTAAACTATCAATAAGAGGTCTGGAGGAAGACTCTCTTGGCTGTTGTATCAGTAAAATGTGTTGCATTATGTCTTGTCGGTTTCCCACCATAGTCGCGTACCTGACCGAGATTGGTGTGTTGGTGGGTGGGGCATGTAATTTGTAGCCAATCTCCCGTCTGTGTTGAGGCTTGTGACTGTTAGGAAGGAGGAGAAGAGAAAGAGAACTAAGACGGCTAGAGAGAATTAGGGTTGAGAGAGGAGGGAAGAGGGAATACCTGAATATTACTTGCATGCCATCCAAAGAGGGGGGTCCGGTATACTTATAACCGGACCCAGGGCCGACCGGCCCCAATGGGGGCTGAACCCACTTGGTTCAGCACCCCTTGGGCGAGTCTTATGAAGAGGGGGCTGAACCAATTGGTTCAGCCCCGTTGTCGCCTGTCACGCCTCTGTCGCCGCCTGTATTGCCGGTCAAACAACTGGGCCTCATCCAGGGGGCGTAAAATTCTCCTCCCCCATCAAAAATCAGCTTGTCCCCAAGGTGGTAATCGGGGTAAAGCTCCCGAAACTCGAGCAAATCCACCCAAGTGTTGTGATCCGCGGCTAGATCCTTCCACTTGACCAGTAGCTCAGGACTGTACGTCGTGCCTCGACGCTTCCACTTGATCAACAGTACGTCGTCTGGAATGGGGCGCAGCTCGCCCCAGCTGGTAGCTTCTGGCAAACAAGGGCTGACCCGAACAGTGTCGCCAACCTTCCGCTTCAACAAGGAGACGTGAAAAGTTGGATGTATCCTGCACCCTTTGGGCAACGCCAACGTATAAGCAACTGGTCCCACCCGTCAGGTGATCCGAAATGGACCATAATAACGGGGTGCCAACTTCTGGTTCGTCCGCTGTGCAACGGATAGCTGCCGATAGGGGAGGAGCTTGCGAAAAACCTCGTCTCTCACCTGAAATTCCCGCTCTGTGCGATGTTTGTCCTTCTGTGCCTTCATACGATCTTGTGCCATCCGAAGATTCTCGCGCAAGGTAGCGAGTGTTTGGTCACGATCACGGAGTGTCCGGTCAACTGCTGCCACCGTTGTACCACCCGGCTCATAACTGCTTAGAGAAGGAGGTGGACGCCCGTAGACCATCTCAATGGGGGTCAACTTGCTGGCTGAATGATAGGAAGTGTTGAAGCAGTATTCAGCCCAATGCAACCAACTCGTGCAAGTGCGGGGCTCGTCCATGACGAAGCATCGGAGGTATGTCTTTATGTCCCGATTCAATACCTCAGTTTGGTCGTCTGTCTGCGGGTGGTGAGCTGTGCTGAAGCGCAGGTTGGTCCCTTGTAAACGAAAGAGCTCCCGCCAAAAGTTGCCCACGAAGGTGGGATCGCGATCCGAGATGATCGCCCGAGGGATGCCATGAAGCCGAACAATCTCGCGAGCGAAAAGAGCAGCAACAGACTCACCGGTATAGGGATGGCTCAGGGTGAGGAAATGTCCGTATTTGGACAACTTATCAACCACCACCAAAATGACTGTCTTGCCCTTAGACCGAGGCAAGCCATCAAAGAAATCCATGGACACTGTATCCCAAATCTGGTGCGGAATCTCCAAGGGCGTAAGTAGCCCAGCTGGGGAGGTGGTCTCGTACTTCTGCCGCTGGCAGACGTCACACTGCCGAACAAATAATTGGATATCCCATCGCATCCCCTTCCAAAACACATTGGCTTGTGCCCGCTGAAGAGTGCGGAGAACACCGGCATGGCCGCCCGTCGGGGACGAGTGGAACTCATGCATCATGACCGTCCTCCAAGCCGACTGGTAGGGTATGACCACCCGACCCCGATAGTATAGTCGGTCATTTTGTAGATGATAGCCTGGAGCTGTCTTACATGCCTGCCGTAGATTCTGCACAATAGCCTGCAACTCAGGGTTTCGCTGGACCTCCTCCTGAATCTCATCAAGAGCATTCAGTTGGGGCGTAGAAATTTGGCCTAGAGCGCCCTCCGGCAAGCGAGACAAGCCATCAGCAAGCCGATTGTCCTTCCCTTGCCGGCAAACAATCTCGTAGTCATACCTCAAAAGCTTGGTGACCCACTTCTGTTGGAGAGGGGAGGAAACCCGATGTTCCAAGAAGTGCTTCAAGCTCTGATGATCTGTCCAAATCTTGAAATGACGTCCCAGCAGGTACAGTCGCCAGAGGGCCACGACATGGATGACGGCCAGCATCTCTTTTTCATAGGCTGATAATCTCAACGTCCTTGGAGCCAATGCCTTGCTGTAAAAGGCAATCAGTCGCCCCTCCTGCATCAACATGGCACCCAATCCCACTCCGGAGGCGTCCGTCTCCACGACGAACTCCTTGGTGAAATTCAGGAGTGCTAAGACAGGAGTCGTCGTCATGGCTCGCTTGAGTGCCTGAAAAGCTGCTTCAGCCTCATCCTGCCAAGAAAAAGCGTCCTTCTGCAACAGTTGTGTCAACGGTCTGGTAATCTTCCCGTAATCCCGCACGAACCGTTGGTAGTAGTCGGTGAGGCCCAAGAAGCCTCGCAGAGCCCGAAGGGTCTGGGGCCGCGGCCAAGAGACCATGCTCTCAATCTTCCGAGGATCGGCTTGTAACAACCCGATTCTTGATTAAATGATAATAAGGTTTATAATAATAATTATATTAATATAAATCTAATATATCCCCCTCTTATTAAACCTAATTCCTACCTACCCGAGCCCCCCCCCCCCCCCCCCCCCGTTCTTTATTTTCCCGCATCCCGCAAAACCGCAGGAAAGCCCGTCTCCCGTGCCGATCCCGTCTGCCGCAAAGCCGCGACTCCGCCATTCCCGTCTCCAGCCAGCCGCGCGCAGGTCGCCTCCTCCTCCTGCTCCAGGCGCCGACTCCTCCGGCTTCTCCTCTTGCTTCGGTCGAAAGCTTCCCCCCCCCCTCCGATGCTAGGGCTGGCGGCCTCCTGCTCCTCCAGAGGCCGACTGCTCCCTTCCCTCTTTCTCCTAGGGTCGGCAAGGCCTCCTCTTCGTCGATCAGCGAAGGCAGTCATCTCCTCTTCCCTCGGCAGCCCTCTTCCTCTCCGATTGGGCCGATTTTGCAAAAAGAGCGTCTAGGGTTTCCTTCCCTCTCTTCTTTGGGCCCGGTTTTGATTCCTATTGGTAAGATTCCCCTCTTGTTCATCTCTATCCAAATTTTCATGAGTTTTCTTGTAAAGATTATGCTCTGATTTCATATATTTTGTGATCCATGATTTTTGCCCCTATCGTAGTCGTCTAACCCTTGTGTATGTGTGTTTTCCAGTGCCCCTCCTCGTTCCTAGTGGTGGAATCGCTCCAAATTCTCTCCGAATTAGGGTTTCCCCTAACCGAAACATCGTCAAGTCTCCGCTTCTGTGTGGTATCTCTCGTCTCCTCACTCATGATGGAGGTAAATTTCTTAGCCCTCTCTTGATCTAGTTATATATCGATTCATGTCTATGTTAGTGTGATGTTGATTTGCTTTGTCTCTGTCATCGTTCTTGTACATGTTTTAAGTAGGGTTCCTGTTTTTGCTACCGTCGGTTAGCCGTCTCCGTCAGATTCAGCCTCTTTCAGGCAAGTAGAGATCACTTCTCTCTTGCAAATATTGAACTTAATTGTTTTGTCTGACCTTATATTTATATGAATTAATCTTTGATAGCTGGTTTTGTCAGTTAAATTTTGGCATTGAATTATTTATTAGACTTGTTCCTAGTTTGAGGTTCACGCGATAGAATTAGCACGAGTCGTGAATATAAATAATGATATTTGAGTAATTGAGAGACGAGTTAGTGAATGATAGTTAATTGGATATTCAATTTGAGGATTTGTATTTTTATTTGATGAATAAAATGAGGACAGTAAGCTTGAGTACGAGCATTAATAGATTTGAATGATCATTGTTAAGGTTCCTGGTTAGGGATTTAAAGATGGTTGAGTTATGTCACGCTCGTACCGTACACACTTTTGAATTGGAAAATCACATTTGTAACGAATTACGGATAACAAATATATACTTGGTGATTCGATATCATGCTCGGTAGTGAACGCATGTTTTTCTTGGAAGATAACTGTGCCCTAGAAATTGTTAACCTAGGCGAATTTTTGACATCTCCGATCCAATACACTTCAACTTACCTTTGCTTTTTACTTGAAAAATTTTTCGGTTTCTGATGTCTGTCTGGTTTCTGATGTCTGTCTGGTTTCTTAGGTCTGTTCTAAGAATTGAGCGAATGTGGCTCCATAACTCAAGTCCTCTCTTGACGCGATCATGAACTATAATCTTGTACAGTTGTATCGCTAAATTTGCATCCGGTCTCGACATGTTACGAATCTCCTAAATCATGAGTGTTTGAAGTCATTAATGTCATACACAATCAGTGAAGGGTAGTGTTCAATTGATGTGACGCTTTGACTCGAGTTTTCGCTTGACTGGCAACGGAAACCAACAAATGACCATAGCAAGCTCAACTATTTTGATAAGCCTTGCGTTCAGACTTGCATCAGAATCACGTGCATCAAATAAAACACTTCCACTTTTCACTGATTACCGCTAATGACATCTCTTGGTTTGTCTAAATGTTATACTCCAGAGTAGTATAATAAACTAACTTGTTCTGTTTAGCATTTTTATTTGTTTGCCTCGAATAACACAGCTTTATGAGAAACTGATACACTCATATATTTCTGCTTCTCTTACTGCACTTTACTCTTACTGTGCTCCTGTTTATTTCAATGTTCTGAGGCATTTCCTTTATGTTTTTGAATTGCCTTAGAATTCGTGCAGCGCCGCCAGGTCCTCGACCCCGATCAGCATCAAGCTCCAGGTTCTATGATTACATTTCTTTTACTGTCAATTAATTCTTTTATGTAATAATTGCAATCAGCCATTTTTTCTGGTATCATGGACAACTGCTAGGCTATTTAAATATTTATGTACTAGAATCTGAAATTAACGCATGTGCTCCCTCTGTTGAATCATAACTGCATGAAAACTATAACAACAGCCTGCAAAACATGAATTTTACAAAATATATATGCTTTTAAAACTTTGAAAGCTTCCGCATAATAAAAAAAACATGTTTTCCCCAAAAATAACTACTTTAAAACTATTTTCAGTGTTCTCTGCTTCCGCCTTAGCAGGCATGGCTTTCTTTCCGCCCATGCCTGTGACATCACGACTTGTCCCGAAGTGCACTCTGATTTTTTTGTCGAGACGGGTCGTGACAGTTGATATCAGAGGCAGGTTTGTTCAAAGGATAAAATATTTTCTAAATATCATTTATTTTGAAACTTATTTTATAAATATATAAGCATGCATCATTTCTTCACTCAGCTTGTCATTATTTGTTGTTCGCGGCTGAAACACGCACACACTCACTCATAAGCATGAGTAGTATGCACACGAATGTTAAGGGTTATGGGCAAACTTAACATTTTTGTGCATATGAATTTCCACTATGATATACACCGCTTGCGAATATTAAATTGTATGAGCGGTTTAATATTTTCAAGTGTCCTGGCATTAGAGTCCTAATATGCATGACATGTTAAGTGATATGAGCCTTAACATTACATGTGTATCCATTCATTTGCATGCATATCAATCATTGCACAAGTGTTAACCCAAGAACAATAATAATGATTGTACACACATGGATTTATTATCTGCTTGACATCGCACATATTCACATTGTTGCAATTGCCTGATTATTGTCTAGAGTTGTCCAATGAAAATGATGTAATTATTGCATAAGTTATGTACTTGACAGTAGAAAATGTGTTAAAATCTATAAATTCAACTCCCCGATATTCGTAATTAGTCATTCTTGTTTCACGCGTCTGTCAATCTTATATGGTCATCCTGTATCCCTTCCTAGTTAGCTTCTGAGTGTCAGTGAGAAATGAGTTTCTCTTTGTGAATTGCTCCGCTGTATTTCTTCAGCGTTGATTTGTGTTCTTCGATCTCTGCGATTACTCGCTTCTGCAGACAATCAATTGTCAGTCAGTTCCTTCTCCTCTTCGATGTTCTATCGTCTCTTCGTGCAAGTACTTTTCTCGCTCTCGGATACTCGAGTCTTAACTTTCAATTTTGAGTTAACTGAAGCAATTTCCGTGCTCCCCGAAGTCGAGCAATTTCCGTGCTCCCCGAAGTCTGTCCGAACCTGCTATGACTAAAGAGTTCTCCTATGAACTTGCATTTGACCTGCGTTGCAATTATCCAAAACTTTTCTCTTCATCATAATAAGTCTTCGTGCTTGTTCTTTTATCTGGTTTCGTGTATTTATAGTTAACTTCTATGCCTTGTAGATTCCGGCTGTACCAACATGGCGCCATGGGTCCTCCATAGGCTGCTGGTGGGTCGGGCGACGCTAGGGGGTCCTCCCTAGGTCGTTACTATAAAGTGCTTTGATCTGCAGACATTGTTGGAATGAATGTCGTCTGAATCTTCGTTGTTTTTGACCCTCATTCAGAGTTTCTCAGGGAAGTTTCGGGAAGAAACTTCCTAAGTGGGGGAGAATTAACAACTCGATTCTTGATTAAATGATAATAAGGTTTATAATAATAATTATATTAATATAAACCTAATATATCCCCCTCTTATTAAACCTAATTCCTACCTACCCGAGCCCCCCCCCCCCGTTCTTTATTTTCCCGCATCCCGCAAAACCGCAGGAAAACCCGTCTCCCGTGCCGATCCCGTCTGCCGCAAAGCCGCGATTCCCCCATTCCCGTCTCCAGCCAGCCGCGCGCAGGTCGCCTCCTCCTCCTGCTCCAGGCGCCGACTCCTCCGGCTTCTCCTCCTCTTGCTTCGGTCGACAGCTTCCCCCCCCCCTCCGATGTTAGGGCTGGCGGCCTCCTGCTCCTCCAGAGGCCGACTGCTCCCTTCCCTCTTTCTCCTAGGGTCGGCAAGGCCTCCTCTTCGTCGATCAGCGAAGGCAGCCGCCTCCCCTTCCCTCGGCAGCCCTCTTCCTCTCCGATTGGGCCGATTTTGCAAAAAGAGCGTCTAGGGTTTCCTTCCCTCTCTTCTTTGGGCCCGGTTTTGATTCCTATTGGTAAGATTCCCCTTTTGTTCATCTCTATCCAGATTTTCATGAGTTTTCTTGTAAAGATTATGCTCCGATTTCATATATTTTGTGATCCATGATTTTTTCCCCTATCGTAGTCGTCTAACCCTTGTGTATGTGTGTTTTCCAGTGCCCCTCCTCGTTCCTAGTGGTGGAATCGCTCCAAATTCTCTCCGAATTAGGGTTTCCCCTAACCCAAACATCGCCAAGTCTCCGCTTCTGTGTGGTATCTCTCGTCCCCTAACTCATGATGGAGGTAAATTTCTTAGCCCTCTCTTGATCTAGTTATATATCGATTCATGCCTATGTTAGTGTGATGTTGATTTGCTTTGTCTCTGTCATCGTTCTTGTACAGGTTTTAAGTACGGTTCCTGTTTTTGCTACCCGTCGGTTAGCCGTCTCCGTCAGATTCAGCCTCTTTCAGGCAAGTAGAGATCACTTCTCTCTTGCAAATATTGAACTTAATTGTTTTGTCTGACCTTATATTTATATGAATTAATTTTTGATAGCTGGTTTTGTCAGTTAAATTTTGGCATTGAATTATTTATTAAACTTGTTCCTAGTTTGAGGTTCACGCGATAGAATTAGCACGAGTCGTGAATATAAATAATGATATTTGAGTAATTGAGAGACGAGTTAGTGAATGATAGTTAATTGAATATTCAATTTGAGGATTTGTATTTTTATTTGATGAATAAAATGAGGACAGTAAGCTTGAGTACGAGCATTAATAGATTTGAATGATCATTGTTAAGGCTCCTGGTTATGGATTTAAAGATGGTTGAGTTATGTCACGCTCGTACCGTACACACTTTTGAATTGGAAAATCACATTTGTAACGAATTACAGATAACAAATATATGCTTGGTGATTCGATATCATGCTCGGTAGTGAACGCATGTTTTTCTTGGAAGATAACTGTGCCCTAGAAATTGTTAACCTAGGCGAATTTTTGACATCTCCGATCCAATACACTTAACTTACCTTTGCTTTTTACTTGAAAAATTTTCCGTTTTTTGATGTCTGTCTGGTTTCTGATGTCTGTCTGGTTTCTTAGGCCTGTTCTAAGAATTGAGCGAATGTGGCTCCATAACTCAAGTCCTCTCTTGACGCGATCATGAACTATAATCTTGTACAGTTGTATCGCTAAATTTGCATCCGGTCTCGACATGTTACGAATCTCCTAAATCATGAGTGTTTGAAGTCATTAATGTCATACACAATCAGTGAAGGGTAGTGTTCAATTGATGTGACGCTTTGACTCGACTTTTCGCTTGACTGCCAACGGAAACCAACAAATGACCATAGCAAGCTCAACTATTTTGATAAGCCTTGCGTTCAGAATTGCATCAGAATCACGTGCATCAAATAAAACACTTCCACTTTCCACTGATTACCGCTAATGACATCTCTTGGTCCGTCTAAATGTTATACTCCAGAGTAGTATAATAAACTAACTTGTTCTGTTTAGCATTTTTATTTGTTTGCCTCGAATAACACAGCTTTATGAGAAACTGATACACTCATATATTTCTGCTTCTCTTACTGCACTTTACTTTTACTGTGCTCCTGTTTATTTCAATGTTCTGAGGCATTTCCTTTATGTTTTGGAATTGTCTTAGAATTCGTGCAGCGCCGTCAGGTCCTCGACCTCGATCAGCATCAAGCTCCAGGTTCTATGATTACTGTTAAAAGTAGCGAACATGCAGTAGCAAACAGATAGAGTTTTGAATAATTGAAACTTTATTATCCAAAAAGAATATCTATTACAAAGGTATGCCCTCCCTTATATAGAATGGAGGAGAGAAGAAATAATACAAATAAGAGATGTGTGACTAAAAATTTACAGGACTAAGCGGACTATACAGAACAAACCGCACAAGCCGCGCGGTTAGACAGACGGGCTAACCGCACGGCTACCACCAAAGAGAAAGAGAGATTGCCAGTGTAGACCGCTAGACCGCCCGGTCTCCAAGCCGGCTGAGACAAACCGCCAGACCACGCGGTCTTCAACCCGCCAAGACAGACCGTCAGACCGCCCGGTCACCAACTTCAACACTCCCCCTCAAGCTGGAGCATATATATCGATCATGCCCAGCTTGTCACAAACATGAAGAAACGAGGCGGAAACTGGCTTGGTGAAGATGTCAGTCAACTCTTTATCAGAAGTGACAAAGGGAGTGCAAATTTGTTCCTTTAAGATCTCTTCACGAATGAAATGACAGTCGACCTCAATGTGCTTTGTTCTTTCATGGAATACCGGATTTTTAGAGATGTATATGGCGGCCTTGTTATCACAGAACATAGGTAGAGGATGGTTGTAGATCTCTCTTAAATCTAGCATGAGAGCCCGCAGCCATTTTAACTCACAAGTGGTCGATGTCATACTGCGATACTCAGCTTCTGCACTGGACCTGTAGACAACAGACTGCTTCTTGTTCTTCCAGCTCAACAGATTTCCCCCAACAAAGGTGCAAAAACCTGAGGTTGACTTGCGATCCCCTTTGTCAACAGCATAACTTGCATCTGAGTATGCTTCAATCCTCAGATGACCATTCCTCTGAAACAGTAATCCTTTCCCAGACGCTGCTTTGATATACTCCAAGATCCGTAAGGCAGACTGTAGATGACACTCCCTAGGTGCTTGCATGAATTGACTCACCTTGCCCACATCATAGGAAATATCAGGTCTGGTCACTGTGAGATATATGAGCTTACCAACCAGACGCCTGTACCGCGAACTATCTGAAAGAGGAGGCGAATCATCTATCCAGGTTTTGTCTTCTCCAGTTGCCATGGGGCATCGGGCAGGTTTCGCTCCAGTCAATTCTGCCTCTTTTAAAAGATCAAGGGCATACTTACGCTGAGAGAGAACTAAAGAGTCGGGCTTTCGAGAGATTTCGATCCCCAGAAAGTACTTTGGAGAGCCCATATCTTTTGTGATCAGATGTTGGCGAAGATGACGCTTTGTCAGGGCTACCCCTTCCTGGTCATCGCCAGTGAGAAGAATATCATCGACGTACACAACAAGAACAACCAGCCCAGAAGGAGTTTTGCGAATAAAGAGAGAGTGATCGGCAGAGCTTCGCACAAAACCAACGGCCGCCACGATCCCGCTGAACTTGTCAAACCAAGCTCGAGGGCTCTGCTTGAGGCCATAGATTATCTTCTTCAGCCGACATACGTGTGTCTCCCCCGGAGCAACATACCCAGGAGGTTGCTGCATGTAAACGGCCTCATGAAGATCACCATAAAGGAAGACATTATTGACATCCAGTTGGGAAATCGGCCAATCCTTATTTACCGCCACAGAGAGGACTCGGATAGTGCTGAGACGAGCCACTGGGGAGAAGGTGTCAAAGTAATCAACTCGGATAGCTCTGATACCATGTTGAAACCACCCGTCACCACACATCTTCCCAAAACCCCGAGGTGATGGTAATGAGGGGACGGGGGTACATAAACACCAAGGACCACCCGTTGCAGGCAATGTGGGACTAATCCATCCACGGGATGACGGGGATATTCCGCCACACGGGGCCCACCGGGGTCAACACCCAGACTGGAACGCGATGGGGAAGCCCAAATATGCGGTCCCACACACACCCAATCCCGCTGGACCTTGGTTCTCAACATGTTGAAACCACCCGTCACCACACATCTTCCCAAAACCCCGAGGTGATGGTAAGGGGGGACGGGGGTACATAAACACCAAGGACCACCCGTTGCAGGCAATGTGGGACTAATCCATCCACGGGATGGCGGGGATATTCCGCCACACGGGGGCCCATCGGGGTCAACACCCAGACCTGGAACGCGATGGGGAAGCCCAAATATGCGGTCCCACACACACCCAATCCCGCTGGACCTTGGTTCTCAACACACCCCCGCAGCGGGATGGCTCTGATACCATGTTAAAAGTAGCGAACATGCAGTAGCAAACGGATAGAGTTTTGAATAATTGAAACTTAATTATCCAAAAAGAATATCTATTACAAAGGTATGCCCTCCCTTATATAGAATGAAGGAGAGAAGAGAGAATACAGATAAGAGATGTGAGACTAAAAATTTACAGGACTAAGCGGACTATACAGAACAAACCGCACAAGCCGCGCGGTTAGACAGACGGGCTAACCGCACGGCTACCACCAGAGAGAAAGAGAGATTGACAGTGTAGACCGCTAGACCGCCCGGTCTCCAAGCCGGCTGAGACAAACCGCCAGACCGCGCGGTCTTCAACCCGCCAAGACAGACCGCCCGGTCACCAACTTCAACAATTACATTTTTTTAACTGTCAATTAATTCTTTTATGTAATAATTGCAATCAACCATTTTCTCTATTATCATGGACAACTGCTAGGCTATTTAAATATTTATGTACTAGAATCTGAAATTAACGCATGTGCACCCTCTGTTGAATCATAACTGCATGAAAACTATAACAACAGTCTGCAAAACATGAATTTTACAAAATATATATGCTTTTAAAACTTTGAAAGCTTCCGCATAATAAAAAAAACATGTTTTCCCCAAAAATAACTACTTTAAAACTATTTTCAGTGTTCTCTGCTTCCGCCTTAGCAGACATGGCTTTCTTTCCGCCCATGCCTGTGGCATCACGATTCGTCTCAAAGCGCACTCTGACTTCTGTCGAGACGGGTCGTGACAGCTTTCAGTCGAGACCAAGTGCCCCAGATACTCCACTTCCTCTTGACCAAACGAACACTTCGATCTCTTAGCATACAACTGGTGCTGGCGTAGAATGGAGAATACCTGGGCAACATGGCGCAAGTGGTCCTCCCAAGTAGCACTGTAAATAAGGATATCAACGAAAAAGATGAGCACGAAGTGACGAAGAAGGTCCCTGAAGATCTCGTTCATATTCGCCTGGAACGTGGACGGTCCACCCGTCAACCCGTTGACGATCACCAAAAATTCATAATGATCGTCATGAGTCCTGAATGTTGTCTTGTGGACGTCTTCCACCTTCATGAGGATCTGGTAATATCTGGACCGTAAATCAAGCTTGGTGAACCGTGTCGCTCCATGTAGCTCGTCCAATAGCTCCTCAATCAATGGGATCGGGAATTTATCCTTCAGTGTGGCATAGTTTAGGGCACGGTAATCCAAACAAAACCTCCAAGACTCATCCTTTTTCTTGACGAGAATGATCGGAGCCGAGAAGGAGCTCGTGCTGGGCCGTATGATGCCCGTATCGAGCATCTCCCGAACGCTGCGCTTAATCTCGGCCTTCTGCATGTGCGGGTACCGGTAGGGTCGGATATTGGGAGGCTCCATCCCTGTCTTGAGTACAATCTGATGATCCCGAAACCGTGAAGGCGGAAGTGTACGTGCCTCCTGGAAAATGTCGGCGTACTGCTCCACCAGAGCCTGCATCTGCATAGGCACCTCAACTGACCCCGCCTCATCCGTCCTCACCCCCAAAAGTACTGCCATCAAGCTTCCCGCCTCCTCGAGCTGCTGGAGACTGCGGAGAGAAATTTCCTTGACTGGCGAAGAGGTGAGACCCTTCAAACATAACTGTTTCCCACTCTGCAAGAACTTCATGGTCATCTGGTCCCAATCAAAGGTGACCCTCCTCAATTGTTGTAGCCATTGAACTCCCAGCACCATGTCTGAACCCCGAATGGGTAAAAGATAGACATATGTGCGTCCGACGTACCCCTGCATCCGAACCTCCACTCCCTTCAGTGGGCCTCACTGTATTGCGGGTTCGCTGCCTGTTGAACCATTCCTCCTGAATGCGGGCCAAGCTGATCGCGTGGTTCAGGCTACAGGGCATGTAGGCTTGCATCTCATCGCGTAAGTGCTCCTTTAGTCCCGACACAAAACAACTGAGGAGCGTCCTCTCCTCCCAGTGTACCATGTTCCTCAACCTCTCGAAGTCGGTTCTGTACTCTGTCACAGAACCCTTCTAACGAAATTTTTGTAAGAGAGCCTCAAAATCCTCGAACTCCAAAGGCCCGAATCGAGCAGTGAAGCCGTCAACAAACTCCACCCATGGCACATAATTTCGTCCCCGTAGAAACCACTGCGTCCATTGGAAAGCGTCATCCTCCAAGTGGAAGGATGTCAGTTGCACCCACTGCTCTTCCGGTACCTCCTGATAGCTAAAGAATAACTCAGCTTTTTGCACTCATTCCAACACATCCCCTTTGCTGTAACGAGGGAAATTCATCTGTGTCAACTTCAGAGGCATGTACGGTCGATGACCGACCTGCCCACTCCAGCCCGCATCTTCTCTTCGAGGTTCATCACGTTCAATAGGCATGCCCGGGAACTGTCGAAACTGTCCCCCCATCGGAGCACCTTGTCGAAATTCTCCCAACTGCATACCTCTTCCATTAGGGTGAGGCAACAAGCCATTTCCAGCCCCGGAACCAGCGGCGCCACCACCGCTTGTCGCCTGCCTGAGCCCGCCAACTCCTCCTGCAGCCGATCCGGCTGGAGCACCCCAAACGGTCACCGACCCGCCTGCACCGCCGAATCTGCCGAGAGCAGCGCCCGCCGATCCGAAACCGCCGAAGGCAGCGCACCCCCCCCCCCCCCCGATCCGGGTTTCGCGCCCCTAGCGGAGCCCCCTGCACCATATCCTGCCGGCCCGTATCAGCCGCCGCCCGTTCCGCCCGTTCGACCCCCGATCCGCCCAGTCCGGCGAAGCCGCCAGCCCCGATGCCTCCCAGTCCCGGATCCGCAACCCTAGCTGACCCCTCCAAGGCCCCCCTTCCTCTGTTTCCAACATTTCGTTGTAAATCGGGCCTTGAAATTGAAGATCCGCTCGGTTCCTCGTCCGCCACAGCCTTCCCCTTCAATTTTTGCGCCAATAACGCCACGATTTCCTCCAAGCGCCCATCAATCCGTTCTTCCAATCGTTGAGTCGATGTTTTCACATTTTCTTCGATGGCGGCCACCGAATCGGTCAACCCCGCCAAGTTCTCATGTAGACTTTCCAAACGGCCGGTCTCCTCTTGCGAACGTGTAGCAACCATGATGGAGGAAAGAATCCTCTGATGCCAATTGTTAGGAAGAAGGAGGAGAAGAGAAAGAGATCTAAAACGGCTAGAGAGAATTAGGGTTGAGAGAGGAGGGAAGAGGGAATACCTGAATATTACTTGCATGTCATCCAAAGAGGGGGTCCGGTATACTTATACCCTTGGCCGGCCGGCCCCAATGGGGGCTGAACCCACTTGGTTCAGCCCCCCTTGGGACGAGTCTTATGAAGAGGGGGCTGAACCAATTGGTTCAGCCCCGTTGTCGCCTCCGTCACGCCTCTGCCGCCGCTTGTATTGCCGGCCAAACAACTGGGGCTCGTCCGGGGGCGTAACAGTGACAGTAAACACAAAAGAGTTAAATTGTGTCACGAGGGTCAGTGGGCACATGAGATCCACGAGTATCACTCGCGGTTAGGTGGAAGTGGAACATAGTTGCAGAATGTCCTAGGCCAGAGACTGGAATTGATCAAATTCCTATCGAAGCAGGTTGAAGATCTTGGCAAGAGAAGATGTGGGTTAATGTCTAAGGATCAGACCTGATTATGGTCAAAGTCGGGGATTCAAATCTTGGAGCAAGGCAAAAACATGATCTTGATCATCTCACTCACAAGCCAAGGTCATGTTGTTTGTACATCTCGGTTGAATGGGATTAAACTACTTAAGCTCCTGATGTAACATCTCAAAATTAGAATAATATTGTGAAAGGCGAGGGATCTCCTTGTGTAAGACGAGTGATCCCCTTGTGCAAGACAAGTGATCCCCTTGTGAAAGACAAGTGATCCCCCTGTGCAAGACAAGGGGTCTCAAATCAGAGTTGGCAAATCTGGGCATAATTTCCCTGTCTAGAACTTTTGTCTAATTCCAAATAGCTGCCACGGTATCTATAAAGGCACAGTTCAGATAGGCAGACTTGTCAAGTGAGTTGAGTAGTTAGGACATCAACGTTGATTCATCCATTCATATCTCATGGGTCCCACATGAGATCATTTTTTGGTGGTTCAATAATTGTCCCACATGGGATGGAGCGGGACCAATCAAGGTAGTTTGTGTCATCGAGAGGTATGATAGTAATCAAGATTGTCAATATCGGATGCCAGTGGTGTGTCGAATTGAATTTTTAAAAGTCGAAAGCCAGGGACATGTCAGAAATTTTAAAATATCAGATTTACATATTGTATAAATAAAAAATGTATTTTTATGGATATTAAGTATAATTATAAATTCTAAAAGGAAAAAAAATAACATAACAATTACAGAAACAGCTCCCGTGTGTCTGCAGCGCCTCTGCTACGTAGCAACTCCTCTTTTGTCGCAGTGGTTACACTCCCTTCTGGTTTCCATGGGCACGTCTGCGGGATCTTCTCCTTCTTCTCGCTTGGCTCTTGCTCCGACTCCCTCAACCAGATGTGCGTGATGAATCGCGGATTACCACTCTTTCCCTCAATGGGAAGAGGAATTTTGTGGAATGGGTGGTGCGACGTGTCCTTCAAGGCTTGCTTCATCATGTGACCCATACTCCTCCCACTAAACCTACTGAGCAGTGGCTCCGTGACGATGGTCAGGTTCATTCTTAGCATATCAATTCTATGGAGTCTGAGTCATATCATATGACCATGCACCATGAGACTGCCAAAGTCAGGTGGGACGAGTTTCAGTTTCTTTACTCAGGGTAGGACAGTCTCCAATATATCTATGATATCCTTAGTACGCTCTAGGCGGTTTATCCTGATGTGACTGGTGACCATACCTCCTCTATGGCCACGTTCAAAACCCCCGTTGAGGCCTGACTTCGGCACCATCCCCCCTCCTTGGATTTAGTTGTTCAGCGAGCGCGGAAGGGGGTTGTGGCCATAACTCTCATGATGGCCCTGCTACCTCCCATCTTCAAAGCATCCGGGCAACCATCCTCTCGTCCCCCACTGTTTTGTCTCTCTCCAATGTGTGTTCCATGATTCTTAAAGTTACTTCTTCTCTTGATGTTGTGTTGCCCCCTCTCCTGCCCTTCTGCACCACTCACCAGTCCTACGCCCTCCTCTGAGACTCGAGGTGGTCGACATGATGGTCGCACTCGCTCATCCCTGCCAAATAATCGGCTTTGTACTTATTGTGGCCGCATGAATCATATCGAGGCCACCTGCTTTAAGAAACTTGGGTTCCCATCGTCGTTCACTGGGCTTCATGCTTCTCTTGTGGTGGATGTTCCTTCCACCTCCTGCTTCGACATTGACGTCATGGAAGAGGAACTCCAACAGCTTCGAAGGATGTTTACTCGGACCTTTTGCCTCCGTCGCATTTACTTCCCTTGCAGATAACACTTATTTTTCCCACAGTCCAGTGGGAATTGTGGATCGGGGGCTACCAACCACATCTCCCCCACAAACCTTCTAGGTATTTGGACGTCTCTTCTCCTACGTTTATCACAGTGCCTAATGGTGATACCACCCTTGTCTACATGTCTGGCGATGTGCCTCTTACTCCATATCTTCCTCTCCACTCTTTCATTCATATTCTCGGCTCTCGGTTTAATCTCCTCTTTGTCAGCCATTTAACTCAAGATCATGATTGCTTAAACATGTTTTCTTCTTCCTTTCTGATGCGGGATCGACGGACTCAGGATATCATTTGTAAGGGTCGTTATCCCAAAGGTTGTATACTCTAGATCTCCCTCCTCGGTTCTCTCCTTCGTCACTACCACTAAATAGCACCGACTTCTTGGGCATGCTACTCTGCCTATCCTCAAGTAGGCTCTTCCTAATTTTTCCTTTTTTGTTTTTCAATGAAAATCATATAATTACAAGAAACAACATTGTTCTACTTTTTCTTCTCATTGTAATCAGAGAACTGCTCCTTATTTATTTAGTACACTCTGATATTCAAGGCCCCTTCAAAACGACTAGTGTCTCTGACGATCATTATTTTGTTACTTTTATTGAGCACCATTCTCGCATGACGTGCTTGTATACGATGTGTGATCACTGTGAATTACTCTGAATATTCCATTCATTTTTCGCCGAGACCAAGACCCAATTCTCGTGGTCCCTAAAAATTCATCGCACACGTGAATATACAAGTCACAATTTCCAGGACACATGGGCTACACTGGAAATTCTTCACCAAGCCTATTGTCCTTATACACCACAACAAAATGGTGTGATCGAGCACAAAAATCGCCACTTCCTCGAGGTTGCCAAGTCCCTCATGTTCCAAATGTAGATTCCCATAGTTTATTGGCATTTCACAGTTTCTACCGTCAGATACCTTATTAACTGCATGTCATCCTCTGTTCTAAATTTTGCCACGTCATATTCCATCTTCTTCGCCCCAACCTACCCACCCACCCCCAGCCCCAGCCCTCCCTTCACCTTGACACCCCATATCTTCGGATGTGTTATGTCCATCATCTTGGCCCTATGGTGGACAAGTTGGTTTCTCGTGCTACTAAGTATATGTTTGTTGGCAATTCTCGCACCTAGAAGAGCTAAGTCGATTACTCTCCACCTAATCGGAAACATGTCACCTCTATCGATGTCACCTTCCTTGAAAATTGACCTTTCCACCAATCCGCCCTTTCACTCGCTTACAAGGTCTTCCCTGTCCACACGTGCCTACCACTACCGAATCTCCACCTCTACTTCCCACACCTCCAGTTGTGCCTCTCCACTCGCTTTGTTTACAGGCGATGACTTCCTCGGTCTACTACCTCACGAGAGCCGCCCCTACTTATTGATACTTCATCAGATGTTGATCCAATATCAGCATCCACCGCCCACTCAATTTCAAATTATGTCTCTTTGCATCAGTTATCTCTGGTGCTTCACAGGTTTGCAACCTCTTTATCCTCTACTTACACCCCTTCCTTTGCAGGAAGCTCTTCAGCATTCGGAGTGGCAGACCGTCATGGATGAGAAAATGGCCGCTCTCTGGGCTAATCACACCTAGGACCTTGCTCTTCTTCCTTTTGGTCAGACGTGTGTTGGTTGTAAGTGACACTTCACTGTGAAGCACAACCCTGATAGGGCGGTTGAACGTCTAAGAGCTCGATTGGTGATTCATGGATTTACTCAAGAACGCGGACTTAACTAGGAGACCTTTTCACCCGTTGCGAAGACTGTTTGAGTATTGATCTTCTTGAGTCGTTCATCGACATTGTTCGTTGCATCAACATGACATCAAAAATGATTTCCTAAATAACGACCTTATTGTGACTGTCTACATGCATCAGCCTCCAGGTTATGAGGCTACGGGGAAGTCTCTTGTATGTCACCTCAAGAAATCACTTTATGGTCTCAAACAAACTCATTGGGTCTGGCTTGATAGTTCAGTAGGGATGTTCGTGATGTTGATTTCACTTGAAGCTCGACTGACTTTTCTTTTTTCACTCGTCATCGCTCGACACGCACGATAATACTTTTCGTGTATGTTGATGATATCCTCATCAAATATGATGACCTCGATGGCAAAACTATGGTCAAGAAGAACCTGACATTTGAATTTTAGACTAAGGATTTCGAGCCTCTCTGATCTTTTCTTGGCATCGAAGTGGCATGTCGACTTAATGGTCTTGTTTTGTCTCAATGGAAGTACTATCTTGATCTTCTTCATAACGTTGGATACTCTAGATGCAAGCCCGTTGACACACTTTTGGATGTTAATCATAAGCTCTGCGCTCATACTTCCGACTCTAATCAACTCCTCCTTAACCCGGAGTACTATCGGCGTCTTGTGGGCAAGCTAATTTATCTTACAATTACAAGACTTGATATATCTTTTGTTGTTGGAGTGGTCAATCGTTTTATCAAAAGACTGCTCCGGGACAATGACTTGTGTATAAGCTCTCTCCCTCCTTATCTCTTATTGTCTACTTTGATGCAGACTATGCTGGCTCTCTAGATAATCGTCGATCCACAAGTGGTTACTACACATACTTTGGTGGACATTCTGTCACATATCAGAGCAAGAAGCACACTGTGGTTGCACGTTCATCTGCAAAAGTTGAGTACCGATCAAAGACTTATGTTGTTTTTGAATTTGAAAGGCGGGAGAGCCTTCTGGGTGATTTGGGTATGAAACTTCCCTCTTCAGCCACTCTCAGCCAAGCGGTTAATCATATTGTCAGGATCCCGTGTTTCATGAACGTACCAAGCACATCGAGCTCGATTGTCATTTTGTTCGAGAAAAGGTACAGCTTAAAAAATTGGACTTGTGACATGTGTCTGTTGGTGGGAAAGTTGCTAACATTCTCGCTAAGCCCTTAACATGACCATTATATCATCAATTTTTGTCCAAGCGTGGCTCCTACAATTTGTATGCTCTACTCTGGGAGGGAGTGTTGAAATAAGTTGTACAAAGGCCATCCAATGGCCCGTTTCTATTTAGAAATTAGTTCTATATATATATGTGTGTGTGTGTGTGTGCTCGCGCGCGCACGCGCGCGCATTTATACTACTTAAAAAGAAATATGAAGTGGCATGCGAATAACATGAGCTCAAAATTCCCAAAAAAGTTCGGACCGTCAGATATGGCCTAATAATTCCAGAACCTCCCGATTTATGGGGAAAACTAACACTACACTCTTCTTTTCTATTTCCCTTACTTTGCCCACCTGATGCCCATCTGACGCTCCTCATATCCCCCTCTTTGAGTTCTCTCTTCTAGCTCACAACGGCACCACGCAGATTCTTCCTCCAAGTCCACACATCGCCACAATATTCCCCAATCCTCGCTCCAGACATCGTTGTGAAGATCCTTCCTCCAACTCCAGAAATCGACGGACTATCCCTCCAAGCACTACACATCACATCCTGCAGCTCCTTCCACCGTCACGCAACTCCCTAAAATCCTAAAGCATAGACGACTCCTAATCCGTCGCCTACCAAAATTTTCAGCAGCTCATTAGTCAAGGTACGGGGCTCCCATTATTTTAAACCATCTAAACCTCAGCCCACTTAACATATTCTACCCTGAAAACCCCCATTGCACAACCCTATATGTATCTGCCATACGTTGATCTCTCCTCACGATGATGCACCTCGCACGCTTGCTGCTTCTGCTAATGCCTCCACCACACCATGTCGCTTCCTTCTCGCTCAAAGTCGGGGACGAAATCAACCTTGCAGGTGAGGGAGGAGCCTCCGCAAGCCGATTTCCTTCTGTATGAATTCATCCAGTAAAATCTCCCCCATGGGTGAAAAAGCAATCTAGGGTTTTCATCTACAGACGCTGCCTAAGATTTTAATTTGGGCCACCTACAATTTTCACTACACTCCATGTTTACATTGATGACAATGCTTATCAGATGGTTTAACGGTAATTCTTCTATGGTTGCTTCTGAAGCCCCATCCTCCAAGAGGTTTGCATGATTTCACATTTGCATGGTTGAATAAGATAATTGGTGATTGTGCCTAATTTATCTGCATATTTTCTCTTCGCATGAGGCTATTTAAAATGATATATTTGAACTCTACATCCCTTCTTTTCTGTAAATCTATTTCCGTTAAACAGATATCTGTTATACGATCTTAACGTTAGATCACAGACAATACACAATTTGGAAAGTTTATGATTTGAACGTTAAGAAATTCATTAAAATTGTTCAAGTGTAACTCTCATGTATTGTACGCGTCGAATCCTTCACGAGATTTTTACACTCACAAGCAGAAATCACAAGCAATAATTTATGAAAATACGATAATATAAGCAAATGGAATGTTCGGGCAAGCTTAAAATTATTTGGCGGAGCACATAAAAAAAACTACATACCTGAAGCAAGAGTACTGAAAGTTATGGCCGAGGGAGGTCTTTCCAATCAAAATCAAATCGAGCAAGGAGAGAACAGGCAGGGCTTCTCTGTATGCACCAAACGGCGGATTGCCCGAACAAGGAAGGTGCCGGAATAGATCATTGAGATCAGTGGCACACCTCGTGCAACTGGAATGGGCGGACGCCGGAAATGGGATGTGGAGTCGACGACGTCCCCGAGGCTGATTGCGGATCGGAGGGGGAGATGGGGTGGAGCTTCCATCGTGGATTTTGGCGTCCGGTGTGTCGCGTGAAGCAGGGAGCAGTCCGCTGAGGCTTCCGGTGGGGAAACGAATAGGGCAGAGGGCTTCTTCCGGTATTACAAGGTGAACGATTTTTATCGTTCTCCTGTACACCTGGCTGGTTTCTTCCACAGTAAGGAAGGCTTTAATAGATTTCTTTTTTGCTTTTGCATCTTTTACCTCCTTCCAAATACAGGTGGATTTCAATACTTCTTTTATTTTCTTCCAAAACAGACTGATTTCAATTTGTATCTTTCCAAAATATCTTCATCAATTATCTCCTAATTGATATAAATATTTAATTTAAATTTATGACACCTTAAATAACTTAAATTTGTCTTTTTCATCCTACTTACCTAAATTACCGAACCTTTTTATTTAATCTCTCATCGGGCGGTCAACTCGAAGAGCCGCAAAATAAAAACGGTTGCACGAAAAGAAATACATGAAATAAAATAAGTAAATGCAAAATAGGGTTTAGGGTTTAGACACCTTAAGAAAATGCAAAATAAGTAAATGCACTAAATGCAAATTTATGACACCTTAAATAACTTAAATTTGTCTTTTTCATCCTACTTACCTAAATTACCGAACCTTTTTATTTAAGCTCTCATCGGGCGGTCAACTCGAAGAGCCGCAAAATAAAAACGGTTGCATGAAAAGAAATACATGAAATAAAATAAGTAAACGCAAAATAACAAAGCTAGGATGCGTCGCAGGGCGCATCAATTCCCCTGGGATTGAGAGCTCGACACCGACGAGAACTAGCAAAGACTGGCAACGGAGAGATCTGGACGGCGTCGTCGTAACTTGTCAGTACTAATCCAAGAACTGTTTGTGATATCTCGACCCGTCGTGAAACTAAGTAGGGCTGGTATGTCCCGTGGCGAGTGCGAACTCTCGTACATCAAGAACTTGGTCTATCTCCTCAGTGGTGAGTGTCTGCACTGGTACTAAGTTCAGCGGTATCTCTGGAGTTGCAGCAGATGGACTGGGGATGAAACTAGGTGAATCTCCATAACAGAGCGCCAGATCGGCCATGTTAAATATCGGTGAAGTACCGAACTCAACGGGCAAATTTAGGAGATATGCATTCTCCCAGATGCTATGCTGGATTTGGAAAGGACTAAACTACCTCTAATATAGTTTATGATATGTACCCGGAGTGAATCTCTGTTTTCTGAACTAAGCAAAAACTCAATCTTCTTCTGAAAAATATAACTCTCAAGGATGACGATCGGCCATGGATTTATATTTTTCAAAAATCACTCACAATTTATTAGTAATATTTTTATGCAATTCTTTTAAATAATCATTATGAGTTTGCGCTTCAAATGAGACACGCTCATGGGTTAGAATGGAGTGGCAATCAAGTAGATGAGATATAGAGAACCCGTAAACAATCTGGAAAGGAGATTTATTAGTGGAGGGATTAGTAGAATTATTGAATGTAAATTCAGCTTGTGTCAATATAAGATCTCATTGCTTTGAATTCTCCTCAATCAAACACCTAAGAAGGTCTCCCAAACTCCTATTAACGACTTCCGTCTATCCATCGATCTGAATGTGATATGCACTAATAAACATGAGTTTGGTATCCAATCGGGCACACAGTGTTTTCCAAAAATACACCATAAAACAAGTATCTATATCAAAGGTGATCAATCTAGGAATACCGTGTAATTTAACGATTTTTTTAAAGAAAAGTTCAACTACGTGTACGACACTAGAGGTTTTCCTACACGGAATAAAATACATCATTTTCGAAAATTGATCCACAACCACAAAAATAGAATCGACTTTCCTCTGAGTGCGGGGAAGTCCCGTCACGAAGTCCATCAAAATGTCATCTCACGGTCGCTCAAGTATTGGTAGGGGGGTATATAATCCCATGTTTTGTCTGTGCCCCATATACAACTGACAAGTCATGCAGTACCTAATAAAATCGATGATGTCACGTTTCATATTCGGCCAATAATATCAAGCACTAGCGAAATTGAGTAATTTGGATTGACCAACGTGTCCACCCAGCCTAGATGAGTGGAGCTCGATAAGTAGTGTCTCTCGAAGTGGTTCTTCGCAGATGCTAAGGCGAGGGCCCCTAAACAGATATCCATCACTCACTATGTGACGTCACGTTAAATTGTGCAAGTAATGTTTCGTATAAAACTTATATAACTTATGAAATATAAGTTAACTTATGAAATATAAAGTTAAGTTAAGCAATATATAATCTATGTTAGTAATAAAGTAAGTTAAAGCCGACAGGAGTAGGCATGGACCGGCAGGAGGCGGTCTAATCATGTGTGTCACGCAAATACCGAGCGGCATCTGGTAAAAAGAGGGGAAAGAGCAATCCCGCAGTTCTCATTTCCTCCAGTCGCGCCCGAGGAAAGCCGCAGGAAGCCGTCCGACAGAAGCAAGTGTCGATCGACGCCAAGGCTCGTTGAAGGCTCAAATCTCCTCCATTTCTTCCGATTTCTCCTCCTAACGAGAGGTAATCTCTTCCTCTCCAGTCCTTTTGTTCTTTTTATGGCATTTAAGCATAATATAAGAACAAAGGAAACATAAGAAATTGTATTGTATAAGGAAAAGAACTCACTCCAACTTTTTTCTTGCCCTTATCCTTGCGTTGATCAGTTTCTCGTACTTTCTCCTTGCCTTTATCTCTCACTCCTTTATTACGTCTTCCACTGCCTTGTGACGTCATTTCCTATAATATAGAACATCACATAATTGTCAAGTTGATGCCTTACATTCCTAGGCATATGGATCCCCTTGAACTTCAAATTCCTTTAAATAACTTTCCTTTTTACTCATATAGGGTAGGATAGCAATCCCTAACCTTCCATGGGTGACTTGGAGCAATCCCTTTCCTCCAATTAGGGATTTGGAGTCAATGGATACCTTACCTTAATTCTGCCCTAATGTGTAACGCTTCCTACATAAGATAGTTACGTAGGGTTTCGTTTTTCTTTTTCCCCAACCCAAAAAGGCAAGCCAATATCTGAAATCGATATGACCTCCCTTAGGGTTCCGCCAATATTACATAGACATCACAGATTAGGGCATACAACCCATCACAGAAACTTTCCAGATGGAAATAGATGAAAGAAATCTCAAAAGCTCAATCCCTAGATTTCTACCCATTTCAATCCGTGAAAATTTCCATAAAAAGAACAAAAGGACTGGAGAGAAAGAGATTATCTCTCGTTAGGAGGAGAAATCGGAAGAAACAGAGGAGATTTGAGCCTTCAACGAGCCTTGGCGTCGATCGACACCCGCTTCCGTCGGACGGCTTCCTGCGGCTTTCGTTGGGCGCGACTGGAGGAAATGAGAACTGCGGGATCGACACCCTAAACCCTAAACCCTAAAACTCTAAACCCTAAACCCTAACAAATAAGATATGATGCTTAAATGCTTAAATCATAAATAAAATAAGATGATAATAACCATGCAATAGCAAATATACGCTTAAGCCGCAAGAGAAATGTAACAAGACAAGATGAGGGGCTATAGAAAGTGTTAACCCACATTGGAAGATGGGGAGAATAATCTTCCTTTATCGTGCGAGTTAAGGGCACGATTGGTAATATGTACGTGCGAGACAATGGCACGTGAAAACATTATCTTAGTATGAGATAAGAACAGATAATTTATATTTCAGATAGCTCACTTTCAAAAGTGAATTAAAAAGCAAAGAAAGAGACATTATGTCCAAGTAAGATACATAGGACTGAAAATAAAATGAAAGAAATATGTCAAAATATTAAGAACTAATCATAATAAGAAAAAGAAAGGGAAATCAAGAATTCACATAGTCAATTGATTAATATAGAATAAAACTAAACAGGTCAAAGAAGAGGCGGTCTCAGTCACCAGTAGTCAACGTCGACCATGCACTCCTCGACAGGAAAAGAAGTATCATCTTTGGGTGGAGGTTTACTCAGCAGTCCTTGACGTACTAGAGGAGCACAGAGAGAGGTACAGTGACCCAGAGTGTCCCCATGAGGAGTTCCAGCTTTACTGCATGTAGTGTCAGTATGATATTAGTTATCAGGATATAGATATATATCTGTACATAGTAGCTATGTGATATGAGTCAGTTGTAAATGTGTAGTAGCCCTTTTTTGTATGTTAGGGCTACCTTTTTGGACACATGTATATATATATATATATATATATATATATATATATATATATATATATATATATATATATATATATATCAGAAACTCTTAAAAAAATGAAATAGTTTATTTTGTCCTGCTATTTTATTTCTAGTACTCTTTCATATACTGATGTACTCTGACTGTTCGTACTTTGCTCTTATGAAATGCTAAGTTATATTGTAGCGGTAGCCATAAAGGGACCGTTACACACTACATACTATGTAGTGGGATTAGTCCCATTATGCTGACACGTAATCCAAATGTCACAAAATAAAGTATAACTGTATAAGTGGTGTACAAGTCACGTTGTGAATCTAAGTCTGTAATGCAAGGCTGAAGGGTGACTAGTAGATGCGTTCGACGACTAAGGGCGCCGGCTACTCGATTCATGACACTGGGTTTGTGCTTTAAGTGGAATGTGAACTCTTGTAGATAGGTTGCCGACTTGGCTCGATGTCTGATCTCTTTCTGGGAATTCAGATGCTTCAGTGCTTCGTGATCTGTATTCATCACAAACTCACACTAGATCAGATAATGTATCCAATCGCGGAGGGCCTAAACGATAGCGTAGAACTCTATGTCGTACGTGGAATTCCTAGTTTTTGCTTCGTTCAACTTCTCACTAAAGAATACTACAGGACGTCCCTCCTAACTCAAAACTGGGACAATGCCTATAATAGATGTGTCACAGTCAACCTCACAAATTTTATCAAAATCAGGCAGCGCTAGTACCGGTGCACAAGTGAGTTTCTTTTTTACTAATAAAAATGCATGTTCAGCTTCCTCAGTCCAAATAAACAATCTTTTCTTTAAACAATCAGTCACAGGTGATATTAGGGTACTAAAAGTATGAATAAATCGCCGATATATGCTGACACGTAATCCAAATGTCATGAAATGAAGTTTAACTGTATAAGTGGTGTACAAGTCACGTTGTGAATCTAAGTCTGTAATGCAAGGCTGAAGGGTGACTAGTAGATGCGTTTGACGACTAAGGGTGTCGGCTACTCGATTCATGACACTGGGGTTGTGCTTTAAGTGGAATGTGAACTCTTGTGGATAGGTTGTCCACTTAGCTTGACGTTTGATCTCTTTCTGAGAATTCAGATGCTTCAGTGCTTTGTGATCTGTATTCAGCACAAACTCACATTGGATCAGATAAAGTATCCAATCGCGGAGGGCCTACACGATAGTGTAGAACTCTATGTCATACGTGGAATACCTAGTTTTTGCTCCGTTCAACTTTTCACTAAAGAACGCTACAGGACGTCTCTCCTGACTCAAAACTGAGACAACGTCTATAATAGATGTGTCACAGTCAACCTCACAAATTTTATCAAAATCAGGCAGCGCTAGTACAGGTGCACAAGTGAGTTTCTCTTTTACTAATAAAAATGCATGTTCGGCTTCCTCGGTCCAAATAAACAATCCTTTCTTTAAACAATCAGTCACAGGTGCTATCAAGATACTAAAATTATGAAAAAATTGCCGATAAAAAGACGTTAGCACGTGAAATCCTCGCGCCTCGGTAATCTTCCTAGGGCTAGACCAAGATTCAATTGTTTTGACTTTCTCTCTATCAACCTTAATGCCTTCAGATGAGATAATATATCGTAGGAAGGTCAAACTCTATGTCATAAACATATACTTCTTCAATTCACATATAATTTATTTTCGTGTAGGATTTCTAAGACCTGTCTAAGATGAATCAGGTGTTGGTCAGGATCAAGACTAGAAATCAAGATATCATCGAAGTACACCACCACCGATGAGTGTTCTAAGCACTTGATTCATCACTCGCATAAATATGCTGAGAGCATTGGAGAGACCAAAAGACATCACCAGTGACTTGTATAATCCTTTCCTAATCTTAAACGCAATCTTTCATTCATCCCCGGGTCGAATTCTAATCTGGTGCTATCCACTCTTCAAATTGATCTTTGAAAACACTCGGGAACCACTAAGCATATCTAACATGTCATTCAAACGGGGAATCGGAAAGCAATATTTGATAGTAATTATATTTATCGCTCGACTGTCTACACTCATGCGTCAGGTCCCATCTTTCTTGGGAACAAGCAATGTAGGGACGGCGTACTAACTCATACTCTCCCTAATGTGGCCCTTTGATATCAGTTCGGTAATCTGCCTATGGAGTTCCTCGTGCTCCTTCGAACTCATGCAATAATGGGTGAGATGAGGTAAAGTAACTCATGGCATAAGATCTATGCAGTGTAGAATATCTTTCATTTGAGGGAGTTGATCGGACAACTCCTCCGGTATGATCTCGATATACTAATTAATGAGAGGATGCACGGTGCTAAGGATATCTAAAGTAGAAGGGTTGGTGACAAGGCCAAATAACATATACACTACCTCATAATCCCTCATCTCCTCTTGAAATTGAGGCTTGGTCAGTAATATAGTGGCGGAGGGAAAGGATATAACGGAGACAGTGCTAGAAGGGTGTGTAGATCTCTCTAGGGCTTTAGGAATAAGAGTGCTCTTCTGGGGAAGAAGAACAAAATTGCGCTCATCAAGCTCGAAGGAATAAGAGTTGTTTACACCATCATGAATAACATGTCTGTCATACTGTCAAGGTCATCCCAATAAAATGTGACAAACCTCAATAGTAGAAACATGACACCAGACCGCACCCTGATACGTATTTTTTATGGAAAACTATACGAGACACTGGTGTGTGATAGGAATGGTCGTGTTACTAGTGACTCATGACAGACTCTAGGATTTTCCTAAGGACTGTGTCTTCCAGTTCAACTTATCTATCATGCGTTGAGAAACAAATTTCTCTATACTACTGCTATCTATAATGATGGAGTAGAACTGCTCATGCATGCAGCGGTGGCACGAATAGTTGTCAGAAGGGGGCCTTAGGAGTTAGGAGACTATGTTGGAGAACACACGCTAACTGATCGGGCTGCTCCCTCAACTTCGAACTCACTTTCTAACTCAGGCTCTAGGGTCGGGTCTGGTCGAGAGTCTGTAAGGAAGACTCCATACTTGGGTTCTGAACTACTCTCAGAATCAATGATGACGACGAAGTGGCGTCGAGAACACTCAAAAGACTTGTGACTCGGCTCCATACACTTAGAACATCTAAAGACTCTAGGCTAAGGCTTCGCTATTATGACGTCCATACCCCTGGAGGGGTCGGTGGGGAGTGTAGGCGTACTCGAGGGAATGGTTGTACAAGGGGGTCTGACGGTCCTCACTGCATTAGTTGATGTGGTAGAGGCATGCGTGGGTTGGGTGGGGGGGTCTCTCAGTAGCCCTCACTCCAGGTGTTTTCTTTTGAAGAGCATCTACCCTACGTGCTCGACTAGAAACCTCGCCTAAATCTCTACAGTCATGTAGCTCTAACTGATCTCGTATAGTGTATCGCAACCCGTTCAGTAACGGGACACGGTCATATCATCGTCCTCTCGGAGATCGAGGCAAGACTAAAAAACTAGGAATTCATTCGTGCACGCATCAACCATTAATTGGTCTTGTTGTAGGTTGTGGAACTTACGGAAGAGGGTCTGCAAATAATCGGGTGGGGCGTACCGCTTTTGCAATTCAATTTCAAACTCAGTCCAAGTGGTAACCAAGGGCAATAATAAGTTGAACCTAGATCGCTCTAGCCGACCCCACCAAACCAAAGCAGAACCCTTAAGTCTAAGGACTGCGTACTCAACTTACCTGACTTGAGGCAATTGCTTCCAAGCTAGGAAACGATCTATCCTATCACACCATTCTAGACATCCCTCGGGTTCTAGTCGACCCTCGAAATGACAAACATCTAACTTAAACTCTAAATCTCAACGAGGCGGCTCTCTTATGTTGTGGACTACCAGTTCGAAAGGTCATGGATTCGGGTTTTCTAGTTCCAAATTCCTATAATTTGGATAGTGCTCGACCTGTGGCGGTGGATTTAGTCTTAAGTATTGGTTGGCCTCTCAAGCATTAACACTCGCATGTAATCCTGTGAGCACTTGACCTACGTCTCTCTAATCCTCATTGACACTTGCGGTTAACGCTTCGATTGATTTTGTTAGATTTTGAATTTGTGTTCAAAGCGATGACGTTATCTTCTATTTTTCCCACACGAATTTTCATTTATATTAATTCAACTTTTTTTAAAATTTCAAATCAAATAGCAAATAATTTTAAGAGCCACTTTTTTTGTTAAAAGAAAATAAAATTTTAAGACTTTCAAAAAAAATTTGAAAATCTTATTTTTTTTATTTTTAATTCAAAGAACAATTCATTGCAAGAGCAATTTTTAAAAATAAATTTAAATTATAGACTTTTAGAAAAAAAAATGAAGATCTAATTTTTTCTTTAAAATAATAGAAAGAAATTCCAAGGATCGTTGATTCATAATAGGAGTGAATCGGAAAAGTTCTGATACCAAACTGATGTAGGCCGAGCGGGCCAAATTAAGTTTTGAGCGCGAAATCAAGCTTGATGTTTTGAACGTTAAGGAATTCATTAAAATTGTTTGAGTGGAACTTTCGCGTGTTTTACGCGCCGAATCCTTCACAAGATTTTTACGACCACAAGCAGAAATCACACGCAATAATTTATGAAAATATGATAATATAAGCAAATAGAACGTCCGGGTAAAGCTTAAGATTATTTGGCGGAGCACATAAAAATAAAATACATATCTGGAGCAAGAGTAACGAAAGTTAAGATCGAGGGAGGTCTTTCCAATCGAAATCAAGTTGAGCAGGGAGAGAACAAACAAGGCTTCTCGGTATGCACCAAATGACGAATTTCACGAATAAGGAAGGTATCGGAATATATCGTTGAGGTCGACGACACACCTGGCAAAACTGGAACGAGAGGATGCCGAAAACGAGATGTGGAGTCGACGACGTCCCCGAGGCTGATTGCGGGTCGGAGAGGGAGATGGGGTGGAGCTTCCGTCATGGATTTTGGCATTTGGTGTGTCTCACGAAGCAGGGAGCAGTCGGCTGAGGCTTCCGGTGGGGAAAACAACTAGGGCAGAGAGCATCTTCCGGTATTACAAGGGGAACGATTTTTATCGTTCTCCTGTACACCCGACTGGTTTCTTCCACATTTTGGAGGGCTTTAATAGATTTATTTTTACTTATGCCACTTTTACCTCCTTCCAAAAATAGGTGGATTTCAATTCCTCTTTTATTTTCTTCCAAAACAAATTGATTTCAATTTGTATCTTTCCAAAATATCTTCATCAATTATCTCCTAATTGATGTGTAGAAAAACACGAAAAATGGAGAGAAATACAATATGATCTTTATTAATTTCTCAATTGTTGTATACATACATGTATTTGTACATTAATATAGGAAGAGAGAAAGAAGAAACAATCTCAATCTAAGATGTAAGACTAAAACATAAGGAGTATACAAATCGTAAGCACCCAGCTTTGACAAGAACTGATAATATAATGAGCGTGGTAAGTCCTTAGTGAGAAAATCAGCAACTTGATCTGCAGTAGGAACATGTTTCAATTCTAGCTTCTTCAATTGAACTTTCTCCCAAATAAAGTGACAGTCTACTTTAATTTGTTTGGTCTGTTCATGGAAAACAAAATTCTTAGCAATGTGTATAGCTGATTGACTGTCGTAAAATAAAGAAGTAGGTGAGGAAAGCTTGACTTTCAAATCATCTAGGAGACTTTCTAACCATGTAAGTTCAGACACACCAGCTGTCATCAAACGATACTCGACTTCAGCCGAATAGCGAGCAACCATAGATTATTTCTTGTTACGCCAGGTAATAAGGTGTCCTCTGAAGTAAGTACAAAATCTACTTATAGAACGTCGATTATCCAAGTAGTCAGCATAATCAGCATCAGAAAAGACAATCAACGACAGAGGAGAAGAGAAAGAGGGTTTGTATACTAGCCCTTGTCCAGGAGCAGTCTTCAAATATCTGAGGATGCGCTTGACGACCTGGAGATTAGACATCCGTGGAGAATGCATGTATCGGCAGACAACTACAATAGTAAATGAGATATTTGGTCTTGTAACTGTAAGATAAATCAATTTTCCTACAAGATGACGATAATACTCCGGGTATGGAAGAAGTAGATCGGAGGCATGAGCACTGAGCTAGTGGTTGACATCCATAGGAGTATTAGCAAGCTTGCATCCAGAATAGCCATCGTCATGAAAAAGATCAAGACAATACTTCTGTTGAGATGGACGAGACCATCAGGACGTCTTGAAATCTCAAGAGCAAGAAGGTATCGAAGATTTCTCAAATCTTTAGTTCGAAAAACTGAATTCAAGTGTTGCTTGAGCATTTGTATTCTTTTGGAATCATCTCCAGTAATTAGAATGTCATTGACAAAAACTAATAGAATCACTGTACCGGTTGGTCGATGACAAGTAAAGCGAGAGAAATCCGCCGAGCTCCGAGTGAATCTAACATCACGGACAACCTTACTAAACTTGTCAAACCATGCGCGAGGAGACTGTTTGAGATCATAAATAGATTTCTTGAGGTGACAAACAAGTGACTCCCCCGTGATCTCAAACCCGGGAGGCTGGTGCATGTAGACAGTTTCTTGAAGGTCGTCATTGAGAAAGACATATTTGATATCTAATTGGGAGATTATGACACGTATGGTGTTCAACTTGGCGACAAGAGAGAGTCAAATCATAATTGAGGCCTTATTGTTGAGTAAACCCGTGGGCTAGAAGATGAATCTTTAGGAAATCAACTATTCCATCTGGAGCATGTTTAATTGCAAAGACTCATCTACATCCAACACAAGTCTGTCCCAGAGGAAGTAAGACCAGATCCCAGGTCTGATTAGCTCATAGGGCAATCATTTCCTCATCCATGGCTGCACGCCAACCCAGATGTTGGAAATCCTCCTGCACAGAGTTAATTATAGAAATGGAGGATAAAGAAGATGAAAATTTGAGAAGTGTCGGGAAGAGACGATGCAAGGATAAACCCTAAACCCTATCAGCTTCAATAACATGGAGCAAACATCGAAGAGAGAAGGAATGGTGAGGAGGAAAGTATCTGACCCTAGACACTGAAGATGAGGCGAAACACGAGTCATCATCAAGGCAATACCAACAACCTCTTTTTGAGCACGTTGCGCAGTAAGATATGTAGTAGGAGGTTAATGTCGAATCCAGACCACAACTAAGGTTTTGGACCGCGCAAAAAAGAAGGTTAAGTCGTCATCACCTCCTGAGTCGAGAGATTGAAGGTCCATGATGATGTCATACAGATGTTAAAGGCTGTCCTTGTTGGAATAGAGGGAATGCAGTTCATCCCACATTGCCTAGTCCGTCTCATGATACAAGGTCATACGATAAGGTTCACCATACATGGAGTTGAGGATCCATGTTTGGATACAACCATCATCATGAAGCCAATCTCCAATGAGCGCAAAAGGGGCGTCCTTAGTGAAATGATGCAAAAGCACCTTCGTCTGAAGGACACGACGGGTGGAGTGTAGCCACTCAGCGAAATTCTTCTTGCCACTAAGAGAAATGGTGGTGATCCAAATCTCATCACAAACTTCGGGAAGAGGTGTCGCAGCACGAGCAGAAAGGGGCGGAGCATCAGTCGATTCCATAGAGCTCATACAGGCAACAAGGAGATCTGACAGAGGAGAGTTTGCGGCAAGAAGCTGCAGACAGACAACAAAGATTGGTCGCAATCAGGAGCTGTGGTCAAGCGGCAATAGCGGAGAGTAGGTTCCCTGCTGCGGCTAGACAAACAATAGCGGCGAGCGGGTAAGTAGGCATAGCGACAAAGCAAGAGAAGAGAAGCAGCGGCAGTTAAAATTCAAAGGCACCCTGTTGCGGCTAGACAGGAGAGAAGCAACGAACTGGCCCCTGCGGTCAGAAGACCCCGGTGGTTAGGATATTGCGGCAAGAACACTGCGACAAGGCAGATAGCGGCAGCAAGGAGCTGCGCAAAGAGAACTGCGGCCAGAGAACTGCGACAAGAGAACGGCGGCTAGGAGTTGCAGCAAGGCAGGACGGCAAGCAACCGTCTTCTGACGAGTAGGCGACCAGGAGGAACAGAGCTTACGATTATAGCTTTCGGCAAAGAGAACGCATGAATTCAGTGACTAGGAGAGGCGAGAAGAAAGCCATGCGGTCAGCAAATATGTGACAATACCCAACCCGCCCCCGGCGGGCGGGCTTATTTAAAATTATTTAATTTAATTTTTTTAATATTTTTTTATTATGCCAACTGTTTTTATTTTTATTGGAATTTTTTTAATAAATACACTACCCAACCACGATTTAGGGTTGTCGTCGACAGCCTCCCCGGAGCCCACTGGCAGTGTCGTCGGACCCCGTTAGGTCCATACTGGACTTGTAATAGATGTTATACTAATGGTATATTTGTAAATACATGGGAAGTCATGTTGTTGAGTAGGGCCTATAAATAAAGGTAAGGAGGCTTGTACTAGGCATTGAATAATAATATGAGTCTTTGTTTTGTATTTATCAGTTCTGTAGGCTGTCCCATCCTGTATTGATAATGTATTAAATGCAATTCCCTTTCTTGTTAAGTGTATTGTTCAACTTCTTCCCCCACCATCTAGCCTGATATGTTATCTCCGCCGCTCCACCGCCAGAGATATCTCGTTACATTGTTGCTCTCGTCGACGTTCTCATTCCTCCATGTGACATCCTTGAAGATTAACAGAAATTTGAAGAAGTTTCCACTCTCCCGATATTCACGATTCCTTCATACACTCTTGATCAAGACTCTGTGCAGCAAACACATCTCCCTCACTTTTGGCGACCCGTCGGGCAACAAGTCGACCTACAGCGGCAGCGAATGCCAAGCTCTATGATTCCACGGAACGACTCCCTCCCGGTTGCACATCGTCGACGTCTCCACGGAACGACTCCCTCCCGGTTGCACATCGTCGACGTCTCCACGGAACGAAGTCGCTGACACACCATCCCCCGTACATCTGCTACATTCACCGTCAGAAGATCGTCCCCCTCGTCCCTTGCTCCCGTTCCCTCACCTGCAAGTCCACATCCCCTTGAGCCTCCATCCCATCAACATCATCGTTTTTATCATCTACCTGGCCCCGTACTGTACATCTAAAGTCTGATCACCAGTTTTTGCACTCGGTCCGTCTTCGTCTTCTAGTATATGTGGATATTTTAAATTTTTAATTGAGTCAAAAAGTGGAGAGACAAAGTCTAATAGTAATCGAGACCTAGAAAAAAATCCATGGCGTTCAGTCAATCACCCTCACGAGATCGTCAACAACCAAGATCTACGCCAACAACTCAATCGGATGATCGCCGATGAACAAAATTTGTATGAGTCCAACCAAGCTTTCTACAAAGAATTCCGCGAATTCCGTGATCTGGTTACCAACTTCATCAGTTTTCATTGGACGTCGTTACCCAACACAAAATTCTTGAATCTTCATTCTCAACTAATGAAGAACCATTTTTTACACCAATTTTCATTTTTGATCCTGGATGAAGTAAATTTTCTTTTGAGAACTAAATGACGCAGACATCGTTTTTCGGGTAGGGTTGGAATTTAATAGATAGTATACTAATGGTATATTTGTAAAAATATGGGAAGTCATGTTGTTGAGTAGGGCGTATAAATTAAGGCAAGGACGTTTGTAATAGGCATTGAATAATAATATGAGTCTTTGTTTTTTCTTTATCTTCTTGTATTTATCAGTTCTGTAGGTTGGCGCATCCTGTACCGATAATGTATTAAATGTAATTCCCTTTCTTGTTAAGTGTAATGTTCATCTTCTTCCCCACTGTCTAGCCTGATATGTTATCTCCACCACTCCACCGTCGGAGATATCTCATTACAGGACCCTCACGAACAGGGTCACTGCCGGAGGGGGCCCTGTCGTAGCGCCACCGGACTACCCCCGGCGGGTTCTCCGGGGTCCGGCAACCCCAACAGTAAGATCCAGGTAGGGCGCTGGCAGCTCCGCGGCTGGCGGCAACCCTAAATCATGAGCAGGTGTTGTGCGGTCGGGATTTTTTCAGGAGTCATGAAGAAATTCTGAGAATAGTTGTTTAAAGTCCACCCCCTCCTTGATCCAACAGCTGAAATCTTCCTAACTGGCCACAAGTGTTACACCGCACAATCCTAACAGCTCCTCATACAACTTTGTGTATATAGTATATATATATATATATATAGAGAGAGAGAGAGAGAGATGTATATACAGTTGTTGTAAAACAACTTTTATGAGAAAACAATGAAATATTACATTTTTTATTTCAATTCGGGTATTTTCTACAAAAATCATTTGATAAAACCAAAAGAGGGTATTCCTCAACATTTTCTCACATGCAACAAGTTCTTCGTATCTTTTTATACTCATGGATAATAACAAGATATTTCACAATTTATGCTAATAAATCAATTAAAATATTGAGGAATTTTTAACAACATCCTCGTAAAAACAAAGATAGGATTATTGTTGTAAAACTCAATGTCTATAGTCCAGCCAAATTAATCTATGAGTTCAGGTGTAAAAAAATTAATTTCATGATCCTTTGAAAGTTTTCCTAGATCTTGTTAGAACCCTCTCAAAGTATCCAAATGACATAAACAAGACAAAGAACTTACCTAAAGAAGCAGGCGAGTCGTAAACCTGAGCATCCTTCTTGGCTGCAAAGTAAGGCACTTCCTTCGGAATGACATCAGTAAGAATCTGCTCTGCGGCAGTGGCCTTCATATTCATTTCACGGCTCACTTTCCTCTTAATGATTATTGGATCACTCTTTTCACCATCCTTTGAATCATGCCCTTTTCTCTTGATGATTATTGGAGTGCCCTCCTCCCCATCCTTTGAATCATGCTCAACCTTAAAATAACCAGCAGCTGCACTAACTTTGGTATAAGCATATGCTTCAGCATTCTGAATGGAGGACGTTTTCATTTCTGAGTTAAGTGGTGCATCTAGGTCAGCTAGCTCATTCTCACACTTGAATACAGGGGTTGGATGAACATTTGATTCTGAAATCATTTTTATACTATCCACATCTATTCGGTTAAAAGAATTAACAGGTAGATCAACTACATAGTAACTTTCTTCAAAGTCTGGAGGAGATGATATATTTTGAAGTTCACTGCTTTTAGCTTTGCAAAATTGATCAAGGATTTTGTTGTTTGTTATGTGATTTGAATTCTCCATTACATACTGCCTCATAGCTTGATTCTCCATAGTAGGGCATCTTAGATTTTCCTCTATACAACTCCCTTTGACTTGTTTAGGTCTATATTTCCTAGAAGCCTTTATCTCTCTAAGGACTTCATTTTCTTTTTCTTCAAGAGCTTTCTCCACTTCTTGCAATCTTACCTGAATGTTGATAAATATGAATTAGCTGCATAGATGCTATGGAAAAAACATATTCAGAAAAAAATGGAGGTGCATACATACTTTCAATTTATGTATTTTTTCTTTAGCCATATCAAGCTTCGTACACGCAAGTTTTTCTGATCTCCCAAGAATGTTGCATTGGACCATTAGTCCTTTATAGCTCCTGCATTCCCCCAAAAAAAATCACAAACATTGTAAATATGCCAAAGAAAAAAGGGAACCATGAATTACAAACAATATTATGAAATCCATGTGTATATAATTGCATACCAGATTGTAAAACATTATAAATTCTGAAAAAAAATACTAGACATCACAGATTTTTACACAAAAGAATTAATTACTGATAGACTGGATAAACACAAAAAATCCAATATTCCACAAGTGAATATTGCACTTAAATTTTCCTTCCTAGTACAGATACAAAAGTATACATATATTTACACACACATACATACTATGGCGGTAGTTTAATATCATTATGTGCCACGGACATGCTCATTGGGCATGTTTATGGCAAGAGGCAGCATGCCTGGAGGGCATAGGTACGCCGCACTTATTTTGTTTTTTTTTTAAAATTTTGGCCTTGTTATTTTTTTTATTTTTGTATTCTTGTTATTTCGCTAATTTGTTTTTATTTGAGCATTGTAATCCTTGTATTTATACCCAGGGAGCCTAATGAACTGGATATCCTAAAATAAAATCGTGTGTTTAGCATCAACAAGTTAGAGATCACTTTTATTCTCTACCTGCCTAATTTCCCTCATTGCAACTCGAGCAAGTAGGCCACCCCAAGGAGTTGTTGCAACTTGCAACCTGCCCACTAGGGCGTCTTCCACCTAGCTCGGCCAACCTCAAGGTTGGCCAACCTGCAGCCACTAATTACAGGGCCTGCCCCATTCAGTGCTGGCCATAAGCTGCCTTTGAATGGTCGTCACTTCCTTCTCATGCTTCATCTCACCTACGCCTTCAACGCCCCCTCCTAAGACACCCCAGACTGCTCTAAGTTTTTAATCTCACCATAGGTTGACTAAGAAAATCAAGGGGAAACGATCGTCCAAGAAAACCTCCCCACCTTCCATCTCATCCCATCCAGGACATGATTTGTGACATTGATGTGTGAAAACTTGGTATAAAAGCCAATCATGATAGTATACAATGATTCCATGGAGGCAATGATCGAACAAATGCAAAAATTCATGATTGATCAACTAACCTGAAAGGGAACAGTTATACCTCTGAGAATTCTCTAGAGGGGGGGAGTAAATGGAGATTTAAAAATTATTTATCCAAAACATAAACTAGATTTAGATAAGCATAACATTAGCATCCACAGAAACACGACAATAACTAAGTTTACCACAGCACAATTAAAGGCAAGAAATAGAACAGAAAAAGTACAACACAGATGGAATAAGAGCTATAGTGGTTCCCCAAAATCTGGATATATTCAGTCTTCTAGCACTTTGGTAAGAATCCATTATTCCAGTGTCTGGGTGTTTTGATAAGGAGACTCTCAGAATCAGTGGCTGAGTCTTTTGATAAGGAGACTCTAAGAACCACACAACTTGATCTTTTGATAAGGTGATCTAACCAAACAACTAGATCTTTTGACAAGCAGATCTTGAATCACAGACTGAATCCTTTTGAGAGGGATTCTAAAAACTCTTTTCAAAAAATAGTAGTGAAAGAGAGAATGAAAAGAGAAGAAGTAGAAAGTTGTCTTCTTGTATGAATCCTCCTACAGCAAATTTTGAGAATTCTTTGAAATTGATGAATCCTTGGTGAGAAGAAGATGCAAGAATTATAAGTTTTGTGATCCATTATTTCTGAAAATCTATAGCAGAGAGGAAGAAGAAGAGGAGGAAGAAGAAGCTGGTCGTCTCTTTGAATTATGATTTTTGTATTGATTATTTTCTTCTGCTTAAAATCTGAGTATATGAATTCTTAGAGCATTTTGACTTGTTTCCTCTAGATCATTTCCTTCAGAAGTAATAGAATAAACTCTTTCTAAACTGGTCTTTTGAAATTTCTTTCTTTGAATGTCCTTTCAGCAACTCTTTAAGATTCAACTGAATTCCATAATCATAGTCTTCAAATAACTCAGAATAAATCTTCTATAGTTTCCTTTCTGAAGAGTATTCGACATTACGTCGAGTATTGACTAAAGGTGCATCGACTTCTGCCTTAGTATAAACCTCTGTTGACATAATTGAGAATTCAGTGTTACATCAATTGCTTATCGACACATGCATCGATTTTTGCTCCGGAGATGCACCGACTTTACTTCAGAAGATGCGTCGAAATCTAGTCAAAGATAAGTTAATTTCTAGTCGACGTTCCGTCGATTTCTAACTGACGCAATTTTGACTTAGCTGAATTTCTTCTTGATTTCAGCTTGTCTTCTTCTGACTTTGACTGGGACTGACTTCCTAGGATTTCTAATGACAAAATTACCCTCTTTATACAACATAGGTAATTATCATAAAAAGTAAAATCACTTAGAAATAATTTGTTAAGTTAAATCAAGAGTTTTTCCCAACATCACCACCTCCAAAAGCTAGCAACAAGCAGACTGGTCGATCGCTTGGTCCGCATTGCAAACATCATTCCTTCCCGATGCAGTAGCATAAATTTCCGCAATAGCAAAAGTTAAATTGGATTTTTCTATGTATGATGACAAGAGTGATCTAATGTGATGGTTGATCCGATGCGAGCAGTTCTTCATCAACCGAATGACATCGATTATGGAGTGGATCTCATTAGTCGCTTGGTAAGTAGCCTAAATGTGATTCTTGCGCCTTGACATGGAAAAGACCAACATGATATGGGATGATTTCGAATAGTATTGTCACAGGCACTTCGGGCCGCCAATGCGGGGTAATCCCTTGGGGAAATTGATCTCCCTCAATCACGTGTGGGCAATAAATGATTACCTGGAGAAGTTCCAAAATCTACTATAACACGTGTAGAACATTTGACATATATATAGCATGTTGCCATCTTCACTGTGGGGTTGAAGAAATGCCTCCATCGGGATGTAGACTTTAAGTACCCTCCCAACCTCATCACGATTATGATTTTGGGGTGGATCTGCCATTGCCGCCTTCAACTAGACAAAGTCTGTAATGTACAATGACTGTCACCTCCTCTAAGACAGCAACTCCCGAACCGACGGTCCACCTCCTTAGGGGAGATGGAGGGCCAACGACGGCTTGACATCCTTATGTTTGTCATCTATCGCAGATGGAGATGGACAAAAGCCACATCATAGGTAGAACGAGGCTTACACACACAAACATCGATGCAAGAAGCTATTATGGCTAGATATAGAGGATGAGGCGGACGAGTCACAACTGAGGAATAGTCGAAGATCTCGCTCCAAGTCATGATGAGTGCATAGAATTTGCAAACCATGCAGTTGCAAGCACAGGTGGCAAAACGCCTCATTCAAGTCTCAGTCAACTGACATCACTCACAACTTCATTGAGGAGTCTGTCGCTCGGGCTCTAGGCTTCCCCATCCAGCCCAAGGAGGATGGCTTGCGTTTTGCCTCATCTTCACAGTGTTTGGGCTCAAATCCTCTCATCTGCCACTATTCTCTCATTCTCTGATGTTTGATCTGTGTTGTTAAAGTTTACACCGCCTCCTGATGTTATTCTTCTGCCACTCGCACTAATCTCGATAAAGTACGCCTCCCGCTCCAGTGATGTAAGCTCAAATCAATTTTACAAATTTAACTATCTTTTAAGCAAAATAATCGATTTAATATAAAATAAAATTTAGGATTATGCCAAAATAAGTAAATTTTAATTTTGAGAAAGGCGCCGAGGGGCCAACACTGAAGCTCTAGTGCGTAATCACATCCCAACAACAAATTTCACAAAATCGTTAATCGTTATTTGTAAAAGGTTCTTTGAGCATTTATTGATTTATGGAATAACGGTAATTCAAGCGAATAGAGCGTTCGAGGCAAGCATAAAAACAATTAATTAATTGCATAAGTTAGGCTAACTAAATGTGGACCAAGATACCATGAGATTACCCCCCAAAGGATTTTCAGTCCATTCCAAATCAGCTGCGCAGCAAGAATTTTACTGGCGGGATGCGATAGACGGCAGGGAAGGATTCTAGTCGCAGTCGGCGAGACTCATGGACACCTGGAAGGGCTCGAGGTCGACGGTGCCCAGTTGTTACGTCCCGCTGGACATTAGTATTTTTATTATGTCAGTTTCGTTATTAGTGCAATTGTGAAGGGTATTTTGATCTTTGTTGTATTAGGGCTTGTTTTATTGTTGGGGAAGGGAAGTCTTAGGGGTTATGTTGAAAGTATCGGCTTGTGTATGGTGTGTGGCTGCTACGGGAAGTTCTCCCCAGCACCGTTCAAGAATCTGTTCAGGCAACGCCTTAGGATTCCTTTTATCTCATGCTTTGTTCTTCCTAATTGTTCTGTTAATCTTGTCAGTGTGGAGCTGTGTTGGTGGAAGCAGGTTCTGTTCAATATTTATCCTATGTGTGCATCACGGTACCATCGTCAGAAACTCGAAGTTGCGGATATTATCGCAACAAGGTATCAGAGCCTCTCTGCGTCCTCGAAATGTCGGTGTCGGACGCCCCTAGATCCAAGGAACACGACAACGAACTGGAGACACTCAAGCAAAATCATGAAGAATTGGCCCGATAGGTAACGGCCATGAGTGAAGATGTCCGGCTGTTGTTGGCCGCTTTGAAGGTAGAGAAGGCCAGGGATTCATCTCGGAGCGGAGGAGGATTCTCACCAGAAAATCATGACAAAACTCCTTCGTCGCATTTTGTCACTCGATTTCCTCGGTTGAAATTTCTGACATTCTCCGGAGAGGCGTTAATGGAATGGATTTACAAGTGCGATCAGTTCTTCGACATCGACGGCACACCAGAGAACGTGACGGTTAAGATGGCGTCAGTACATATGGAGGGCAAAGCATTGTACTGGCATCAAGCATACATGAAGGCTCGGATTACACGACAATGGCCCAATTGGGAGGAGTACAGCCAAGCTTTTCACAGTCGCTTTGGGTCGGTGTTGTTTGATGATCCCCTAAGCGAACTGAAAAATTTACGGCAACGCGGATCCGTGCAAAATTACTTGGACGAATTTGTCTTGCTTCTACATAGGGTGGCGCTACCGGAAGAGCACGCCATCAGCTTTTGTCTAGCGGGGTTGCGCGACGAGATATAATTTGGGGTCTGAATGTTCCAACCGAAGTCCCTTCGGGAAGAAACCATTCACTCAACAAAGGGAGGACCATTTTCGGGAAGACACATACAGGCCAATGACTAGGGGCAATCCAAATCCAGCAACTTACCAACCTCGGTCGAGCACAAAAGGCTCTTGTAAGCTGACTTCATCGGAATTGGACGACAAACGGAGAAAGGGATTGTGCTTTTGGTGCGATCAAATTTACACACCGGGTCACAAATGTCCAATTCGACGGCAATCTTGTTCGTTGGAAGTTATGGTGGAGGCGGTGACGGACGACGAGATAAGAGAGGACGAAGAAGAGACACTGGACATGGAAGGCAAGGAAGAGGATCAACAAACACCGCAAGTTTCAATGCACGCGCTCACTGGTATTACACACTACAACACCATGAGGGTCACGACATCACATCAAGGTCATCCCATTTATGTATTGGTAGATTCAGGCAGTACGCATAATTTCTTGGATGCGGAGGCGGCTCACCGATTACAATGCAACTTGATAGAAATCACCCCATTTTCAGTGGTCGTGACCAATGGAAAAAACCATCTCTAGCTCACACAAGGTGCAAGACTTCTGATGGATCATGCAAGGAGTGGATTTCACGTCCGATATGTTGATTCTGTCGTTAGGCGGCTGTGATGATGTTCTTGGAATACAGTGGCTGATCACATTGGGTACGGTGAATTGGGACTTTTGTAACTTGCGCGTGGACTTTACAAGCCGCGGCAAACGAATCAGCCTCCAGGGTGCACAACAAAGCAACCTCTCGTGGGGGAAGGAGAAACGGATTAAGAAACTATTGACTAAGGACGGACAGCTTAATATGTTAGCTCTCTGTGAAATTCGACCGAAAGGTGAACACCGAGAAGGCAGTGAACCGGAATCGTTTACTGATGGATATCGGGGTGGCAAGTGAAGGGAGAGAGCCCCAAACCGGCGGACCAGGCACAGTTGCAAGAAGTTTTGGATGAGTTCAGTGATTTGTTTGTGGAACTGGAACCACGTGACTTGCCACCGAAGCGAGGGAGAGAGCACCGCATCGTCTTGAAGGACGAAGGGACACATGTCAATCTTCGTCCCTATCGGTAACCGCCCCTACAAAAATCGTAGATTGAACGAATCATTGGTGAAATGCTTCAAACCGGTGTGATTCGACATAGTTGCAGCCCTTTTGCATCACCAGTGGTATTAGTGAAAAAGGATGACACATGGAGATTATGCGTGGACTACCGACAACTGAATCGGAGCACGGTCAAGGAAACATTTCTCATTCCTCTGGTGGAGGAGTTGATCGAAGAGCTGCATGGGGCCCTTTATTTTTTAAAACTGGACTTACGGGCCGGCTACCATCAGGTGCGGATGGCGGAGGAGGATATTCAAAAGACGGCATTCAGGACCCACCAGGGACACTGAGTTCTTAGTGATGCCCTTCGGATTAACCAACGCCCCATCCATGTTCCAGAATTTGATGAACCGCATTTTTCAAGGTCAACTATGGAAATTCATCTTAATATTTTTTGACGCCATTTTAATTTTCAGCACAACTTGGGAGGAGCACTTGAAGTTTACCTTTAACACACGACGCATGCATCAACTCGTGCTCAAGCGCAGCAAATGCGACTTTGGACTACCGCAAATTCACTATTGGGACATATCATATCTGAACATGGGGTTTCCACTGATCCAATGAAGATACAGGTGATGGTTGATTGGCCGACGCCCACATCGATAAAGAAGGTCTGAGGGTTCTTGGGTCTCACGGTCTACCATCGCAGGTTCATTCAAGGATACAGATTGCTCGCTCAACCGCTGACAGAATTGCTCAAGCAACGAACGTTTACGTGGTCGGCCGCTGCAGAGAAGGCGTTCCAAAACCTGAAATGTGTTGTAACCAGCCCACCTGTATTACAACTTCCGAATTTTCAGCAAACATTCGTAATAGAGACGAATGCGGCGGATACCGGTGTCGGAGCAATGCTGTTACAACAGGAACGTCCCGTGGCCTTTTTTAGCAAGGCCTTGGGCCCAAAGAACGTTGGATTATCTACCTACGAGAAGGAGCTCTTAGCCATTGTGATGGCGTGAAAAAATGGCGACACTATCTAATAGGTGGTGCTTTTGTTATACGTACAGATCATCACAGCTTGAAGTACATGTTAGAGCAAAAACTAGAAACCCCAGCGCAACAACGTTACTTATCCAAATTAATGGGATATGACTTCACGGTGCAATACAAAAGGGGTAAAGAAAATGTTTGTGCGGACGCTTTATCGCGATTACATGAAACAAGTGGAGGCACGGTACATGTCATAACTACAATACAGCCTGATATCATGCAGTTAATTAGACAATCATGGGAGCAAGACCAACACCTGAAGTGCGCCATTACAACCAAAGAAGGCAACGCAGAGGCTCGGCCCAAATACCGCTGGGAGCATAATGTACTGACCAGGAAGGGGAAAATTGTAGTGGGGCGAGAGCCGGCAACCCGAAATAAATTGATGGAACTGTACCATTCCGGATCCATGGGGGGTCATTCCGGCATTACGGCCACGTACAAACGTATGAAAAGGGTGTTCTACTGGAAAGGCATGAAGGCGAACATCTATCTCTACATACAACAGTGCTCGGTATGTCAACAGTGCAAGGCCAACAACCAGCGACCTGCTGGGTTACTTCAACCGCTTCCAATTCCGGAGAGAGTTTGGCAGGATGCGAGCATGGACTTCATCGACGGGTTACCAAAGAGCCACGGAAAGTCAACCATCTTGGTGGTTGTTGATCGGTTGAGTAAACAGGCACACTTCATCATCCGCTCACCCGTATACCGCGGAAGCCATAGCTCGGGTCTTTTTGGATTCTATTGTTCGGTTTCATGGGTTGCCCGCCGCGATAGTAAGTGATACTGACACCATTTTTCTTAGTGATTTTGGCAAGAGTTTTTTCGGGTCCTTCAAATCCAACTTCACACATCATCAACATATCACCCGCAAACGGATGGGCAAACTGAAGTGGTAAATCTTTGTGTGGAAAGTTATCTGCGTTGTATGTGTTTTGAGAAACCCGGAGATTGGATTGAATGGCTACCATTAGCGGAGTGGTTGTATAACACATCATACCAAAGTGCTATCCAAATGACACCTTATGAAGTGGTTTATGGTCAGGAACCCACAGCGATTCATCTGTATATCGAAGGGGCAACCAAGTTAGAAGTCGTGGACCGCTCCTTAGCAGCAAGAGACAAGGTTATGTCAGTACTCAAGATCAATTTGGCACAAGCTCAAGAACGTATGAAGATGCTAACAGACAAAAAGCGGCGGGAGCATACCTTGGAGGTAGGAGACTTTGCTCGGGTACGTTTGCAGCCGTACCATGAAGTGAGCATGAGGGAACATCGTCAACAAAAACTATCACCGCGATTTTTTGGGACGTTTCTCGTGGTCGAACGGGTGGGTAAATTGGATCTTCTGACAGATGCCCGGATTCATCATACGTTTCACATTTCACGACTGAGGAAGTACAAGGGAGATCCAATTGGCATTGTTCAACCTCTACCAACTGCAGTAAATGAGGCCGGCAATGTGCTAATTGAGCCGGCAGCGATCTTGGACACGCATTATCAATCGGGAGGGACGTGTGGTGACTCAACTCTTCATTCAATGAGCTAAGGATTTGAAGGAAGAAGCAACTTGGGAAGACTTATGGGCACGTCGTCAAAGGTGGCCGAATATGGATCCTTGAGGAGAAGGAACATTCGATGGGGAAGGTTTTGTTACGTCCCGCTGGACGTTAGTATTTTTATTATGTCAGTTTTGTTATTAGTGCATTTGTGAAGGGTATTTTGGTCTTTGTTGTATTATGGCTTGTTTTATTGTTGGGGAAGGGAAGTCTTAGGGGTTATGTTGAAAGTATGGGCTTGTGTATGGTGTGCGGGTGCTACGGGAAGTTCTCTTTTGCACCCTTCAAGAATCTGTTCAGGCAATGCCTTGGATTCCTTTTATCTCATGCTTTGTTCTTCCTAATTGTTCTGTTAATCTTGTGAGTGTGGAGCTGTGTTGGTGGAAGCAGGTTCTGTTCGATATTTATCCTGTGTGTACATCACGGTAGCATCGTCGGAAACTCGGAGTTGCGGATCTTATCGCAACACCAGTTGAGAAATGTTACAGGTGGGGAGCGTCGGGAACGGCGGAGGAAGTACAGACGCGGGCCGTCGAGCGGTTCTGGACACCGGAAAAAGGTTCCGGGGTCGACGGTGTCCAGCGGAGAGAAGTTGTCGGCGGCGTCTGGGCTTGGAATAGTGGGAGCGCCGGTGGACTTGGTCGACAGACGTGGTGGCCCGAGGTTGCTGCTGCGATCCTGGAGAGGAGCATAGAAGTGCGCCGGTAGGAGAGATGGCTGAAGTACCAGAGGCGGTGGCCGGCCCCGGCAGAGAAAACGATTGGCCGTTTTCTCTGCTTTGTCCTTGCTGCTTCTTTACTCACGATGGCTTAATAGAGGCGGACGGACATGAGGTCAGCAGGGACCTTCCAATTCCTATTTTTTTCTGATATAAATTTTCATTCAGTCTTTATTTTTCATACATCCTTATTAATATATGATTAGTGGAGACAAATTAATTTTGGATGGCTAATTGACAAAGTGCACCCTAGAAATATCGGCTTTTGGCAAAATGCACCCCGAAAGTTTAAAATTGGCAAAATGCACCCCCAAATTGGGTTTTTTTGACAATGTGCATCCTCACTAGGCAAAAAATGAAATGGCCAAAATGTACACTCTAGGGTGCGCATTGTCAAGAAAACCCACTTTGGGGGGTGCATTTTGCCAATTTTAAACTTTCGTGGTGCATTTTGCCAAAAACCTATATTTCAAGGATGCATTTTGCCAATTACCCATTTTGGATAGATGTAAATCGAGCAAATTAAAAATTTATATGTACACACTAAATTATTACGCGCAAATCGGGCAATTTGCAAAATGCACCCTGGAAATATAGGGTTTTGGCAAAATGCACCCCGAAAGTTTAAAATTGGCAAAATGCATCCCCCAAACTGGGTTTTCTTGACAATATGCACCCTCACTAGGCAAAAAATGAACAAATAGTTTAGCAAAAGTCTATATTTCGAGGGTGAATTTTGCCAATTTCCCCGCGCAAATCAATATAATTTTTTAAAAAAATTATTTAGCAAAATATGAACAAATAGTTTAGCAAGGATATTATAAAATTTAAGGAATTAGAAAAGTTTCGAATTCATCCTACAAATTTTTTTTAATGATTAGTGCAACGTTTCGACATTATTTTTCTTTGCTAGAGAAATACGAAAACAAATGATGAAAATGAGAAATAAGAAAAAGAAAGGTTTAAATTTACGGCTTGCTTCAGATTTAAGGAGATGAAGATGAGCGTGAATGTCTGATGCAATTAAATTTAGAGCTCTCGCAGTGGTCAGAAGCGAGGATGTGCGGTGGGTGTCATCGCGTATGGCTTGCGGTAGGCGTTTGCGGCGGTGTCGACGACGGCGGCATTGGCGGCGGCGAAGAGAGAGGCGTCGGAGGTGGTGGTGGTGTCGTCATGTATGACTCGCTGCTGTCGACATGATGGTGAAATGGTTTGCCCCTATCAATTTTACCGTAATATTTAAAATAATTGTTTAAGAGTTTTTATTTTAAAAGTTAGTCTCAACCTATCCAAAATAGGTTTGCTCATAATAATTACCTATTATTATTTAGGATATTTCCGAATACTCTTTTTTGCCTTGATTTTCTTGTGGGGATACTCTTCAATTCTTCTTATGCTTTTAATAAAATGATTTATTTATGCTTACCTTTACCGTCCTAAATACTTAAAATACCGGACATTTTTATTCAGGGCCTCTTCAGGCGGTCAGACCGACCAGCTAAATCATTTCAAATAAAAGAATAGGTGCCCGAATAAGAAGTACATGACAAAAAAACAATGCATAGGAAATAAAGTCTCATGGCGCATGATGACGTCCAGAGAATTCTAATGTGACGAATGATGCATCAATTCTCCTGGGGTTGAAAGAGCTCGTTCCCGACAAGATTTCGCAAAGAGGTTGAATCGGAGTTCGTTTGTTAAATATTTAAAATCTGTGCGTCGCGGCGCACTAAAACGGTCAAAACGCTCATATTCACCGTTAAACTTTGGATTGCGATGCAACGAGTTCCAATGCGTTCGTATCGACTATACGAAGTCATAGGAACTGACAGAACTCATATCAAAGTTTTTTAGCTCAATATTAAAAAATTTCATTTTCACGACGTTCTACGAGGAATGGTCATATCCACCATGTGACCTCGAAATTCAACGGAACAAGTTCAAACGCACTTGTATTGACTATACGATGTCACTGGAACTGGCAAAACTCAAATCGGAATTCTCAAGCTTAATACCCTCATTTAGGGTTACCTCCTACCTTGGTATGGGCCACTGGTAGAGGTTCGGGTGACTTTTATTGGGCTCACTAAGGTTCCGGTGGCCCAATAAAAGTCTGGATGTTACGATCCAATAAAAATAAGAGGTTTTTCGTCCCTGAAAACTTGCTTAAAGGGGGTAAAAGAAATGTAACACGCCTTGGAAAAAAGTTTTGTGTGTTTTTCTCGGACGAGTGCTTCGGGTTCCTGCGTATACTTATCACGTCTACAATTCAACCACAATATCTTGACCATGGGAATGGTCTTGTTGAGCAAATTTCTCACTTTATAATCCACTATTTTGACTAGTTCCAGTTTGATGGATCTATCCGATTGCAGCGATACTGACGGTGTAGGGAGGTGTTGATCAGGTTGTCGGAGGACTCGCCTTAAAGAAGAAACATGAAACACATAATGGAGATTTCCCAATTCTGGGGGCAGTGCTAATCAATATGCAACTGGGCTAACACGCTCTATCACTTGATAGGGACCCAAATAGCGAGGATCTAGCTTCTTTTGCTTCCTCAACCGGGAGATACCATGCATTAGCTTGATTTTCAGAAACACTATTTCTCCCACACTAAACTCCATCGATCGATGTCGAGCATCATAATACTTAGTCTGTCGGGTCTGCGTTTCCCGCATTCACTCTTGGATTAGTCGTATTACTGATGTAGTATCATCAATATAAGCTACTATAAGGTTTTTGGGTCCTCATCTTGATCTCAAGTCAACGGGGTTCGACAACGCCTCCCATACTATGTCTCGTACGATGTCATATTGATGTCGGCCTGATAGCTATTATTATAAGAAAACTCGATTAAAGACATCAGTTGCTCTCATGGCTCGTGCTCTACTATGTAAAGTCAAAGTAGATCCCTCATTGTCTGGTTCGTCCTTTTTGTCTGCTCATCTCTGTCTGCGGATGGAAGACAGTGTTAAAGGCCAACTTGATCCCCAAGTATGCTTGCACATGCCTCCATTTCTTGGAGGTGGAACGTACATCTCTGTCCGATACAATGGTCTTCGGCACTCCATGGAACCGGACTGTCTACTCTATAAACAATCTGGCCAGAATGCTAACTCCATCACCCTGTCGGTTTGAAATGAACTGCACTACCTTGGTAAGTCGATCCACGACAACCCATATAGAGTTGTTTCCAGCACAGGATCGAGGTAAGCCGTGGACGAAGTCCATAAAAATATCCTCAAACTTTCACTCTGGTATGTGCAGGGGCTGCATTAGGCCTCTTGGATTGCAACATTCAGCTCTAACCCTTTGACAGACCTGGCACTGGCGCAGGTCGACAATCATCTTAACCACACCAGGGTGAATAGAATACCTCGACTGGTGCGCTTCTCGAAGAATCTCATCTCGGATTCCTCTTGTAGAGGGGATGAATATGCGGTGCCCGAACTGCAAGATTCTATCATGCAGATTGTACTCCTCTTGTACTCCATCTTATAGGGACTAGATGATCAGAACTATTTTCTGATCGACCTTCTGGGCCTCTCGTATTTGATCCCGGATGTCGCATTGTATCTCCATCCAGTATAACTGGGACTAGTACTCCTCTGGTTCCTTACGAGCAACAAGAGTAATCTCCAAGTCTATTAGAGAGTGATACAGTTCTACCGTTATCAACTACATCCAATACCCGGCTATCGAGGGTTGGTGGTTCATCGCGTCAGCAACTTTATTAGTCTTTCCTGAGTGGTACTGGAGAACAAAATCATAGTCACACAAATTCCAATCATCGGCGTCGCCGGAGGTTCAACTCCTTCTGAGTAAAGATATACTTGAGGCTCTTATGATCAGAGAAGACCTCGCATCTTACTCCGCATAAGTAGTATCTCCAAATCTTGCAGACGAAAACAACGACGCCCAACACTAGATCGTGGGTTGCGTAATTCAGCTCGTGCGGCTTTATCTAGCGAGATGCGTGTTACTGCCTAGCCATGTTGCATCAGAACAGCTCTCAATCCCTTTAGGGATGCATCCGTATAAATCTGAAACCCTTCGGCTCCTGAGGGGATCATAAGGATTGGGGCAGAAGTTAGCCACTTCTTTAATTCAACAAACACAGCTTCGCATTCCGGCGTCTATCGAAATGCAGCATTCTTTCCCGTAAGAGTAGTGAGCGATAACACAATCTTAGAAAACCTTCCACAAACTTCTGGTAGTAACCGACAAGACCGAGGAAGCTTCGAATGTCTGCTACCGTCTTGAGTGGCGGCCAATTCTGAACTGCTTGAATCTTGGCATGGTCTACCGTTACTCCATTCTTGTTGATGGTATGGCCCAAGAATTCGACTTCCTCTAACCAGAATTCACACTTACTGAACTTGGCGAGGAGCAAGTGCTCTTGAAGCTTGATTAACACCATCTGCAAGTGCCTGGAATGGTCTGCCTGGATCTTCGAGTAGATCAGGATGTCGTATATGAAGACGATCACGAAGTGGTTTAAGAAGGGTTCAAGTACTTTATTCATTAACGCAATAAATGCGGAGGGTGCGTTAATGAGTCTGAAAGGCATCACCAAGAACTCATAGAGACCATATCGGGAGCTAAAAGCGGTCCTGGGAATATCCTCTTCCCGGATCCGCAACTGATAATGGTTAGATCTCAGGTCCATCTTGGAGAAGATAGGCGCACCTCGCAGTTGATCGAACAACTCGTCAATTTGCGGGAGTCTGAAAGTGCAGTGTCTCGTCCTTCTTTTTCACAAACGGCACAGGGGCTCCACAGGGCGAGAAACTAGGACGGACAATTCCTGTATCGATCAGTCCTGAAGTTGAATTTTTAGCTCAGCCAATTCCTTAGGGGTCATTCGGTAGGGTGCTCGGGACACCGGTCGGGCTCCAAGCACAAGCTCAATTTGAAAGTCCACCTCTCGCTGTGGTGGCAAACCTGGGAGGGACTCGAGGAAAATATTAGGAAAATCTCGTACCACTGGGATCTTGGAGAGCACTTGAGTTTTGTTTTCCATTTCAAAATAGACAAGATATACCTCGCTCTTTTGTCGGACTGATTTTATCGTCTAGGCAGAGGTCAAAATGATGCGAGAGACGAAGGGTATACCTACCAGCATAATGACTTGTTTGTCTGGGTTCTGGAGCTTGACCTCTCGGGTCGAACAGTTTATCCGGTCCTTATGCTCAGCCAGACAATCGATTCTCAGGATGATGTCGAATCTGGTTATTACTAGGATTGTCACGTAAATCTCAAATTCTACGTCCCACAGCATAGCCTGGAACGAGCATTTCTTCGTAGACATCATATCTGAACCATCTAGTTGACGAATCCGTATAGACAGCCCCCGGTTGAGCAGACAACATTCTCCTTGGTTGCGATAAAATCTTGAGAAACAAAGGAGTGCGTCGCTCCAGTATCGAAGAGAGTTTTCGCGGGGTGTCTTTCTACCAAAAGTAATTTGGATGACATAAAGGTGTACATGTATATCATATAAGAAAACACACAAAGCACACATATACATATAGTATAAACCATATGTATCAACATCCAACGTATCTCTAATGTCTATGAGATATATATATATATATATATATATATATATATATATATATATATATATATATATATCACTACATCAGAGCCGGTCCATGCTGAAGGTCTAAAGCATAAGCCTCCAAGGGCGCTGCTCGGCCCTGCTGACCTCTCCTGTCGGCTCTACCTCTTTGGCCTCTCTGGCCATGTCCTCGCGCTGTCAGACCTCCCTGAAATGCTCCTAATCCTGGCCTTCCTGCCGCTTGTGGGTAGAAAGTTTTCACGTGTCTTGGTTGCTGACACAGAAAGCAGTTCCCTGCAAAGGGAACATCTCGTCGGGCTGTCGGTGTGTGCTGGGGTGTCGAAGCTAGCCTGGGATCCTGTTGTTGTGTTGTTCGGGGTGCTGGGGGTGTTGGGGGTGTTGGTGCCTGTTTGGGTGGAGGTGGGTGCCTATAGGGCTGCCTGCGCTGTCACTGTCTACTCTTTCTCTCTTGTCGACGGTAGTAGCTCCTTTATCTCGTCCCTAACCTCTCGTAACCTCTATTTGTCCTTATTACTGCTGGGTCACTATCCATCGATCTAACTCCAACACGGTAGCGTGAGTCGTTATGGTGTGTAAGGCGGACTGGGAGATCGTGATCAATGCCTGCCTCAAGTCATCCCGCAGGCCTTCGATAGAATCGGACAGCCCTGTCCCTGTTAGTGGCTGCAAGGTTCCTAGCAAAACGGGCCAGGTGGATGAACTCTCTCTCTTGTAGTCTAGCACTCTCTGGTCGGCGTCAGAAATGAAGTGCTCCAGAAATGCCTCTGAAAACTCCCCTCACATGATAACGTTCAGCAGTCGCCCCCCTGAACGTCGAGCGGCTGACCGCTCTCCACCAGTCTCTAGCAAACCCCTTTAACAACGTCACAACTAAAGAAACTGCAACAACTGTTGGGCACTTCGTGCCCAATAAAAGCTCCTCTAAGCGCTCGACCCACTCTTCTGTCTATATGACAGTCTCTGTGCAACTAAAAGTGGGAGGCATCAGCCCCCAAAAGGTCGTCAGTAGGTCAGTGGGTACAATCAATTATCGTGGTGTTTGTAGCATAGCCGTCCGGAATATCGCCATAATAGCTGTCAACGTTTGCCCTAAGTCTGCCTCAGCGAACGGTATAGCTGCAGGGTAACTGGGTCTGGAGGTGAAGTGGCGAAAGCGTAACCTCTGGAGGAGGATCTCCCGTTACTGGACTCCGGAATGTCTCGAGAAGTAACAAGAAAAGAGTGTCCATACTTTACAAAAATATGGGAAATTTGCAAAAAACTGACAAAGCGGAAACAAAGGTGTGTAGGTGTATTATCGCACAGTCTAGAATCTCCAAACCTCTACACTAGGGTCTACCAGACTTTCGTTGTATAGTTTGCCCCAAACCATAGAACGAAGGGAGGGACAGAGGGATCCTAAGAGTGCTCTTGAAGGACGGATCGTGATAGCTCTGATCCATTTGTAATACCCCCCCCCCCCTAATCTTTACCCGGGCCGGGCCGGAGGGGATCTTACTTGCCCAAGACATCCACATCACATCCATTTGTAATACCCCCCCCCCCCCAAATCCTTAAGTGGTATCGACCCACACCACTAAACACTAGTAGCTCGTCTTGCTCGACTTGAATCGAAACATTCACATCACAGAGTATTGCGGAAACATTAACAGGAAGGCACAACAAATATATATATAATAATATATATTTTAAAAGAGCCCGCAAAGACCGCGACCAGTGCCCGTAAGCTACAAAAGTATTGTTACTACAAACTCCTCACACTCTCAATCTTGCTCGTTAGTACTCACATTGCGAAACTCTGGAGATGACGGGGGTGCCTCTATTTGGGCAGTCCTATCAGCTGACTTATCATCCTGTGACAGCTGGTCATTACGATGCTCCGTCTCCCGTGAATGGTTATGAAAATAATCATTAGTCACAGAGCTAAGTGGAAATATATCTCCTCCCCGGATCCATATACTGGGGATGAACTCACACACTCAACAAAAGTAAATAACCGAAGCACGAGAGAGTTAGTACAACATTGCAAACGTAAGCTAGAAGCAATCATTAAAAGAAGGTGCAACACAGTATAATTGGAATAGCAACAACAGTGTACATTAGTTATAACAAAAACTTCACTAGCTATCAGCACAACCTGTATTCACACCGCATGTATTCAACCTGCCAATACGCTGCAGGAATTCAAGCCGTGCACACACCCTATGTCAATATAGTATGGACTGTTTCTCTTCAAGTAGGGTAGCGAGCCCCGCGGGCCTCACAGATGTGGTCGTCGGTGATAGTGATCAATCATGCCACTTCTGGGGGTGGTCGTATCACACAGCCCAGTCCCCAACGTACAACCACGAGTACTCTTGGATGTGAGCGACATCCGACGATTTATCATTTTGGCCGACCATCAGAGGAAACCGAACTGGGAAAAACATAACGGTCGGTCACTCGTGGTACTCATCTCCCTATTGTCTTGAGTCATCGAACTCCTCACACTGATATGAACGGTCTGCGCGAGTGACTGGCCCATTACGATTTACCGCAAACAATTTACAAACAATCAAATTTATCAATTTTGCTGGCACGCACGAAATTTGTGGTGGTCTGCCCTACTATGTTTCAAGTAATTCAGGCAAGCGGCGTTCAACTTGACTTTCAACAAGGAGCATGGGAGCTCTTTATTTGGGGCTAATCCTGGAGAAATATCTCAACTCCTGTTATCCCTAACTAAGGCTCAACCTAACAGATAACTGCTCGTCAGAGCAGGACCCGTGCTTAAAATGGTAAATTGCAGTAATAAAAGTGTAGTAATAAAAGCTTCTAAGAATATAAGATGTAGAATTGAAATGTTGTAATGAAATAGAACCAGTATGAAACTGGAGTAGTACTAAAATGAAAGAACTAAAAGTAAGTACTAAAAGAAATTCGACCAGTATGAGACTAGAATAGTACTTAAAAGAAATCAACTGAACTAAAAGTAAATAAGCAGGACCAATGCGAGACTGGAAAGTGTGCTTAAAAGAAATGAACTAAACTAAAGTAAATAAACAGGACTCGTGTGAGACTGAAAAGAGTGCTTAAAAGAAATGAACTGAACTGAAAGTAAATAAGCAGAACCAGAACGAGACTGGAGTATTGAAAATAAATAAATGAGCTGGACCAGTACAAGACTGGAATAAATCATAAGGAAAATGGTTAGTGCTCCAACTACTCCATTAGAAGGTTTCAGTTCCATCTTCGTTCTCAGGAGGCAAGTTCAGTTCCATCTTCATTCTCAGGAGGCAAGTTCAGTTCCATCTTCATTCATAGAAGGCAAGTTCAATTCCATCTCCATTCTCAGGAGGCAAGTTCAGTTCCATCTTCGTTCTTAGGATGCAAGTTCAATTCCAATTCAGCTTTTTTAGGAAACTTCTTTAAGTTTCACTCATTATTAAGATCCAATAATAATTTAGTTGCGTCTTTCAATCACTACCTAATCGGATCAGGAAGTTTATATGAGTTACAACTTTATTATTCATCCGAGAATAAACAGCAACACATATATTCGCATCAAATCAAATTCGAGAATCTCGTTAGAGAGCACATTCTTCCTCGGATTTCAACATCGTAAATCGTTTCCAAACATGAGGGAAATCCTTTGCGTGAGAGAATATTGGGCATTATTTTACTCGAAGCTCGTATTTTCATCTTCCGAGTCCACCCAAAACACCCGAGAGTTATTTTGGAAACGAGACGCTCGATGATTTACAAAACTCTCGAAACACTTAGAGCTTGAGAACTTACCTCGATAACTCTTATGATTAATCAATTGAACTTAATATTCAATTTAGAAAGTGGTCGTGCTCTTCAATTTTCATTTTTGAAGAAATTGAGCGCATGAATTTCCGAGCGCGACCCTACACTCTAAGAAAGTGAAAAATCTTCAATTTTTACCCCAAGATTCTCAAATTTTAACACAACCTTTAAAAAAGTCTAATAAGAGCCTAGTAATTTTTTCAAAAATTTTCGAGCAATATCGGACCTCTAAATTAACCAATTATATATTATCTAGGCTTTTAAAAATATCAAATCAACTCCAAAATTTCCAAAAATTTTGTGAGGAAATCCCTCACCAAAGAGAACAATTTTCATGTTTAAAACTTTTTTCATCAAGCCTCTAGTTTAGCCCCAGAAAATTTAAAACTCTTCTTGCTAATAATAATTATAAAATTTATAAAATTTTATAACAGGTGAACTGGAGATCACTGACCTGTACCGAAATCTAAGTATTGCGGGCCTTATCCGCTGGCGTCCGGCCACCGGCCGGCCGTGGCTCCACCCCAACCGACTCTCTGGCGGCGGGCTCTCCCTCTGGCGGTGGTCCGGCGGCCTGCCACTGCCGGACAAGTGCATACAGAGCACTTCCAGTTAGAGAGGTGGTGGTGCCGCGGCGGCGCTCCGGCCGCTGGAGCTCACGTACAACACATCTAGAAGATATGGAGCAAGGAGAGGAGGAGATATCCACCTTGTTTGGGGTATCCGGGAGCTCTTGGCGAGTTCCGCCATTAATAGCGTTGGGGGGTGGTGGAGTTCGAGAGGAGGGATTTCAGCAAAGCAGAACTCCAGCAGGGTGGTGGTTATACTCGTTTGAGCTAGGAGACAAGAGTGCAATCCTCTGGTGAGTCACAGCCTTTATATAGAGGGAGAGGAGCGCCCCTCCCTCCTCTTCTCCTTCTTGGTTAAACAAACCAATGTGAGGTTAGGCAACCCTTTTAGGGTTAACTACCTAGTTGTATGAGGCACGTGTTAGCCCTCCATTGGTGAAGTACAACCAGGGCGTTAGCCTCTTATTGGTTGGAGCTTGGCTTGGAGAGAGGATGGGGAAGATGGAGGCTTTGTATTGGGTCCTTCTTCTTTTGCTTGGTGTTAGTACAATCCAAACCAACTCAAGGGGCTGATGACACCTTCTGATTGGGGAGAAGTACAGCTAGGTGTCTTCCTTTGGAGGCTTAGAGTTTGGCTTGGGGAAGGATGGAGGGAGAGAGAGAGGGGAGGAGGAGTGGGATGGGCCTTTTTCCTTTGGCCCAAGGCCCAACTCCTTGGCTGCACAGTGAGAAATCAGAGCCCATAAGAGGGCCCATAATGGCCTTGGTGATGGGCTCAAGTGGGGGCACTTTTGAAATTAAATTCCCTCAGGAAAAAATTGTCTTTTTAGGAAGTTTGACCAAAAGTCAACCATGGGAATGGGTCCCCTATGTGGGTCAAAGTCAAAGTAGGTCTGAGTCATCGAGCGTCGAGTCACTATTGGGGTATTTTAGTAATATCAGTGTGTGTAGGCTTTTTAGTGCACCGTATTACTCGTTTTGACCATGATTTGACCTCTCATTGTTAAAAATGATCGGAATGAACTCTGTTGACTTCGCATTGACCATGCGGATCCAATGTCAATGACCAAAGTCGAATCGAAGTTCGTTTTCTAAATATTCAAACTTCGCACGCCGCGGCGCACTGAAACAGTCAAAACACTCATATTCACCGTTAAATTTTGAATTGCGATGCAACGAGTTCCAATGCATTCGTATCGACTATACGAAGTCATAAGAACTGACAGAACTCAAATCGGAATTCTCTAGCGCAATATTCAAAAATCTCATTTTTGCGACGTTTTACGCGGAACGGCCATATCCACCATATGACCTCGGAATTCAACGGAACGAGTTCCAACGCACTCGTATTGACTATATGAGGTCACATGAACTGACAGAACTCAAATCAGAGTTCTCAAGCACAATACCCCCGTCTAGGGTTACCTCCCACCTTGTTATGGGCCACGGGTAGAGGTTCAGGTCACTTTTTTTGGGCTCACTAGGGTTCCAGTGACCCAATAATAGTCGGGATATTACAACGTGTGTGCTCAGACTAAGATCACTAGAAAATCTTTTAGTGCGGTTACTAGAAGCACAACACCCTTATGGTCCGTTCGGCGGGACGGATTTAGATTTATGGAATTAGCTTTGGGCCATAGTAAAACCAATTCATGTGATCGGCGGGACAGAATTGGAGCGGAATTGATATTGGGATAAATGCCGCCAGTTTTAGACCTAAGGTAAAAACCCGGGCCCCGATTCTTATCTCCCGACATAAGCTTTCGTCGTTTTTCTCCCCTGTTTGCAGCCGACGAAAGGCACTTCGCCCCGACACCAGCGACACTCCTCCCCAATCGACCACCGCCTCTTTAGCCGTCGCAGGTATACCTCCTCTTTGTCGAGCCCCCCTGCGTCGGGGTCGTGGGGGGGGGGGGGGATTTGACCCTTGGTTGCGCGAGGTCGTGGTCAGAAAAGTGTCCAACACGATAGTTGTATGTACAACCCCGTATTCGCGAAGAGTGGGCCCCAAGCAAGACACAAGACTTAGTGCACGTTTTTAAGCTTTTTGGGAGTTTTGCACTCCTTGAGACCAATTTTGGGCGGACCTGCGTAATATACTAGTAGGGGGAGGAAATATTTATCTCCCCCCCAGCCCCTTTTGAAAAGTCACACAGGCCCAGACCCAGGCCCGCAGACCGCCCCAGCCTGCAAGTAGGCCGCAACAGGCCGCGTCTCGCCATGCCTCAGCTCGCCAGACCGCCGCATCGCCCAGGCCGCCGCATCGCCCAGGCCGCCGCCTCGCCCAAGCCGCTGTCTCGCCAGGCCTCGGCTCGCCAGGCCTCGGCTCGCCAGACCGCCATCTCGTCAGGGCTCAGCTCACCAACCGCCACCTCGCCCAGGCCGTCGTCTCGCCAGGCCTCAGCTCGCCAAGCCGCCGTCTCGCCAGGGCTCAGCTTGCCAGACCGCCGACTCGCCCAGATCGCCGCCTCGCCCCGATCGCCGTCTCGCAAGGCCGCAGCTCGCCAGACCGCCGCCCCAGCCCAGTAGGCCGCAGCTCGCCAGACCGCCGCCCTAGCCTAGTAGGTCGTAGCTCGCCAGGCCGCAGCTCGCCAAGCAGGCCGCCCAGCTCGCAGGTCGCCACTCGCAGGCCGCCTGTCCGCCCAGGCCGCCCCCGCTTCCCTACTAACCGCCAGTTCGCCCGGCTTGAGGGACTACCCCTGGTGGACTGCAATTAGCCGCTTAGAACAACGGGATTTGGCTGTTGGCAGGCCAATCCGGGGACATTTTGGTAATTTTTAGAGCAGGTTGGTTATTTGCAGGACATTCCCAGAAAATTATAAATAGGCCCTTAGGGGTGCCTTGGATAGGATCACTTCTTCACTCTCTTTTCATCCTCCAATGCACCATAGCTCAGCATTGGCTAGGGAGAGGAAGATCTTCAAGGTCTTCCGGGTGTGAGGTGGGACCTCCACGCTAGAGCCGAAAGTCTGTTCCTAGTTTCCTGAGCCTTTGCTCCGTGACACCCCCCTGAGTGCAGTAAGTGTGAGGTCACCCCTTTCTAGGGACCCCGAACTCCACAGAGACCGAATTTCAGTTTCAACATTTTGGTGCGGTGAGCGTGGAGAATGACCATCACATAAGATCTCAGGAGAGTGTCATGGCTGGAGATCAGGGAGGTAGTGATGACCCCCGCGAGACCCCCAACCCATCACCCTTTGTTGGGAGGGAAGAGTTCATGACATCCATCTAAGGCATCATGGAGATGCTGCGAAGTATTGTCCCTCGATGTGACTGCTCGACTTCCACCCCTCTCGGCGAGACAGCTTCAAGGGATCTCGGGGAGACAGCTTCCAGGGATCTCGGCGAGACAGCTTCAAGGGATCTTGGCGAGACAGCTTCCAGGGATCTCGGCGAGACAGCTTCCAGGGATCTCGGGGAGACAGCTTCAAGGGATCTCGGCGAGACAGCTTCCAGGGATCTCCGCGAGACAGCTTCCAGGGATCTCGGCGAGACAGCTTCAAGGGATCTCGACGAGACAGCTTCAAGGGATCTCGGCGAGACAGCCCCAAAGTGGTTAGGCGAGAGTGCCCCAAGGAGGCAGGCACCCAGGCAACTCCTATCTCCACCACGTAAAGTTTTGGGAGTCGGCCAAGGGAGAAAAAGGCGAAGGAGGAATCGCTCTGGGGGGAGGAACCGAGGCCCCAAGGAATAGGGAGTGAGTGGAGAGATCTCACCCTAACTCGCCCAGAGTTCCATATGTATTTTCCTTGTAATGAGTATCCCCTGCCAGGTTTGGTCAGGGTAGATGTATGTAATGTCTTTTTTCTTTATGAAAGAATTAATGTCTAACCGCCTAGAGGGGGGGTGAATAGGTGTAATTCCTTTTTCTTTTTAAGGCAGCAAATCTATTCAATTATTTACTTAACAACAGATAATTCTATAGCTAACACAACACAGATTCACAGAATTACCACAACACAGATTGCATACAGATTTTTATAGTGGTTCCACAAGGTCTTGGTACATCCACTTTCCCCCTTCGCCTATCTAGCAGTGTGTTAGATTCGGCCTAACTTCTTCACTTCACCTCAGATCCTCAGATCTTACAGTAGCACAGAACCCCAACAGGGCTCCTATAACTCAGAGTGAGTCCACACTCCTACAACTCAGGCACACAGCCCTACCTCAGCCTACACAAGGCCTACAACTCAGAGATATCAATCTCCTACAACTCAGGCTCACAGCCCTACCTCAGCCTTCAACAAGGCCTACCACTCAGAGAAAATATTCTCATATACTCAGCCTTTATATAATAGGCTTACAGCTCAGATATAGAATAGATCCTACAGAAAATAGTGTTTACAAAGTGTTTTACCACCACCCAGGTAGAGAGAGAATGGATGGATGGTTTCTTGATCAGTTCTTGGAAAAATCTGATGGCAGAGCACAACCTCTCTTAGCTTTCTTTCAAAACTTCTTGAATCTGAACTCAGTAGGGTTGAACTCTTGAGAAGTTGATCTTCAATCATCTTCTGACTTGTGATTCAGATCTCAATCTGAATCTTTCTTGGCAGTCTGGTTCAGCAACTGCACTTCAGTAGATGTAATTCTCTCTCTCCAACTTCTTCTTAGATCTTCTGACGAAAATCTTTTGTATTATTACTTCTATCAGTTCTCTTTTTTCTCTATTAGTTATTCGTTATTATATTTTCTGTTGAAGGAGAATGCCTTTATATAGACTTTCTCCATGGTAACCGGCTGATCCGGTTTCTAACAAACTTCTGACAGCTTTGACAGTTGCAGTAGACCGGTTAGAAATGACAGTTGTCAAGTCATCCAGTCACTTCTTGAAATACTGTCTATGTCTGAAAGTGTCGAGACTGAACTTCATCATGTGTCGACATAAGTAGACTAAGTGTCGACACAAGTGACTAAGTGTCGACACATGCTTTGGTGGTGTCGACACATCTCCTTTGTTGTTGATACTGCTTCTCGACACTGCATCTGTAGAATGTGTCGACACTGATTCTGTGTGTCAACACAATCACTTCTCTTCTTTAACATAGTTGAAACTTTGATGTGTGTCGACACAAGTCCTGTGTGTCGACACAGTTGATGTCGACAAGATCTTCTGTGTGTCGACACTGCCTCTTGGTGTCAACACAGTTGATGTCGACTAAGTATTCATGTGTGTCGACACTGCCTCTTGGTGTCGACACAGTTGATGTCGACAATGCTTCACTGTGTGTCGACACTGCCTCTGCATGTCGACACAGCTTCTTCTGGTGTCGACACAGCCTTTCCAAGTGTCGACACAATTAACTCCAAGTGTCGACACAGTTTTTTTCCAGTGTCGACACAAGCCTTCATAAGTGTCGACACAGCTTCTCCTGGTGTCGACACATGGACTTAAAAATTTTTCTGCATTCCTGCATTTACTTAACCTGCACATATAAACTCAAAACAACATCAAATACACCTTGATGCATATCATTGAGTAAGGTGAGGCTTCTTCAAATCTGATACACATTTTCCAATGTACCCAACAATCTCCCCCTATTTGGAGAAGTCATAACCCTTAGTCAATGATATACACCATTCATAACAAATACATATTATGATGTATAAAAATATTATATGACAGGGTAACTACTAAACAAAACATATATAATATATCATCTCAGAATAATAATGCTAACACAATGAGCATTCATCAATGTTTTGTTCAAACTACAAAAGTTTCTTTATCAAAAGTTTACATAGATTTAAAGATTACAAAATTGTAAAATCTAGTAAATCTATCCTAAGGCTGCTCAGGCTCCTTGATGATTATGCCTTTGCCTGTTTGGATCTTGGTTTGTACAGGAGCATCAGTATCATCAGCTGGCTTCTTGCCCTTAAGATCTTTCTTCTTTTGCTCTTCAGCTCTTATTCTTTGTCTTTCAAAATAATGAAAAGACTTAGGAAAATATTTGCTTGGCTCCTGAGCATTAGGAGGTAGCTTCCCAAGTTTTGTCTTTCTTCTATATTGAACTATGACTTCTTGCCTGGCTTCATGCTTTTGTCATTCTTGTGCAGAGTACCATTTACCCCTATCATGGGTCTTATCCTTTACAGCTTTCCAAGCAGTCAGTATAATGTTCCTAGAAGTAGGACTTCACTGCTCAAAATCAGGCTTCAACTCAGCCTGTTCCCTGAATCTTTTCTTAGACAATAGAGTTTGCTCTTGCAAAACTGCCTCTGACACTGGCTTGTCTACTTTCTCAAGAATAATATTTTGAACACCTTCTGGAGGGTTGTACATAGACTGTACTTCTTGGTGAATCATCTCAAAATCAGCTGGAGGATAGATAACTTGAGCAACTTCAGCTTGAACCTCTTCTAAGTAAGCAGATTGTATACCAGACTCAGCCACATTGTCATCATCACAGAGGGGTGGATATCCAAGTGTGGCTCTGATGCTGTTAGATATTCATTTAGCATGGTCAGATCCAGCTTTGACTAATACTCTCTCCCCCTTTATGACTTCTCTGACAACATGATCTCTGAGGTCATCTTTTTGAAATCGGACTTGTTCATCCAGAAAATTAACACCATCTTTATAGAATGCCTTTAACTTCAGCAGCTGTCCAGAAATGGTCTTTTGAGAATCCTGAATAGCAGTTTGGACAGCAGCTAGACCTTCCTGTAATTGCTTATCAAACTCCTCCATATCTAACTCTGTCTTGGCTTTAGTCTTGTTCTCAATCTGGGCAGTTGCAAGATTTTTTATTTCTGTAACAATCACATTATGTAATTCTGTCAGATTTTCATTCATTCTTATTTGATTATCTAAGATATAGTCTTGTTTGACAGTTATATCATCAACTTGAGTCTTGATTTTCTCTTGATGTGTGGCTAGGAAAACCACATCATTTCCTCCTTTGTGAAAACAATCAGTCATGTCCTTCTTATGCTGATTAACTTCAAATCTTATTGATTTAATATCTGTAGCCAAGGAGAGTTGTAGATCTTTGTGAGTCTCATCCATGTATTTCTCCATGGCTATCCTCTGTTCATCTAGCTTTACTTGTAGAGAGACTAACAAGGAGCTATAATCAGCTGTTGGGGCAGATTGTGGAGCAACAGTTTGTAGTGTCTTTTTGTAGCTTTGGCTTCTCCTTTTGAAGACCATTGGCTTCCTCTTCTTAGCTCTTGTGGCTTCTTCATCCTCTGATGCTGTGGAACTAGCTATGTCAACTCTATCTTTAGGACTATGAGGCAATACCTGTTCAGTTCTAGGTTGCTCCCCCTGAGTCCCATGCTCCTCCCCAGTTCTTATCTGCTCCTCCTCAGTCCTTGCATTCTCCCCCTGAGACCTTACTTGCTCCCCCTCAAGGTTAGCTTTCTTCTCCTCAAGTTGAACTTCCCCCCCCCCTCAAATTCAGGTTGTACTATATCTGGAAACAACTCTTCAAGGGTGAATTCTTGTTGAGTAGGGACTGGAGAAACTCTTATCTCTGGAACATCATCAGCAGCAGATGTATCCTCCATAATGACATCTTGTGCTTGACTGTGTAGATGAGTTGGCTGGTCAACATCAATCAAAGATTCAGTTAGAGTTTCATCCTTATCATTAAGAATTGATTGATTAACCTCATGTATTACCTCAAGTATAGTTTGTGTAGCAATATCACTTTCCAAGTGTATTGATTCTTCCTCAACATGAGGCTCCCCCTGCACTTGTGTACCATCTGTAGGGTCTTGTGCAGGAATGTCTTGTGCTGTAGATTTTTCAGGAATATCTTGTCTTTCTTCCTCAGGCATATCCTTAGTTAGGACCCTATCCCATCTGGAAATGATCCCGATGTCCATCCTTCTCATGTGATTTATCTTAGTCCCAGCTGAATGTTCCATCACTTCAGGTATTGTTCCAGCTAAATACAAGCTCATAATCCTTCCCAGATTTGGCTTCTTCATATTTTCCTTAATCTTTTCAAAAATTACTAATGACCAATCTGTAATTAGACTGTAGATGATCCTGGTCATCAGACTGAACATATAGGCTGATATCTTATCATGCCCCCCTGGCTTGCAGAGTATGACTTTGTCAACTACTTCAGACAAGAACTTTCCTTGCATATTCATGTCTTTCATGTTCAAAGCTGAGCCAATCTTCATGGTGGAATCCAGTCCACACCATTGAAGTGCTTCATTTAGCTTAGATGCAGGTACATCTTCTTCTTCTTGTGTTATTGGCAGGTGAAGAACTTTCCTTACACTCTTCTGGGTGATTTTTCACCTTTACTCCATGTACTGTGGATCTAATTTTAAGTCCAGTTTGATCTAGGGTAGCAGCACCAAAGAATTCTAGTGTTTCTTTCTTCCAAATCTTAGTTGATTCAGAAACTAGAAACTCCAACCCATTCTCAGCAATTAAGGTTACTACAGCTTTAATTTCATGTTCTGCATGGTCAAAGGCGTTGCGTACCAGCTCATATCCTTCATTGACATTGTCTTCAAGCTTGGGCGTCATTAGGGTTGAGAGAAATCTTGAATGTAGATGAGAGAATTTGTCGACACAAAGATTTGGTCTTGAAACTATGGAGAGCGTGTCGACAGACAATGTTGTTGACATATTTATACCTTTCTAAAAACGAAGGTGAAAAGGCACGTCATAATTCTCTTAATGTGTCGACACTGTTGAAAAGTGTCGACACAGACTTCTAATGTCTCGACATAAGTGTTGACTTCTATGTGTCGACACTTATTCCTATGCGCTCGACGATCAGTCGAATCTTCACTCGACGAAATCTGTGTTGATCCTAAGTGTCGACACCATCTCTGGATGTGTCGACACCACTCCTGGATGTGTCGACACTATTTCTCTGAAGTGTCGACACCAATTTTCTAGATGTGTCGACATCATTTCCCTAGAATGTCGACACCACTCCTATGTGTCGACACAGACAACTCCACGTGTCGACACAATTTTACTTAGCCAATTTTGTTAAACTAATATATGTTCAACATTCCTAATTCAATTTTAAACTTATTGAATTTAGTTTCATCTAGAGGCTTAGTAAACATATCTGCAATTTGACAATCTGTTTTGACAAATTCTAGTGAGATGTCCTCTTTCTCTACATGTTATCTAAGAAATGGTATCTAATTTCTATATGCTTAGTCCTAATATGTGAAACAGAATTATTAGCAATAGAAATAACACTTGTAGAATCACAAAGCAAAAGTGTTCTACTTACCTGAATATCATAGTCTTCTAGCTGATGCTGAATCCACAACAGCTGTGCACAGCAACTTCCTGCTGCCACATATTCAGACTCAGCTGTGGAAATTGCCACACAATTCTGCTTCTTACTGCTCCAAGACACCAATCTTCCTCCTAGAAATTGACAGGTGCATGTAGTACTTTTTCTATCTTCTTTGCAACCTGCAAAATCTGCATCTGAATAGCCTGTCAGTAGAAAAACTTTCATTCCTAGGGTATCAAAGGCCTAGATTAGGTGTGTCCTTAAGATATCTCAAAATCCTTTTGACTGCAGTCAGATGAGATTCTTTAGGGCAGGATTGATACCTAGCAAAGACACATGTAGCATACATGATATCTGGTCTACTAGCAGTCAGATACAGAAGGGAGCCAACTATCCCTCTATACAAAGTTTCATCTACAGCTTTCCCTGCATCATCTTTGCTTAGAGACACACTTGTCCCCATTGGAGTTCTCATGGTAATGGATGATTTCATACCATACTTTTTAATTAACTCCTGGGTGAACTTAGATTGAGATATGGATAAGCCATCTTCAGTCTGTCTTACTTGGAGACCCAAGAAAAACTTAAGTTCTCTCATACTGCTCATTTCAAATTTCCCTTGCATAAGTTTTGCAAACTTTCTACAAAGGTTACTTTAAGTAGAACCAAATATTATGTCATCAACATATATTTGGACTAGAATTATCTTTCATTTGCATTCCCTTAGGAATAGAGTCTTGTCTATTTTCCCTCTTGAGAATTTGTTCTCAATGAGGAAACTAGACAGGGTTTCATACCAAGCCTTTGGGGCTTGTTTCAACTCATACAAAGCTTTCCTAAGTCTATAAACATAATCAGGTTTGAGAGGATCAACAAAACCTGAGGGCTGCTCTACATAGACTTCTTATTTTAGATTTCCATTTAGGAATGCTGATTTTACATTCATTTGGAAAATCTTGAAGCCTTGATATGTTGCATAAGCAAGGAACATCCTAATTGCTTCCAGTCTTGCTACTGGGCAAAGATTTGATCAAAGTCAATACCCTCTTCCTGCCTGTATCCTTTTGCAACAAGTCTTGTTTTGTTTTTCACAATGATCTCATTCTCATCCAGTTTGTTCCTAAAGATCCACTTTGTTTCAATGATGTTGTGGTCTTTTGGTTTAGGAACTAACTTCTAGACATTTCACCTTCTGAACTGATTCAGCTCCTCTTGCATGGCATCAATCCAATGTGGGTCTAGAACAGCTTCTTCAAATTTCTTGGGTTCTACTTGAGATAAGAAGCTAGAGCAAATGACTGTGTTCAGATTCCTGCTCCTTATTTGTACTCATTGTCTTGGATCACCAATTATCTGATTTGCTGGATGATCCTTTAAGTGTCTAATAGCTGGAGGTACTCTATCTTCAGGTTGAACACCTTCAGTCTCTTCATTATGCTGCACCTCTTGGTTTTCATCAGCATCTGGAGAGTCTTGTACTTCCCCTGGACAGCAGCCACTATTTTTCACTTCCTGATTTGCAGTTGAATCTTCTGTAATGGTAAGCTTGTCCAATCTCCCATTTATACATGTTGAACTGCAAGAACTACTTGGCAACTCACAGTTAATCAGTCTTATTTCATCAAAGACAACATGTACAGACTCTTCTACAACTTGAGTAATCAAGTTGTAGACCCTATAATCCTTACTATTGTTGCTGTACCCAACAAATATCTCATCTTGGGATTTGGCAGCAAACTTAGTTAGATAAGACTTGTCATTGTTAAGGACATAACACTTGCAACCAAAGATCCTAAAATAGGACAAGTTTGGTTTTTTGCCCTTCATAATCTCATAGGGAGTCTTTTTGTGGTTTTTGGTGATAGAAGCTCTATTGATCACATGACATACAGTGTTTACTGTTTCAGCCCAGAAATATTCTGGGAGAGAAGTGTCACTCAATAGAGTTCTACCAGCCTCAATCAGTGTTCTATTCTTCCTTTCAGCAATATCATTTTGCTGTGGTGTTCTAGGTGAGGAGAATTCTTGAAAAACCCCAAATTCTTCATACAGTCTTGTCATACTCTCAGATTGAAATTCAATGTCATGGTCACTTCTGATTTTGACCACTGTACTGTCCAGCTCATTCTGAATTTGTTTGACAAAACTACATAAAACACTTGGGATTTCAGACTTTTGTCTCAGAAAGAACACCCATGAATATCTAGAATAGTCATCTACCACCACAAAAGTGTAGACCTTCCTACCTAGACTATGAACTGGCATAGGACCAAATAAGTCCATATGCAAGAGGTATAGACACCTCACTGAATCCTTGGTTTCAAGGCTATGAAAGGAGGATTTGGTCTGCTTGCCTTTTTGACAAGCTAAGCAGATATCATCCTTTATACACTTAACTTGAGCATCATTCCTCACTAACTCTTTGCTAAAGAGTTAACAATAGTCTTGTAATTAAGATGGGTCAGTCTCTTGTGTCATTTAACATAATGAGAGGCTCTTTCATCAACTACAAGACAAATAGGAGAAACATTGTTCTCACACTCAAAGTTAAGACAGTACACATTTCTTTTTCTATATCCTGTCAATATGACCTTTTGATCACTTGACATTTTGATATGACATCTATTCTTAATAAATGAAATGTCATATCCTAAATCACTCAACTGACTTATGCTTATAAGGTTGTGTTTCAAACCCTTCACATAGGCCACTTGAGAGATAGTAATCTGGTTATTAGAAATGTTACCAAATTCTTTGATGATTTCTTTTTCAGAACCACCAAAGGTTAATTTAGGTCATTCATGATAGGTGAGTAGTCCTTCAGCAACCCCCTTGTTCCAGTCATGTGCCTGAAACATCCACTGTCCAAGTACCATATAGGGGCATGGCAACTTGGACTCACCTGCAATAAAGAATTACTTAACCTTAGAACCCAAATGAATTTTGGGTCTTTGGTTCATGTTAGCCTGAAATTTAACAAATCTGTCTGCAACTTTTCTAACAGGCAGACTGCTATTCTCCTTGACACTAGTATTGTGCCAACAGTCTAAGGCAAAATGGTCTATCTTGCCACAGCACCAGCACTCAAACTTGTTATACCTTTGTTTAGGTACAACCTTAGCTAAATCGTTTGCAACAGGTTTATTATTTTGTGTTGGGGCTTTGCCTTTCTTATTGGACTTAGCAGCCCATGCTGTTTTCTTAAAGTCTATTCATGTCTTACCCTTTTGTGACACAAAGTCATCTATTAAGGGTAATACAAATTTTGGCTTAGAAAAACTAGCCACAATCTCTTTTTCTTTCTGAAGTCTATTTTCTAGACTTTTAATCTGATCATTCTTAAATGTGATAGTACCCATCTGAATAACAGTAATGTTTTTCAGTCTGGCTATCTCATTCAACTTTTGATCCAGCAACTTCTCTGAATCAGATGCAACCATCTTAAGATCTGTAATTTCCTTATCCAGAGTTTTGGCCAGGTTTTTGCTTTTCTTTAGTGCCTGCAACAAGTCCTCATATTCATCTATTAGTTGATGAATATCACCTTCAGACTCAGACCCATCTACATCACTTGATGCAGATGTTGCTGACTCTGACCCAGTACTACAATCTGAATTTCTAGAAAAACATTGTACCTTACTAGGACCAGGCTGATCCTGGCACTTGTCTTCTTCGGACACAGTCATCAGTCCCTTACACTGATGGTCTTCTTGTTCATAGATAGATTTCAGCACTTGCAGAAACTCTTATTCTTCATCTGTTGCATAAAGACCAATGTACGCCTCAGCTTCAGATTCTGACTGTGAAGATGATTGGTCTGTCAAGCTCTTCTCCTTCTTAGCAACAAAAGATTTTTTCTTCTTGCTCTGGTGTTGAATCTTCTTTTTATCAGCAGACTCTTTTATTTTGTCTGGACACTCAGCCACAACATGTCCATGCCTATTACAACAGTAGCAAACTATCTTTGATGTTGTAGATTTGCTTGGCTTAGACCTGCTCCTATCCTTCCTGGATGACTTCCTCTTTTGATAATAATCATCCTTAGGCTGAGATGTGGAAGACTTAGACTTACACTGCTTCTTCTTCAGGAATCTCTGAAACTGCCTTGTGAAGGCAGCAAAGTATTCATCTGAGTCACTGTTGTCTGAACTTTGGTTGTCTGAATTATCTGAAGCAATTTCAACAACTATCTTAGGAGGTGATGAAGACATCCTCCTATTCTTCCTAGTGGCTTCAACCTTGAAGGCCACATACTTTTCTCTATGCTCCCCTTTTGCACTTTTCTATTCATCTTTCCTAGTCATCAACTGCATCTCATATGACAGCAATTTTTCAAACAAAGTTGGAGGTGAGATATCTGCAAATTTGGCAACTTTCGTAATGACACAAATCTTAGTGTCTCAATCCTTTGTCAAGGATCTTAGGAATTTATCATTCAGTTCATATGTACTGAAGATTCTTCCATAGGACATCAGCTCATTTACTATTCTATAGAACTTTTTATAACACTCAATTATACTGTCAGACTTTCCTTGTCTGAAACTCTCATATTCCTGGTTCAGCATAGACTTTCTATCTTGTCTGACTTCTTCAGAACCCTCCATGTAGACTATCAAAGTATCCCACATTTCCTTGGAGGTCTTGCAGTGAATCAAATTCTGAAAGGTTGCATCATCTATGACACTTACTATGATATTCTGAGCTCTTTTATCCATAGTTGCCAGGATGATCTCATCCTTAGTCATCTCTGAAAAATCCTTGGGAATTCTTTGGTTTGCATCTAGAACTGAAATCTTCATGAGAATATAAGGACCTTCCTTTACTGTAATGTAGATCTTTAAATCAGAAGCCTCCATAAACAGACTGACCCTTTCTTTCCATATTCCAAATATCTCCTTCCTGCATATGGGTAATTTCATAGAACTTAGTTCCTTATGATTTTCTCCTGAACCCATTTTCTTGATCTTGAATCTGCCTTAAGGATCTCACTCAGACTGTTAAGTCCTTCTTTGAGAAACCTCGCTTTGATAGCACTTGAAAGAATTAGTGTCTAACCACCTAGAGGGGGGTGAATAGGTGTAATTCCTTTTTCTTTTTAAGGCAGCAAATCTATTCAATTATTTACTTAACAACAGATAATTCTATAGCTAACACAGCACAGATTCACAGAATTACCACAACACAGATTGCACACATATTTTTATAGTGGTTCCACAAGGTCTGGGTACATCCACTTTCCCCCTTCGCCTATCTAGCAGTGTGCTAGATTCGGCCTAACTTCTTCACTTCACCTCAGATCCTCAGATCTTACAGTAGCTCAGAACCCCAACAGGGCTCCTACAACTCAGAGTGAGTTCACACTCCTACAGCTCAGGCACACAGCCCTACCTCAGCCTACACAAGGCCTACAACTCAGAGATATCAATCTCCTACAACTCAGGCTCACAGCCCTATCTCAGCCTTCAACAAGCCTACCACTCAGAGAAAATATTCTCCTACACTCAGCCTTTATATAATAGGCTTACAGCTCAGATCTAGAATAGATCCTACAGAAAATAGTGTTTACAAAGTGTTTTACCACCACCCAGGTAGAGAGAGAAGGGATGGATGGTTTCTTGATCAGTTCTTGGAAGAATCTGATGGCAGAGCACAACCTCTCTTAGTTTTCTTCAAAACTTCTTGAATCTGAACTCAGTAGGGTTGAACTCTTGAGAAGTTGATCTTCAATCAGCTTTTGACTTGTGATTCAGATCTCAATCTGAATCTTTCTTGGCAGCCTGGTTCAGCAACTGCACTTCAGTAGATGGAGCTCTCTCTCTCCAACTTCTTCTTAGATCTTCTGACGAAAATCTTCTGTATTATTACTTCTATCAGTTCTCTTTCTTCTCTATTAGTTATTCGTTATTATATTTTTTGTTGAAGGAGAATGTCTTTATATAGACTTTCTCCATGCTAACCGGCTGATCCGGTTTCTAACAAACTTCTGACAGCTTTGACAGTTGCAGTAGATCGGTTAGAAATGGCAGCTGTCAAGTCATCCAGTCACTTCTTGAAATACTGTCTCTGTCTAAAAGTGTCGAGACTGAACTTCATCATGTGTCGACACAAGTAGACTAAGTGTCGACACAAGTGAACTAAGTGTCGACACATGCCTTGGTGGTGTCGACACATCTCCTTTGTTGTTGATACTGCTTCTCGACACTGCATCTGTAGAATGTGTCGACACTGATTCTATGTGTCGACACAATCACTTCTCTTCTTTAATATAGTTGAAACTTTGTTGTGTGTCGACACAAGTCCTGTGTGTCGACACAGTTGATGTCGACAAGGTCTTCTGTGTGTCGACACTGCCTCTTGGTGTCGACACAGTTGATGTCGACTAAGTATTCCTGTGTGTCGACACTGCCTCTTGGTGTCGACACTGCCTCTTAGGCGGTTTTCTCTGCGGTTTTTCACAGTGGACCGGGCAAATAAAAAATATCTTTTTTATTAATTTGGTCTAAATGGAGAGAAGTCCCGGTATATACTTATTATCAATATCGCTAGTTTGTCTTAAGACCATGAAGATTAACCTTTTTGCGAAACTAACTGGCGCAACAACCAAAAAAAAATTTTAAATTTTTGGAGCCACTACAGATTATTTATAATGACATGTCATCTCACTATTATCTGATTGTCATGCACAATAAAATAATTAAAATTGATTATTAGCTCCACAAATCGTCGACACGATTATTTTTTGCTCGCGTTCGGTCCCTGAAAGTTAATTTAACGCGACATCAATATTTTGGGATGTTACAAACCTTCCCCCTAATAACTTTTTGTCTTCGAAAATTACAAGCATACCTGAATCGAAGAGAAACACATAATTTTCATTGCCACAAAGTTCGTCCTCTATTTCCCAAGTATACTCTGGTAAACCACAATTCATTCAAAAGACCTTAACTATACGGATCTCTCTGTTCCTGAGCTTCTGAATCCTCGAGTTCACAATCCTGACTGGCAAAATACTGATACTCAGATTTGATTCAATCGGCGCATCCTTAGTACTGATCACCTGATTAGAATCTCTGATTGTTCTCAAATAAGAGACGTGGAATATGTCATGCAATCCACTCAAAACATCGGGTAAGGTCAATCTGTATGCAACCTCACCTATGTGTTCTAGTACCTCGAATGGACCGACAAATCTGGGACTCAACTTCTTCATCAACTTAATCCTAGAGACTCCCTTGACTGCTCTAACCTTCAGGTAAATGTGTTCGCCAACCTTGAATTCAACTGATTTATGCCTCTGAACGTAATACTTGGCTTGTCTGTTCTGTGTTATCTTAATTCGCTCCTGAATGAGTCTGATACGGGTTGTGGTCTTATCTATCCATGATTCTTTGCTAGAAGTTCTCTCTTCACTTTCTGCCCAACATAAATGTACCGGACAACGCCAATTATACAAAGCCTTGAATGTTATAGGAGAATTCCACCAAAGTGACATACTTCTTCCATTTGCCACCAAAGTCCAAGATACATGTGTGAAGCATGTCTTCAATGATTCTATTTGTACGCTCTGTCTGTCCATCGATCTGGGGGTGAAAAGTTGTGCTAAACTTCAACTAAGTGCCCAGATGCTCCTGAACGTACCTCCAATCCTTGGCGGTAAATTTGTCATCTTTACCTGATACAATAAACTTTGGCACACCATAAAGTCGGACTATCGCATCCACACATAATTGAGCAAACTTTGGACAGTCGATCCACAATCACCCAAATGGAGTCATTCTCATTCAGGGATCTAGGCTCTGTTTGGTTGGGCTGTTGCTGATGGTAAGCTGCTGATGGTAAGCTGTTAATAGAAAAAGTACTGATTTTGGAAAATGGAGTTTTGTTAAAAAACTGTTTGGGTGAAATGGAGTTTGCAAAACGAAATTTTCAAAATATCCTTGTTTGGTGAAATGGAGATGCATTCCCATTAGTGAAGAAATTTCAAACATAAATCCAGATTTATATACCTCAGTAAAGGGGATTAATCAATAAAATTGAGAGGAAGTACCTTCTCCTTCTCCTTGGAGAAGAGAGCGGACTGTCGAAAGAACTCCTGCTCCTGAGAGAACTGGAGAAAAGATAACCCTAATAATAAGTAAAGACAACAAAAGAAACAAAATAGAAGCAAGATGAAGGAGACGAGAATACATCCCGGGCAACTTCCTCTGCGCGGCGCTCGTGATTGGCGTGAGTCTGCTTGGCGATCCACTTGCGGCGCTGCTTAGGGTACGAGAGCGGATGTCATGGCTTCTGGTTGAGATAAGAGTGGCTCCACGTCGTACCCGCCTTGGTCTTGTAATCCACCTCGCCCTTCTCTGATTGCCTCTTTCCCGTGCGAAACCCGTCGTCGCCGTCGCCTCCCGCATCCCAGTCATTCATGGCTGATTCCACTCCTGGGGCTCTTCCGCCTGCAGCATGCCTTCTGTCTTCCGCCAAAAGCACAGGAAAAGCATTTTTTCTTGCGGATGGAGAACAGGAGAAAACGGAGGATTTTAGGGAACGCATTTTAGGAAAAAAGCCAATCCAAACGATGCTTATTGGTAAAATCATGGTGCGGTCCAACCGCACCGCAGCCTAACAGCCGAACCAAACGCTGCCCTAGGGAGTTCATGCACAAAATCCATAGAGATGTCTTCAAAGTTCCACTCAGAAATATGAAGAGATTGTAGCTTGCCTCCAGGCCTCTGGCACTCCGCCTTAACCAACATGCAAGTCTCCACTTTCCTATAGAATCTGAGACATCACCTTTGACCCCTGACCACCAAACTGACTTCTTGAGGTCTGCATACATCTTTGTGCTGCCCAGATGTATGGAATGCTTGGAGTTATGCGCCTCAACTAAAATATTCTCACGAAAATGACCGGCATCAAGAATGCACACTCTGCCCTTAAAAAACAACCCATCACAGACCATGAAATCATCTCTCTGACCTGCCCGAATCAAATCAAAAATCTCTGTCATTTTTGGATCTAAAGGCAAGGCATCATGAATCCTCTCCTTGATGTTGCACTTAATCTCAATCCACCCCAAACTGACAGGGCCAAAACTAGTGCGCAGCACCACATTGATCTCTAGTCTTTCCAAGGCTCGCACCAACTCTTCTTGTTGGGTGATGAGAGAATAACTAAAACTTCTTTTACTTAGAGCATCTGCTACTACATTAGCTTTTCACGGATGGTACTGAATAGTCACATCATAGTCTGCTAAAACTTCGAGCCACCTACACTGCCTCATGTTGAGCTCCTGCTGATCAAAGATGTACTTTAGGCTCTTGTGATCTGTGAAGACCTCATACCGTACACCGTAAAGGTAGTGTCTTCAAATCTCCAATGCGTGGATGATAATTGTTAACTCAAAGTCATGCATAGGATAATTCATCTCATGATTCTTCAATTGCCTGGACGCAAAAACTATAACATTCTCATGTTGCATGAGAACACATCTCAGACCTTGCCCTGAAGCATCACTATAAATCTGAAATTCATCCACACCTGAAGGTAGACATAGTATTGGTGCTTCTGACAACCTAATCTTCAATTCCTCAAAAACAGACTCGCACTCTGAGATCCAATTAAATATTTTTCCCATCCTGGTAAGCGATGTCAACGGGAGGGCTATCTTCGAAAAATCCTTAATAAATCTCATGTAGTAGCCTGTCAAATCCAGAAAACTACGGACCTCCGCAACTGTCTTCGGCCTTGGCCAATCTCTGATCGCCTCAATTTTCTTTGGGTCAACGGCAAGTCCATCTCTACTAACCACGTGACCCAAAAATGCCACCTCCGAGAGTCAAACTTGCACTTAGAAAATTTAGCGTATAACTGATTTTGCCCAAGAGTACTCAAGACTGTCCTGAGATGCGCGGCATGCTCCTCCTTGCTTCTGTAATATACTAAGATATCATCAATAAAAAAGTCATGAATCGGTCCAAGAACTCTTTAAACACCTATTTATAAGATCCATAAATGCAAATGGGGTATTGGTCAACCCAAACGGCATGATCACAAATTCAAAATATATATATATCTGGTACTAAACGTTGTCTTTTGAATATCCTCATTACAAATCTCCAACTGATGGTATCCCGACCTCAGATCTAATTGGAGTATGTTCAAGACCCCTCGAGTTGATCAAACAAAGCATCTATCATTGGAAGAGGATACTTGTTCTTAATAGTAAGCTTATTCAACTCTCGGTAATCAATACACAACCTCAAACTGCCGTCTTTTTTCTTCACAAAAAAGGACTGGAGCTCTTCACGACAACGTACTTGGTCTGATGAATCTCAAATCAAGCAACTCCTGCAACTGGATCTTTAACTCAGCCAACTCTCTGGGAATCATATGATAAGGAGCTTTGGCCACTAGTGTAGATCCAGAAATAAGATCAATCTGAAAGTCAATCTCTCTGAAGGGAGGGGCACCAGGTAGCTCATCAGGAAAGACATCGGGAAACTCATAGACCATTGGTACCTCCTGCAAAATGGCTTTCGCTTCAGCATGCAACAGTACCAAGAAGACGGGACACTCTTTACTAACATGTCTCATAGCTTTTACAGACGAGATGATGAACTTGAAAACTCTTTTCAAGCCTCGAAAGATAATATGAGACTGATCAGGTCCTTCTAACTGAATCTCCTTCCGCAATCTATCTTAGCATTTATGTCGGTCAGCCAATCCATGCCCAAAATCCGATCAAATTCAACAATAAGTAAAAGGGATGCCTCCACTATGATTTCGGCTTCTCCAAATAATACTGGTGTCCTACACTTGCAACTGGTCTGTATCACTAAACCATTAGGCATCATGACATCTAACGAGTCGGGTCGGTGATGACTTCTAGGCCAAGCTTACGTGCAAAAGATTCGGTTATGAACGAGTGTGATATTGTGATGCACTCATATCAAAGATGATCTTAGACGGTATTTCATGAACTACGAGGATACTTATATGCAAACTTATATCATCTTAATTAAGTGTTGTCGGGAGAAGGAGAAATAAATATTTTAAATACTAAAGTTCCAAAGCTGTCACCACATCCTCCTTCTCTCTTGCCTCCTGTTGGCCGAGACCATAAGCTCGAGGCTGAACCAAACCACGTCCTAGAGCTGGCTTCGGGTCAGTGACCACCACTGTCTTCCCTTTATCGATCCCACTCGAACCGCCATGCTAGAATTTCGACTGAAAGTCATGATACAGTACAAATGTTAAATTTACAAGGAAAGGTCCTAGTTAAAAGAAAATCACCAAGCATAAGTTCAAATTACCTGATTACCCGCAGACTCTGGGCATTTCTGTGCAATGTATCATGCTCTCTAACACTTATAACAGACACCTGATGTAGCCAAACATTCTCCATAATGATGACGATTGCATTTAGGGCAAAGGGGGTAGTCTCTGGACTTGCCCCCAAACTGATTGTCTTGCTTAAAATCCGTCTTCCGCCTTCTACTCCAGCGGTCCATTGACTGATTCTTGTCCTGCTAAAACGGTGGCCCGCCATGAAGCTACTTGGGGCGGAAACTATCACGTCTTTGAACTCGCTACTGGTCATCCTCCAATCTTCTTGTCGTATCCACCATACTTCTGTAATCAGAGTTGACCATGGTCATCAGCGGCTGTCTCAAAGAGTCTCACAGGCCATCAACAAAATGGTTGCAATTCTCGGCTTCATCTCCTTGCATCGAGCCCGCATAGCAAGATAAGTGAGTAAGTTCTCGCTCGTACTCGGTAACAATCTTATACCCTTGGAAGTTCCTGAGATACTTCTCTTGGAGACCTCGACGAGTGGAAGGGGGCACGAACAAGTTCGCAAGAGCCCTGGAAAAATCGCCCCAAGTAAACATATTTGTTGTACGATCTGGCAAGGTAAAGGTCACATTATGCCACACTAACGATAATATTTTCTAATAAAAGAGGGATTTTAACTTGATATCTTACCGGTAGGATCATCTGCTAGATACTTAATCCCCCAAATTTTCGCCTAACCACGAAGAAGAAAAGTTGTCAGTAGAACCTTTTTATTTTCAAAACACTTCATAACATTCAGCAAATCTCTGGTGTTTGTAATCCAATCAACTGTATTCATCGAGGTTCCATCCCACTGTAGTTGGAAGGGTGGAGGTCTCTAAAATCCCTTAAGTAACGATCCATACCGACCTCCACGGCTACCGGTACAGGGACTGGTGCTGGGACTAGAGCTGGGATCCCTGCGGGCTGACCTTTCTGAAACTCCAATAAAGCTACAACTACTGTCTTAGCAATCTAGGTTGCCAAATCAGCCGGTTCTGATGTTGCTGGTGCGGGTGGCGCAGGTGACGCATTAGCATCACTCATGGCGATATCAGGAGCAGTGTTCTGACGTGACGGTTCCCTCGCTTCACTGGCTCGAGGTGCATAAAGGACATGAAAAAAGGAATTAATACGAATAATATATATGAAAAATCAATTCATGAAGGTATTTTCATACAGACACGAAATTAAGAGTTAGACTAACTTGATGACACTACTGACGAGAGTTTTGATTTTGACACAATCATATGGCTCTGTGAATTTTCTGGGTCCAGAGGTCCTAAACTTGGCTCTGATACCAATTGAAACACACCAACCTAGTTTAGCATGAAATCAGCAGTCCGGTCGAGCCCGTAATAAAAAGTAAACTAAGTAATGGTATATAAGTGGTATAAAGCAGGTAAAAATGAAAGTGCTAAAAGGAAACTTACAGCGAAAGTAGAGTATGAAAAACTAACTATGGGTAAGAGTGTACCTTGCAATGCTGAATTCACAAAGGCAACTAGAACTGAATATAACACTATGAGACAAAAATACTGACAATCTGTAATAAACTGGTACATCAAATATAACTGGAGTACAATAACACAAAATGTCTGCAGGTAAAATGAGTACAATACACAAAATAGTACAACTGAAATGACTGACAACAGCGATAACTGCACCGTCTATCCTAAGAGGATCTCCTGACCTGAGACCCCTTATAAAAACAAGTTCTAAATGGGTCAAACTCACTGAAGAGTAAGAAAAATTACTCCCTCCAGCAACACCTAAAGAAAAATATAAATGAATAATACTTGAATTTTTAAAAAATATATATGTGCATAATTTGTCTAATATTAAACTTGGCACTTGAGTTCATGATCTGACATAGAATTGACCAACTGTGTGATCTGACACACTTTTCTCAATTGTATATATATTGTTGATTTCCGAAGTTTTGGAATTGTGACTATTGTAAGTTTCAACAAGTTTCATTATTATCTTCTTAACTCTTGTCACTAATGGCGACTGTGCACGAACTAGTAACTACAGTCTGCGTGACAAACCTGATGGTGCCCCAAACTGGATGTCCCCCAAGTGGAACACAGACTCATATCTGAGGAGTTTCATATTTGTAAGGTCATCGACCCTAAACTTGAAACTCGAGTGATGGCCTACTAGCCCTGAGAATACGGTGGTGTGGCTCCACCAAAAAAATGAGGGTGAATCTTTCCCGCCACTTTTCTGAATTAATCTAGACTAGTGGTCAGTGAGTCAAACACGTGATAGCATTTTAGTTAAATATATTGGACTTAGGATTTTCATGATACAGAATCTGTTAAATTAGCTTAAGCGTATACCTATCCTTTTGACTTGGTTCTGACTATAGGAACTTGTAACTTCCAAGTGCATCTACAAACATAGTTAACAACATGAATTAAAAATAATCTTAACTGTTTAACTAAAAGAAGTCGAATTTCTTACAGCGGTGTTTCAACGCTCATACACGCGGCGGGGTGACATGGTGCTCCTTCCCAAAATATCTGGTCACTAAGAACTTCTCCAACTAGAGGTGAAAAACATCTTTTTCTGAATGCTAGGAAATCCTTAATATGAAACTCATACAATACTTAGAGTTTTGCACGATTCTCAATAAAGTATATTATGTTTGTTGAAGTCAAAACAACTTGAAGAGAAGAACGGAGACCAAAAGTCTCACCTTGAATCAGAGTAAAATGCATAATTTCCAATTCTTTGCTCCAACGACCACCAAAAATCTGAAATCCAACGGTAATCCTAACTTAAGTGCATGTTCGGCGCGCAGGAATTGACATTCTGGAATTGGTTTTGGTTTCCAGAATACTAATTCTTGTGTTCGTCGAGCAAGAATTATAATGGAATTGGTATTTAATCCGAAAACCATCGATATTACCCTAAACCTAAAAACCCGGTCTGTCAAACCCTTACCCCGCTTGAGTTTCTCCCAGGTTTTCGATTCTGCCGCGTCCTGTGCTTCCGCCTTTCGCTTCATCCCGCGCGACGCAGCCCGGCGATCGGTCGATGTAGGCTTTAATCTCCCAGGTTTTCATTATCGTCATCTTCTTCGACTCCCTCTTCATCTCTCTCCCCTTCTTTTTCCCTGTTTTTCGATTCTATCGCGTCTCGTGCTTCCGCCGTCCACTTCATCCCGCGCGACGCAACCCGGCGATCGGTCCAGGTAGGTTTTCATCTCCCAGGTTTTCATTATCCACATCTTATTCGGCTCCCTCTTCATCTCTCTCCCCTTCTTTTTCCCTGCAGGTCTTTCCGGCTCCACTGTACCGGCTTCAAAGTTTAGGTTTGCTTTTTTTTCTCCTTCTTCCTATGTTTCTGGTTTATTCTTCCTAATGTTTTCATATGTTTTTATTCTTTGATTCACCTGTAAACATGTTCAGATCCACAATTTGTTATAAACAATCTTATCATGAATTTGATTAACTTGATCTACATCATGCCCTTCAAATGATGACACTATAGCTATTATGAACTTGATCTACATCATGCCATTCATAACAAGTTTATACATATACACACATGCAGACACACATGCGTAACCTTGTTTAATTTGTTTTGCACTACACCGTGGCTGTCTCCATAGTTTTATGTGTAAACTAGCTCACTGTATAAGTTTGATGGTTGTTTTGATTTATGATTTCACTGTATAAGTTTGCATGTTTCCAGGTAATGAGATGAAAATCAAGTTATATAGGGTTTGGTCTCTCCAACCATGGATGGGAAAATCAATTTGTGTTTGGTCTCTCCAACCATGGATGGGAAATCATCAAACTGTTTTAGCCCAATTTTTGCATGATTTCTTTTGGTTTGTGTTTGGAATTGCTTCTAATTTTTAGGGTTATTGTAGGCTAATTCTAAGAAAACATGAACAATTCAAATTCTCCAACACTTTAATTTGTAATTCTTCTTAGATCTCATGTTCCTGCATTTATTACACCACCTTTTTCATTGATTTATTTTTTGCATATGCAACAAAAATGAGGAAGAACATCTTCTAGGGTGTTTTTCAAGTTTCAATAAAACAATTTTTTTGTTCATCCCATAATCATGTGAGTTAATGTCATTCATTTTAACTTTAGGGACAATGAATAATAATGAGTTGCAGAAGAACCTTATGAGAGATATCATCGTATCGTCGTCAGCCGCAGCGACTCTAGGGGCAGTTGTTGTTGTATTGAATTCCATTCCTGAACCAGCATATACAGCAGACGGAGATGCTGATGGGGAACCATCAGATGCACCTGGAGGGGTCCGCCGCAAGGCGGGACCCACGTACATGTATTCGCACAGGAGGAATTGATCGGACTCCGCGGTTGAGTCTGGGACGTCGCCGCAAGTCAAAAAACTATATTACTTTATTTTTTCAGTTTATTTTAGATGTATTTTAAGGGCGAATCCACAGACCAATCATAGTCGTTGATGGGGATGTCATAGCTTCTCTTTTCTCATAAATAGGATGTAGAGGGGCTGATTTGAGTCATTATTGGATTTGAAAAAGAAGCATTCTCGGATTCCAGCAATCCCTCCCCGGTGCCGACGTCGTGGAACCCTAGGTGACGATTCCTATGCCGTCAAACTCCTCCCCAAGGTAATCTCTACCCCCACCTTCATTTTCCACCCTTCAAATCCTACTTCCATCCACCGGAAATCACCCAAACCCCACCCCCAATACTGCTGTCCAGGAATCCCGAAATTACTGTTCACGATTACCGTTCACCCAGGTACTGTTTGTAACACCCATCATCCGTCACGAATAATATAACAGAAGGTCCGGCCGGAGCCCCACGTCATATGAAACGAACAGACGAAAGAGTTACTAAATGAAACCAAAAACCCTTAAAGATTTTGAAAACGCAATCCTAACACAGAGTTGAATTCTAGCGGAAGAATAAAAAGAGTTTCATAAAAACCACACCCAAAGGCGAATGTCCACTAACCACAATAGAAATGAAATACAACGACCACAAAACTGGCCTTAAGGCCTTACATCAATAATGTTTAACTCAAATAAAAAGGTTTGCATACATCGGCGCGCAGGCCGGCAACACATGAAAAACAACTAAATAAACAATTGGGTCTTCGAGGGCCAGCACAGCAAGAAGGATTTCAGCCCGCTATTTTCCGCTTGGCTCTGCAGCACCTGCAAGCAAACATTCCACCAAACGGTGGCAAACAAAGCAACGGTCAGCAAGGGCTGACCAAATTATAACGACTTCACCCCTTTTCGGGGTGGCGGTGCTTCTTCCCTGCAAGCGGATTAGCATAAATACATAATGCTAGAATGTGTCATTTAAGCACCAATCATCACAAACATTAGCGTGACCGGCCCAACGTCTCGTGCACACAGGGCACCTTAACGGGGTACCGGACTTCCCCGGGTCCCACCACCATTCTCAGTCCTGTACTAAATGGCAACGCATTGAGCATTCGCTAGCCGTGACTCAAGGTCCTCGGCTCTATCCTATGCCTGTAGCAACACACCAATTTCCTTAGGTAGTCGAACGACACCACATAATGCAGGTACAGTTCAGTCAAGCCCGTTGCTCAAATCGTCGTACCCAACACGCATGACGCGGGTCAACCTCCCCTTGCCTGTTATCGCATACATAATCGATTGTTATGTAACAAGGGTGGCACTCGCGGCCACCTGAGTTGCGCACTCAAGGCACACAACTCCACACACTAGCCTTACAGTATCCGAGAGACGGGCTTCGCACAAACAGGACAAAACTCCCCGCGAGTTAATGTCGACGTTCCAATGACTTCGTGCAAACATTAGGGTGTTTCCTGGAGCACACCTCCAGTACTAACTGCCGCCCCGGGCAGACCCCCATTCCGAAATATACAACTTCCACGGAGTCTTCTCCGGGAACCCCAGAACATCACCAATACAGACCAATATGTCTGAATGGGCTTCACACAGCATGCCTAAACCGTACTCGCGTTTCCGGATGCTAATGCAATTAATAGCGGGGATGTAAACATCGACCCGTCGGAGAGCACCCTACCCCCACCCGTCGGTGGAGAGGGGCTTACATGCAAATATGCTAATTAAGGGTTTCACCTGCCCGAGAAGAAAAGTCGTTATCCTTGACGCGCGTTTCTGAGGCATGCCTCGGTCATGAACGGCCTTCGCAGCGGCTGTCCACGCACGGATCCGACTTGCACACGCCGATTCGAGCTCCAAAAAGACCACACAAGATCTTCCCTTGCCTTGGTCGGCCAAACTTGAGCCCCAAGGCTCGCCTTCCTGACTGTGCAACTAATAACACCCACACAAGGGGTCGGCCTTCCCTTGCCGGCGGCGGCCTGGACAGAGAAATCTGAGAGGGGGGAGTCGGGCTTTGCCCTAGATGGAGGTCGGCCTGGGCAGAGGAAAGAGGAAGGAAGAGGCTCGGGTAGGGCTTCTCCTTGCTTGCGGCGGCCGGAATAGGGCTCGGCCCTACTACAGGCGGCGACGGGAGCGGCGCTCGGGCTCGGCCTTGCGCGTGAGAGAGAAGGACGGGAGAGAGGGGGAGAGTTCTGGCTACTACTCCTAGCCGGCGACGGGAGAGATGGAGGGGGAGAGAACGTGCTCGGCTCCTCCTTCATGTAGGCCGGCGCAGAGGAAGACGGGGGAGAAAGATTGGGAAAGAGAGGGAGATAGCGGGATCGGGAGTGGGGGAGTGAGGCGGCTGAGAGGGGGAGTGGAAAGTTAGGTTTAGATTTTTATATTTATATTAAACTCTATCCCAAACCCCCTATCCGCAGACCACATCCCCCTAAACGCACCTCAAACTCATTTAACCGCGCGACACGATTTCACTGTTCACGTCGGCCTCTACCTTCCCCTCCTCCCTGATCCGCCAACTTCCCTCTGTGGATCCACCATCCTAACAACCCTAAAATTCTAGATCCGTCCAGATCTAGGATTTTAGCCACCCGATCTGTTATTTCCAACGCACAAACCTTCTATTTTTGCCCGGATCCGCTCCTAAATAACGGATCGACCCACCCCCGGCCCGGATCTACTTATTTGCGGCCAGATCCGCCGTTTTACCATCCGTTATCACAATTTTCCGTCGAGGGTAGCCACCGTCACCGTCGTCTCGCCACCGGTTCCACCCCCGATCGCCGATCTACACATCTGGCCCACCAAATCTTCAGTGTCTCGGTTCAGCCCTCTATCTTGTGAGTGTTTGTGGTATTGTATTCTTGGACTTGACATTTTCATTTGGTGTTTTATTATATTGTGCTGAGATTATTGTTGCGTAGAAATTGGTTCTTTTATACTAATAATTGCAGGGGGAGTTATTCGTCGCACGCTTGCTTTGGCCCTCCGAGTGGAGGAAGTCATTGCCTAATTGCTAAAAATCAATTGTTTGTCTCTTTTATTTTAATTATGTGTGTGGTGTTATTAATCACATTGCTTATATTAATTGCCATCGTCGACCGACGATCACATTGCATTTAGCGCTGCACTGGTGTGTCACCCCCGCACCTGCACTTAGAGTTATAGTTTTCGAGCACCACTAGCCTACCCTACATCAATTGGTATCAGAGGTCAAGGTTAGGTCATTTGCATGCTTCGTAGTGGTAGGTTTTAAATAGTCTTTGAGTTCATTTATGTCTAGTTTTCACCGACGGCAGTCTCCCCTATCTAGGGATCCTGAGTCTACTTATAGTCGACCTCATAGAACCCCTTTAGAGAAACCTTCATGTTATCATTATGATTATCATCGTTCCCTGTACACCACTCCTAGAGATCGTGTCGACCCCTCGACACAATCTCATTATGCTAGAGGTAATCACCATTACGAGAGGTCATCACGTCTTCATCATTACACCTCTCCGCGACTTCACGATGATAGAATTGAATATCGCTCAGGTCATCGCCGCTACACATCTCCCCTAGGAGAGGAACTGGAGTTTGGATATGTGCGACCTCCACTGCACGTTCATAGAGCTCATACACACTCACAAGCACAATCTGATTATGTTAGGAACTACCGTCTAGACAACCCTCAGGAACCCTATAGAGGTCACCATCGGCAGGATCACAGTACATGTCAAGACCCTCCTAGTGTTCCACCAATAGAGTTATCTGACGCTGAATTTATGCGATTAGTACTTGACCGTTTTGATCTCTTAGAAACTCAGTTTGATCACCTAAGATCTACATTACGAAGAAAGCCTAGGGATTTGGGTCAAGCCACAGATGCGGCGAGTAGTGCTCCCACCGAGCCAAGGGACCCGACACTTGATTTTGATCCTTCTCAGTTTGATGAGACTCAGTGCTCATGTGATCTTGAGGTTGAATCTGATCATGACCCTATGATACAGATACATAGTGATACTAGCCTGACTAGTGAACATGGTCACGTGGGTGAGGACGAGCGACCTAGTGATGTTGTGTTGGTATACTCATCCTTTTCACCTCACCTAGACCTACATCTAGACCTAGTGTCACCTTGGAACAGAGACACGGTTCTCAATGCTATATCGATTGATCCACACTTGAGTCTGGTCATCCCTTGCTCTTCCCTTAGAACTATCTCGATTCACCTCACTACTAAGAGTCGAGAGTATGGTGTTGACTTCATAGTAGCTACCTCACCCAGTTACGAGGACACTACCTCTATCAGCAATACTCATCTGAGGGATATTATTAATGACCTCATTGTTAAACCTCCAGATAAGCCTCCTGATGAGTCACTACTCCCTTGGGGGGTTCATGAAGCTAGCGTTGACTTTGTTGTGGGTATCCTACTTGCTCCCACCGATACTACTGTTATTGGTGTCCTCCTCGTGGTGGACTATCCTATCATTATCGACCTCTTCGGGATCAAGTCCCTGGAAGGCTCATTTGACAAGCCTTCCCACCTACACTTTAGTGATAGATCCTGTATCCGCACTAGTGATCATCTCACACGTGATGACATCTGGCATACACCCCCGGGTGAGCCACCTGATGGCTATATCATTTGAGAGGTACCCATCACACCAGTGCACCGCACTATTTTGTCAGAATCTACATCGTCCCCACGGGTGATGACGGCGGTCACGCTAGATTTTTCTATCGACCACTCGGTAACCCTCCTGATAGGTCACCCCATTTTAGTAATACTCAAGTCATTGTAGGGCCTTCCCTTAAGAAGTGTGTCGAGTATGTTACGCTCTATGTGCATCATTTGCTTCATTTGCATGAGTTAGTTGGGTCGCTTGTTCATCATTCACATGCATTACATGAGTCGGTTCGTCAACAAATAATAATAAGCAATGAAAGTTATAAAACTCATGCAGATAAGCGAAGACGAGAGCAAATGTTTAATGTAGGTAATGGTGTGAGTCCGCCATGAGAGGCTCCCTTCGGGGCCTGCCAAAAAGTTAAGCGCGAGGCGAATGGGTCTGTACTCCATTATTAGTCGTATTGGGACCAACGCCTACCGACTTAACATTTCGGTCAGTACGGGAATTCACCTTGTGTATAATGTTGAAGATCTGACTCCATACTATGAACCTCACGAGTATGTGGACCCGAGCAGTGGAGATGCCCAGCCACCCCCACCTCCACTGTCGTTACCTTACCACCCTCATACGTCACCATTGTTTGATGGCCACCCTAGTTCACCCACTATTGTCACCCACCCACCCAGGAATTCGTCCACTTTGGTTCCACCGCAGGCACCACCGATCGCACCGGGATCCACCTTCCGAAAGGCGAGAGATGAGAGTATCACGGAGATCAGATCCCACCAGTTTGTTCCCACCTCAGACGGACCGCGCTGCCGCTACCTAGTACATTGGCGGGGCCGCCCTGACACTGATGACACTTGGATACTACCGGCAGAGCTTGATCGGCTCGCCCATGGACTTCGATCTCAATACGATCATCTCCATTCATCGGAGATGAAGGATTTTCAGTCGGGGGGAGTTGATGGGGAACCATCAGATGCACCTGGAGGAGCTCGCCGCAAGGCGGGACCCACGTACATGTCTTCGCGCAGGAGGAATTGATCGGATCGCCGATCGGACTCCGCGGTTGCGTCCGGGACGTCGCCGCGAGTCAAAAAACTATATTACTTTATTTTTTTCAGTTTATTTTTGATGTATTTTAAGGGCGAACCCACCAGCCAATCATAGTCGTTGATGGGGATGCTCTAGCTTCTCTTTTCTTATAAATAGGATGTAGAGGTGCTGATTTGAGTCATTGTTAGATTTGGAGAAGAAGCATTCCCGGATTCCAGCGATCCCTCCTCGGTGCCGACGTCGTGGACCCTAGGTGACAATTCCTAGGCCGCCAAACTCCTCAAGGTAATCCCTACCCCCACCTTCGTTTTCCACTGTTCAAATCCCACTTCCAGCCACCAAAAATCACCCAAACCCCACCCCGAATACCGCTGTCCAGGAATCATGAAATTACTATTTACGAACATTGTTCAAGATTACTGTTCACTCGGGCACTGTTCACCTGAAACATTGTTCACGTCGGCCTCCACCTTCCCCTCCTCCCTAATCCGCCAACTCCCCACCGTGGATCCACCATCCTAACAACCCTAAAATTCTAGATCCGTCCAGATCTAGGATTCTAGCCACCCGATCTGTTATTTCCACCGCACAAACCTTCCATTTTTGCCCAGATCCGCTCCTAAATAGCGGATCTACCCACCCCCGGCCCGGATCTACTTATTCGTGGCCGGATCCGTCGTTTTACCATCCGTTATCACAATTTTCCGTCTAGGGCAGCCACCATCACCGTTGTCTCGCCACCGGTTCCACCCCCGATCGTCGATCTACACATCTGACCCTCCAAATCTTCAGTGTCTCGGTTCAGCCCTCTATCTTGTGAGCGTTTGCGGTATTGTATTCTTGGACTTGACATTTTCATTTGGTGTTTTAGTATATTGTGCTGAGATTATTGTTGCGTAGAAATTGATTCTTTTATACTAATAATTGCATGGGGAGTTATTCGCCGCACGCTTGCTTTGGTCCTCCGAGCGGAGGAAGTCATTGTCTAATTGCTAAAAATTAATTGTTTGTCTCTTTTATTTTAATTATCTGTGTGGTGTTATTAATCACATTGCTTATATTAATTGTCATCGTCGACCGACGGTCACATTGCATTTAGCGTTGCATTAGTGTGTCACCCCTGCACCGGTACTTAGAGTTATAGTTTCTGAGCACCACTAGCCTACCCTACATCAAATGCCCTCCGTAATATTTTATTAACACGCTTATATGCTGGAAAAGAAATAGATTGCTTTAACCAGTTACGTATGGGTAAATAACCGTTTAATGAGCTGTGTAATATTCCACGTGCAAAAGGCTACGTATGTGACACACAGTCTGTTTCAACCAAAGAAGTTGTTGCTTTATTTTTGTTCATATTAGGGCATAACGAAAAAATTCGAGTGGTCGGACATACATATATGCACTCGATTGATACTGTTAGCAGACACTTCAATATTGTCCTTTGGGGGATTATAAAACTTTCAAGGGACTACATCAAATTGCCTGAATCTAGAGCAGGACCAAGCTCGAGATGGTTTGTGGACTGTATTGATGCATTAGATGGAACACATATTCAAGTAACTGTTCTTGTGGAAGATCATGGTAGATTTCGCAATCGGAAACAAGCTACAACAAACGTACTTGGAGTTTGTGACAGCAACATGAAATTTTTATATGTACTGCCTGGCTGGGAAGGTTCAACATCTGATTCTAGAGTATTACGAAATGCATTGACGCGAGACGTTCGCTTCGAAGTGCCAAATGGTAAAATTACTCAACTTATCTTTTCAGGAATAAGCTTGTAGGCATACATGTATATTAATTAAATTTATTTTGCACTACCTAGGAAAGTATTACCTTGTAGATGTCGGCTATACAAATGGCCCAGGCTTTCTTGCCCCATAACGATCGACGCGTTACCACCTGAAGGAGTGGTCACATCAGGGTAATAACCCAACAAACTACAAAAAACTATTTAATATGTGTCATGCTAAAGAAAGAAATGTTATAGAGAGAACCTTTGGGTTGTTGAAAAAATGATGGGTCATTCTACGACAACCATCATTTTTCAACATTAAAGTTCAGGTTTGCGATGTCACACTTGTTGATTGATAACTTGTATGAGATTAGGTAATTTAAGTATATGTTTGACGAAATACAGGTACAGATCATAAACGCATGTTTCAACTTACACAATTTTTTGGTAGAGAAGAGATTAGAATGTGATGCGCAAATATTAGATGAGGTTGATTCAGAAATACTACAACAAAGCCCAGGAGAAGAGTTCTATGACTACGTAGATGTTGTTAGTCCAATCCAGGCGACACAAGATTGGACAAACTTTAGGGACACTCTAGCTATAAATATGTTCAACGAATACCAGAGTCATCTTTGAAAATATTTTGTTTTTTCATTGATTGTATCCATTGTGGTGAACTTTTTGTATGACTATGTAGATGTTGTTTTCATGTAAAAGGTTTTATTGCTCTTTGTTATTGATATATGCTTCATATACTGTTTCAAGTTAAAGTTTTTAGTACATGTTATTTCATGTTAAAATGTATATTACTCATATATTATTTCATGATAAAGTTTTTATTATGGAGAATAGCTTAACAAAGGTTGGTGGTAGGACCGAGCGGTCGTACATGCATTGGACATCTGAAATGGATATTACTCTATCGAATGCACTGTTAGAACAGCACGGTTTTGTGCATAAAACTCCAAATGGGTGGAAGAGCGAGACTTTGACAGCTGTCATTACTGCACTAAAAGAAATTTACGGCATAGAAACAAGCAAGGAGAAGTTAACAGCACGTCTAAAGACTTGGAACAAGTACTACGTCGAGATTAGTGCAATGCTGGACACGTCAGGGTTTGGGTGGGACTGGGAAAGGAACATGGTGAAGGTGGACAGCAAGGAAGTATGAGCAAATTATGTGAAGGTAAGTTTTTTTTATTGATTGGTATATTTATAGAGGCGGTGTAATTGAAATTTTTTAAATTGTAAATAATTCTTTGAATTATATTATTGTAGGTCAATCCTTCAATGAAACATTATAGAGATAAGGTTATTATAAATTGGTCTGATTTGGCTATATTATGCGGGACTAATAGAGCGACTGGTAGTCATGTTGCGGCCGCAACAGATACGGAAAAAGAGATAGATGCAGAGTCCATGACAGAAAAAGCAACTAGTACACAGGAGTCATCTAGAGTGGATGGAGAAAGAAACAGTAGAAGGAGGAGAAAGCGAGCCGGACAAAATAACTCAGTAGCAGTGGTCATAGAAAAATTGGCTGACTCTGTGCAAGGAGCAGTGGGGACCATGTCTCCTGGTGATGTTGATGAAATTTATGTTGCAGTTGCTCAGATGACTGATTTGGAAGAGTCTGATTTTCTCAGAGCCTTGGATATACTGTGTTATGATATTGTCAAGCGTGACATATTCAAGAGACTCCCCGACAAGTTGAAGGGCACATGCCTGCGAATGCAGTTTGATCGCTAGTTTCATACTACTTCTGAGCGATTGACTTCTTATCTATATCATTTGTTGTTTATGTACTTTTATTTATAGACAATGTGTATGGATTAAATCGTTTGCAATGTTTATGAATTTCATTTTTTATTAGTACTTTGATTTTATACTAAAATTTTGAAAATAAAAATTTTAAAAAATTATATTTAAAAAGTAAATTCCATCGTGTAGCCGAACAACTTTTATGTATGGATATCAATTCTGTTCACTGAATTTCATCATGTAGCCAAACAGCAGAATTAGTTTTCTGTACAAAACCAATTCCTGTAGATATTGGTTTTCTGCCCAAAGCCAATTCCAGAAAGTCAATACCTGCGCGCCAAACGGACACTAAGTGTTTTCCCTCTTAGGGTTTTTGGTGGGAAAAACTCATAATGATGACAAATAATTATCTATGGAGGAACAAGAACACAAACGTATGCGTTGCATTGATCTGAAGGCGGGGATTTACACAAAGATCGGTCAAGGCTTCGCACATGAACGAGTTAACCCCTTCTAAATTTGAAATCGAAGGGTTTATACACAATATAGAAGCGAAGAATACCTTATGATAGAAGAAAAAATGGCAACCCGCACTTACCGAAATCGAAAACGGCGAAAGGGAAGACTTCCTCCACCGACTAGGGTTAGAAAGGGAAACTCCCACAATGGTGGAAGGGAGGAAGCCTCCTGGTCTGCAAAGGAAAGAGGAGAGGCCGACGCTAGACGTTTAGGGCTCTGACAGCGGGCACAGTCACGGGGAACGGCGTACGGGTCAACGCCTGCAGGGGAAAATGCGGGATTCTTCCGCTCGACTTGGGAGAAGAGGTTACGGGAGAAGTGGGGTATCGGGAGCGGCTAAAAAGAATAAGTAGGCGGTTTTCTCTGCGGTTTTTCACCGTGGACCGGCCAAATAAATAAAAATATATATTTATTAATTTGGTCTAAATGGAGAGAAGTCCCAGTATATACTTATTATTATCAATATCACTAGTTTGTCTTAAGACCATGAAGATTAACCTTTTTGTGATACTAAGTCCCGCAACAACCAAAAAAATGTCATCTCACTATTACCTGATTGTCATGCATAATAAAATAATTAAAATTGATTATTAGCTCCACAAATCATCAACTCGATTAATTTTTGCAAGCGTTTGGTTCCTGAAATTTAATTTAACGCGACATCAATATTTTGGGATGTTACATTATCCAACAACCATTGAATGAACGAGATGGGGAATTTGCTCATGGAAGTGAACATGTTGAATTCACAGTAGTCCATGCAAAAAGATAACTGCAGTCCTTGCAGACAAGAAGTATCAGGCTGGAGAAAAGATGAGTTCGGGCAAATCAAACCTTCCTCAAACATACCTCTAACCAAATGCTCAATCTCATTTTTCTACATATGGTCTTAATGGTAGGAGCGAATGGAGATGGCATTTACTTCTAGGGCAAGGGGGATACCAGGATTTATGGGGCAATGCGGAGGCAGCCCCTGCAAGGCCGAAAATGCCTCAGGAAAAGCATCAAAGATGTCGTGAAGTTTGGTAGTGTCGGGAGGTCTCGGTCACATGCTACAGGAAAACGGAGAAGTTCGTTGTGTCATTCTTTTGTATGGCCCGGAGTGTCGTCATTGTAAGGAGGTGCAAGACATCGCCGCGCAAGGCTGTGAGAACGTCATCATCATGTAGTCTCAATTGATGTTTACATCCCGAAGTGCGTGCAGACAGGCAGAGCCCAACATAGCATATATGCCGCAAAACCCAAAAGTACTGAAGTTTGTTGTTAACTGGCATGGTCCGACAAGGAGCTGCAACATGGACCAATGACCCCTCAAGGGACTATGACACCTGTTGGAAAAGCCCACTTAAACTAGGCCCATTTGTATAGCATTTATTGTTTTTCTCTCCTCTCTTTAGTCCCACATTGTGTATAGGACTTTCCTCTCTCTTTCTCTCATCTATATATATGTACTCATTCTTTGTATTTGTACCAAGTGGACATATATACAAGGTTGGCTTTCTCCATCTCTACATTGTATAAGAGCCAGGTTCCGGTCTCCTGCGGATTCCGAGTTCTATCCGCCCAGCAGCCTGCGGACTCCCATTCCTATCCGCCCAGCGGCCTGCGGTTTCCGCGGCCTGCGTGTGTGTGTCCGCGCCTCCTAGTCGCATTGCCCCTGCGGCCTGCCTTGTCTAAACCGCTCCCTCTCATCCCGTGGAACCACTCCTCTTCCCTCCTCTTCTGGTCCTTCTTTATAGCCCTCTCTCTGATCATGTGGGGTCCACTGCTTCCCATAGTCCGCTGCGGCCTCTTCTTGTCCGGCGCGACCTCGGCGAACTCGCTCCCTAGCTCCGCGGTCTCCTTTGGTCCGCTGCGAGCTCGGTATTCGCCTCCTCTTCTTGCTCTCTTTCGTCCGCCGTGAGCGCGGCGGCCTCCTTCTGTCCGCACTTCTCTCCTGCCTGCGGCTGCTCTCCTTCCTCTTCTGGCGGCCAAGTTCTTTTCCCTGTCCGCCGCGGGCTCGCCTCTCTGCGTTTTTTTTCGTCTTGCGGACTGGTCCAGCCCGCTGCGGTCGCCCTCTTGTTCCCGCGACGTGTCGAGCTTCCCCGGCTTGCCCTCTCTTCTCGGCCCGCTCCAGTCCGCCGCGGTCTGATCCAGTCCGCCTCGGCCTATTCAATCCGCCGCGGCCTCTCATAGCCCGCTCCTTGCTGCGCGTCTGTCTCACCGCGGCCTCCTAGTCCGCCGCGGCCTCCTCACCGCGGCCTCCTCCAGTCCGCCGCGGCCTCCTCCAGTCCGCCGCGGCCTCCTCCAGCTCGCCGCGGCCTCATCCAGTCCGCTATCTCTGCCCGCTTCCTCTCCTCCAGGTCGCCCCCATGTCTACATCTGCGGACTCTGTTGGCACGACAGTTCCTCCTCCTGAACGCCCGGCCTCTCTCCAGGAAGTCCGCGACGAGCTTCGGATTACTACAATTTCTCTCACTGGCAAGAAGAACTTTGTGTAATGGGCACACTCGGTTCGTTGTGTCCTGCAGTCAAAGGGGTTCCTTCATCACTTGACTCAGGCCGTTATCGGTAACCCTACTGAGGAATGGTTACGCAATGATGGTCGTGTGCAGACTTGGCTTCTCAACTCTCTTGATGGCGAATCTTATCGCCTAGCCATGTACCATGAGACGGCCAAAGGCATGTGGGACGAGCTCCACACCCTCTACTCTGGCAAGGATAGTCTCCACCATCTGTATGACATCATCACTGCTCTCCAGGCCCTTGATAGCAGTGGCGCGACCGACCTGACGTCCTTTGTTGCTCAGGCTCGGTCTCTGGTTGAGGCTTGGATCCACCATCAGCCTCCTACTTTAGATCTTGCTGCTCAACGCACCCAAAAGGAAGCTGTGGGTATCGCCATGATGATGGCCCGGGTACCGCCTCATCTTCACAGTGTCCGGGCTCACATCCTCTCCTCTACCGTTACACCATCTTTTTTCGATGTGTGCTCGATGCTTCTCAAAGTCTCCCCGCCTCCGGATGTGCCCGGACTTCCTTCTCCGGCCCTTGTTCAACAGGCACCAGCTCCCTTACTGCCTCTCCCCTTTTCTGCCCGTGGAGGCCGCTCTGATTCTCGCGGCCGGGGTCGGGGTGGCCGTTCTAGGCCTAAGTGCTCGTTCTGCGGAAAAGATGGACATCATGAAGCCACATGCTATCGCAAACATGGGCGACCTCCTCGTCCGCAGGCCTCTGCTGCTACTACCGACTATGCTTCCCCTCGTACTGATCTCGACGAGGTTCGTCTTCAGCTCCAGCATCTTCATGGCCTGCTTAGCCGCCCGCCTGCCTCGGTTGCCTTTGCTGCCTCCATCTCCAATGAAAGTCCTCTGGCCCGCGCTGGATCCTTGATTCAGGTGTCACTCATCATATCACCTCTGTTAGGCCGCCTCAGTACTTGTCTTCACCTCACTCGAAGTACATTACTGTCGCTAATAGGGCATCGGTTCCCGTCTCTGGATGTGCTGATATTTCTCTCACCTCTTCTCTCCTTCTGCGCTCGGCTCTACATGTTCCGGGCTCTCCTTTCAATTTACTGTTTGTTGGTCGCCTTACTACTGATTCTAATTACTCCGTGACATTTACTTCTTCTTCTTTTCTCATACAGGATCAGCAGACGCGGACTATCATTGGTAGAGGACGGCTGCAGAATGGGCTCTATCTTCTTGACGACTCTCCCACTGTCCTCGCATCTATCTCCTCTTCGGACTGGCATCGCCGTCTGGGACATGCTCCTCTTCCAGTCCTCCGGAAGGCTCTTCCTGATGTTACTCTTCCTGTTTTTCGCTGCGACACATGTATTTTGGGCAAACAGCCCCGTTCATCGTTCCCTCCTCATTGTACTCGGAGCTCCGCTCCTTTTATTTTGGTACACTCCGATATATGGGGTCCGTACAAATTTACTAGTATTTCTGGCTATCGGTATTTTCTTACTTTTATTGATGATTACTCTCGCATGACGTGGTTATATCTCCTTCGGGATCGCTCTGAACTTCCCCGCGTCTTCCGAGCTTTCATACTTGAGACTCGCACTCAGTTCTCTGCGCCTATTCGTACTATTCGTACTGACAATGCGCGGGAATACACAAGTCATACCTTCGTCACTCTCTCCTCTGAGTTCGGCATTCTTCACCAAACCTCGTGTCCGTACACTCCACAACAGAATGGTGTCGCCGAGCACAAGAATCGTCATCTTCTTGATGTCGCTCGCTCTCTTATGCTTCAAATGCAGGTTCCCAAACCATACTGGAACTACGCGCTCTCCACGGCCTGCTTTCTCATCAACCGCCTCCCGTCTTCCGTCCTCCAGTATGCTACTCCCTTCAGCCTCCTCTTTCCCACAACTCCGTCTTTTCCCGTTCCTCCACGGGTGTTTGGGTGTACCTGCTACGTTCACCACCTTGGTCCCTCCACAGACAAGTTGTCTCCTCGTGCCACCAAGCATATCTTTGTGGGCTACTCGCGCACTCAAAAGGGTTATGTATGTTATTCGTCTACTACCCGCAAGGTTACTGTCTCGGCTGACGTGACTTTCCGTGAAGATATTCCATTCTTCCCTGCTCTAGATGTCGCTCTGAATCCAGATCCCGTCGTTCGTCCTGTCATTCCTGCTCCTCATTCCTCATCCTCTCCGCCTTCCCTACCTCATGTCCGTCCACCACCACCGGTTATCCGGGTCTATTCTCGTCGCTCTCCTCATCCCGTTGCCCCTCTGCAGTCGGCTTCGCCCTCTGGTGCTCTGCTCCATGCTGCTCCGGCTCCCGCCTCTACCGCTCATCCGATGGCGAATTACGTCTCTCTCCATCGCCTCTCTCCCTCTCTTCTTCACTTTGTCACCTCATTATCCTCTGTTTCGGTCCCTAACTCTTTGCAGGAGGCGCTTCACCATCCTGGCTGGCGGGCTGCCATGGACGAAGAAATGACGGCCCTCTGGGCCAACCAGACCTGGGTCTTGGTTCCCTTACCTCCCGGTCAGCACCCTGTTGGGTGTAAATGGGTGTTCGTCATCAAGCATGCTCTGAATGGCACTATTGCCCGCCTGAAGGCCCGTCTTGTGGCCCGTGGCTTCACACAACAGGAGGGCCTCGACTATGAGGAAACCTTCTCTCTGGTGGCCAAGCTCAACACTGTCCGCGTTCTTCTCTCCGTCGCGGTGCACCGCCACTGGCCCCTTCATCAGCTCGATATCAAGAACGCCTTTTTGAATGGCGACCTTCAGGAAACCGTTTACATGCGCCAACCGCCCGGGTTTGAGACCACGGGAGAGTCTCGGGTATGTCTTCTCAAAAAGTCCATTTATGGTCTCAAACAGTCCCCTCGGGCGTGGTTTGACAAGTTTAGCAAGGTGGTTCGGGACATGGGGTTCACTCGGAGTTCTGCAGATTTCTCCCTTTTTACCCGACACCGGGCCACTGGCACCGTCCTTCTGTTGGTTGATGTTGATGACATCCTTCTCACTGGGGATGACTCAAAGGGGATTCAAGAGGTCAAACAACATCTGAGCACTGTTTTTCAGACTAAAGACCTGGGGAAACTTCGCTACTTCCTTGGTCTCGAGATCGCCCGGCGGCCGGACGGGTTGGTGCTCTCCCAACGAAAGTACTGTCTCGATCTTCTCAAAGATGCTGGTCAGTCTGGTTGCAAGCCAGCTTGTATCCCGATGGAGGCAAATCACAAACTGTGCGCTCATGCTTCGGATGACGATTTGCTGCTTCCGAACCCGGAATACTATCGACGCCTTGTGGGAAAGTTGATCTATCTAACAGTCACGAGGCTGGATATATCGTTTGCAGTTGGGGTTGTCAGTCGGTTCATGCATGCCCCCCGGGCTTCTCATCTCCAGGCGGTTGAACGGATTCTCTGATACCTTAAGGGAGCTCTGGGTCAAGGGCTGGTTTACAAAACCTCCGACTCTGCTCCCGCATTGGTTGCCTATTCTGATACCAACTATGCGGGTTCCCTGGACGATCAAAGGTCAACAAGTGAGTTCTGTACTTATTTTGGTGGTCATCTTATTACATGGAAAAGTAAGAAACAAGTTGTGGTAGCCCGTTCCTCTGTAGAAGTTGAATACCGATCGATGGCCTCGGTTGTCTCAGAACTCACATGGCTTGAAAGTCTCCTTACTGACCTGGGAGTAAAACTCCCCTCCTCTGTTGTTCTATTTTGTGATAGTCAAGCCGCCATACACATCGCAAAGAATCCGGTGTTTCATGAGCGCACAAAACATATCGAAGTTGACTGTCACTTTGTTCGTGAGAAGGTTCAATTGAAGAAACTTGAATTGAAGCATGTTCCAGGAACTGATCAAGTTGCCGACATCCTCACAAAGGCCTTATCAAGTACCCTGTTCTACCAGTGTTTGTCCAAGCTGGGTGCATATGACCTATACGCTCCAGCTTGCGGGGGAGTGTTGGAAAAGCCCACTTAAACTAGGCCCATTTGTATAGCATTTATTGTTTTTCTCTCCTCTCTTTAGTCCCACATTGTGTATAGGACTTTCTTCTCTCTTTCTCTCATCTATATATATGTACTCATTCTTTGTATTTGTACCAAGTTGACATATATACAAGGTTGGCTTTCTCCATCTCTACAACACCCATCATGGAGGCAAGTGGTGAAGACAGTGATTTATCAAGGCTTTCACTGAAAAATTAGCTTTGACCAAGCGAGCAAGCATTGTATTCGTGATGGAAAGTGGGTAGAGCGTGTGAAGTCGGGGGCGGTACTAAAGAAAATGCCCATGGATGAAGAACCCCAAGTAATGGTCTAGCTGTAGACCAGACAAATGTGTGATGATCGTGATGAGCTCATGTTTAAGATTGGCCTGGGGGGGGACGACTGTCGAAGTCAGTGGGCTCGGTGCAGAGAGAAGCCTTTCATCCCAATAAGATGATTGGTACCTTCAGGAACTTCAAGGTGCGGTGGAGGTAGGAAAATTTTCACTCTGACGATCCAACCCATGGGTTAGAACCATTGAAACATGAGACTTCCAAAGGATGAGGGGCATACACCAATGCTTCGACCATGGAGGGTACGTCGGGGGAGGTGTTGGGAGGCATCCCTAGGATAGAGGGACCATCACTAGCTGAGATCGAAGAATTCAAAAGTCGGTGGGAGGAAGCTAGCTCCAACAGTGAGCCAATGCAATAGATGGTGGCTTGGATGGAGACCAATAGATCATCACGAGCGTTGAATCGGAGGGAGAGACTTTCCCACAACAATGATGTAAGCATCTGATATTGCATGTGTGTGGGGCATACATCGGGATGCAAGATAGTGTTTGTTGAAACTGGAGCTACCAAGCTGACATCAAATCTAAAACTGAATATTTGGGGGCCGCAGGTTGCGGACCAAGTCTGAGGTGAGCCAACGAAAGTAGGTCACAAACAGTGGCGACGAATGAACAACGGCAATGAAAGATCAAGTCAAAGGCAGCCCAATTGTGGGTGTGGTTTGCACGTGAAATGGTATGGTGGTTTTAGATGGTTGTACGACCGCCGGTGAAGGTAGAATTGAACCAAATATTACTCAGGGATGAAGGATACCAACGATAGAGGATTTAGGAAGAAGGAGAGAGGGTTTGAAGGGAAGGAGATAGAAGAGATTTAGAGGAGAGGAAAAATCCAAGAGGAAACGATTGAGTAAGCTATCAACATGATGGCATATATTCCTTGGGCTATGGGCAAAAGCATAAATAAAGCAACAATTCAAAATAATGAGTGCATAAAAGAAAGAGCGAGAAAATGAAATAATCATCCATCCCGAGTACGAACATGTGTAGAGTGTCGCTAGTCCTATCGTTCCAACTCGGCGATGTGGCATGGAAGATTGTGTGGTAAGGTCATTTGGGAATTAGCTTTTAACTTTTTTAGTAAAATAAATAGATTGAGATGCACAATATAAGAGAATGCATAAATATTTAAAAGACTAATATCATAACTACACGAGATAATATAAGAGTAAGCAAAAAAAATGACAAAATCTCATGTTCAAACCCATTCATTTAAAATAGAATTAGTGGTTCTTAATGTTCATGAAACACAAAAGGTGCTACAATGGGAATTGCATTTTGACCAAAAACGTAAGGCGGGTTTGGCGGGACGAATCCTCCATGATCCAACAAATCAAATCCTCCACCACAGCTCCACCCTCGTTTGGCGGAACCGCGGTCCCGCAGAGTTGATCCCGCATCTTCCCAAAAAATTGCAAGCGCCGCATAGATCCCTTTTGTGGACTCCGGATCATGCATGTGATTTAGCGTCCATGGATCCGCATCGCCCGGCCAAACCAAGCTTTAGTCAACCAAATAAATGGATATCAAAAACCATTATTCAAGAGAGTTTATGACAATGGCTCAAACTTTAACCGCATTAGGTTACCAAAAGAGAAAATATAATGAAATAATTTGTTTTATCACAAGCTTGGTCATATGATGAAACTATTAAACTACAGATTTAAATTTCACAAATATGAAACACCTACTTAAGGAAGAACGAAACAAATTGTTATCAAGAACAAAAATTGGCATATTAAAATACAAGCACAAGTAACAGAGTTTTGTTCAGCTATATTTAGACAAACAAATTGTTATCATTCATCTCTTCATCTGAATATTATATTTGAACGACATATTATAGCAAATATTAGAATATTCAAAATTATTTTCAACATTTGTTTAATGTTTCTAAATCATTATCAACTAGAATCATGCTTTATGAAGGAGAAATAGGATGCCCCCAAATAAGGATAACAATGAATCTATTGATGATGAAATTCATATTCCTTCAAGAGAACTTAGTACAATGTTATGAAGCAGAACTTAGTCTTCATAGCACAAGAACTGATAAACCGGACCATGAAAAGTCTGAATTAATCAAAACCAAAGAACCAATTCTTAGTGATAGGGGTGATTTTAAGTTTTCTTTACAACCTACTTGTTACGTCGAGCAAGTGATTTTGTCAACACATCCACAGCATTCTCAGTGTTACTCCCATAACCAATAGAAGCAAGCTTCACCATGTCTTCTTCCTCTAGGTTCAGGTCAGTTGCCCTGAAGAGCAAAACAGAACACAAAAAACAGAGCTTGATATCTACTAACATGAAAGAAGGTTAAGGTTAACAAAACTCATATTGCAAATTGATCGTGCTTACAATTTGAGAGAAGCAAGTTCCTTTGCCAATGCCCAGCACCTCTCCTGCAGCTTAGTGCACTCTACTGTTTTATTTGATAATTCCTTTTGATGAAAAAATCAATTCCAAACTAAGTATCACAGACAAAATGCAAGTCTATAAGATTAGGTGGCACAAGGAAGGCATTCACCTCCATCTTCTTATAAAGAACCTGCTCACTGTATTCCTTCTCCTTCTTAAGCTCATCCTTCCTCAGCTCCTCTCTTTTAGCTAATTGTTTCCAAGCAGACAGCTTGGAACAATAAACTCGTTAGATATGGGAAACAAGACACTAAAACAATATAAACAAGCAAGCATGAGAAACTATGTTCTAGCCTTCTAGGATGCTACTTTTTAAAAATAAAATTATCTTCTTAAATTTAAAAAAAATCGTCTTAGAGTTGAAAGAGAGAATAATGATTGTTATTGAAAGGAAACATTTACTAATACACATACTTGAGTAAGGGGTAATACAAAATGACGACATTAACCCTCAAGGGAAATACGACTTGAAAACATAATAAATATAACTTCAACACTCCCCCTCAACCCTAAACCCTAAAGATATCAGTCATTCCGAGTTTTTTGATGTCATCAATGAACACATCACATCCCAAGCTTTTGGTGAAGACATCAGCTAGTTGATCCTGAGAGTGCACAAAAGGTGTGACCACATTTGCTTTCGCTAGGTGATCTTTAATAAAATGACGATCAACCTCAACATGCTTAGTCCCGTCATGTTGAACCGAGTTGTAAGCAATACTAATAGTTATCTTGTTGTCACAGTATAAGGAGATAGAAACGTCCGACTGGAGTCTCAGATCTTGTAACACAGTACGCATCATATACCTTCACAGAGACCTTGAGACATTGACTGGTACTCAGCTTCAGCACTAGACCTGGTCACCACATTCTGCTTCTTGCTATGCCATGTTACCAAATTTACACCAACAAATGTGCAGTATCCCGTCGTGGATTTTCTATCGTCACGACTTCCAGCCCAATCAGCATCAGTGAAGAGTTCAATCTTTAAGTGGTTGTTCTTGGAGAATATAAGTCCGCGACCAGTAGCCTTCTTTAAGTATCGTAGTACACGATAAGCAGCATCCTGATGTCTGATCCTGGGAGCATGCATATATCTACTCAAGATACCTACAATATAGGTAATGTCAGGACGAGTGTGAGATAATTATAAGAGTCTCCCAACCAATCTCTGATAACTTGGAGCATCGGCGTGGTCACCATCATTGTCTTCATCAATCATATGATTCTCCACCATAAAAGTGTTCGCAAGAACACAACCGAGCATACTAGTTTCTTTCAACAGATCCAAAACATACTTACGTTGAGTGATGAATATACCTTGGTTTGATCTGGTCACTTCAATTCCAAGGAAGTAACGTAATCTTCCTAAGTCCTTTACTTCGAACTCAGCTGACAAGAATGCTTTGAGATTATCAATTTTCATTATGTCATCTCTGGTGATCACGATGTCATCAACGTAGACAATAAGTGACACAATTTTTGTTCACGTTTTCAAATAAACAAAGTGTGATCAGACTATCCCTATTTGTAGCCAAACTTGAGCATGAATTTAAGAAACCTACCAAACCAAGCTCTGGGAGACTGGTTTAGGCCATACAAAGACTTCCTTAAGTGACAAACAAAATCTTCTTGTCCCTTCTTCACAAATCTAAGAAGGGATGTCATGTACACTTCTTCATCAAGCTCATCGTGCAGGAAGGCATTTTTAACATCCAGCTGATGACGATCCCAGCCCAAGCAAGCAACACAGGATAGAAAGATATGCACAGAGTGCATATTTGCTACAGTAGCAAGGGTCTCCTGGTAGTCCACTCTCTGAGTCTGGGTGCATCCCCGAGCCACAAGGCGAACTTTGTAACGCTCTATTTTACCACCCTGATTTTGCTTAACAGAGAAAACCCAGCTTGAACCAATGGCTTTCCTGTTAGGAGGAAGGGGAGAGACATCTCATGTGTGATTCTTGTCCAAGACAGACATTTCCTCCTCCATCGCATATGCTCGTACAGGAATACACACAGCTTCCTGCCACGACTTTGTAATAGAAATCAAGGACAAAGAGGATATAAAGCCCTGATGAGCAGGGGTAAGGTGATGATAAGCAAGATGGTTAGAGATCGGGTGTTTCATACACAGTTTTACCTTTTAGCAATGCAAGAGGAGCGTGTAGGTCATCACAAGAATATGAGTCCAAAGCAGGCATAGGTGGAGGGAGAACTTTGATGGCCTGTTTACTTGTTTGACGACGGTGGTAAACAAGAGGAAAAGGAGAGATAATAGAAGGACGCAGGGAAAACTGTGTAGGGGATGTAGGGGATGACGTAGGATCCGGAGGGGACGTAGGAGTCATAGGAGGAATCAGAGGAAGAGGAACAGTAGAATCAGAAGTAATGTCACAAATCTCCCCGTGACGAATGGAGTGAGTCAAATTGTAGTATGATTCATCCTCGTGGAAAGTATCATCCATGGTACAGAAAACACGACGATATGGGGGTGATAACATTGATAACCTTTCTTAGTGGCAGAATAGTCATTAAAGACACAACGGTTAGCCCAAGGGTCAAGTTTGTTATGATGAGGGGGATGTATGTGAACAAAACATACACACCCAAAAATATGGGATAGAAGGTGAGAGGTATGAACAACATATGTAGTGGGGAGACATGCTAGATGTACAACCCCGTATCCGGCGAGTGGGGTCGCCAGGAACCAGACCGGTCGGCTCTCTTTTCTCAAGTCCCGGCCAAGCATCAAGGGGGGCCAGAGCTCGGCATCCTCCAGCTCTCCCAGGCGAGCCCGTCTAGTGGCACGCGAGTAGGGCCAGCCGGGCCCGCACTCGCCGGGAGGTGAGTAGAAGCGGCGAGTACCAGCCGGTCCAGACACTCAACGTCATTCTGCCTTGGCGTTGAGAGAAGCACGCCCAGTCCACTCGGCGCTCGTCAAGCGGAGCTCGGCGCTCGTCGAACGGAACTTAGCATCCGTCGGGCTCAAGTTCTCAAGAGCCGACTCGCAGGATCATGCAGTACTAGTCCCGTGCGAGCACTCAAGGGGCCAGAGCTCGACGGCCCCCAGCTCGCCCAGGCGAGGTGGAATCATCCGGGGAGAATAGAGCCAAAAGGCTCGCACTCGCCAGGTGAAGCCGGCGAGTAGGGACAGCCGAGCCCGTACTCGCCGTCCCAGGAGAACGGAAGCTTAAGGGGGGACTCGCCCAGCGACCCATGATGTTTTTTACCATTTTGTCTCTGCTGGCCTGCCCATAGCCTTTCAGAACAGCGGAGTTATGTTGTTGGCAGACCAACCTGGATTGCACATAGCTGTTTGGAACAGCGGAGGTTGGCTATTTGCAGACCGTTTTCAGAAATCTATAAATATGACCCAACGGGTACCTCAGAAGGCATGCTCACTTGATCCCTAGTCTTCTAGCGCTTTCTGAGTGTGAAAACCACCCATCACCACACATCTTCCCAAAACCCCGAGGTGATGGTAAGGGGGGACGGGGGTACATGAACACAAAGGATCACCTACTGCAGGCGATGTGGGACTAACCCCAATCACAGGACCGCGGGGATATTCCGCCACACAAGGGGGCCCACCGAGGCCAACACCCAGACCTGGAACGTGATGGGGAAAGCCCAAACATACGGTCTCACACACACGTGTCCTGTTGGCTAATATAATCTCAACACACCCCCGCAGCAGGGCAACCTGCCTCTGATACCATGTGAAAACCACCCGTCACCACACATCTTCCCAAAACCCCGAGGTGATGGTAAGGGGGGACGAGGGTACATGAACACAAAGGATCGCCTACTGCAGGCGATGTGGGACTAACCCCAACCACAGGACCGCGGGGATATTCCGCCACACAAGGGGGCCCACCGGAGTCAACACCCAGACCTGGAACGCGATGGGGAAAGCCCAAACATACGGTCCCACACACACGTGTCCTGCTGGCTAATATAATCTCAACACTGAGGTAGCCTTAGCTCGGTCTTTGGCTAAGGAGGGGAAGCGCTCTGAGATCTTCCGGGTGTGTGGTGGGACCTCCACGCCGAGCCCTTGGGTCAGTTTTCTTTTTTTTTGTCGTTTGGCTTGCAGGAGAGAAGTAAGTGTGCGATCACCGCTTCCCCAAGGGCGAACTCCACAAGAGACCGAGTTTTCGGTTTCAATACTAGAGGAGTAGCATAATACAGGATCTGTGAAGGCAGACGGTTGATAAGGTAAGCAGCGGTTAGAACAGCATCACCCCAATAGGATTTTGGAAGGTGCATAGTGGTGAGAAGGAACCGGGAAACATCAAGCAGGTGCTGTTTTTTCTGTGCAGCAACATCATTTGGGTAGAGGTGCAAACGCACGTAATCTGATGTAAAATACCATGACTGGTTAGATAAGAACCAAACACTCCACGATCATCATATTCCCCACCGTTATCACTACGAAGAACACAAATATTACCATTAAACTGAGTCTGAACCATTTTATGGAAAGCTTGAAAATAAGGAGAAAACTTCATTTTTTCTTTAACAGATAAACTCATGTAGTGCGGGAAAAACAGTCCATAAACGTGACAAACCAACGAAAATCAGTTAAAGATAAAATAGGGCAGGGCCCCCAAACATCAGAATATATCACAGCGAAAGGGGTGGTACTGAGAGAAGATAAATGCGACGAGATATGTCTAACATGTTTCGATATAGCACATACATCACAAGCTAAAGTTCTAACAAAAAGTAACAAAGCAGGAAACATTTTAGAAAGGTAAATGGAGGATGGATGCCCAAGGCGCAAATTCCAGCGACAAGCATCGACAGCAGTAACAGTAGAGGAAGAGAGAGCGTGAGACGGAGACGTAAAATCCAGGTAATACAAGTCACCGTGGTTTCTACCATTGCCAATGATCAGCTTCGTACCCAGTTCCTGAAAAATACAAGAATCGGGGAAAAAGGTTACAGAATAGTTTAGAGATTGAGTGATAGTGCAAATGGAAAGTAAACTGCGTGGAAAAGAGGGAACATGAAGGACAGAACAAAGGGAAATTGAAGGAGAACATAAAATGTAGCCCTTGCCCACAATGGGGAACAAGGCGCCGCTTGTCGAGAGAACGTTGTCCTTACCAGACAAGGGAGAGTAGGAAACAAAACATAAGGAGGATCATGTCATATGATCGATGGTGCACGAGTCAATGATCCAATCAGAAGGAGGGGTCGTGGCAGTATGAGCACTGGGCAAAGTGGCAGTAGCAAATGATGTAGAAGCACCAGAGGCAGCATCAGACTGTGAGTGGAAAAGGCAGCAGAGAGCATCCAATTCATAAGCAGAGAGATGTCTTGAAAACTGACAGATGGGCTCTTCATAGACTTTTGTAGAGTATACAGCATCATGAGATCGAGAACCACCCTGTCGAGACCCTCCTACACGTCTGAATCCACGACCACGTCCCGATGTAGATGTAGCAAGGTGAGGACGAAGTTTGAAGCAAACATCCAAAGTGTGGCCCCTGCGGCCACAGTAAGCACAAGAAGGAATAGTATTTGTGAGGTTGGGACTACCACGACCAACACTAGTAAAGGCAGAGCGATCTGGAGTAGCAATCGTGTTGAGAGATCAACGACGGTCTTCATCACCAAAAACCATACTGAAAGCTTTCCGAAGAGATGGGAGAGGAGAGCGGTGTAGAATATTAGTCCGAACTATATTTAATTCCATGTTCAACCCCATCAGGAAGACATGCAGACGAAAACATTCTTCCTTTCGCTGCAACAGGACTCCATCGGCAGTGCAAGCAGGGGTAAACTTTTCAAAGTAATCCAATTCCTGAGAGAGGTGCTCAAACTCAGAAAAATAGGTGGACACAGTCATAGATCAACTCCAATATACAACGGGTAAGCTCGTAAATCTGGGTGGAATTACTGATCTGAGGGAACGTTTCGCGAGCCCGAGTACAGATCCCGTGGGCAGAATCCATCAGCATATAGCTTTGGTATACCTGAGGAGACATAGAATGGAGGAGCCACGAGACGACAAGGGAATTTTCAGGATCCCAACGATTCCAAGTAGGATCATCCTTAGGGGGTGCCACCACTGTCCCATCTATATATTTGAACATTTGATGACTTCGAATAGCATGTTGGGCATCACGAGACCATTCAAGGTAATTAGTTCCATCTAGAGGCTTCGCGGTGATCTTCAATGAGCCTATGTGGCCATGAGTCCATTGAAGGTCACTCATCTGGGGCATTTCAACACTTGGCAAGGAAACTGAAGACTCAACTATGGTGCCACAATGGAAAAAAGGAGAGAAACTAGGAAGCATTATAGGAAGCCAGATTCACCACCATAACCCTTGTAGTTTCCATTTTACGGATGCTCAATGGCTTCACTTCCAAGATCTATATCAGCGTCCAACAACAGACGATCCAACAGCAGGCTAGAAGCATTAATAAGCTGGAAGAGAGCCAGAAGCAGCGCCAACAGCGTGATCCAGACTTAGCAGCGCAGATCCAGACGATCCATCCGCAATTGCCTTCAGCGAGAGAAATAAGCAGTCGATCCAGACAAAGAAGTGCGATCCGGAAACAACCGTCGGATGAACCAGGCGGAGCTGAGCAGACGACGGCAGAGAAACAAGGCATAAGTCGTCGATCCAGAAGGGACCGAAGCAGACGGCGGCCAAGGATGAGGAAGATGACCCAGATCTATTTAACAACGAACGATAAAGAGTGTCGACGGCGAGACAGCAACCATCAGGAGGAGAGGTGATGATCTCCTTCAGCGAGAGCCCCCTGCGACGCGAGAGCCGCTCGGATTAGCATGGAGGAGACCTCAAACCAGAGGAAAAATGGGAAGACGGGAAGCGATTTCAGAATCGGTGAGAACGATGGGAAGAGGATAGGTTTCTCCTCTGATATCAAGTTGAACGAGAGAATAATGATAGTTATTGAAAGGAAACCCTTTACTCATACATATACTTGAGTAAGGGGTAATACAAAAAGACGACATTAACCCTCACAGGAAATACAACATAAAATACGACTTGAAGACATAATAATAAATATAACTTCAACTCTTACAAGTTAAGAAAATGAGAAAAAAATTCAAAATGTAGAAGGGAGCTATTTTGTGATATAAATTATTCCAACGTCATCTCTTCTTTGCTGAAAGAGAATGAAGTGGGGAAACATTCTATAACTTGTTATATTCCATGTGTATGTATTTATCTCTAAACAACATATTTGTGCATTAGAGATTACTTACACACATGAAATAACAAGTGTGCATCAACACTAAAGATAAACAAGTATGGAGGAAAGAAGAAAATGAAGGATTGACATAAGCATACAAGTGAAAAAGAAAATTGGTTGAAGTCATTGGCCAATTTATTAGTTACTAAGTAGCATGGACATAAAGATAAGGGAACAAACATAAGGACATGGACATACGGACACAGATGGTACGGAGACATGGGACGCGATAATTCTCAAAAAAAATATAGAACACTTGTTAATCATTAACATGATCCATTCTCAGAAAACTTCATTACATAAGTCCAAAAGCTTCTATATGAAAATGAAATTAAGCAAGGCATAATAACCAACCACATAGATAAATTTCAACTCAACAATTTTTACATTTTAGCTTTCTTGCAGTATCCACACGGACCACACCTGATTCCTATTATTAGCATTTCTAGTATGCAAAAAACATATAGCCAACACCAATCTTGGATATTCCTTTCCATGAGGTTTTGTGTACGTTAGCAATATTTGCTCTTCTAATCATTATGACTGCTAATTAAGTTGTCTTCTCATTTGAAATCCTCAAATGTCATGTAACAAAACTAGTTTTAGCATTAAACTGATGTCGGACGCATCATAATTGCATTTCTTGTTGGCTTGTTTTCCCATGTTTAGATTTATGTGCCTAGGATCTACTAGGTGTACTGTCATTTTATGTGAGTTGTCATGTTTTATGCCATAATTCATATTTCTTTTATCTTTTTCTTTTTTAGTTGTGTTCTATAGAAGATAACACAAGTGTGCTGAGGGTTAATTGTGGTCAAAGTGCTATGAAGTTTAAAATATGTAATGAGACCAATGTAGGTAAGCACGGGCGAAGCATAATGTGAGTTTGCCATTATTTCTGTTTGTTGTAAATGTCGCAATGTTGGTGTAGTTGTGTTGACTCGACTATGGTACCAAGCAGTGTTGAATTATCCCAAAGTCGGTGCATAAGTTGGAGAAGATACGACTAGTGTATTCACGAGCGTTGTCAGTGCGAAGCGTTTGAACGGTAGTAGAAAATTGCGTACGTATTTCAATAATAAACGCACGAAAAACAGAAGTTAGCTCAATACGATCATGAAGTAAATAAATACATGTGAGGTGTGAATAGTCATCAATAAAGGTTAGAAAGTAGCGATAACCAAAAAGACTGAGAAGTTTATAAGGACCCCAGATATCGGAATGAACTAAAGAAAACGGAGTACTACTCCGGTTACATGCAGGAGGGAAAGAAATACGATGTTGTTTGCCAAAGATACATGACTCACAAGAAAATTCATGTAAAGATATATCAGGAAGAGCCTTCTTGAGAATCTGAATAGGAACATGGCCAAGACGACGATGCCAGTTGACGGAGGGAACAGTAGAGAGTGAAGTGGGAAGAGCGTCAAGGAGATAAAGCCAGTTCGACAGGAGATACCTTCAGTAGAGAATGAAGCAACCGAGCCAGAGGAACGGTTGACCATGCCTTGAAGCTGCAGTATCTGTAAGCGAAGGTCATTGAAATCCTTCTGAGCAGTAGATTAGGGGTCGGTGAGAGAGGGGCCTGCAGGAGCAGGAGCAACAACAGGAGCAGTAAGATGAGGAGGCAAACCATGTTTGCGATAGCGGGTAACTTCAAGGTGGCCATCACGACCGCAGTAAGTACACTTGAGAGTAGAGCGCACAGCACGTCCCCGACCACGAGACGTGAAGCGGACTCCCCGAATAGAAGATCCCCGGCCAGAGGGAGCAGGAGTAGGGAGTAGGAGCTGCTGGAGCAAAGCCGGAGAAAAAGTGGCTGGAGCCTCGGGAGGTGGGGTAACCTTAAGCACCATTGAGCAAACATCAGACAGAGAGGGTGTAGTAGAAGAAGAGAGAATCTGAGCCCGGATGCTGTGAAGATGACTAAGAACACGGGCCTTCATCATAGCGATCCCAACAACCTCCTTCTATGCCCGTTGAGTAGCAAGGTCTGCAGAGGGAGGCTGGTGTTATATCGAGGCCTCTACCAGCGTTCTGGTCTTGGCAACAAAGGAAGTTAAGTCGTCAGTGGTGCCAGGGTCCAGTGATTGAAGAGCAGAGATGATGTCGAAGAGGTGTTGTAAGCTATCCTGGCCAGAGTAGAGGGAGTGCAGCTCATCCCACATTTCCTTAGCTGTTTCGTAATACATGGTCATTAGGTAAGACTCTGTGTCCATAGAGTTAAGCAACCAAGATTGGACTCGACCGTCATCACGAAGCCAGTCATCAGAGAGATCAGCAGGTTTGGCCCGAGTAAGGTGAGGGAGTAGACCTTTAGTCTGCAGAACACGTCGAACGGAATGAGTCCATTCGACATAGTTGGCCTTTCCGCTGAGAGATATAGTGGTGATGTGAAGTTCATCACGGACCTCGGAAGGCAAGGCAGCAGCACGGGCTGGCAGAGAAGAGGTAGCTGCAGTCGATTCACTGGATGCCATGGCGGAGAGAAGCAGGACAGGCGGCTAGCGCAGCGGACTGAAGCAGCGGACAGGCGGCTAGCGGCAGCGGACTGAAGCAGGAGACCGGAAGAAAGAGAGGGCGAGTACGAACCCGGAAGGGCAGGCCGCGGCGACTAGGAAAAAAGGGCTGAGGCGACTTAGCGCAGGTCGCAGTGACTAAGCAGATCGCAGGCACGGCGACAAGAAGAAGGTCGCAGCGACAAGGAGAAGAGCTCGGCAAGGCGCGATTTGAGATAGGTCGCAGCGACCAAGGACAAGCCGCCGCGACAAAGGGCAGTCCGCGAGAAGAGAGCGCGCAGCGGTGTGGGGCAGTCCGCGAGAAGAGAGCTCGCAGCGGTCTGGAGCAGTTCGCGATAAGAGAGCTCGTAGCGGTCTGGGGCAGCCAGCGAGAAGAGATCTTGCAGCGGTATGAAGCAGACCGCGGCGAGTATAGCAGGATGTCGCGAGCGAGAAGAGAGCTCGCACCGGACTGGAGTAGAAACTCGCAAGGGATGAGAGCGAGCTCGTAGCGGACTGGAGAAGAGAAGCAAAGCAGTGAGAAGAGAGCTCGCAGCGAACTGGAGGAGGAGCTCGCAAGGGAGAATGAGCGAGGAGCTCGCAGCAGACTGAAGCAAAGTAGCGAGTATGCGGGGAATAAGTGGACCCCACGGGACAGAGAGGTGAGGTTATAAGTAGCCCCAAAAGGAGGAATGTGGAACCACGGAGGGGAGAGAGGCGGATAGATAATAGCAGTCCGCCGGAGGTCGACGGTCAGTGAGAAGAGGCGGATAGATACGGCAGTCCGCAAGAGGTCGGCGGTGAGAGAGAAGAGGCGGGTAGAAACTGGAGTCCGCTGGAATCACAGGGAATGAGGAATTCCTCTGATACCATGTAGAAAGAGATATAAAAGAAAGAAAATCACTCTTTTTGTATTATTATTCAAATAATAGGAATACATACACTTATATAGAGGTAGATAGAGGGAGAGATATCTACTTTTACAATGTGGAACTAAAGGAGCTATACATGGGCCAATACACATGAGTCTCCCAAATGGACTAATTCTATTTTATCTTTAACATAATGTTATAAATTGCCCCTATGTGGATGAATGAAAACACAATTACTTTCATTTCTCTCTTCCAACATGATATCAGAGTCTCGATCTGAAACCTAAAATAAAAATTTTTCCCGTGGTTTCTGCTGATTGTGATTTCCTAATCTCGTGAAGCCTTAATCCCACGCTGCTCCACTTCTCACTTTCTCTCGACTTCTCGGTTCGACTCGCCGACAAGGTCCAAGCCGCGCTCTGCGCCCGCTCCCGTTGGCAGGATCGACTACTGTGCCTGTCGACGGGAGCAGCTTCTTCTCCCTCCGTCTGCGTTCGACACAACCTGCTGGGATTCCGTCGACGTCCCTCTCCGCTGATCCTGTCGTGCTCTCCTCTGCATGTTGTTAGAGATCCCAATGTCTTCTCTGCACTGCTCATCATCTACAATCCCGTCAGAGCTCGTTGCATCTCCTCTGCGTCTTCTTCCCTGGCTCTATCGACGATGGCTTCTGCTGTTCTTTTGTGTCAATCTTCCCTCCTGGAGCTTCTTCCACTGAGCATGGTGTTGTTCTGGAGCTTCAAAGGAGGAAATCTTGCTGGTTGCCCTTCTACACGGTGTGTTCTCATCCTTTGGCATGCTCCAGCCTCCAAATCTGTCGATTCCAGCCGCTGCTACCTCTTCCAGGGTATTGATCTCTCGTTGATGATGACGCCTCATGATGATTTGGCCATTTTTGTGTTTTATGTCTTTTTTAAATGTTTTTGCTTGATAAATGTCAGTGTTTGTTACGTGTGTTGTTATGCCTATTTGCATGTGGTATTCACGTGAGGGGGAGTGTTGGGACGAAACAACCCGGATGATCTTTCCCGATTTTTTGTTATTATCCCTGATCACTCGTTTGATGATTTGTTCCACATATTTTGTTCTCTTTTGCATGTTGTGTGTAGGTGATGTTGGTTGACCGGTTTCCAGTGGGTCTGCGTCGTGTGTGGGTCATGCGTCATGTGTGGGTCAGTATTTTGTGTGGCTATGTCCCCGACTTGATTCCCCGGTTTGGAATTTCCCCCGGTGACTCGTCTGATGTTTTGTCCTGCATCGCCTACCTCCTTTGTTGTTATTTGATGTGTCCAAGTTGAAGGGTTCCCCCTTCAGCTTGAGGGGGAGTGTTGGAAATGTCGCAATGTTGGTATAATTGTGTTGATGTTATTGGTATGGAGTCTTTATGTGTGTATGTGGGTTTAGTCCCACATTGTAGTTTTAGGTTTGTAAGTCCTATTGTAATGTTATAAATTGCCCCTATGTGGATGAATGAGACACTCTTCTATTCTCACTTTTCTCTTCCAACACTATTGATTGAGACCTCACCTTGGAAATTCATAACCTTTTCATCGTCCTTCACCAAACTTTGGACCTACCTTGCTTTAAAGCATAGTAACAAATAAGATACAAAAAGTTGTTTCAATTGGTTGTGAGTAGTAACTAGTGATCTTTGTTTGGCAGTTACTCAAGCAGCTATTTTATGGAGATTGTTGAGGGCAAGTGGACCGTCAAACAGTAGGCGGAGTGGTGTACTGCTCATAGCAGTTAAGCAATAAACATGCGTAAATGTGCATCTTACCTTCTCACTGTCTTTCTTTAAGCATCTTATCCCCCCCCCCCAAGTTGTTGCTCTAAATTTTAATACACAAGCAATTAGTTTCAGCCTATAGCTCCATACATTAAAAAAATAGATCAAAAAGTCAGTTCATCAAATCTTTCGTGTCAAGGCATACATAAAATATAGGGGCATCCGCCCTTGCTTGAAATAATATCTTTTTTTGGACAAATTCCATCCACAGACCGTTAAGTAAGTGGTTTTCATCATATGACCACCACTATCATGGAAATCAATCACCCCGTAGTCTCTATAATGATTATGCACATAAAACTACGACAATCACCATGACAATGATGATCTCACATCTTATATCAATGCCATATTCATCTCAACTCTGTTACGAAAAACATTAAACACCCCTTCACTCGAATTAGAAAAATCAAGTTCAGACCTCCACGAACGATGCTTCTATGTCGATCTTAAGAGTTCGCCTAGGAATGCACGAGTCAGATTTGCTCGTGACACCTTTTCTAGATGTTGAATTGACTGTCTAAATTTCAAAGTGCCTTCAGCCTAATTGAATTGGTGGACATGGAAATTCAAATCACAAAGGATTCGTTTGGTTGAGTAAAAGTGAACTGGATGTAGGAATTGGTCTAAATTATAATTCTATTGTTTGGTCATACAATAGAATTGAGTATGCAAAAATTGAATAGGTAAATTTCGTTATTCAATTGCAGAAATAATTAACTAACAAGAATTATTAGTTTTGCTAACATTAAAATAAATTAGTCTTAAAGTATCAAGTGTCACTATAATGTCTTACAAGATCATTCATATTAGTTAAACACATACCTTTAAATTCATCACATGATTTATACTAGATCACTTCTCCATCTTACTCTACTTCCACTCTCTTGAAATCTCGTCAGTGTTTTCTTGAGAAGTCTCTCTCTAAAAAAATCTATCATCAAAGCTCATTATGACTCATTCTCAATGGTTCTAAGTTTCTCTTACGTATTTACTCAGTACTTTTCTCTCTCTGGATATCCTATCAGTTTCTTCAAATATATATCCTCCAAAGGTTTTATCTCAGTAGCACTTTCTATAGTTAAAAATTCTCTATATAATTTTTAACTATAAAAATCTCATTAAAGTTCTCTCTTTAAAAAATTATCTCTTGACAATTTTATCTTGCTATGATTCTTTTATTCAAATATTATCTCAATTTAATAAAATTTCTCTAGAAATCTCACTAAAATTATCTATCTAGAAATTTATTTCTCAAAAGTTCTATTTCACTAGCTCTCTCTGACTCAAATATTTTTATCTCTACAAATGTCCATCTATCAGTTTTCTCTCTAATAATCATAACATGATGCTCTAGAAATCTATATCCCAAAGATTTTATCCAACTTGGAGTCTTGAACTCTCCCACTAAAAATATTGTTCTTTGTAAAAAAAAATTATCCCTAGAAATTTCTAAATAAATATCATTAAGATTCTCTCTATATAAAATTATTTCTTCAACCTTAACGAGATTTTCATAGCCAGTGAGTTTCTACAATTACTTCCTTTCGGGGTGAGAATTGAGGAATTGAGTATGTATCCTACTTCAATTCCCATAGAACTGGGTTGAATTTTAATTCTAAATTTGCTTATGCAACCGAAAAATGGAATTAGAATTGGATCTCTCATTTCCAATTCCTAAGGCTTAAGTTTTTCCAAATTGAAAGGACTTATTTTCACCGGTCAAGCGGTCACGACCGCATGAACCGGGACTTAATTAAGGTCCGGTTCCTGCGGTCGTGACTGCTTGACCGGTGAAAATAAGTCCCCCCAAACGGAGCCTTAGTGTGGTAGACAATCGCAAGTAGTCATGCAACAACTTGATTTTTGTCAAGACATTGTTGATTCTCTTCTCCGAAGTTGGTTTATCATGTTTCAAACACATTGAAGCTTTGAAAGCATGTTTCAAATCAGGGAACACGCTATCATTAAGAAAAAACAATCCACCCACAGGTCCCACACAATAGATATCACAACCAAGACATAGTAAAAATTAGACATACATCTTCTTATCATATAGTCGTAATTATTCCTAGTGTGGCCTATAATATCATAAATAATAAATACAAGAATAAATAATGCACATTGTCAAATAAATAGAGCAAGGTCAGACATCTCAAAAGTTTACTCGCTAATGGCAAACTATTTGAAGTTCAGAGCAAGAGTATTTGGCGCACGGGCGGAACTACAGTCAGGCACGGTACGGCACGTGCCCAACCGATATTTTCGCCTAGGTATTCTGCTCTCCGTCATTCCCGATCCCGTCTCCGCCATTCCCGATCCCGTCGCCCGTCCCGATCCCGGCCCCGCTCGGCTGCCCGTCCCGATCCCGGCCCCGCTCGGCTGCTCCGTCCCGATCCTGGCCCCGCTCGGCTGCCCGTCCCGATCCCGGCCCCGCTCGGCTGCTTCGTCCCGATCCCGGCCCCGCTCGGCTGCTGCTCCCCGCTCGGCTTCTCTCCGCCTATGTCTTCTTCTTCTTCTTCAATACTGATTTCATCCTAAAAATTCTTCTTCAATCAGTCCAGATTTCACCTGAAATCTGGACTGATTTCAGTCCAGATTTCTGTGAAATCTGGACTGATTTCATCCTAAAATTGTCTTCAATTAGTCCAGATTTCACATTCACAGAAATCTGGACTGATTTCATCCTAAAATTGTCTTTAATCAGTCCAGATTCTGTGAAATCTGGACTGATTTCAGTCCAGATTTCATAGAAATCTGGACTGATTTCATCCTAAAATTATGTTCAATATCTTTGCAAAAAAATATCAGTCCAGATTATCATCCTAAAAAGACTCCCTAATTTTTCTGCAGGAATCAAAATTGTTATAGCATCATCTTCTCTTGCGAGCTTTTAATCATCTGAAACGCAGTTTCTCTTCCCAGCACTTATTCTCAACTCCAGGTTAGTATAATCTGATTTATTTTTCACTACCCAAAGCTTCTTTGACTTGAGTACCATGAAATCAGTTATATGCATCAATTGTTAGAAGCACATATTTGTGAGAAACTCGCCATAGCAAATGAATTATTTGTTGCACCCTAGGTGTTTGCGTAAATGTCTACCTTCTCTCACCAAATTAAATTAATGAGAATTCTATGCATCTCAACATTGTACTCTCATGCTTTTATTATCTCTCGGTGCTGATTCATTTTATTGGGTTGCTATGAATTTCTTTCATGGGGGATTTTTAACAGTATTTCTAAAATATATCTTTCTAAAATATGTGTTTCTAAGAAACATGTGAACGAGAGCGGTTAGATTTTGTTCTTTGTGGGGGTACATTTAGTTTTTGTTCAATATTGTGTTCAATATTTCAGTCCAGATTTTTGATTGTAATATTGTGTTCAATATTTTCTTTACAAAAATATCTTTGCAAAAAAAAATATTTCAGGGACACTGCCCCCGAACCCCCGCTCATGGTACGCTACCCCCGAATTGACATTACTTAGATTGTGCCCGTGCGACTTCAAAATCCTAGTTCCGCCACTAATTTGGCACAGGACCACATAACTCGCTAATGGCGCAACTTACTTGCCATGTGCATAATCTATTTGGCTGGTAAGTTCACATCACATGGAAGTGTACACCATGCGTAGATCATACATGAATAAAATGGGAATTTATCCCCTCATACATAATAACAGTCTTCATGAAGATACGAGTATTCTAGCCGTTGTTATTATTATTATTATTATTATTATTATTATTATTATTATTTAGAAGTAATATGCGAGTATCTTGGTTATTTTAAGATGGTTAAAATAATGCAAACATATAGGGTACCTCCTCGTCTACTTTCTTAAGATGCAACTGCTGATTCTCGAATGTTAGGGTCAGGACAGCGAGTTTTCCTTCCAGTTTCTTCACCTCCTCGACCAGCGCCTGGGCATTGGCATTGGCCGGATCCTGTGGAGATAAGGATGAGTATAGCTGAGTGGAGTCGCCAGTGGACTGGAAGTAGAGGCGGGTGATGTTCTGTCGAGAGCATGACTGCTTGCAGACGGGGCAAGTTGGCTGCTTACCCCCGGGACAGTACTCGAGCCATTGCTGGATACTGAAATGGAGTCACCGTGATAAGAAATGAACAAATGTGTGTGTGCGTGTGTGTGTGTGTGTCTGTGATAGAGAGAGAGAGAGAGGCGGGAGAGAAAAAGAGAGAAGAGGAAGCATTCTCGTTTGACTTACCAGAGCTCATGAAAGACGTGACCACAAATGAGAAGGGTTTGGAGGTCCTCCACAATGGGCTTGAGGTCCTCGAAGCAGATGGTGCAAATAGGCTTATGCACACTGCCGCCGCCGCCGCTAGGGGGAGAATTCGAATCGGACATTATCAGCTTAGATTAGGGATTTAGAAAGAACGGGCCGGATTTTGCCCTTTTTTCTTCCTAGTTCTTCGTTATAGTTATAATCAGGACCTTATATCGCGTTCGAGCGGGAAATCAAGACCTGTATCGCTTGGGAGCGGCAAAATCAAGACCCACGTCGCTTACGAGCGGGAAATTTTTTCTTTATTAGATTAGAAGATCCATGTGTTCAAAGGTTTTGCTCTCTAAAAGTCTCTTTAGGCCACGTCTAGAAATGGTCTGGTTAGATTTGGGTCCAGATAGGTCTGATCAAGGGCCATGCTCAGTAGCCAAAAACCTGGCTTGGTACTCTGCTCTGGCTATAGGCCCAGGCAACAGGCATAGCTTAGATCATTATCAACATCTTTTAGGGTCTGTTCGTTTCGACGACATTGATATTGAAGTATTGGTTTTAAATCCAATATCAATACACATGGCAAATGGCATTGGGTTTAAATCCAATTCTTTTGTTCGGCTGCATGATAACTTTCTGTCATAAAAATTGACATTGATCACTTTTTTACTTTTCGTTTGCAGAAAGACTTTTTGTCATCGGAATTGGCATTGATCAATGCTCTTAATGATCACAATTAAAAATCACAAACGCGAAATTTTCGCCCGTTCGCGATTTTTTCGCACGTACGCGATTTTTTGTCAGGGCACAATTTTTTTGCCCAACTTCGATTTTTTCGGCCCGAACGCAGCATTTTTGCCCGGACATAAAATTTTCAGTCGTACATGATTTTTTCTCCCTGAAGCGATTTTTTCGTCAGGTTCGCCCGAACTCGATTTTTTCAACCCAAACGTGAAATTCATCGAAACACAATTTTTTCGTCTGGATGCGATTTTTTCGCCCTGACATGATTTTTTCGATCGCTCGCCATTTTTTCACCGGAAGTAGTTTTTGCCCGAATGCGATTTTTTCCCTTGAAAGCAAAAATTTTGCCCAGACACGATTTTTTCGCTCAAAATTTTTTTATCCCTGGTGCGATGTTTTCGTACGACAGCAATTTTTTGCCTAAACGTGATTTTTTCGCTCAGGTGCGGTTTTTTTGCCCGGACGCGTCTTTTTTATCGGGACTAGATTTTTTCACCCAGATGCGATTTTTTCGTCCGACGTGATATTTTTGCATGGACTCAATTTTTTCTTCCCGAAAGCGAAATTTTCGACCGGACTCAATTTTTACGCACAGACGCGATTTTTCTCCTGGACTTGATTTTTTTGCCCAAATCGCGTTTGAGTGGAAAATTCATGTCCGAGGAGAAAAATCGCATCCGGGTGAAAAAATCATTTCCTGACTAAAATATCACGCATGTGCGAAAAAATCACGTCCGGGCGAAAAAATTGCGTCCAGGAGAAAAATCACTTCCGGGCAAAAAAGATGATTTCCGGCAAAAAAGTCACGTTCAAGCGAAAAAATCACGTCCGGGCAGAAAAAATGCATTAAGGCGAAAAACGCGTACAGAGGAAAAAAAACGCGTTCGGGCGAAAAAAAATGTGTACGGGCGAAAAAATCGCGTCCAGGAAAAAATGTGTCAGGCCAAAAAAATCACGTATGGGCAAAAAAATCACGTCCAGCGAAAAAATTGCGTCCGGAAGAAAAAATCACGTCCGAGCGAAAATAATTGCTTCCCGGGGAAAATATTGTGTCATGGTTAAACAATCGTCCGGGCAAAAAAAACTCGCGTCTGGGCGAAAAAAAGAGTTCCGGACGAAAAAAAACCACGCCCGGGCAGAAAAATTGCATGTGGGCGAAAAAATTGTGTTCGGGCGAAAAAAATCTCGTTTGGGTGGAAAAATTGCGTTCAGGCGAAAAATTCAGCTCCAGCAAAAAAACGTGTCCGAGCAAAAAAAATTACATCCAGGCAAAAAAACGCGTCAAGGCAAAAAAATTGCGGTCAGACGAAAAAATCACGCTCCGGCGAATAAACCACGTCCGGGCAAAAATATTGTATCCCAATGAAAAATTGCGTCCGACCGAAAAAAACACGTTGAGGCCGAAAAAAATACTCTCCTTTTGGAAAACCGATGATCTCAGTATCCGTCACTGGAGATAGATATTTGATTTATGATGAGTGGACCCCATCAGATATGTGAGTGAGGCAGTTTGGTCTGCACTCGCCCAAGGCCTAAAGAGGGGCATTTGCGCAGCCCTGGGAGGGGTGGTTTGGCCTTTCGGCGAGTGTAATCTTCATCTGGCACTCACCTAAGGATCTCGCGCCTTAGCGCGCATACGAGGCCAGTTCTCGCAAAGCCAGGCGAGTGGCCGCCCAGCCAGGCAATCGCTCTTCAGAGAGTTTCAAGACGGCGAATGCGCTATGCTCCCGGCATTCGCCCCTTCAGCCGAGTGATGCACTCACAGATCATTCATCCAGCAGGGTCCAGAGGCAAAATTACCAGGATGCCCTCAGAGGTCTACATTTAGCCCCTCAGGACAGCGGAAGTGGGCTGTTGGCAGACCATTTTCAAAAAACTATAAATAGACCCAAGGGGGTACCTCAGAAGGCATGCTTACTTGTGCCCCGGTCTTCTAGCGCTTTCTGAGATACCCTTAGCTCGGCATTTGGATAGGGAGGGAAAGCGTTATAAGATCTTTCGGGTGTGTGGTGGGACCACCACGCCGAGCCCTTTGGTCTGTTCCATGTTCTTTTTCCTTAGTTGTTTGGCTTGCAAGAGATAAGTAAGTGTGTGATCATCCCTTCCCCAAGGGTGAACTCCACGTAGACTGAATTCTCGGTTTCAACATTTTGGGGCGGTGAGCGTGGAGCGTTGTCAGCATAAAAAATCTTCAGCATGCTCGATGACTGGAGGAGACAGGCAGGAGGTACTCGGCCTCGTCAAGTTCGCACTCGGCGCGCGTGCCGAGTGCTCGACACCAGCTGTCTCGGTCGCCGCCGCCCCGGCTCTAAGAGAGGATGCCCTGGCTCGGCGACCTGGGAAGGAGGTAGCGAAGGAAGGCAGTTGGTTAGATCTCCAGGGGAGAGTGCTCTTCCCCGGGTTGGCGAGGGGAGGTCGGTTCAGCGAGATGGGCGTGCGAGATCCTCCGTCTCGCCCAACAGGGGGAGGCAGACCCTTTAGCGAGTTGGTTTCTTCTGCCCCAGTTCCAGAGGGTTCAGGGAGCCGAATCGGCCTCCGCTCGCTGAGCTCGGGAAGAGCACTAGCCCGTGGAGCTCGCATCCTCTCTCCTCCTCTACAACTTCCCTCCTAGCTCACCTGCCGGGAGCATCCTCTACCAGAGCCGGGGCGACTATGACTGGAACCGCTGGAGTCGGGCACTCGGCTTGCACGCCGAGTGTGCACCCGACGAGGTCGAGCACCTCTTGCCTGAAGTCTTCGAACATCTCCACCGTGGTGAGAGGGGGAGGGGGTGGCGAGTAGGACATGTCCGAGCCTTGCCCTGATCCTCTAATCATCGAGCTTGTCAGAGATTTTTTGTGCTGACCACTCTCCATGCTCACCGCACCAAAAATGTTGAAACCGAAAATTCGGCCTCTGTGGAGTTCACCCTTGGGGAAGGGGTGATCGCGCACTTCTCTCCTATGAACCAAACAACAAAGGAAGAAAAGAACAGGGGACGAACCCAAGGGCTCGTCGTGGAGGTCCCACCACACACCCAGAAGATCATAAAGTGCTTCCCCTCCATTAGACAAATGTCGAGCTAAGGCTACCTCAGAAAGCGCTAGAAGACTAGGGGACAAGTAAGCATGCCTTTTGAGGTACCCCTTGGGTCCTATTTATATATTTCTGAAAACGGGCGTCAAATAGCCAACCTCTGCGGTTTTGAACGGCTATGTGCAGCCCCACTGGGTCTGCCAAAAGCGTAACTCCACTGTTCTAACAAGCTATAGGCAGATCAGTGGGGGCAAAATGGTAAAACAACATCACAGAACTAGGCTTGTGGCTCTATGAAGCTTCTACTCACCGGGGGAGGCGTGTGCTCGATGGAGCTGGCACTCGCCGCCTCTCCCTAGACCCTGGCGCGTACGGGCCCGGCTGGCCCTACTCGCCTGTCACTTGTCGAGCCCCCCTGGGGCGAGTGTGAGTCCTCCAGCTCTACTCGCCCCTCGATGATTCCACCCCGCCCAGACGAGTTGGGGTCTGCCGAGCTCTGGCCCCTTGGGTGCTCGCCCTAGACTTAGACAGCCCGATCCGGCCGGTATGGCTCCTGCCGAGCCCACTCTCCGGATATGGAGTTGTACACAATCCCCGCTCTTTGCGAGGTTGGAACAAGCTCGGAAATAATCATCCAACTCAACTGGATTCGGCGAGTGCGATAGAGGCCAGAGGTTATCTTTGGGTGGGCTCCACCTGCGGCTATATATATACGCCAGCGTACCTGGGCGACCTTTGTCATTCCCTTTGCCCTAATCTTGTCGAGATGCCTATCCCCTAAGAGATCGAAGAGAGGTATGCCCGAGCTCGTGAGGCTGCCTCCGCTCGCATCGCCGGTCTAACCGGCATTTCCCTTAAAGTCCCGTCAAGCGGTCCGGCAGAACTCAATCCCGCCAAGAGGGCGAAACCATTTCCCCAAGCGGCTGAGCCCATCTTTAATGACTTGAAATACACCCCAGAGCACGGGGCCAACTCTTCTTCTCTGCCCGCCCCTGAGAGGAAGGAGAAAAACATCGTCAACCTTTGCGTCGTCCCGAACAGCCAACGGGATGACGGCGAGGCCTCCACGCCGAGAGTCAAGACACCCCTCGGCGATTTGCAGCTTAAAACCCCAGAGACTCGCATGCGAGACCCGCACACACTTCGGGACCCTGGGGCTGGACTCGTAGAGGCCAAATTCGCCAGCTCGCCTCCCTCCCAACAGCAACTTCCTGCTGGAACTGCGGGGGGAGGCGTTGAAGCCATCCCTGTGCCAGACTTCAACCTCCTCCCACCAAAAACACGTCGCCCGGGCCGCGGCAAGAACCTGAGCATGCCCCTACCCCGCACTCTTCTGGGGGCGCCGAACTCGCCAGGCAAGTTTTCACTTCCACTGACTTTGTCTCGTGATTTTCCCGGGGTACTCGCCTTTCATGCTGATACTTAACTGAATGCCCCTGAAGCTCTTCCCAGTCAGTCCAAGGTCGGCGAATCTTTGGAGCTAACTCGCTCCTCCCTTCTCCAAGATCGCTAGACTCCTTCCTGGGCTCTGAGGTGGAGAACGGTGAGCTGACGAAGATGGGGATCAGGCTCTTCAATAAGCTGGTGTGCGGACTGTGCAAGGTACATGAGGACAATGAGGCGTTGCGGTGCAACTACGTGCGGCTCGCTGACGAGGTGAGGGGAAACCCGGCGGGCGAGGCGATGTCTCCTTCTCCACTTTTGGACGAGATTGACGAGAACCTCCATTTCGTCCACAGGAACTTGAGGCGGATCCGCGAGCTCCACAACTCACGACAACCTGCGGGGAAGGATATTCCATGCTCGCTGACCCATTATAACGACCCTACCAGAAGGCCGCCCCTAAACCCTAGACCAGGCCTCAACAACCTACATGGGATTAAACCGAAGCGAATGCTGACCGTTACTTTGTTTTATGTTTTTGCTTGGATGGGAAATTGCAGGTATTGCTGGAAATGAAATGAGCTAAAAAGATGGCTTGCTGCTAAAGGCCCTTGAAGGCCGTGCGGAGAAGTGTGTTTGGATTTCATGTGTGACTGGCCTGCGTGCCGATGTACGAAAATGAAATTGTGTGGAAAGATCAATTTGTAAGGCCTTAAGGCCAGTGTGTGTGTGTTGTATACATTCCTGGTGTTGCTATATAAATGTGGCGTTTATATGGAGTGGACATTCTCTGGATGAGTTCTTGAACTTTAAAATGCTGCGCTAGAATGGATTGAGTTAAGGATGTGACTAGAATTTGATTTCCACAAGTAATTCCACTACTTGTCTGTGACATATGGCATGGGGCCCCGGCCGGACCCACCGTTATATGTCATGTGACGAATAAGGGCGTTACATGACGCACAGGGCGGCTAAGTACCCTGCCTAATCTGGCGACTTTCTTTTGTTGATAGATCGGCCGACGACTCCAGGGGCGGCCTTCATCGACGTCATTGGGTTGGCGGGCATGGAATATCGCCACGCTGCCGTTCGCGCCAACCTGAAGCTGGAGAGCAAGTTTGACCAGCTGGTGATCTGCGAGTCTCATCGCCGAATATCATCGTTGGAAGTGCGGATGTCGAAGATGGAGGAGCTCAAGAGTACTCTGGAGAGCTATGAAACGCGCTTCCACATGGTAAAGGAGAATGATCGACAGCTGGCGCTGAACAACCATCGCCTCCAGCTTGTGCTCGACGAGCTTACCGGGATCCGCGCGAGTATGGGCTCTGTCGGACGGCTGACGAGGATGGAGGAGCAGTTGCGGCTTGGGGATGATGCGATGGCACTGACAACGGGGCACTTTCGGCGGACACGCAAGATGGGCTGGGCAGGGCGACATCCTCACCATCCAAAGAGACCTCCGAGGACTTAGGAATTTTCTTTTCTTTTATTTGTAGCTCGCCGAGTGCGACTTTATGAACATTATTTGATTGTAATAACGCGAGTTTGGATCTCGCGCTATTATTGAGTTTTCCTTTTTTTAATGATTGTGCGATGTCTTTTCTGGAATGTGCCGAGTTTATTCTGCAGGTTCCGATCTTTGTTGCGACTTTGGCCGATACTCGCCGAAATGCAGGTATACCCCCCCCCCCCTGTGCCTATAAATAGAAGGGGTAGGTGGGACATAAGTACGCTCTATTGCGCTTTACAATCTCTAGCTCGCGAGTATCTGTCACTGCTCGCGCATTCCGACATTTTCTTCCTTCCTCGGTCTTTTCTCCTTTTTATCTCGCCAAACTCATAGAAATGGTGGGAGACGACGTTAGTGCTCACCGACAAGCCCATGCCGCCAATTTTGCAGATGCGCCTTTCAAGAAGTCGATCACCACCGAGCGTGACTTAAAGAGCTTTAGGGAAAGGCTCCTCCCCGAGGGATACTCGGCCAGGCTCCCGAGCCGCAGCGAGCGACTCAACACATATATCGAGGGCGCGCTGGTCCTTCCACTTCGCCACTTTGACGCCGACCTGCGACTTCCCCTATTGCCGGAGTATTGCGAGATTCTGCGATATTTCGGCATAGTACCCGTGCAGATCAACCCCAACGGCGTCGCGATTATCATGGGGTTTCTATGTTATTTGCGCGAGAAGAGGGTCGCCTTCAACCTCTCCGTCTTCCGGAAGATCTTTGCCTTTGTGGCGACTTCTGAGGGCGTGGTCTACTTCAGTAGCCGCGTCTGCACTCTGGTGGGGACGGCGAACAAAGTCCACCGATGGAGCGAGCTGCTAGTCGTCGTCGAGGGAGACTTTGATGGCGTCCTGGGAAGGCCGCACCAACCTGCCGACGTCGCCTTCCTCCCGCCGATATTGGAGGGCGTTCGCGAGCAGCTCGTCGAGTCGTTCCGAGGTCGCCGGTTCGACGTCATTTTCTGGCGACTAAATGTCAACACCTTGTTGGAGATACATTCCAAGGAGGGTAAACTTGGGCGAGAATCACTTTGTTTCTATACTCGCCGTGCGTTGGGAAGCGCAATACTAACTAACTCGCCATCTCGCAGTGCCGTTCGAGCTTCCGGAGAAGCCGTTCCCTCCGGCGAAGGAAGTCGTCACCTCGCTGCCTGAGCCCCACTCGCCGGTTGATGTCGGCGAGAAGAAAAGGCTCGCCAAGGGCAAGGGGAAGGTCAGGTCGTCGGGCCCCGCGACCAAAAAGCAGAAGGTGTCGTCGCTACAACCTGATGACCAGGAGTCGCCGCTCCATGCTCGGCTCCCCCACTTCCACCCCAACTTCAACCTGGGGCTAGATGCGGTGGACGCCTATGGTCACCCGTTGGTGACCTGGTCGGCGGATGAGCCTCTGGTAATGTTGAGCACCAACCTCCCCTCCTGGGCGGAGGACGGGGAGGACAAGGGGGAGGCCTTTGCCTTCCTCCACGCGATGTACGGGCCAGGCGATGCCAAGTCGATGATAGACCTCAGCGAGGAGGAACTCGCCCAGCAGGCGTCCTGCTCGCTCGCACGAGCCGTCGAACTAAATCACTTCGCGACAAGGAGGATGCTGGAGAGGACTAAGGCCTTGAAGATCGTCAGCAAGAAGGCGATTGATCTCGGCATGGAATCCACTCGCTGGCGAGATTATGAGGTAAGTCACCCCATGCGCGAGATGTTGATGTTATCACACTTGGATTCTTTTTGCTGACTCCGTTCTTTGTAGCAGGCTGTCGAGATAGAAACCGCCAAGAAGCTTTCTGAGTATGAGGCGAAACTCGCCAAGTCTCAGGCTGATCTGGAGGCAGCCCAAGTTCGTGCAGCCGAGATGGAATCTCGCCTTGCCATTTTAGAAGTCAGCGCGAGTTCTTCTGCTCCTCAGCCGCGGCCGGAGGACGACCCTCACTATGCCATCAAGCGATCTCACATCTTGTGGGAGGAGAGGTCGTTGGTTCGCCGCGAGATAGCCCGTGCGGCCGACAATGTCGTGCTCACGAGGTTGAGGATCAGCGGGAAGCTTGACGAGAGGGAGAAGTAGTTCACCGTGGACGAGCTGATCCCCAAGCTGCTCGCTAAGGCAACAATCTCACCAGATCACATACCCTCACCGTCGGCGAGCTCCAGCGGCAGCGGTAGCGGTAGCAGCAGCAGCGACAGTGGCAGTGATGAGGAGGAGAGCAAGGAAAGTGGAGAGGAAGAGGATGCTGACATTGGAGATGAGAAATATCAACCTGATACTGGCGACGATGAGTCCTAGTTGCTCGCTGATATTTGTCATACTCGCGCATTCCAGTTAGCGATATTTTGTAATAGATACCTTTGCAACTTGTAAATTTTTTGAAAAAATATAAATACAAGTCTGAAGTACCATGTTGTGTTTTTCTTCTTTCATACTTCCTTCCTGATGATACTCGCTAGGCTCATAGGCTCGCTTTTACCGGTGCATTGACATCGTTCATAGTCGCATAATTCATACTCGCACGGCCACAATCGCTCTTCATAGCTCGCCTCCCACTTTTTGCATGTGACCTACACATATATTCGTCGTAGCGTACTCGCATACTCACCCATACCTATTCGCATACTCGCCCCATATCTGCTCGCATACTCGCCAGAGTCTGCCCGTTCCTGTACGATTTATTTCGTTACCAAGAATGACATCCTGTGAGGAGCTGAGCCAGATTTGTGGTTGGGAGTAGTCGACCCATTAGTTCATCTCAAAACCCAGGTGTTGAGATGAAGGGTGGCGGGGTACATGAACACAAAGTGGAGAAGTCTACAGGCGGTGTGGGATTAACCCCAACCATAGGACCGCGGGGATATTCCGCCACAAGGGGGCCCACCGGGGTCAACACCCAGACCTGGAACGCGATGGGGGAAGCCAAATACGCGGTCCCACACACACGTGTCCTGCTGGCTAATATAATCTCAACACACCCCCGCAGCAGGACAACCTGCTCTGATACCAAGTTAGAACCAGCCAACCCATTAGTTCATCTCAAAACCCAGGTGTTGAGATGAAGGGTGGCGGGGTACATGAACACAAAGTGGAGAAGTCTGCAGGCGGTGTGGGATTAACCCCAACCATAGGACCGCGGGGATATTCCGCCAAAGGGGGCCCATCGGGGTCAACACCCAGACCTGGAACGCGATGGGGAAGCCAAATACGCGGTCCCACACACGTGTCCTGCTAGCTAATATAATCTCAACAACGGCCATAGTCGCTCTTCATAGCTCGCCTCCCACTTTTTGCATGTGACCTACACATATATTCACCGTAGCGTACTCGCATACTCACCCATATCTGTTCGCATACTCGCCCCATATCTGCTCGCATACTCGCCAGAGTCTGCCCGTTCCTGTATGATTTATTTCGTTACCAAGAATGACATCCTGTGAGGAGCTGAGCCAGATTTGTGGTTGGGAGTAGTCGACACCCAGTAAGATCCAAGCTCAACTGGGGGTGAGAGCTAGTCGACTCAGGGAGGCAAGTAGTCGGTCTGCAGGAGAGGATCTCGTACAGAGGTCTCGGACTACGACATCACTCCAGCGAGGATCTTGGTCTCACTCGAGGAGGTCGTTGGCCAACATGCGGAAGAGGAGCTCATGCAGGGACTTGGACTTACGAGGACCTACCACTCGAGGATTTGAACATTGTTGGAGTCGCCAGCTCTCAGGAGCCTTGCTCAACTAGAGTGGTGTAGGTCAACTCAGGGAGGCAAGTAGTCGGTCTGCAGGAGAGGAGCTCGTACGGAGATCTCAAACTACGACATCACTCCAGCGAGGATCTTGATCTCACTCGAGGAGGTCGTTGGCCAATATGTAAGAGAGGAGCTCGTGCATGTACTTGGACTTACGAGGACCTGCCACTCGAGGACTTGAACATTATTAGAGTCGACAGCTCTCAGGAGCCTTGCTCAACTAGAGTGGTGTAAGTCGACTTGGGGAGGCAGGTAGTTGGTCTGCAGGAGAGGAGCTCGTACAGAGATCTCGGACTACGACATCACTCCAGCGAGGATCTTGACCTCACTCGAGCAGGTCGTTGGTCAATGTGCAGGAGAGGAGCTCGTGTAAGACTTGGACTTACGAGAACCTGGCACTCGAGGACTTGAGCATTTGTTGGAGTCGACAGCTCTCAGGAGCCTTGCTCAACTAGAGTGGTGTAGGTTGACTCGGGGAGGCAAGTAGTCGGTCTGTAGGAGAGGAGCTCGTACAGAGATCTCGGACTACGACATCACTTCAGCGAGGATCTTTATCTCACTCGAGGAGGTCATTGGCCAATGTGCAAGAGAGGAGCTCGCGTAGGGACTTGGACTTACGAGGACCTGCCACCCGAGGACTTGAGCGTTTGTTGGAGTCGACAGCTCTCAGGAGTCTTGCTCAACTAGAGTGGTGTAAGTCGACTCGGGGAGGCAGGTAGTCGGTCTGCAGGAGATGAGCTCGTACAGAGATCTCAGACTATGACATCACTCCGGCGAGAATCTTGATCTCACTCGAGGAAGTCATTGGCCAATGTGCATGAGAGGAGCTCGTGCAGGGACTTGGACTTACGAGGACCTGTCACTCGAGGACTTGAGCATTTGTTGGAGTTGACAGCTCTCAGGAGCCTTGCTCAACTAGAGTGGTGTAGGTCGACTCGGGGAGGCAGGTAGTTGGTCTGCAGGAGAGGAGCTCGTACAAAGATCTCGGACTACGACATCACTCCAGCGAGGATCTTGATCTCACTCGAGGAGGTCGTTGGCAAATGTGCAGGAGAGGAGCTCGTGCAGGGACTTGGACCTACGAGAACCTGCCACTCGAGAACTTGATATGTTTTTCTTGCTGCTTCAAGAGTTTGAAAACGGATTAAGCGCATCAATATCTTTGAGGACGAAGAAACCAGAAATCGAACGATGATCTCGCTGACGTCGAGTTGGGAGGTCGGCATCCAACCCTGTTCCTGATAGTTCCTTTAGTCGTAGGAGAGATGCAATCGGGGGTAGCTAGGCCGACATGCAGGGGGAGCTGATCTCGGCCGTCAATGCAGGGGTCCAGTCTTACAAGGGTGCTTATATCCCGATGCATCATCCCATCGTCCGAACTAGGCTATCTACGAGAAACAGGTCGGAGGCACGTTCCCCAATCCAACCGCTGCGATCGCTCTCGGCTCTGCCAACTGGCTATGTGCGCAAATGCAAGAGCGAGGGGTTATGCTCTTCCGAGGGTCCTACAGGACGCACTCACAACTAACATATTCCCTTGGGCCTAACCTAACTCTCTGGCTATTGGAGGGAGAGCTTGGTAAGGTTGATCCTTCCTCAAATCCAAGAGGTTGGGGTCCAGACCTGTTCCCGCTAGTTCCTCCAGTCGGACCGCGTGCCCTGCGGGACGGCGAGCTATTCCCATGGCTCACCCTCGCGGGACATGCGGTTAGGGTCCGCTAATCGTGCAGTCTTTTCCTTGCAGGAGTCCGCCAACAGCAGTACCAGTAGCGGCCTCCTATTCTCTCAAGGGGCGGTGGTCTCCTACCGCCGTCCGCCGAGGACGCCCGCCTGGGGCGACCTCCCTGCTGCCCCGAGGGGCGGCGGCCTCCTGCCGCCGTCCGCCGAGGCCGCCCACCCCGGGCGGCCTCTGCCCGTCAGCCGGGCGGACTCCACCCGGAGTCCGCCCAGGCCGCCCGCAAGGGGGCGGCCAGGCCCCGCCGGGCGGACTCCCCCTGGAGTCCGCCCAGGCCGCCCGCTAGGGGCGCCCCGGCTCCTGCCGGGCGGACTCCCCCTGGAGTCCGCCCAGGCCGCCCGCTAGGGGGCGGCCCGGCTCCAGCCGGGCGGACTCCACCCGGAGTCCGCCCAGGCCGCCCGCTAGGGGGCGGCCCCGGCTCCAGCCGGGCGGACTCCCCTGGAGTCCGCCCAGGCCGCCCGCTAGGGGGCGGCCCCGGCTCCAGCCGGGCGGACTCCCCCTGGAGTCCGCCCAGGCCGCCCGCTAGGGGGCGGCCCCGGCTCCTGCCGGGCGGACTCCTCCCGGAGTCCGCCCAGGCCGCCCGCTAGGGGGCGGCCCCGGCTCCTGCCGGGCGGACTCCACCCGGAGTCCGCCCAGGCCGCCCGCTAGGGGGCGGCCCCGGCCCTCCTGCCGGGCGGACTCCCCCTGGAGTCCGCCCAGGCCGCCCGCTAGGGGGCGGCCTCCGGCCTGCCGGGCGGACTCCTCCCGGAGTCCGCCCAGGTCGCCCGCTAGGGGGCGACCTCCAGTTTTCTGCAGGTGGGTCCTTCCGACTGCTTCATCGCTCGACAGTGGCGGACGCAAAATCTCTGTCCGCGGAGTCCGCGCAGGTCGTCATGCTGATGTCACTGGGCCCCGCTTCTAGAAGAACTTCCCTGGGCCTATAAATAGCCCATGGTGCCTCTCATTCGGCATCGGTGGATCACGCCAGACGGTTGGAGGATTCTGCAAGTCCTGCCAGCAAGCCCTGCGGACTCCGTTTTCCAGTCCGCGCAGTCCGTCATCACCTCCTCCAGCAAGCTCTGCGGACTCAGTTTCCTGTCCGCACAGCTCTCCAGCAGCTCTTCAGCAGCTTGCCAGCAGACTCTGCAGACTCAGTTTCTCAGTCCTCCAGCAGCTAGCAGACTATTTTACTTAGTCTCTGGCAGCTCCTCCTCTGCTTTCTGGCACTTCCTTCTCTCTTAGCCGCCAGCTTCTCCTTGTACCCTTTAAGTGATTTTGTTGTAAAGGTGTACTTGTAAGCTTGTAATCTCTAGCTATTAATAAAAGGAAAGCCCGTCGCAGGAGTGGCATTTAGGCCGCGGCGGGCGAAGTGTGTTGTTGCCGCTGCTAGCGGCCCCCCCTTCTTCTTCTCTCTGCTCAGCAAGCCTTGCTCCTCTGCTCAGCAAGCCTTGCTCCTCTGCTCAGCAAGTCTTGCTCCTCTGCTCAGCAGACTTCTTCTCAGCTCAGCTCTCCTCGGCATCCAACCTGCAAGCACAACCGTCCCATTAGCCGTCTGCTCGACAGCTCCTGGTCAACCTCCTTCTCCTCTCTTGATCAACCCGCTCTGTTGATCAAGCTTCTCTCCTCTATCCCCGCAACCCTCTTTGACAAGCCGTTTGCTCCACTCTCGAGCACTCAGAGGCTTCCTTCCTTTCCTCCTTTCCTCCTCTCCTAGCTTGTGAGATCGAACACCCCCTCCGTGTTAGCTGGCTGGTGCCCCGCGACGTTTTTCGCGCATCAACAGTTAACACGCGACCTTCAGATCCGGTCAGACGGTGAACAGCGACAGTTAGCCATGTCAGATCAATCAGCCGAGAACTTTGCCCCAAGTCTCAGTGAAGATCCTCTCTGGAAGCTTTTGAGCAGTCGCGCCGTGAGAATGCTCAACAGTTCCAAGCAATCAGCCAAGTTCTTGCTGCGATCACGCAGCGTTAGACTCTCGTCCAGCAACTGCTCCAGCTTCTCCAGCTGCTCCAATCAACCCAACGCCAACATCAGAGCATAAGCAAGCTTATTCTCAAGCTTGTCCTCCATTCTATCCGCCTTACACCCGACCTTCCCGCAAGGTCCTGCTGCTCCTTTGCGAACTCAAGATGAAGAGTTCGCCGCTCGCCAAAACTTCTTCCGGCAAGCAGCCCGAGGAAGTCCTGCCAGTTTTCTTAACTTTCAAGGAAGTCATCCTTGCCCCCCAGCTCCTGCCCTCTGCTCCCCCTGCAGCAACTTTTCCTTTCTACCCTCCTGCTTCTTTTGCAGCTGCAGCCTATGCTCCCTTTGATCCCTATGCTGTGGGAGAGCAGGAAGAGCCATCGCCCTTTATTGAGAGTGTTCGCCTTGAACCTACTCCAGCAAACTTCAGAGAGCCTCGACTGCCAATCTATACTGGAGAGACTGATCCGATCAAGCATCTTCAAGCCTTTGAATCAGCCGTTGCTCTCAAGACTCTGTCAGATGCAACCAAGTGCAAGCTCCTTGTGACAACCTTTGATGGGCAAGTGAGGATTGGTTCTATGGCCTCCGTCCCCACTCCATCTCTTCCTTCCTCGATCTTCGTAGAGAATTCCTTCTCAGATTCTCTACCTCCTCCAAGAGAAAGGGCGGTCCTGAAGCCCTCTTTGAGATCAGACAGCGCAGTGATGAAACCTGGTCTCAATTTGTTGATCGATTCCAGAGAGAGATTCTGGACATCGAAATCGTTGATCAAGAAATGTACCGAGTGGCTTCTTATCCACGGTCTTCGTGAAGGGCCTCTCAAGTTTGAAGCTAATGTCCGTGCTCCAAGGACATACCAAGAGCTGATCGCTCTAGCCAACTCATACATCCGAGGCGAGAAGAGCAATCCAGGCTTCGTCTCCAAGCTCGTATCAGAGAAAGATCCGTTTCGCAAGCAGCCTCCAAGGTCTCCTTGCAATCGTTTCCCAACCTACTCAAGGAAGGAGAGAAGGCTTCATCGCCAGCGATACTCCTTCCCGAGCCGTGATGCTCAAGATCCTTTGCTCCCGCTAGCTCCTTCTCAAACAGCAGCTGTCCAACAACAGCAAGACGATGACTTGCACGAGTCTGATCTCGACGACGTCGTGCAAGAAGTGATCCAGGTCATGAAAGACAGGGCAAGCTACAAGAAGCCCTACCGGCCAGCAGATCAGAGGTCTAGAGACTCAGAGCCTTATTGTGAATTCCACAAAGAACCAGGCCATCGAACAGAAAATTGCCGAGCATTCCGTCAGCTTGTGCAAAGGATGCTCCGGCAGGGCAAGATGCATGACTTGCTTCCCAAAGAAGATCGCCCTGATCCGTCAACGTCAAAGGGCAAAGAAATTGCAGATGCTCCTTGCTCCTCAAGAGGAGTAAACCACATCGAAGAGCCTCCTCTCCTCGTTGTTCCCCCAACCGTCGAATGCTTCGATGCTGATGACGAGGGCATACTAGGAAGGTTATTCTGAACTAGCAAGGACTTCACAGTCCTCCAGAGCTCCTTACAACCTACAGGGGTTATCTCAACCCTTACTCTCCCTCTTTCAAACATTTTTCATTACAACACTTCTCAGTGTTCTTTTTCTGCTTTTCTGCAAAGCTTTTATTCAGAGATCCTGTACTGACACAGTTCCCTTTTTGTTGCCTCTCTCTCTCTCTCTGGATCAATACGCCAATGAGATTTCGCCGAGTCTGAAACGTTCCCTCCGTAGTTTGTTCTCGCACTACCGCTTCGACCACATATGACGGGAGTATACCCATGTGTGTAGTGGGAGCAGTTCATCTACGATTATGGGCTTCAGGCTTAGGATCCTAGCCAGCATCTGACACAGAGTGTGTGCTAGGGGAGCCCCATGTGTTAGCTCTGCTGTGCGTCTTATAGGAAACACTACGGTTAGGATGATCTTCGCTGGACAAGCAATGGCGATCAAGCGTAGCCTTGTCTCTTGGATCATCCTTCAACTGTGGTGGCCGAATAACTCTCTCCGGTATCCTCGATCCGTGCCTCTCGGGTTCTCACAACTCCACTGATCAACACACAGACAATATAGGCCTCTTGGCGCAACCTGTCTCCTTGATCAGTGATGCTTGTGCCCAGGGCAAGAGAGCAGAGTCTCTAGCGATCCTTCTCAGGATCTTCCTTGTTTCTAGCGATCCTTCTCAGGATCTTCCTTGCTTCCAGCGGTCCTTCTCAGGACCTTCCCTTGCTTTGTGCCTCCTTGAGGATGCGCGGCCAGCCCGCTTTGAGCAGGACCATACTCGGAATGACTTTCTCAGGCCAGTGATGCATAAGGCCCACGGGGAACACCTGTGGCAGCATTCAACCTCTGTAGTCATTCGAACGTGGACCTCTTTTTCCTTTTCCGCTTTGAGCAGGACCATACTCGGAATGACTTTCTCAGGCCAGTGATGCATAAGGCCCACGGGGAACACCTGTGGCAGCATTCAACCCTCTGTAGTCATTCCGAACATGGACCTCTTTTTCCTTTCCCGCTTCGAGCAGGACCATACTCGGAATGATTTTTTCGGGCAAGTGATGCATAAGGCCCACGGGGAACACCTGTGGCAGCATTCAACCCTCTGTAGTCATTCCGAACGTGGACCTCTTTTTTCCTTTTTCCCCCTCCTGAGGATGCGCGGCCAGCCCGCTTTGAGTAGACTATACTTGGGATGATTTTCTCGGGCAAGTGATGCATAAGGCCCACGGGGAACACCTGTGGCAGCATTCAACCCACTTTAGTCATTCCGGGTGCAGCCCTCCTTTTTCTCTCTTTCCTTCTTTCACAGGGTAACAGGTTAATCCGACCTACCAAAAGGATTTTCATCAAATCACTTTGCTCGTGCTCATCCTATATGAATTGCTTATTACAAAGCTCATCAGTATTGATGACTCGCACTCTATCTATATAAGTTCTAATGCTCTTATCTTCTATACATAATTGCTCAAGTGCTATCAGCCATGCTATTATTATCCAGTCATATCTGTCAGCAGTCAACACTCAGTTTATTGATCTGAGCTTCATAATAAAATTTCATCAGGCACTCTTCTTGCTAATTGTGTCATATCGGCCTTATCTTGTCAACAGTTAATTTATCAACAGTTAACAGTCTAACAGTTAACACTTGCAAGCCTTCTCTTCACAGGACTTGCAAGTCATTATTATATCTTATTGGTTCCTAACTTCTCTTCTTCCAGAGATTAGCAAACACCAGTAAGCCTCACATAGTTACTTTGCAGCTTATTTTAATATACGATACCTGCTCTTAACTCTCTTCTTGCAGAGATCCACAAACTCTTGCAAGTTTCTTCACAGGTACTTGCAAGTTACTCTCATATATTGTGCATGTTCCTAACAACTCACTATTTGCAAGATCAGCAAAGACTTGCAGGTCCCTTTCAGGTACTTGCGAGTTATTGTGGCTTTTCTGTTTTCCTCACTTCTGTTTTGCAGAACATTCCACAGAAGACACGCCTTCTTCGTTTTGCAAAAGCGAATTCAGGAAGCACTAAGCTTTTCTAAGGAGAGTTTTCAGGTTCTGTCTCTCCTTGCTCCCCCTCTTCCGTTGGGGTGGATCACGATTTTTCGTGGGTCTCCAACTTTTTCGAAGTTCTTTTCGGAACTTAAAAAAGTGCGGGGATTATGTTAACCCAGAAATCGGCGATCCTTCCCAAGATGGCCAGCTGGCTCATCGTGACCCTTAGATTATCCCTTTCGATCGCGATGGGTTCCAGCGTAGGCGGACAGTCCTTCCCTATCCGCCTAGGTCTCCTAGCGACCGCGTGCCCAGCGGGACGGCGAGCTATTCCCATGGCTCACCCTCGCGGGACATGCGGTTAGGTCCGCTAATCGTGCAGTCTTTTCCTTGCAGGAGTCCGCCAACAGCAGTACCAGTAGCGGCCTCCTATTTCCTCTCAAGGGGCGGTGGTCTCCTACCGCCGTCCGCCGAGACGCCCGCCTGGGGCGACCTCCCTGCTGCCCGAGGGGCGGCGGCCTCCTGCCGCCGTCCGCCGAGGCCGCCCACCCCGGGCGGCCTCTGCCTCTCAGCCGGGCGGACTCCACCCGGAGTCCGCCCAGGCCGCCCGCAAGGGGCGGCCAGGCCCCGCCGGGCGGACTCCCCCTGGAGTCCGCCCAGGCCGCCCCGCTAGGGGGCGGCCCCGGCCCTGCCGGGCGGACTCCCCCCCCTGGAGTCCGCCCAGCCGCCCGCTAGGGGGCGGCCCCGCTCCAGCCGGGCGGACACCACCCGGAGTCCGCCCAGCCGCCCGCTAGGGGGCGGCCCCGGCTCCAGCCGGGCGGACTCCCCCTGGAGTCCGCCCAGGCCGCCCGCTAGGGGGCGGCCCCGGCTCCCAGCCGGGCGGACTCCCCCTGGAGTCCGCCCAGGCCGCCCGCTAGGGGCGGCCCCCGGCTCCTGCCGGGCGGACTCCTCCCGGAGTCTGCCCAGGCCGCCCGCTAGGGGGCGGCCCCCGGCTCCTGCCGGGCACTCCACCCGGAGTCCGCCCAGGCCGCCCGCTAGGGGGCGGCCCCGGCTCCTGCCGGGCGGACTCCCCCTGGAGTCCGCCCAGGCCGCCCGCTAGGGGGCGGCCTCCGGCCTGCCGGGCGGACTCCTCCGGAGTCCGCCCAGGTCCCCGCTAGGGGGCGACCTCCAGTTTTCTGCAGGTGGGTCCTTCCGACTGCTTCATCGCTCGACAGTGGCGGACGCAAAATCTCTGTCCGCTGGAGTCGCGCAGGTCGTCATGCTGATGTCACTGGGCCCCGCTTCTAGAAGAACTTCCCTGGGCCTATAAATAGCCCATGGTGCCTCTCATTCGGCATCAGTGGATCACGCCAGACGTTGGAGGATTCTGCAAGTCCTGCCAGCAAGCCCTGCGGACTCCGTTTTCCAGTCCGCGCAGTCCGTCATCACCTCCTCCAGCAAGCTCAGCGGACTCAGTTTCCTGTCCGCACAGCTCTCCAGCAGCTCTCAGCAGCTTGCCAGCAGACTCTGCAGACTCAGTTTCTCAGTCCTCCAGCAGCTAGCAGACTATTTTACTTAGTCTCTGGCAGCTCCTCCTCTGCTTTCTGGCACTTCCTTCTCTCTAGCCGCCAGCTCTCCTTGTACCCTTTAAAGTGATTTTGTTGTAAAGGTGTACTTGTAAGCTTGTAATCTCTAGCTATTAATAAAAGGAAAGCCCGTCACAGGAGTGGCATTTAGGCCGCGGCGGGCGAAGTGTGTTGTTGCCGCTGCAAGCGGCCCCCCCTTCTTCTTCTCTCTGCTCAGCAAGCCTGCTCCTCTGCTCAGCAAGCCTTGCTCCTCTGCTCAGTAAGTCTTGCTCCTCTGCTCAGCAGACTTCTTCTCAGCTCAGCTCTCCTCGCATCCAACCTGCAAGCACAACCGTCTCATTAGCCGTCTGCTCGACAGCTCCTGGGTCAACCTCCTTCTCCTCTCTTGATCAACCCGCTCTGTTGATCAAGCTTCTCTCCTCTATCCCCGCAACCCTCTTTGACAAGCCGTTTGCTCCACTCTCGAGCACTCAGAGGCTTCCTTCCTTTCCTCCTTTCCTCCTCTCCTAGCTTGTGAGATCGAACACCCACCTCCGTGTTAGCTGGCTGGTGCCCCGCGACGTTTTTCCGCGCATCAACAGCACTCACAACTAACATATTCCCTTGGGCCTAACCTAACTCTCTGGCTATTGGAGGGAGAGCTTGGTAAGGTTGATCCTTCCTCAAATCCAAGAGGTTGGGGTCCAGACCTGTTCCCGCTAGTTCCTCCAGTCGGAGGAGAGATGCAATCGGGGGTAGCTAGGGTGACATGCAAGGGGGGATCTTATCTCGGCCGTCAATACAGGGGTCCGGTCTTACAAGGACGCTTACTTCCCGAGACATCGTCCAAACTGGGCTATCCAGGGGGAACAAGTTGACGGCCGACTTCTCTGATCGATCATGGAGCAACACCTTGAGTTCCCAGAAGACTTGAGATGAAAAAAAAAGAATGAGCAGAAGCAAAACAGTGGCCATTGTATATATGTGAAAGCATGTACAAACAAAATACATCATTAGCCGCTAAGGATAGAACCTTTTCAGGTCGTCCCCGCTCCAAGTACCTCCCAGCTGCTCTCCAACCTGATCCTGGAGATAATAGCCTCCGGTGGCCAAAGCTTCCTGGACAATGAAGGGACCTTCCTAATTTGGATGTAGCTTGCCAACTGTTGCTCCTCTTCCTGCGGCGTCCACCTTCTTCATAACTAGATCTCCGGCGAGAAAATGCTTTAGGCGAACATTTTTGTCGAAGTGCTTCGCCATGCGCCGCTTGATCTCCTCTTGGCGGATGGAGACCAAGTCACGAAGCTCTTCTACGAAATCCAGTGAGAGTCTTTGGGCGTCCTCATTCTCCCAACGCCATTCTTCGCTGCCATCTCCAGCTATTATAACTCTCGGGCTCCGAACCTCAAAATCCACTGGGATGAGTGTCTCGGACCCGTGGGATAACTTAAAAGGAGTTTCCCCTGTGGCTGAGTTTGGAGTTGTCCTCAAAGCCCAGAGAACCAAGGGAGCTGCTCCGCCCAATTGCCTTTCAAGTTGGTGACTTTCTTTTTCAGAAGGTTGATGATCAACTTGTTGGCTGCCTCCACCTGTCTGTGCTGTGAGGATAATGCACAGAGGTGAATCGAAGATCCATCCCTAGCTGCTTGCAGAAGTCCTCTAACTCCAATGTGGCGAACTGCGGCCCGTTGTCAGTGATGATGGCGAAAGGAATCCCGAACCTGCATGCAATTTCTCCCCAAATGAAGTTCTTCACAATCTGCGACGTGGTCTTGGCCAAGGCTGAACAGTCCTTGCTTCAACCCTAAACCCTAAACCCTACTAAACCTCATCTCCAGACTGAACAATCCTTGCTTCAACCCGAACTTCAGGGCTACCATCAAGGTAAAGCTGTCCACCTCTTCTACCTCCAAAATCTCCTTCTGGAAGCGGTCGATGTAGTGACTCAAACTCTCGTGCTGCCCTTGGACGATTTTGAAGAGGGTCGTCGCTTCCTTCTTCCTCTTCTTCGATGTCGCGAACCTCGCCATGAGGCCCCGACGCAGATCTAAGAAGTAGTATACGGACCCCGCATGTAGCTGATGGAACCAATCCCTGGCATTACCCTTGAGGGTGATGGAGAAGAACCTGCACTTGAAGCCGTCGGACATGTTGCAGATGGAGACGACGTCTTCAAACCACTGGAGGTGTCTGACAGGGTCGTCTCTGCCGGAGTAGTAAGTGAGAACGGGTTCCCTGAACCCTTCTGGAACTGGAACGACGAGGATCTCGTCACAGAAGGGGCTCCTCCCTCCCTGACGGTGATGATTTTCATCCTCGCTGGAGACGTCATACTCGCCATAGTGTCGAGTATCTCTGCATCTCGCCGGCGACATTGGATCTCGAAAACGGACCCCATGGCTACTTGTCGGGTAATGTCGCGACTGCATCGGTCGCTCTTCCCTCGCCCAAGCGGGCTCCTTTTCAGCTCGCCCCGGCGGTGCTTCCTCTTCTAGCGGCGTAAGGCGATGGGGAGAAGTCGCCGTGACCTCTGGGAGCTGAGCAAAACCGACGAGAATGGTTTGCTCGATCTTCCTCGCGAACTCTTCGAATGCGACCACTGTTACAAACTCCCCACCTCGCGCGACGTCTCCTCATACTACCGAGTTGCCGACCAACTCTCCTTGCTCACCACCAATGGCCATCTCACTCAACTTCCAAACTTTCCTCCTTGGCTGCGATCCATGCTCACCGCACAAAGTGTTGAAACCAGGAAAATCCTAACCTCAAAATTAGGACCAAAGCCTCCTAAGGTTACCAGTTCAGAAGCTAGATCAGACGGCTAGGGTGACCAGAAAGAAGGGACAAGTCAAACAGGACCCCAGATGTTGCGGTAGGAAGGTCCCACTATGTACCCGGATGCTCGAAAGGAGCATCCCCTTCTCAACCAAAGATGGCCGAACTGGGTACGAGGGAAGCTAGCTGGCGAAGTCGCAAGATCGCGACTTGCTCTCCAAGGAAAAGGAATCCAAAGATTCAGCTAGTATCTCAAAAATGAAGCGCGCAAGTATCCTGCCGAGGATTTCAAGTGCCTCACCTCGTACCCCTGGGGTCCTATTTATAGGAAAATCCAAAGAGAGGGGGGTCATATTTATACCCCATCCCCCTGACGACTAGGTGACTTCTAGAGGAACTCGCACGGGCTAGGCGAGTATCTCGCCTAGTCGCCTACCTGGCGAGTATGCGAGGGGAGCTCACTTATACTCGCCCAGGCCTTCCGCGATCTTGAATTCTGTCTTTGACTCCTGCCTTGACTTGTTGACCTTGACTTCTGCTGACTTGGCTGTGGTAGGACCCACTCTCGACGAATACGGGTTGTACACTGACGGCGACGCCGATGCATATATACCTCATGCCGCCGACGGCGATCCCAGCTCTGAGCTCCATACATTTATTATAAATTAGGGATTTATTTTTCAAAACCAAAGCTGAACATCATGAACAAGATTGAAAGAGGCGGAGATGATTTGGAATATTATCGAGATTTGTTATTTAGTGTTTCAGTTTTTCTCCTGCATCCACCATTATTGACGAATGAAGAAGATGAGATTCATCCTCCATTCCCTTCTTCTTTCGACTGGTCCATCTGCTGAGAGCCACAACAACTTTTCGAGTTATTGCACCGTCCCTCCTCCACCGCTTCCCCCTTCCATTTTTGATGCCGACGACGGGATATCTCTCGATCCCGAGCATAACGGTAAAACAGCTTCCAAAAGTTGTTTCTCCAAACAGCTAAAAATAGAAAACCGCTCTTCAAAGCGCACTTCTGCACAGAACACCCAAATACTCTACAATTTTTCAAAATTGCTCCCCATAGATCTATTTTAAAACAGCTCTATCCGGACAGCAGCTTTTTAATCCGCTAGAACTGTCCCAAACAATTGAATGAATCATTCATTTGGTGTGATTCCAAATATTCCTCTCATTAATAATTTTTGGAGTTAAAGAGATATTTTATTTTTATTTCCTTCTTTAATTTTCAAAATTATTTATTTTTTTAGAATACTTTGTTTTTATCTTTAACTTCAAGCAACTTGCCCAAATTGTTGCTTCTCTCGTGGACATTTTATTCATGGTTTCATTGACCAATCACACAAATAAATCATGGAATGAGCGCGAGTGAAATGCGTGAAACAAACACAAATATGCGAGCGCTGCATGAGATGTGATAACAAATATAAAGTGCATAAAATATGAAGCAATCTAATGATACAACGCAGGTTGCATCAAAAAAGCATCACCACTCTTCTCATCATTTTCACGGGGTTGATATGCGGTTGCCCATAATCAATCAGTCAAGTCATTTACCAATAACTGTTGGTAGAAAGAAGGAAGAGTTAAATAAATGGCCAAAGTTTGGATGGAAAATATACCTTACTGTTCAGGCACAACAGTTTTGGTGCTTGTTTCTAGAGTGCCTTTTCTATCACGGCATGCCCTCTTATTATGCCCCTTGCCCAAACACAACTTACAGAAGTAACTCCTCTTATTAGATTGCCCATAGCCGATCTAATGTGACAATGTGTAACGCCCCTAGCCGATCCAACATGACAATGTCACGGCTCCGCTCAAGGCCACGCTATCGGGCTACAGCCAAAGCACCGCAACCCCTCTCCAACACTCTGGCGGGTTGTTGGTGGCCACAACCTCCCTTTGATGAGCGGAACTCGATAGTCAAGCGCGCACCACGGGGACTTCCCAGGAGGTCACCCATCCTAGTACTACTCCAGCCCGAGCACGCTTAACTATGGAGTTTTCCAACTTCTCATCACCAATTGATCTGCAACGAGTTAAAAAACTTCATAGTTAAGCGTGTTCGGGCTGGAGTAGTACTGGGATGGATGACCTCCTGGGAAGTCCCCGTGGTGAGCGCTTGACTATCGAGTTTGCCTCATCAAATGGAGGTTGTGGCCACCAACAACCTGCTAGAGTGCTGAAAAGGGGTTGGGGTGCTTGGGCTGCAGCCCGGTACCGTGGCCTAGAGCGGAGCCGTGACATCGACACGTTGGATCAACTAGGGTCGTTACAATCCCCGTGGTGCATGCTTGACTATCGAGTTTCACTCATTAAAGGGAGGCTGTGGCCACCAACAACCCGCCAGTGGGCTGGAGAGGGGTTGGGGTTCTTGGGCTACAACCCGGTAGCGTCGCCTAGAGCAGAGCCATGGCATTGTCACGTTGGATCAGCTAGGGTCGTTACAATAAAAAGTACACTGATGGGTCGTTGGTGGCCACAGCCTCCCTTTGATGAGTCAAACTCGATAGTCAAGCGCGCATTATGAGGCATCTAGGGTTTGGGCATCCGGTTTACCAATCACCTGTAGACTCGTGTTGCATCACCTTTAAGGTTATTTATAACTGCAAGTACCGCTTACTTTTCTAGCTGTGCTTTTCATCCGTATCTCCGTTCTCCTCTCACAGATCCCGCAATCTTGCTTCCCTCAATAACAGAAGAAAATTTTTCGGCCCCCGCTCATTGTTCGGCCTCCTCCTTTTCATCATCCTCTTTCGCAGGGGGAGTTTCTTCCTCACTCATGTAGACCATGATTTCAGTGAATTCGATGATGATAATTATGTTGACCCATAGTAAAATGGCACACAAACACATCTGGAAATAAGCACGGATACAACTAGAGGTGTAGACAAGATGTTTGTGCTACATGAGTTTGTCGCACAACAATTGCATGATACTAGAGAAGGTAATTTTTTGTACAAATAGTTTATAATTTTGAAAATATAGTTTTGCATTTTAAAAAAAATATTTCACAAAACTACATTTTTAACAAATAGTTTTTATGCAGTATTTTTCTAAGAGCTCTGCAAACTCCATTTTACACAAACAGATTTTTACTGCAAACTTCATTTTCTTAAAACATCACCTTTTTCAAACTCCATTTCCGTCAACTCTTTTTCCATCAGCAACAAACGAAACAAACGGAGCTAAATTCAAGGAAATACTTCAACCTCACAATGTGAGATAAAAAAGTTCAAAAATAAAAGAAATTGTTAGCTACTTACTGGTTTGGATATAAGTTTCTTCCAAGACAACTTCTACAATAAAAAATACACTGATGGGTTGTTGGTGGCCACAACCTCCCTTTGATGAGTCAAACTCGATAGTCAAACACGCATTATGAGGACTTCTCACGAGGTCACCGTCTCAGTACTACTCCAGCCCGAGCATGCTTAACTATAGATTTTTTCTACAACTCATCACCAATTGAGCTGCAACTCAATTGGTGATGAGAAGTGTAAAAACCTTTTTTTGTAATGCCCATAGCCAATACAACATGACAATGCCACGTTGGATCGGCTAGGGGTATTACACGCAGGGTCATGCCCTTGTAGGCCTCGACATCCTCGCGCCCATAGAGGCTGATGCCAAGCGCGTAAGCATGATCAGTGGAGAGCTGGCGGTCTGTCCAGGAAGGCTGGAGGGTGGAGAGGGAGACCCGGTGGGCCAGCTTGTCCCACTGGACCATAGGCTCGCCGGTCAAGCCCTTCCACCTTCCCCCGAAGCCGAAGAGGGGGTGGCTCTTTGGTAGGCTCAGGTCGCGAGCCGCAGTCTTCTTAGCAGTAGGGGGAGCGAAGGACTCGCCACCCCATGTCCTTTTCTTAATGTTTCGGGGTTTCGGGGTTTCAGGGTTTCGGGGTTTCGGGGTTTCGGGGTTTCGGGGTTTCGGGGTTTCGGGGTTTCGGGGTTTCGGGGTTTCGGGGTTTCGGGGTTTCGGGGTTTCGGGGATTCGGGTTTCGGGGATTCGGGGTTTCGGGGTTTCGGGGTTTCGGGGTTTCGGGGTTCGGGGTTTCGGGGTTTCGGGGATTCGGGGATTCGGGGTTTCGGGGTTTCGGGGATCGGGGATTCGGGGTTTCGGGGATTCGGGGTTTCGGGGATTCGGGTTTCGGGGTTTCGGGTTTCGGGGTTTCGGGGTTTCGGGGATTCGGGGATTCGGGGTTTCGGGGTTTCGGGGTTTCGGGGTTTCGGGGTTTCGGGGTTTCGGGGTTTCGGGGTTTCGGGGTTTCGGGGTTTCGGGGTTTCGGGGTTTCGGGGTTTCGGGGTTTCGGGGTTTCGGGGTTTCGGGTTTCGGGGTTTCGGGGTTTCGGGGTTTCGGGGTTTCGGGGTTTCGGGGTTTCGGGGTTTCGGGGTTTCGGGGTTCGGGGTTCGGGTTTCGGGTTTCGGGTTTAGGGTTTCAGGGTTTTTGGTTGGTTTTAGGGTTTTAGGGTTTAGGGTTTAGGGTTTAGTGTTTAGGGTTTAGGGTTTAGGGTTAGGATTTAGGGTTTAGGGTTAGGGTTTAGGGTTTAGGGTTTAGGGTTTAGGGTATTAGGGTTTAGGGTATTAGGGTTTAGAGTTTAGGGTTTAGGGTTTAGGGTTTAGGGTTTAGGGTTTTAGTGTTTAGGGTTTAGGGTTTTTTTTTTTTAAAAAAAAAACAGGTTGGGTTACCATGTATTCTAGGACTCAGGCGATTTCCAGGTTTTGGGAGAGGTGAACCAAAGAGATAAGGTGGAGCAGGTTCAAAAAGGGGGAGCCCAAGAGAACCAGGTGGGCCGCACAATCTTCAAGACCTTATCATAGTCAGTTCCACCCAGCCCAAATGCAAGGAAGTAGCCAAAGCTACAATACATGGTAAATGTCTACGTACCCATAAGCTGGGATCAAACCATTCGTAGTTCACATCACCGCAGTTAGGACAGTGTCCCCAACGGCAGGACAGTAGACCTAACTACGCTGGCTTACCTGGCAGTGAGAAGCACTGTAAACCCCGACGGGGCCCCAAAGGTGATGACATCCATTAAGAGTGAATTTCATAGAATTAGTAGGTTCAAAACTAATGGATGTTATCAAAACTGAAGAAGAGCTCCACCGAACATCGGTCATTGAAGTATTTCCTTGGCCGCAGCAGATAAGACCCGAGGAGGAACGCTAGCCTGATTAAAGTCACTGGGAAGCTCCAAGTGTGAACCTGCCAAAGCAACAGCAGAAGCAACCGAGTTTCCTTGCCTGGGGGTAAACAGGAGTGGGAGCCCAAGCAAGGATTGGCAAGTAGAAAACAGATGATAATATTCCCATTTACATGTAGCATTTTTCTGCGTGAGGATATGGAGAGCCTGAAAGTCGGTTTCAAGAAGGACCAGCCCATGATGAAGAGAGCGCTTAGCATGACAAATCTGGATAGCCTGGAAGGTGCTTTTAAGGTAGGCTTCCCAAGTAGAGCGGGCTTGGAAGGTTGTGTAGACCCCAAAGTAAATCTTGTTGGTGAAGTCACGGAGAATAAATCCAGCCGATATGTGGGTAGGGGATCGAAGACAAGTGAAGTTGAGTTTGAAAAATGGGGGTTTGAGTTTGATCCAAAAGGGGGTTTTGAGTTTGGAAGAATGTTGACGACATGGTTTAGTGTGCTTAGATCTAGGGATTCCGAAATGGTCATAAATGGTCATTTTTTCTCGGGTCAGTTGTAATAAGTTAGCGCTAGTAAGGGTTTGGATTGTATGATTGATGTGCATTTTGATTTTGAATGGGGACATATGGATGTTGCGATGTTTAGCGTCGTTTCGGGCTAGCCAGATATGCCAAAGGATAAAGGCAGGGAGAAGGGAGCGGATGTGTTTTTTATTGGTCCAGGCTTTAGACGATCTCCAAAAATGTAGACAATCCGTAATACTCGTAAATGTAGTTCGGGAAAGTTCAAAGAGATGTGCATAGGTTTTCCAAATTGCGGCCGCAAGTTTGCTGGTAAGAAAGATGTGGTCAATGGATTCCATGGAGGAGCAACAGAGGCATTTGGAAGCCATAAGAAACCCCCTGGCCTGCAAGACGGTGTCGACCGGAAGGAGTTGGTTGCAGAGACGCCAAATAAAGAATGATATTTTTTTGGGGATCGCCGAGCTCCAAAAATTGCGCACCGGGGAGTGGGCGTTTCTAGCTCTGATATCTTGCCAGACGGATTTGAAATTAAAGGTTTGTGTCGGGCTCTGAGTAAAGATGCATCTATCGGTGACACTGTCAGAGATAGGGATATTCAGAATAGATTGTTGCACGGTAGAATCAACCACTTGGGCGAGCTTGGTGTTATCCCATTTGCCATCAGAGAAGAAAACCGACACGCAGACATCATTGTGGGGGTGGTGTGGGAGCAGAGAGGCCAAGGGAGCGGGGCCAACCCAATTGTCGTACCAGAAAGAAAGCTCGCCCGGACCGAGTTCCCAAGCAATGTATTTTTCAGCTTCAACTTTGATTTTAAATATACGGTGCCAGGTGGCAGAAGCCGTATTTTTTAGAGTGGATAGAATAGCAGGGGATCCGCGAAAGTATTTGGACTGCATATATGAGGACCAAATGCAGTCATTCTTCCGAATTTTCCACCATAGCTTATAGGAGAAGGTCTTGAGGATATCGGTCAGTCTTCGAAAGCCAAGGCCACCTTCCGCAGCCGGGAAGCAGACCTTATCCCAGGAGGTCCAATGAGTTTTGCGGATGTTATCCCGCGAGCCCCAGAGGAATTTATTGAGAATTTTTTCCAGACGCTGGATGATATCGAGTGGCGGGGCGTGAATTTGGAAGATATGATTGACCATGGACAACAGAACACTCTGAATGAGAGTAATCCGGCCACCAGGGGAGAGCAGTTTCGCCGACCAGCCATTTAATTTAAATTGTATTTGTTGAATAAGAGGTTCAAACGTGCTGATTTTTTTGTGACCCACGAACAGGGGAGCGCCCAAGTAAGAGAAGGGGAAGGTTTGGTGTTGAAAATGGGTGGTTTGGGAGATATTGGCGATGGCCTCCTCGGTCATATGCTTGGAGACAAGAAAACAGCATTTGTTACGGTTAATGACCAGACCTGAAATTTCCTCGATATGGGTAAGGAAAGTCAATAGTTTGGCGAAAGAGGCAAGACTGCCGTTGCTAAAGATAATCAAATCATCAGCAAAAGCAGAGGTGGGTAATACTGGTATGAGCAGAGTTAATGAACCTAAGGGATGGGTATTGAGTGAACAGATTGGAAAGAGAGAGAGAGATGTAATCGGCCGCAATGACAAAAAGGAGGGGTGAGAGGGGGTCCCCTTGCTTGAGGCCTTTTGATGACTTAAAGAAGCCAGAAGATGAACCGTTGATCATGACGGAAAACCAATTGTTTTCCAAAATTTTTGAAAGAAGAGAGATGAAGTTGGCACAGAAGCCAAAGGACCGAAGCATGTGATATATAAAGGGCCACTGGATATTATCAAAAGCCTTTGAGAGGTCAAGTTTGATTATCGAGTTGTGTCCTTGAACTTTGAGGTTGATGTCCTGGGCCAATTCTTGAGCAAGAAGGATGTTGTCAGCAATATCACGACCTTTGATGAAACCGCTTTGGTTGAGGGATAAGATGTGAGGTAGGATCGATGAGAGATGGTTACTAATGATCTTAGTTATAAGTTTGTATATGGTAGTACAAAGACTGATGGGGCGGAAGTCAGCCCACCAAGAGGAGTTTTGGATTTTGGGAATGAGTGTAATAGTAGTGGATGTGAAGTATCGGGGGATATTAGCTCCCAGGAAAAAGTCCCGAACAACGTTACAAACGTCATCGCCAACCGTAGACCATTGCCTTTGAAAGAACAAGGAAGAGAAACCGTCCGAGCCAGCAGTGGCGTCAGGGTTGATGGCAAAGATAGCATCAGATATCTCTCGGTCGGATGGGGGTAGGCACAATGAGGTATTATCAGCCGTGGTAATAAGGAGAGGGATGGGCGTCCGGTCAATGGTTGGAAGCACAAAGCCGCCATCGTGAAGGGCGTTGGAGAAGTAGTTAATAACACTATTCTTGATGTTTTCTGGGTCGGTTATAAGAATCCCATCAGGAGATTGGATTGAATCTAGTCGATTAGCTGTGCGTCTAGTTCGGAGGGAATTATGGTAGAATTTCGTGTTTCTGTCACCATCCTTTATGAGTTTACATGCCGATTTTTGCCGCCAAAAGGTTTCTTCCATAAGAGAGAGCCGAATAAGGTTCGCTTTGGCCTTATGAAAGGCCGCACGATCCAAAGGGTCCGAGGTGATGGCGTACTTGTGTTCCAATGTTCGCGACTCTTCTTCAGCGACTAGTAGTTTCGTGAATATATTACCAAAAACCTCTTTGTTCCAGACTTTGAGACTCGCTTTAATATGCTTAAGCTTCAACCAAAGGCGAACAAGCGGAGGTCCCGGGATATCAATGGTCCACGAGGTTTGAACAAATTGACTAAAGGAGTGATGCATGACCCACATGTTTTGAAACCTGAAGGAGGGAATAAAGTTGTTATCCAACTTGGTCATACGAATGAGCAAGGGGCAGTGATCAGAGGTGGCGTAACTAAGGTGTTCAACCTTTGAGGATTCTAAATGTTCCGTCCATATAGAGTTAGATAGGACTCTATCCAGTCGTTCCCAAACATAGTTATTAGTCCAAGTAAAAGGTGATCCTATGAAGGGAAGTTCATTATGGCCACAGTCAAAGATACAGTCAGAGAACTCGGCCATTCGGTTGGGGTTCGGGGGAGAGCCACCACGTTTTTCCGTGGAGTATCTTATAGAGTTGAAATCACCAGCAACCAGCCAGGGAAGGGAGATAGTATCAGCCAAAGCTGATAAAGAACTCCAAAGCATGAGTTGATGTTGACGATGGCAGTGGGCGTAAACAAATGTACAAAAACCTTCAAAGTAGTTAGATTTAAAGTGGAGGTGAAGGAATTGCGGGGGGATTCCGCAACTTGGCCGGAGAAATCATGAGCCCAAAAAACCCAAATCTTGGAGTTTGGGTTGGAGAGACCCGCGTGAAAGCCAAGGGTATGTCTGTAGAACTCAAGATTGAGAGGTCCAATCATGGGTTCACAAAGCGCCAAAATACAAATCTTATGTAACCTAATGAGCATTTTAAGGCTAGCTAGGGTGGGCTTGTTCGCGATACCTCTACAATTCCATACCAAAATATTCATAGTCATTAAAATATAGATGGATATATTTAAACCACAGATTAACACCAGAAGCAAGATCACAACGGATACCACAGGGAAGTAATAAAAGCAGCCACAGACGAGCACAAAAGTCACTTAGAAGGGCCGGCGCCATTCCTGTCTTCTTCGTCAGACGAGGTTTTAAATTCGGCCATTATTTCCTCAAGTTCCCTGCGCCAGCGGTAGATGTAGTGAGTTCTGAGGCGGCGGTCACGTTTGACTGGATCCTCCCGAAGTGAGAGCTCGGTGATGGGTTTGGGACGCGGAGCACGAGTCTTCAGACGGCCAGCAGCCATAGCCCGGGCGATGGCACGAGGGGGAGGCGCATGAGCCATGGGGTAGGGGTTGCGGGAGTACCAGTCCATGATATCCTGATGGAAGAGCTCCTCGGGATCCTTGCATCCACCCACAGACGACGCCGTTTTTGGGGGGAGAGGATTGGTCCACCCGGGAGGGAGATGGACATCAGCCGGACCTTTGCCTATACTGCGAGTATGTAGGCGTGATGGAGGAGAGTCGTCCTCAGAGGACTCCGATGGGGGCGGGGAAGCAGAGTCAGAAGAAGATTGCGAGGGCGAGTATTTCCATTTCTGTTTGAAGAAAGCGTCAGTCTACTCCCGGGGTGAGTCCGACGGCTCCCGATCATCATCAGAATCGGAGGAGATGAGAAGTGGTTGCTTGCGATTGCCGGACGCCATTTGTAATTGGAGGGGTGATGGTAAGATGTGGAGGTCCAGAGAGTATGGGAAGAGGCGGATATAAATGGAAAGGTTGGGCTGGAAGAGACGGGGAGCACAGATGTTTGACTCAAGGGTCACGGGAATTAAAGGGCTGGGCGCCGGCAAAAGTAAAAGCAAAGGATGGGGGACGGACGGGACCAGACTGCTGGCAATGTTCCCGAAAAGGCCATAGGGGGGTAGGTCTAGCATAGAAGGAGGAAAAACACAATGGGTAAAAGGCTGAACGGTCCAATAAGAGAAGGCTGCTGCTGGAGATAGGAAGGGGGTGACGTGCACGGTAATGGAAGGGTGTCGGGGGGCGTGGAGGGGAAATAGGCTGAGTAACATGATGACTCAGAAGATCCAAACGCCACAGGGGCCAGCTAAGATGAAGCGGAAAAGGGGGGGGGGGTGCGCCAGCCGAGGCCGATCGTCTCCATATCTGTGTCGGCGTTATCAGAGGAAGCGGAAAAAACAGAGCATTGCTCGTTAAATGCGCAGGCGGCATCATCACTGTGGGGCTCAAGGAGGTATTTGGTGGGTGCAGCCATGGCAGATTCCGAAGCACTGTTCAGGTTTCCCGAAGAAGAGATGCGCAGTAAACGTCGGTGCACGGAACGTCGAACCTGCCGTTTGTTTTTGAATTTTTTGTTTGTTAGTGTGGTGGTTTGAGGTGCATTTATTGAACCATTGGGGGTGACCGTTGGGGGGGCCAGTGGACCGTTGAGGGGGGGGGGGGGGGGGGTTCCGGCGAAGGAGTGGTACCGGCGGAGTTTGAGGTGATGTGTGGTGGAGGTGGGAGGGCTAAAACAGCCGTAGAAGAGACCGGAGAAGATGGTTCCAAGACGGTGGCTGGGGATGGGTTATCAGAGGTGCCGAAGACGACTAAGGCGAGCTGCAGGGAGGGGGGAGAAGCAGGCAATTGCTCGAGGGGTAAACAATCCAATTGCTCCCGAATTGGAGACCGAGGGGGGTCAATCAGAGAAGTATTGTCCCCATCCAGAGTCGGAGAGGGATTGTCCCCGTCCAGTGTTGGAAGGGCAGCGCTGGAGGAGGAAACATCAACATCAGGGGTGGAGTCAAGATTAGCCGGGGACGGTTGGGCGACGGGGTTAGTGGTTCTGGCAGATGGAGGAGATTTTCGGGGCGGCCGAAGAGTAGGATTTTTGATGTAGCAGTTTTCCTCATTGTGACCCAAGCAGGCGCAGTGAAAACAGTAAGCCGGGACGTCTTCGAACAGGACAGATTGCACATAACCGCAGCGCTGGGAGCCCAGCCAGATCTTAGCAGAATGCTCAGCGGTGATGTCAATCTCTATTAGAATTCAGGCTTTGGAGGGTCGGGTCATCCTTGCAGTGGCATCGTCCAGCTTTAACGGTTTGCCGAAAATCCGGCCGATAGAGAGTAAGGTATGGTGGTTATAGAACTCAAGCCTCAGGCCTGAGAGGGAGATCCAAATGGGGATAACTGGACATTCTCGCACAGGATTGAAGCCCGGCGTCCATTTGAGCATTTTCAGACTGGAAGGTCCCATATAGAAAGTACCTTGGGAGAAAACCCGGGTATAGTCGGATTCCTCCGTGAAGGTAAGAATGATGTGACGAGGGTCAAGAACACCTAAGGTGTATTTGACGGAGAGCTTAAGGCGACCCAAAAGGGAGCGAATGGATTCGAGGCTGGGTTTCCGAGCGGATAGTTTCCCGACCAGGGAGAGGGTGAAGGGTTTTGCAAGCTGGGCGATTTCTTCATCAGAAAAAAGAATGGCAGGGATATCCTGGTAAACGGAGATAGGTCGCGGGGGGGGGGGGGGGGGAAGGGAGTTCGAAGGAGGGAGCGTACCTGCGGAGGGGCAGCCAAGGGGGGAACAAAGATCAGCGAGCGGACCAGGGGAGTCAAAGCTGGAGCAGCAACGCCAGCCGGAATCCCGTTAGACAGGATGACTGGTGCGCGGGCCACCACTTCCGCAAAAGACCGCACAGCCACTTCGGGAGCAGAGTGTCGTCGGCATCAGAGACAAGAGGGCGCCGTTCGCCGGCTGGAGAGCCTCGCCGGGGGATGGCACAGGGACATCAATCGCCGGCTGGGCGCCGGAAGGAACAGAGGCCGACCCAAAGCCGGGGGCCGGCGAGGGGGGGGGGGGGGGGGGGGCCCGGGGACCATCATCAGCGAGGAGCCAACGCCCGTCGGAGCTCAGGCGGGAGAAAGGGGACGGGAAGCAAGAGAGAGAAAGCTCTGGAAAGAGGAGAGAGAAGGGGAGGCGGAGGGTTTTTGGTTTAGTGTTTAGTGTTTAGGGTTTAGGGTTTTATGTTTAGGTTTAGGGTTTAGGGTTTAGGGTTTAGGGTTTAGGTTTAGGGTTTAGGTTTAGGGTTTAGGGTTATAAGGTTAGGTTTATAGGGTTTAGGGTTTAGGGTTTAGGGTTTAGGTTTTAGGGTTTAGGGTTTTAGGGTTTAGGGTTTTAGGGTTTTAGGGTTTTTAGGGTTTTTAGGGTTTAGGGTTTAGGGGGTTTAGGTTTAGGGTTTAGGTTTTAGGGTTAGGTTTAGGGTTAGGGTTTAGGGTTTTAGGGTTTAGGGTTTAGGGTTTAGGGTTCAGGGTTTAGGTTTAGGGTAGGGTTTTAAGGGTTTAGGGTTTTAGGGTTTAGGGTTAGGGTTAGGTTTAGGGTTTAGGGTTTAGGTTTAGGGTAGGGTTTAGGGTTTAGGGTTTAGGGTTTAGGGTTTATGGTTACAAAGACTGATGGGGCGGAAGTCAGCCCACCAAGAGGAGTTTTGATTTTGGGAATGAGGTTTCAGTGTAGGGTAGTGGAGTGAGGACGGGATATTAGCTTCCAGGAAAAGTCAGGGAACAACGTTACAACGTCATCGCCAACCGTAGACCAGGGCCTTAAAGAACAAGGAGGGAAACCATTCCGAGGCCAGCAGTGGCGTCAGGGTTGATGGCAAGATAGCACAGGATATCTCCGGTCGATGGGGGTAGGCACAATTGAAGGTATATCAGCCGTGGTAATAAGGAGAGGGATGGGCGTAGGGTCAATTTGAAGTACAAAGCCGCCATCGTGAAGGCGTTGGGAGTAAGTAGTTAGTATTTACACTATTCTTGAGGTTTTCGGTCGGTATAAGGTTTCCCATCAGGAGTTGGATGAATCTAGGGGGTTAGCTTGTGCGGTCTAGTTCGGAGGGAATTTATGGTAGGGTTTCGTGTTTAGGTCACCATCCGTAGAGGTACAGCCGATTTTTGCCGCAAATAGGTTCTTCCATAAGAGAGAGCCGAATAAGGTTCGCTTTGGCCTATGAAAGGCCGCCACGATCCAAGGTAGGGAGGTGGATGTGCGTACTTGGTTCCAATGTTCGCGACTATTCTTCAGCGACTAGTAGTTTCGTGAATATATTACCAAAACCCTTTTGTTCCAGACTTTGAGACTCGCTTTAATATGCTTAAGCTTCAACCAAAGGCGAACAGCGAGTCCACGGGATATCAATGGTCCACGAGGTTTGAACAAATTGACTAAAGGAGTGATGCATGACCCACATGTTGAAACCTGAAGGAGGGATATAAGTTGTTATCCAACTTGGTCATACGAATGAGCAAGGGGCAGTGATCAGAGGTTGCGTAACTTAGTGTTCAACCTTGAGGATTCAAATGTCCCGTCCATATAGAGTTAGATAGGACTCTATCCAGTCGTTCCCAACATAGTTATTAGTCCAAGTAAAGGTGATCCTATGAAGGGAAGTTCATTATGGCCACAGTCAAAGATACAGTTAGAGAACCTCGGCCATTCGGTTGGGGTTCGGGGGAGAGCCACCACGTTTTCCCGTGGAGTATCTTATAGAGTTTAAATCACAGCAACAGCCAGGGAAGGGAGATAGTATCAGCCAAAGCTGATAAAGAACTCCAAAGCATGAGTTGATGTTGACGATGGCAGTGGCGTAAACAATGTACAAACTTCAAAGTAGTTAGATTTAAAGTGGAGGTGAAGGAATTGCGGGTGGGATTCCGCAACTTGGCGGAGAAATCATGAGCCCAAAAACCCAAATCTTGGAGTTTGGGTTGGAGAGACGCGTGAAGCCAAGGGTATGTCTGGAGAACTCAAGATTGAGAGGTCAATCATGGTTCACAAAGCGCCAAAATACAAATCTTATGTAACCTAATGAGCATTTAAGGCTAGCTAGGGTGGGCTTGTTCGCGATACCTACAATTCCATACCAAAATATTCATAGTCATAAAATATAGAGGGATATTTAAACCACAGATTAACACCAGAAGCAAGATCACAACGGATACCACAGGAAGTAATAAAAAAGCAGCCACAGACGAGCACAAAAGTCACTTAGAAGGGCCGGCGCCATTCCTGTCTTCTTCGTCAGACGAGGTTTTAAATTCGGCCATTATTTCCTCAAGTTCCCTGCGCCAGCGGTAGATGTAGTGAGTTCTGAGGCGGCGGTCACGTTTGACTGGATCCTCCCGAAGTGAGAGCTCGGTGATGGGTTTGGGACGCGGAGCAACGAGTCCTCAGACGGCCAGCAGCCATAGCCCGGGCGATGGCACGAGGGGGAGGCGCATGAGCCATGGGGTAGGGGTTGCGGGAGTACCGTCCATGATATCCTGATGGAAGGCTCCTCGGGATCCTTGCATCCACCCACAGACGACGCCGTTTTTGGGGGGAGAGGATTGGTTCCACCCGGGAGGGAGATGACATCAGCCGGACTTTGCCTATACTGCGAGTATGTAGGCGTGATGGAGGAGAGTGTCCTCAGGGACTCAATGGGGCGGGGAAGCAGAGTCAGAAAATTGCGAGGGCGAGTATTTCCATTTCTGTTTGAAGAAAGCGTCAGTCTACTCCCGGGGTGAGTCCGACGGCTCCCGATCATCATCAGAATCGGAGGAGATGAGAAGTGGTTGCTTGCGATTGCCGACGCCATTTGTAATTGGAGGGGTGATGGTAGATGTGGGAGGTCCAGAGAGTATGGAAGAGGCGGATATAAATGGAAAGGTTGGGCTGGAAGAGACGGGGAGCACAGATGTTTGACTCAAGGGTCACGGGAATTAAAGGGCTGGGCGCCGGCAAAAGTAAAAGCAAAGGATGGGGGACGGACGGGACCAGACTGCTGGCAATGGTTCCAAAAGGCCATAGGGGGGTAGGTCTAGCATAGAAGGAGGAAAAACACATGGGTAAAAGGCTGAACGTCCAATAAGAGAAGGCGCTGCTGGAGAGAGGAGGGGTGACGTGCACGGTAATGAAGGGTGTCGGGGGCGTGGAAGGAAATAGGCTGAGTAACCATGATGACTCAGAAGATCCAAACGCCACAGGGCCAGCTAAGATGAAGCGGAAAAAGGGGGGGGGTGCGCCAGCCGAGGCCGATCGTCTCCATATCTGTGTCGGCGTTATCAGAGGAAAGCGGAAAAAAAACAGAGCCATTGCGTCGTTAAATGCGCAGGCGGCATCATCACTGTGGGGCTCAAGGAGGTATTTGTGGGGCAGCCAATGGCAGATTCCGAAGCACGTTCAGGTTTCCCG